>JARYZH020000001.1:13868927-15068927 GCA_030021035.2 Notholithocarpus densiflorus
ACCTTGATGCGGTGAAATTCAAAACCAAAGATGAAGAGTACTTGAGAATACTTTTAATCTTCACTCCAATTCCACTTGATGCCCAAGATGTGTGGTCTCTCAATCAGTTATATGTGTATGTTCTAGAGAGAATGAAAGAGTGTCTAACACTCACATACATACCATTTCATGTTCTTTTTAAATTATGTATGTTTCTCTCCATATAACTGATTATCTAATTGGGCTAGCCTTTTGAGCCTTTCCAATTGGGCTTTAATGTGTGGCTTGGAGTGGGACCAAAAGGGAACAAATAAGACACTAGCTCCAATGGGCCTTGGGCTTTTCTGTCAACTCTTGACAAGTCCAAAGTTACAATTAATTATATTTAATACCACTATATAAATATAATTGCACTCGAGGCCTTATTAATAAATTATATCCCAAGACTTTATTGTGCATGCAACCCGTTCATAAAATATTCGTAGTAATACAAAGTCATTAATGTAGATTGCCACTTTGTAGATTATTATATCTTAATCCTTGAGTACCCGGTTTAATCCTTTATGTTATTTATCATATATTTATGAAATCCAATTCCATAAATATATACTTTAGTCTTACTAAAGTGCTCTGAATAATAAACCTATTAAACTTATCTCAAGGGAATATTTTGTATCTCCGCTAAGAGACTACGAATTCCATCTTGAGAATATATGTTCCATCAACACTAAATTTGGCTGCCCAACATACTGAGGTTTTGACCGTTACATTAGATCTCACTTCTGATATATCAAAGCAACATACACTTTATGATCAGGTCCATTATTCTCTCAGGATTAAGAGTTCATGTAGATAGAAGTGAGATTTATTATTCAATTGACAGTCGTTAAGAGAATAATAAATCTCACAGCGGTCCAGTTCAATATGTCATAACTCTTAAAACATATCAACATATCAACTAGAAGTCTCCACTTCCATGATCAAGACAAATCATCTTAATTGATATGTTATAGTCTTTGCAGATGAAATGCCCAATTTCATCACCGACTACGAACTACAATTCTGAGTTTACAAAGAACTTGTGACTTATATCTTCTGTGACTAAATCACATAAATCACATATAATGCATCTCATGGACTATATGATAATGTCTGAATATTCATGTTACCATTATTTCAGATAATAATAAAACAACTTTATTAATCACAACATTAAGTCATATATGTTGGAAAATTTAGACTCTGGTTGATAAAATTAACAAGTTTTAAACTCAAGTTGTTAATTAGATTAATTATGAATAAATCTTATTAAAACAAACAAACATCAATATCATGTCAAAATCATGCAGCGGAAAAATAAATAAGACAAGATATGATAACCTAGGAAAACAAATGAAACAAACTAGTTTTACAGTAAAAAACTTGGGGGGAAACCTTCCCGAAAAGCAATTCACTATAGTAAAGAGAAGTTTCAGATCTAGTACAAAACCTTTGTCACTAGACTCTACAATCCCCGTAGATGAACTCACAGCAGAAACCTTCTATCGCTTCAGAACCTCTGAATTCTTCAATATATGAATGCCACCCTTTGATGCACGAATCCCAGTACGTGACTAACCAATTGCGCGGATCCTAGTACGCAACTTAATCACCAACTAGAAGAAGATGTTGGCCACAAAGTTCTTCACTTCGTCAACAATGAAGATCAAGAAGCACTTGGTTACAAAACCCTAAGGCGCAAAAGACGCAGTAGCTTCTTTCAGAGAGAATAAGGCATCGGTCACCTTTTGCATATGTTCTCCTTGTATTCTCTTATGTGACGGCCTCTAAAACAAGCCTTATATATGTTTAGGGTTGTGAGAAAAGAAACCCTACACATATATGTCAGCATAGGCCGAAAATCAGATCTGGAAATCTGAATTTCGTAAGGCTCAGTAATTCTCGATCGATCAAGGAGGTGTCAAGTAGGTGTCGAGGGGATAGGAGATATCTCGATCGATCTACCAGCTATCGAGAGGTGTCGAGATTGCGATAACAATCAACTGAAGAGCTCGATAGATAGCCTAGCTATTGAGAGGTTTCGAGAAGCTGTCGAGCTATCTGTCCGCAGGTGTCGAGATATCTGTCCAGCTTTAGTGAACAGCTTTTCTTCACTTGTTTCTTGGTTCAATATTCATGACTTTAAACTAGACTTAAACAACATGTTTCTTGAAGTATTAAACACATCCTAGATCTACCCAATTATAAATAAAGTGCGTTTTGTCAAAGGATTAGCCAATTACATAAAATATGTCCTTAACAATCTCCCCCTTTGGCAATCCGTGACAAAACCACAACAAACAAATGAAGTATGAGAGAAGCCATAAATCACTCAACTCATAATCAATTGTTGAATACAATAAAATCTACCCTAACACAAACTCTTGAAAATTTTTGCAAGAAGAGAGTTCAAGGCATGGAAGACTTTGACAACCTGTATTTTTGAAACACTTTAAACAAAACTCATCACGGCATCTTAGTATGAAACAAAAATAATAGATTGCATACAAGTAATAAGAAACATGTGTATGGAGATAGAAAAGAAACAACACATGTAGAGGTAGGTGAAGAAGACATACATCAACATATAAAGAAGATAAGTTCAATGTATGCAAACATGGTCACAAAACCCAAGGTATAAGAAGAAGGAGGTAAGCACTCCCCGTAACAAGATGAAGCACATCTCCCCCTTATAAGGAATGTATTTCTCCCCCTAACATGTAGAATCTTAAAAAGAAACCACATATTCTCCACAATTTCTCCCTCTTTTTGTCATAATTGACAAAGGGTACAAGAAGCTAGAAAGCTTCACCTGAAAGACATAAAAATAATGACCAAGGATGATCAAAGGGGCACAGGAAATCCATATAAATGCATAAATGTAATGAAACAAGATGCTATGAATGACAAGATAAAAGAAATATGCAAAACATGTGAAAGACAAATCTCTCAACAAAAAAAATGTTAAGCACATAGATCCCAAAACACACATACACACTAAACAAGTCTAACCAATTTTATATTTCAAAAACAAGTTAAGACAGTTTAGTGAGCATACATTAACACATGTAAAACCTTGTGATGGCTAAATCACATTGTACCTGCACATGTATCAAGAGTAGCAAAGAATATTGCGTGTTGTATGTGAAAAACATCGCAAAATTGCATAAGTGTATACATGTTATGACGATTTGAGATATGAGAAAATCACTTTAACTCACACACAATCAGAACTGTTTGATGGGGACTATCACCTTCGAGGTATATCCTATAACTCCCACATCTCCTAAAATACACGCTTGCAATCATATTTAAAAGCATTTTGATCTTTTTGCTTTCGATTTTTCTTTGCATATTTTTCTTTTAAGCAAATCATGCATGGGCATATAATACATAGAAAAGAAATACCCAATGATGGTAAGCATTTGACATTCCAATTTTGCTATGCCGAAGCATACAAATGTCATTTCATGATTGGCGGGCAACAGTGGTGAGATGGTTATTTATGCCTTTCTCTTAGGATTTTCTAGTCATTCTCGTCAAAAAGAGTGATTCGAGTGTTAAGTACAAGAGATAACTTAATCTTTCTCATCACAAACAAGAGCCACAAAGCTCACTTGCTTAGTTGTGCATAGAGATGTTCAGCTAAGTTACAAGAGATATAAAGTTTAGAAAACTTTGTTTCAATGGCCATCCAAGGTACACAAGTACCAATGTACACAAAACACACATTGTTTTTGCATTTTTCTGATTTTTCCTTTTTATTTTGAAAAATAAGCAAAATAAAGACTAATTTGAAAGCTCAAAAATGTGTTAAATAACACAAGAGCTGTTTAGACCCCCAATTCAAAGTTACGGCTTGGTTGATTTTACACTAACTTAATACTAAGTGCGGAATAGTGTAAACACAAGCATACAAGCGAGAGAGCTACTCTAATCCATATTTAAAGCAACACAGCAGTAAAATGAAATGAACAAGAGTAGGGAAGAGAGATGCAAACACAGATAACACGCCGATGTGTTATCGAAGAGGAAACGGAAGAACTCGGTGAAAAACCTCTCCGCCGCCCTCCAAGTGGTAATCGATCCACTAGACAATCAGTTGGGATACATGGGTTAGCAAGAGACCCTCCAAGCCTAATCTACTTGATGTACCTAAGCCCTCCAAGCTCCTACTCCAACAAGGCTTCTCGGAACCGTGTCTTGTCTAGCTCTCTGGATCCCGCAACAAGCTCCATGTTGCATCTGCCATCCTTGGCCTCTTCCAATGCTTTCTAGCAGCACCAAAACCTCACTTGACACTCTCAAAAGTTGTGGTAAGTGTTTGGGCTATTAACCTCTCAATGGTATGGAAATGGAGAGGTAGGAGATGAGGAAATTCCACAAACAAATGTGTAGAGAATTGTTGGTATAACAATTTCTAACTCTCAAGTGTTTTTGCTAGGGTTTTCTCTCAGAGGCTCTTCTTATCATTTGTGGGTAATGTGGGTATATATAGTGTGGGTGCCGAAAGTGTGTATCAGATAGTATAGTCTAGCAGAACCATATGTCTCGCGGGTGTCTTGCAAGAAGGCCTTACCCGCGAGATACTCACGAGACACAACTGTCTCCATCTGTACTGACTCTTCGCATTCCAGTCATGTGCAGGACACATGCATCCTCTCGCGGGAAGCTTAGTCGCAAGATACCCGCAAAAACCTTCTTTGCTTCAATTGCTTGAGTCTTCACACTCTCTCTCACTATCACACAACCCTTACAATAAATTCCCACAACAAATACAGGGTACATAAGATTGAATAAAATTACAATCAAATTTGGCACGGAATAAAAGCCAACAAAATACATATTTGAAAATCACAACTTTACAATCTCTCCCTTTGGCTATTCCGTGACAAAATCCCTAAAACAGACTCTAGACTTAAACGTGAGTTTGGGAATAATGGCAAAACTCACTCACACCTAATCTAGAAACTGTGAAGCACTTGCACGTTTATACCTGGAACCTGAAACACTCGCACACAAACAAAACTTTCATTAAGCTTATGACAAGTTGAACACAAGGTATGTATAAGAGCAAGTATAGTGTGACCAAGTTTGTAAACATTTGATAACATGTATACACAAAGCTTGATCAAATAAGGGCAGTCATTAAAGAATGACTCCAATGAACATATAACACGTAAATGTTCATCCGGACATGTAAAAAGAAGCGATCACATATGATTACTTGTATGTCCAATCACACGACCAATGCAAAATACACGAAGTATATGCATCTAGGAACAATCCTACAAGGGCACAAGTGTGAAGTACTCAAGACATATTAGCAATATCTAAAAGTACAAAGAAAATGCTACAAAAGCATTGAGATAGTCACAAACATATTGAATATAAACTGAAACATTTAAAAGCAAAGTGTACTGAAGTTTTAAACAAAAACCAGTAAAAGCATGGACATAAACCAGCAGTTATGAAAGCTAAAAGATAAACAAAGGTATAAACTGATAACTAATAAAACCAATGTTTCTAAGCCTGAACTATGCTCCCCCTAACACTGTGCAAGCAAGCTCCCCCTCAAAATTTTCTCCCCCTTTTTGACCGGAACGGCCAAAGGGCTAGAACTGGTCGGACTCGGAGTTTGAACCACGGTCGACGGATAAATCATCAATCTAAGATGATAAGGCTGTGATTTGACCCTGAACATAAGCAAACTGGTCCGCTGTGTGCCGCATATGGGAATCTAGCATAGTGTACATCTGCTCTACTCTGTCAAGAAAACGGTCGAGTCTGTCTGGTCCTCGGGCTGGTGCTGTGGATGATGGCTGAGCTGATGTTTCTGGAGCAGAAGTGAATCTATCAATCTCCTCCTCTGTATCTCCACCCTCGTCCATAACACGATCCTTTGGTATCGTATGCACACCTGTTTTGGAGCCTTTGATGTGGGTTGTGCTCCTGGTGACTGTGTGTGCACCAATGGGATAGTCCCTCTGAACTACCGTTAAACCACTCAGGAGTTTGAGCCTTGTCTGTGCAATTATGCCCATAATGAGAGTGGGGAAGGGCATGATAGTCCTGGAGTTCTGCTTTGTAATGCTCTTTGTCAGTACATGGAAAATGTGTCCACAAATGTCAATTTCTTTGTGGGTGAAGAGATCGTACAGAAACTTTGTCCTTGGAGCTGATAATGTAGTGAGGTTGGTGACCGGGTACAAGTTATGAATCATCACATGTGCCAATGTCCTTATTTTCGGTGAAAACTGTATTGTGTTCATGGATGACTTCTTCGGTGTACCCCCAAGTAATTCCACTATTTCCTCAGTCGATCCCAATCTGTCTTCATATTGGACTTAGATTTGCTGAGAGGGAGGACGAATCTCCAAAAATTCTTGAATGCTATCCCTTGTGATCACAAATTCTTTGTGCCTCACCCAGCAGTCTATGCGATCTCCGACTATAGCAGCATTGGAGAAAAACTCCTTTATGATCTCTGAATATACAATCCCAACTGGGTTCAACAGCTTGGTCCAAGTCCTTTCTTTGAACACCTCAGGGATGAAAGTGTCCTCAAGGGATTCCAACTGAACTACCCTTTTCATGACAATGGTGGCTTTGTTGTAACAGTCATTGTACTTCATGTCAGCTTCAGTAGACTTGAAGTGATCAGAATCAGTGCGTGCACGTTTGGAAGTTGATTTCTTGGTGGCTGCATGCTTAGTAGAAGCCATCTGTGCAAAGGAACACACAAACAGAAAAGAGTTAAGTGTGGGAACACAAAACAGAACACAAAACTTGATTAGATTCAAGTTAGTCCAAAGCACAAGTAAAAACAACATAAAACAGAGTATAACCAACTCAAAACAGAGTAAATAAACTCAAACAACATGCTAAAGGTGTTAAAACATGTAATTAGATTCACAATGCATAAATGACATGAGTGTAATAGTGTGTGCATAGGCGGTGCATGTGTTGATGCATGAGGATGCAGCAAGAGATGCATGGGGGAGGCATAGAGATGCCTAAAGTTTGCACAGTGTGTGCAAGGCATGGCATTTAAGAACAAAGCTATTTAAACACATCTAAAGCATGTGAAACAAGTTCAATCAAAGTAAACTTAAGTAAAGGAACTCTTTTAAGTCCAATACAACCAAAGGATGTCACTTGGACATTTTATCAAACACCTAACATGCAACAGTGCAAAACATTTATGGAAAATGCATGAACATATGGGAAAAATGCCTCAATACATGCTCAAACTGCCACATGGGGCCAACATAGATGCACAAACACCAAATGGGACTCAGCCTAATCAAAGAATTGAAAAAAATTTCACAAAATTTAGAATCCCAACCCAATTTTCGAAAATCCCCAATTTTCAAAACCCTAAGCACAGATTCTACATAATCCAAAAATAAAAGATGAAAATAGTGTAAGAAACACATACCTTGAAAGAATTTTGCAGAGATTTTGCTTAAAAATGATGGGGTTTGAATGAAATAGAGATTTGGGTTGAAAAGGGTTCAAAGAGAGTTAGTGCAAGGGAAATGTCTAAGTGTTTGAAAAACTGTCACATCTGCTGTATAAAATTGAAAACACGCGTTTTTCGCGGGTTAGGCAGTAGCGATGCAGTAGCGAAACAGTTGCGAAAAGGACCACTGAAGCTCAAAAGCTTTCCCGAGAAGCTGTTGGTCGCAAATAAGTCGCGAGACAGTCGCAAAACTCTCTGTGTGATTTTGTGAAAAATCCAATTTTTGCCTAAAAATCTTTTCGCGAGAAGTTTTTAGTCGAAAAAGTACTCGCGAGGCAGTAGCGAGAGTTTCTATATGAAAATGTGACTTTTTAATTTCCCTTAAGCACTTTTCGCGGGAAGCTCTAAGTCGCGAGCTTCTCGCGAAACAACCTCTGAACCAGTTTTTGATGAAAAACACAAAAATGCATTTTGAACAAAAACTAAAATCACGAAAGTATAAAATCACTTTCAAAAACAAATAAAACACTCAAAAATCTTTTTGGGTTTGATCATCAAGTATTTGAGCATACACATCACATTTGAACATGTACCATCACACAAATGAGATAAGCATTCATTGAATCAAAGACTTGTGTGTTGTGTGTGAGTATCAAATGTGGAATAGTCCATAGACGAGAGTGAAGCTTCAATGATCAATTCAATCAAGTCATACACAACTGGTACAAAATCAAGTGGACAATCTCAATTATAGAGAAGAACATATATGACCTCCCACAAGAGAATGATTACAAAACTTAGAAGCTTTTCATTTGGCTTCTGCATAAATCATAACATTTGATTCTTTTTGGACAATACATCTCTTTTTGAGATCGATACTTGAAATTTTTGATATTTCAACAATGAGAGTTAGCCTTTGGCTTTTTGAGCACCATATAGTTCAATATAAAAGTCGCTTTCCCTTTTTCCTAGTCAAATACTAGTATGTGTGACAGCCTTTTGCAGCTCATAATCTCTTTTTCATTTTGAGATTTACATTTGGTGAGCTCTAATGTAAAAACATAAAATAAAGGTGGGAAGATATATAGGCACAAATCTATGCAAGTATCAAGACCAACAAGACTATTGACCAATCATTCATGACAAGCTTGAAGATCTATTTACAACAATCACACATAGTTTTCAAGATTTCTCCCACAAAGATATATGTGCATACAAAACAAGCTAAGCTCGTAAATGCATAACACCATTAGTACGAAGGTACTAGGCTAAACTCCCATGTGATATACACAATACAAGCGATCAAACTTTTTGAAGATTTTTCAATTTTTATGGGTTTTTGAATTTTTTGAACACACTAAAAAACAGAACAAATAAAGTAAGATCAACAAACACAAGTATATATATATATATAAAAAAAAAAAAAAAAAAAAAACTTGTAAAAGAAACACATGTTTTAAACAAAAAGCAATGCATAATATGATGCATGAACCTATGATCCTAAACATTGGAAGTATTGATGCATGGACATAAGAAGTGATCATGCATGAGTACCCTTCTTCACTCACACGTCACGTGCGTTTGGGGTGATATCCCTATAGGATTAGGTACGAGAGTTAGGACTTTCAAGCTTTCTAGTGAAGCTTTCCAAGCAGTTGGTGAATGCACCAATCATCTTCATTACGTCCATCATTTCGGGATCACCATTTCGACCTCTTGATGGCTCAACAACCCAAGTCCTCTTGTCATTCCTTGGTCCTCTTGACCTTTGATCACTAGCATTCTTCAATGCTCTTAGCTTATGACAATTTGGTCGGGTGTGCCCTTAAAGTCCACAGTGATGACACACATGATTCGTTCTAGGACCTCTTTGTGATCGTGGAAGAGATTTTGCTCTGGCTTCAGACCTGACCACAGATTGATTGCGGGGCTTGTTCAACACTCTCTGGTCAGCCACATTCTTCTTCTTCTCAACTTTTGCCTTCTCCTCAGTAGGGGCAACTGCAATTGGTTCTTTGGCCTTCACAAACTTTACTTCTTTGGAGATATTCACAGCTGAACTACTTTCTCCGGTGTATCCTAATCCGGTTTTATCAGAGAAGGATTTTTGATGAGAGAGGACATCATCAAGCTTCTTTGTGGAAACTCTCTCTACCTTGGCATTTGCTTGACCTACCTCAGACTCAAGAAATTTTATCTTTGAGTAGGTTTCGGTCAGTTCACCATTCAACGTCTCTATTTCACATTTGGCCTCCTTATGGCGTACTAGAAGACTCTTATAGTTCTCCTCTGCCTTCTTCATCTTTTTCACGGCTGCCTTAGCCACCCTTGCATATTCTCCAGATTTTTCAAGAAGCGAGTTGTAGTTCTCTTGAAGACCAGCTATATCTTCATCTTCTTCAGCATCCGATTCTTCTACAATTCCCATGGATTCCTCATCACTGTGCTCTCCAAGTTCTTGCACAAGCAAATTCAAGTCCTCCGAAGACTCAACATGAGCAATAGTCATAAATGCTGAGAGATTCCCTTCTTCATCACAGCTCGCTTCCGAATCGGAGTTTGAAGAATCCGAATCACTAAGGGTTGTGGCATATGCCTTGCCTTTGCCTTTCAAATAGTTAGGACACTCCTTCTTGAGATGCCCATGACCATTGCATTCGAAACACACAATTCCTTGAGGGGATTGAAACTCCTTCCCATCTTTCATCTTGAACTCTTTCCTATCACCCTTGGAGGAAGAGAACTTTCCTTTGCTGAAGGGCTTCCCACTGTTTTTCATTTTTAGAAATTTTCGAAAGTTCTTTGCAAGGAATGCTACGTCCTTCTCCACATCATCCTTTTTGGTAGAGTTGTCTATTCTCTCGACGATGGTTTTAAGAGCAAGAGATTTGCTCGGTTTATGAGAAGGCAATCCCAGCTCGTATGTTTGGAGAGATCCAATTAACTCTTGGATTTTGATCTCATCCAAGTCTTTACTTTCCTTTATAGCTGTGACTTTTGCTCGAAAGCTCTCCGGCAATGATCGGAGGATTTTCCTTACTACCTTTGAGTCCTCCGTTTTCTCACCCAAGTTGAACTTGCCAATAACCACCTCATTCAACTTACTGTAGAAAGAGTCAAATGACTCGTCCTCACTCATTTTCAGCTCCTCAAATCTGGTGGTTAGCATCTGCAACTTTGTATCCTTTACTTTCTTTGTTCCTTCATATGTGGTCTCCAATATCTCCCAAGCTTCCTTAGCTACTGTTATGTGGGAAATCCTGTGAAATTCATCTGGAGAAACACTGCAAAAAATTGCATTCAAAGCTTTACTGTTAGCGTTAGCTGCAGCAAGTGCAGCTTTATCCCAAGTGGATTTAGCAGCCTCCGGTCTAGTCCATCCTACTTCTACCGCATCCCAAACAGTATCATCAATAGAACATAAGAATGCCCTCATTCAGACTTTCCAAAAGGTATAATCACTACCATAAAAATATGGTGGAACATTCAAAGATTGAGACCGGTCCATCTCAATGTGGGGTCAAGGATCGCACTTAGGTGATTAAACCACAATGAGTGCACCCGCTCTGATACCAATTGAAAGCTCGAAAATGTGTTAAATAACACAAGAGTTGTTTAGACCCCAAATTCAAAGTTACGGCTTGGTTGATTTTACACTAACTTAATACTAAGTGCGGAATAGTGTAAACACAAGCATATAAGCGAGAGAGCTACTCTAATCCATATTTAAAGCAACACAGCAGTAAAATGAAATGAACAAGAGTAGGGAAGAGAGATGCAAACACAGATAACACACCAATGTGTTATCGAAGAAGAAACCGAAGAACTCAGTGAAAAACCTCTCCGCTGCCCTCTAAGCGATAATCGATCCACTAGACAATCAGTTGGGATACATGGGTTAGCAAGAGACCCTCCAAGCCTAATCTACCCGTTATACCTAAGTCCTCCAAACTCCTACTCCAACAAGACTTCTCGGAACCGTGTCTTGTCTAGCTCTCCGGATCCCGCAACAAGCTCCATGTTGCATTTGCCATCCTTGGCTTCTTCCAATGCTTCCCAACAGCACCAAAACTTCACTTGACACTCTCAAAAGGTGTGGTAAGTGTTTGGGCTATTAACCTCTCAATGGTATGGAAATAGAGAGGTAGGAGATCAGAAAATTCCACAAATAAATGTGTAGAGAATTGTTGGTATAACAATTTCTAACTTTCAAGTGTTTTTGCTAGGGTTTTCTCTCAGAGGCTCTCCTTATCATTTGTGGGTAATGTGGGTATATATAGTGTGGGTGCAGAAAGTGTGTATCAGATAGTATAGTCTGGCAGAACAGAATGTCTCGCGGGTGTCTCGCGGGAAGGCCTTACCCGCGAGATACTCGCGAGACACAGTGGTCTCCATCTGTACTAACTCTTCGTATTCCAGTCATGTGCAGGGCACATGCATCCTCTCGCGGGAAGCTTAGTCGTGAGATACCTGCGAAAACCTTCTTTGCTTCAATTGCTTGAGTCTTCACACTCTCTCTCACTATCACACAACCCTTACAATAAATTCCCACAACAAATACAGGGTACATAAGATTGAATAAAATTACAATCAAATTTGGCACGGAATAAAAGCCAACAAAATACATATTTGAAAATCACAACTTTACATAATTAACCAAACAAAAATAGACAAACAACATGAAAGCAGGAAAGAAATATGCATATGCATGAAGACATGATAGAAGGGTGCAGATGCATGAAAGCATGATTCCAAAAGCAGATAAGAAATCAAGCACAGAGAGTCCTACTTTAGATAGAAAGAATTAAAGCATAGGACAAACAGAAAAGACAATTAAGTCTTAGGCTCCTTTTTCACCCACACAGCACGAGTCTTTGGCCGTAAAGATGAAAAGACACGTGTCCTAGTATGTCTACCAAAGGACATAGAAGAATTAGAATTCTACTGAAATTGAGTTAAAAAGCTCAAGATTTTTAATAACTCTCCAAACAAAGGTGTAGGTCCTTGAGAGGAAACCTGTGACCGTTTGGACAATTGCTTATGACGATACAACTTAAAGTAATTAGGACGAATGTGTCTAGAAACACCACAATGGTGACAAACATGAGCAGTTTTCGAACTACTATGCTTCCCAGAAGGAGGTCTAACCTTAGAGGATGACAGAGATCTCAACTTAGGACAATTTGACCTAATATGACCAACAATATGACAATGATGAAAAATGGGGACAAATTCAGATTTTTCATTCAACCTAGGAGGAGTTTTAGACATAGGTTTAGAAACTTCAGCGTTAACATCAGAAATTTTACCTTTGTCTATCCTAGCAATATTAGCCTTCAACTCTTCATTATTCCTTTTAAATGGAGGAATATAAAAATATTTTTCTTTTGAGTTAGGCTCAACAACAAGTTTGACACTAGTTAATCTTTCAACTTCAGTTTTAAAATCAACTAGTTGCTCTTCCAAACTCTTAGTTTTGTCCACCTGAGATGAAATTTGATTTTTAAAATTCTTATTCAAATTGTTAGCTTCATCCAATTTTGCAATCAAATCATCTCTTTCAAGTTTAACCTTTTTAAAATTAGCTTTTAATTTTGTAGAACATTCAAGAGATTTTATACAAAAATTATAAAGCTTGCAATAGGCATCTTGAATATCATCATCATCATTCAACACAAGATCATGCAAATCAAAGCAATCAAGAGTTTCCATGACAACGGGGGTCAAGGATCACACTCAGGAAATTAATCCAATCAGAGTGTACCCACTCAGATACCACTCAGGAAATTAATCCAACGGGGGTCATACATATTGGGAAATTTAGACCCCGGTTGATAAAATTAACAAGTTTTAAACCCAAGTTGTTAATTAGATTAATTATGAATAAATCTTGTTAAAACAAACAAACATCAATATCATGTCAAAATCATGCAATGGAAAAATAAATAAGACAAGATATGATAACCCAGGAAAACCAATGAAACAAACTAGTTTCACAGTAAAAAATCTGGGGGGAAATCTTCCCGAAAAGCAATTCACTATAGTAAAGAGAAGTTTCAGATCTAGTACAAAACCTTTGTCCCTAGACTCTACAATCCTCGTAGATGAACTCATAGCAGAAACCTTCTACCGTTTCAGAACTTCTGAACTCTTCAATATATAAACGCCACCTTTTGATGCACGAATCCCAGTACGTGACTAACCAATTGCGCGGATCCCAGTACGCGACCTAATCACTAACTAGAAGAAGATGTTGGCTGCAAAGTTCTTCACTTCATCAACAATGAAGATCAAGAAGCACTTGGTTACAAAACCCTAAGGCGCAAAAGACGCAGTAGCTTCTTTCAGAGAGAATAAGGCATCGGTCACCTTTTGCATATGTTCTCCTTGTATTCTCTTATGTGACGGCCTCTAAAACAAGCCTTATATATGTCTAGGGTTGTGAGAAAAGAAACCCTACACATACATGTCAGCATGGGCCGAAAATCAGATTTGAAAATCTGAATTTCGTAAGGCTCAGTAATTCTCGATCGATCGAGGAGGTGTCGAGCAGGTGTCGAGGGGACAGGAGATATCTCGATCAATCCACCAACTATCGAGAGGTGTCAAGATTGCGATAACAATCAACTGAAGAGCTCGATAGATAGCCTAGCTGTTGAGAGGTGTCGAGAAGCTATCGAGCTATCTGTCCGTAGGTGTCGCGATATCTGTCCAGCTTTAGTGAACAGCTTTTTTTCACTTGTTTCTTGGTTCAATCTTCATGGCTTTAATACTAGACTTAAACAACATGTTCCTTGAAGTATTAAACACATCCCAAATCTACCCAATTACAAATAAAGTTCGTTTTGTCAAATGATTAACCAATTACATAAAATATGTCCTTAACAATACATCATTTAACATATAATGTCATACATAATATCATACATGGCATCTTACAATAGGATCTAAGGGCACTAATCCTAACAATGTCCCACTTGCCTTAAAGACTATTGTGCACTAATCTAACTCCCATTCCCTCCAAATGTGACTCGAAGGTCCTTTGAGGCAAGACTTTGGTAAAGGGATTTGCTAGATTATTTGCACTTTCAATCTTTGCAACCACCACATCTCCACGAGCAATGATGTCTCGAATGATGTGATATTTTCTCTCAATGTGCTTTCCTTTCTTGTGATTCCTTAGATTTTTGGATTGTGCAACTGCTCCACTATTGTCGCAAAACAATGTGATTGGAACTTGCTCTATTCTTACTACACTAAGGTCAGAAAGGAATTTCTTGAGCCAGACAGCTTCTTTTGCTGATTCACAAGCAGCAACATATTCTGCTTCCATGGTGGAGTCCGCAATACAAGATTTCTTAACCCTCCTCCAAGTTATGGCTCCAGCTCCCAAGGTGAATACACATCCTGATGTGGACTTTCTGTAATCTAGATCCGACTGAAATGTCTGAATCTGTATAGCCAATGGGAATCAAATCCTCATAACGGTAAACAAGCATATAATCTCTTGTTCTCCGTAGTTACTTGAGAATATGCTTTACAGCTTGCCAATGTTTTGGTCCTGGATTTGATTGATATTGGCTGACCATGCCTACTGAATAACAGATATCTGGTCTAGTACAAAGCATGGCATACATGAGACTTCCTACTGCAGAAGCATAAGGAACTTGTCTAAACATATCTACTTCCTCTTAAGTCTTAGGCCTTTGGTCATCAGACAGAGGAACTCCATGTCTGAAAGGAAGTAAACCTTTCTTGGAGTTTTGCATGCTAAACCGTTCTAGAACCTTATCTATATATCCAGCTTGTGATAAACCTAACATCTTATTTTTGCAATCTCGCCAAAGCTTGATCCCTAAAATAAAATTAGCCTCACCCAAGTCCTTCATATCAAATTGGCTTGACAACCAAACCTTTATTGATGACATTACCCCTACATCATTTCCAATGAGTAGAATATCATCAACATAAAGCACTAGGAACATTACTACTTTATCTTGATGTCTTTTGTACACACATGGTTCATCAAGATTTTGTTCAAAACCAAATGACTTGATTGCTTGATCAAATTTGATGTTCCATGACCTAGATGCTTGTTTAAGTCCATAAATGGACCTTTTCAACTTGCATACCATATGCTCTTGGTTCTTAGCTATGAAACATTTCGGTTGCAGCATATAGATTTCTTCTTCAAGATTGCCATTAAGAAATGCAGTCTTGACATCCATTTGCCAAATCTCATAATTATAATGAGCAGCAATGGATAAGAGAATTCTGATAGATTTAAGCATTGCTACTGGTGAAAAGGTTTCCTTATAATCAATACCTTCCTTTTTAGTATACCTTTTCGCCACTAGCTTTGCTTTAAAGGTTTCAACCTTTCCATCTATCTCTCTCTTCCTCTTGTAAACCCATTTGCAACCAACAGATTTAATGCCGTTAGGCGCCTTTACAAGATCCCAAACTTGATTGGAATACATTGAATCTAATTCAGATTTCATAGCTTTGACTCAATGATGTGCATCTATATTATTCATTACCTCTTCATAAGTGTAGGGATCCGATTCAGCCTCTTCTGAGATAGCTTCATAAGTTTCTCCAAACCTATGAATCTTATAGGACGCCGAACAATTCTCCCACTACGACGAGGCATCTGTGTACTAGACATCTCTTGAGTAATATCTTGTGGTGTATCTAATACAGCCACATCATCCCTAGTTTCATTCATTGGTTATTCATTTACAGGTTCATTCATTTCAGCCCAAACAACTTTACTTCTAGGATTAAAATTATTCACATAATCATCTTCCAAAAATTTGGCATGGGTGCTAACAAACCCTTTGTTATCCTTATGATTATAGAATAAATAACCCTTGGTTTTCTTTGAATACCCTAAAAACATGCATACTTCTGTTTTAGCTTCCAACTTATCAGACTTCCCTTTCAACACATGTGCAGGACATCCCCAAATGTGGAGATATTTCATACTAGGCTTGCGCCCACTCCACAATTCCATGGGTGTGTTAGGAACAAATTTTGATGGAACTAAGTTTAAAATATGCATTGCAGTTTTTAGTGCATATCTCCAAAAGGAAATCGGTAAAGTTGAGTAACTCATCATGGACCTAACCATTTCTAAAAAGTCCTATTCCTTCTTTCTGCTACACCATTTTGTTGGGGAGTTCCAGGTGCAGTCAATTGGGATACAATCCCATTTTGAGTTAAGTAATCCTTGAAATCCCCAAGAAGGTACTCGCCACCACGATCAGATCGAATGGCTTTTATGTGTTTACCCAATTGATTCTCAACTTCAGCCCTAAACTCTTTGAAATTTTCAAAGGCTTCGGACTTCCGTTTCAACATATTCTTGACAAGTCCAAAGTTACCATTAATTATATTTAATACCACTATATAAATATAATTGCACTCTAGGCTTTATTAATAAATTGTATTCCAAGACTTTATTATACATGCAACCCCTTCATAAAATATTTGTAGTAATACAAAGTCATGTAGGTTGACTACCACTTTGAAGATTACTACATCTTAATCCTTGAGTACCCAGTTTAATCCTTTAAGTTATTCATCATATATTTATGAAATCCAATTTCATAAATATATACTTTAGTAACTCCTTACTAAAGTAGTTAGGCCTAACATTCTGAATAACCAAACCCATTAAACTTATCTCAAGGGAATATTTTATATCTCCGTTAAGAGATTATGAATTCCATCATGAGAATATATGTTCCATCAACACTAAATGTGGCTGCCCAACATACAGTTCATGATCAGGTCCATTATTCTCTCAGGATTAAGAGTTGATGTAAATAGAAGTTGTGAGATTTATTATTCATTTGACAGTCGTTATGAGAATAATAAATCTCATAGCGGTCCAGTTCAATATGTCTTAACTCTTAAAACATATCAATTAGAAGTCTCCACTTCCATGATCAAGACAAATCATCTTAATTGATATGTTATAGTCTTCATAGATGAAATGCCCAATTTCATCACTGACTACGAACTAAAATTCTGAGTTTACAAAGAACTTATGACTTATATCTTCTGTGACTAAATCACATAAATCACATACTATGCATCTCATAGACTATATGATAATATCCAAATATTCATGTTACCATTATTTTAGATAATAATAAAACAACTTTATTAATTATAACATTAAGTCATACATGATGTCATACATAACATCATACAATAGGATTTAAGGGCACTAATCCTAACAATCTCTCACTTGCCCTAAAAACTATTATGCACTAATCTAACTCTCATTCCCTCCAAATGTGACACAAAAGTCCTTTGGGGCAAGGCTTTGGTAAAGGGACTTGCCAGATTATTTGCACTATCAATCTTCGCTACTACTACATCTCCTCGAGTAACAATGTCTCGAATGATATGGTACTTGTTAGGATAAGTGCCCTTAAATCTTATTGTATGATGCTATGTATAATATTAAGTATGACATTATGTATGAAATTATGTATGACTTAATATTGTGTTTAATAAAGTTGTTTTATTATTATCTGAAATAATGGTAACATGAATATTCGAACATTATCATATAGTCCATGAGATGCATAGTATGTGATTTATGTAAAAAGTCACAGAAGATATAAATCACAAGTTCTTTGTAAACTTAGAATTATAGTTCGTAGTTGGTGATGAAATTGGGCATTTCATCTGCGAAGACTATAACATATCAATTACAATGATTTGTCTTGATCATAGAAATGGAGACTTCTAGTTGATATGTTGATATGTTTTAAGAGTTAAGACATATTGAACTGGACCGTTGTAAGATTTATTATTCTCCTAACGATTGTCAAATGAATAATAAATCTCACGACTTATATTTGCATGAATTCTTAATCCTGAGAGAATAATGGACATGATTATGAGATGTAGGTTGCTTTGATATATCAGGAGTGAAATCTAAAGTAACGGTCAAAACCTCAGTATGTTGGGCAGCCACATTTAGTGTTGATGGAACATATATTCTCAAGATGGAATTCATAGTCTCTTAGGGAAGATATAAAATATTCATTTGAGATAAGTTTAATGAGTTTGTCATTCAGAGAGTTAGGCCTAACCACTTTAGTAAGACTAAAGTATATATTTATGAAATTAGATTTCATAAATATATGGTGAATAACTTAAAAGGATTAAACCGGGTACTCAAAGATTAAGATGTAGTAATCTACAAAGTGGCAGTCTACATTCATGACTTTGTGTTACTCTGAATATTTTATGAAAGGGTTGCATGCACAATAAAGTCTTAGGATATAATTTATAGATAAGGCTTAGAGTGCAACTATATTTATATAGTGGTATTAAATATAGTTAATGGTAACTTTGGACTTGTCAAGAGTTGACAAAAAAGCCTAAGGCCCATTGGGGCTAGTGTCTTGTTGGTCCCTTTTGGTCCCACTCCAAGCCACATACTAAAGCCCAATTGGAAAGACCCAAAAGGCTAGCCCAATTGGATAATTAGTTATAAGGAGAGAAACATACAGAATTTTTAATAGAATATTTTATATGAAATGGTGTATGTGAGTGTTGGACACTCTTGAATTCTCTCTTGAACATTTCATATAACTGATTGAGAGACCACACATCTTGGGCGTTAGTGGAATTGGAGTGAAGATTAAAAGTATTCCCAAGTGCTTACAATCTTTGTTTTGAAATTCACCACACCAAGGTACACTCTCTTGTTCTTGTATTCTGAAATTTACATAGTACATGTTGTCAATTGCGAATGAAGTAGATCCGTTAATTTTCCGCTGCATACATGCATATTTCCATCAGTACTTTCTTTCAATGTGCTTTCCTTTCTTGTGATTCCTTGGATCTTTGGATTGTGCAACCGCTCCACTATTGTTACAAAACAATGTGATAGGAACTTGCTCCATTCTCGCAACACCAAGATCAGAAAGGAATTTCTTGAGCCAAACAGCTTCCTTTGCCGCTTCGCAAGCAGCAACATATTCAGCTTCTATGGTGGAGTCAGCAATACAAGATTGCTTAACACTCCTCCAACTTATGGCTCCACCTCCCAAGGTGAATACACAACTTAAAGTGGACTTTTTGAAATCAAGATCTGATTGAAAATCTGAATCTGTATAACCAATGGGAATAAAATCCTCACACCGATAAACAAGCATATAATCTCTCGTTCTCTGTAGATACTTGAGAATATGCTTTACAGCTTGCCAATGTTTTGGTCCTAGATTTGATTAATATCGGCTGACCATGCCAACTGAATAACAAATATCTGGTCTAGTACAAAGCATGGCATACATGAGACTTCCCACTGCAGAAGCATAAGGAACTTGTCTCATCATATTTTCTTCCTCATGAGTCTTAGGCCTTTGGTCATCAGACAGAGGAACTCCATGTCTGAAAGGAAGCAATCCTTTCTTGGATTTCTGCATGCTAAACCATCCTAGAACCTTATCTATATATCCAACTTGTGACAAGCCTAACATCATATTCTTGTGATCTCGCCAAAACTTGATTCTTAGAATAAAGTTAGCCTCACCCAAGTCCTTCAAATCAAATTGGCTTGACAACCAAACCTTTACTGATGACATTACCCCTACATCATTTACAATGAGTAGAATATCATCAACATAAAGCACTAGGAACATTACTACTTTATCTCAATGTCTTTTGTACACACATGGTTCATCAAGATTTTGTTCAAAACCAAATGACTTGATTGCTTGATCAAATCTGATGTTCCATGACCTAGATGCTTGCTTAAGTCCATAAATGGATCTTTTCAACTTGCATACCATATGCTCTTGGTTTTTTGCTATGAAACCTTTCGATTGCATCATATAGATTGCCATTAAGAAATGCACTCTTGACATCCATTCACCAAATCTCATAATATAATGAGCAGTAATGGATAAGAGAATTCTGATAGATTTAAGCATTGCTACTGGTGAAAAGGTTTCTTCATAATCAATACCTTCTTTTTGTGTGTACCCTTTCGCCACTAGCCTTGTTTTAAAGGTTTCAACATTTCCATCTATCCCTCTCTTCCTCTTGTAAACCCATTTGTAACCAACAGGTTTAATGCCATTAGGCGCCTTTACAAGATCCCAAACTTGATTGGAATATATTAAATCTAATTCAGATTTCATAGCTTTGACCTAATGATGTGCATCTATATCATTCATTGCCTCTTTATAAGTATAAGGATCAGTTTCAGCCTCTTCTGAGATAGCTTCATAAGTTTCTCCCAGACCTATAAATCTTATAGGTGGCCGAACAATCCTTCCACTACGACAAGGCACCTA
This sequence comes from Notholithocarpus densiflorus, assembly GCA_030021035.2. NCBI lineage: Eukaryota > Viridiplantae > Streptophyta > Magnoliopsida > Fagales > Fagaceae > Notholithocarpus > Notholithocarpus densiflorus. Next base: position 13,889,739 of record JARYZH020000001.1, read on the forward strand.
TGTACTAGACATTTCATGAGTAATATCTTGTGGTGTATCCAATACAACCACATCATCCCTAGTTTCATCCATTGATTGTTCAATTACAGGTTCATTCATTTCAACCAAAACAACTCTACTTTTAGGAGTATAATCATTCATATAGTCATTTTCCAAAAATTTGGCATTTGTACTAACAAACACTTTATTATCTTTATGACTATAGAATAAACCTCCAACAATTCCTTTTGGATACCCTACAAAGAAAACCACTTCTATTTTAGACTGTAACTTGTCAGACTTTCCTTTTAACACATGTGCTGGACAACCCCAAATACGAAGATGTCTCATACTAGGCTTGCGCCCAATCCACAACTCTACAGGTGTTTTAGGAATAGACTTCAAAGGTACTAAATTCAGAAGATACATTGCATTATTTAAGGCATATCCCCAAAAGGAAATTGGTAGAGTCAAATAACTCATCATGGATCTAACCATATCTAAAAGAGTCATATTCCTTCTTTCTGCTACACCATTTTGTTGTGGAGTTTTAGGTGCAGTCAATTGGGATATAATCCCATTTTCAGTTAAGTAATCCTTGAAATCCCAAAGAAGATATTCGCCACCTCGATCAGATCGAATGGCCTTTATGCGTTTACCTAATTGATTCTCAACTTCAGCCTTAAACTCTTTAAACTTTTCAAAGGCTTCGGACTTTCGTTTCATTAGGTACATATAACCAAATCTAGAGTAATCATCAGTGAAAGTAATGAAATACTCATAGCCACCTCTTGCTTGGGTTGACATAAGACCACATACATCTGAATGTACTAGTTCTAGCAAATCTTGGGCTATTCTTCCTTTTGCATTAAAAGGTCGTTTGGTCATTTGGCCCTCTAAACAAGATTCACAAACTGGAAATTCATCAAAGTCCAATGGCTCTTAGAGTCCATCTTTGATCAATCTTTGAATCCTGTTTGAATTAATATAATCCAAACGTAAATGCCAAAGATATACATCACTAGTAGAAGGAAACTTTCTCTTTAATGATTTCACATGTTAATTATTATCTAATTCAGAATTATATAATTCATGCTTATCAGGAGTTAAAATATAAAGACCATCAACAATATTGCCAGAACAGATAAACACTTTACCCTTCTTTATAACAACATTATCTTTTAGGATAATACAATATTCATGTTTACCTAAATAAGTTGCAGAAATTAAATTCTTACGAACATTGGGTACATATAAACAGTCTTCCAATATTAAAACCCTAGATTCAAAGCATAAATTAAACACTCCAACAGCTACAACTAGAATTTTGCTCCCATGAGCCAAAGTAAGAAACAATTCCCCTTCACTAAGCTTTCTGGTCTCCTGGAACACCTACAAAGAATTGCAGATATGATTAGTGCAACCTGAATCCACACACCAGGAATCCGTGGGATTTTATACTAAACATATTTCAAGAAGGAATGAACTTTTCATTCCCTTATTCTTGGCAGCTCTAAATATTGGACAATTCCTCTTCCAATGACCTTTCTCACCATAATGGAAATACTTTTCTTTGGCATAGTCCTTCTTCTTTCCCTTGTTGGCAACTCCTAAGGCAATTTGTTTACCATCTTGCTTGTTGAAGTCCTTCTTCTTTTTCTTACCCTTGCCTTTCGACTTAGGTTGAGAAGTAAAAGCTTCAGCCATATTGGCTTCAACACTAGATGTACCAAAAATGCCTTTCGCCGCTACCAATTCATTCATTAATTCAGACAATGAATAAATCTTTTTGTTCATATTATAATTAAGTCTGAATTCCTTGAATGATTCTGGTAGTGACTGGAGTATTATATCCACTTGGAATTCTCCATCAATATCGGCACCTAAAACTTTCAGTGTATTCAGATTAGAGATCATCTTAAGACAATGCTCCCTCACTGAAGTGCCTTTAGCCATTTTGGTATTATAAATTTTCCTCATAGTTTCTTGCCTTGCAGAAAGGCCTTGCTCACCAAACATCTCTTTCAAACTTAGCATTATGTCTGAAGCTAGTTCTACATCCTACATTTGATGCTGTAGAAAATTTGAGATAGATGCTAGGATGTAGCACTTGGCCATCTCATTAGATTTCTGCCAACGATCATATCGTTATTTTTCCTCAAGAGGAGCATCTAATGATGGAAAGCTAGGACAAGGTTGACTAAGCACATATTTGTGCTCTCCAGCTGTAAGAACAATGTCTAAATTTCTTTTCCAGTCAACATAGTTGGATCCAGTCAGTTTGTTTTTATTAAAAATAGTAACAAGTGGGCTAAATGATGCCATGATTAAATCTGAAAACAATAAACATGAATATAATAAGTAAACTGGACATTATCAATTTAGCATATAAACATATAGTATGGAACCTTAATAAAACCATAATATAAAATATACAACGACAACCCATTCCCATATTTAATATCCCTCAACATAGAGTGAACATTAAACACTATGATTGGTTGAGAACTATTCTCATTATTAGTGCTATCATGATAACTCTTATCAAACACTAATAATATGTCGTTATACATTTAGCCTCTAAATAATAATAGTAAGAACTCAGCTTAGAGGATACTATAATATTTAGTCTAGTGTATACCATTGTCTAGAATCATGTGTAGCCACATTTCATCTATCATTAAGAGGTTTATCTTGTAGTACCATGACTCAAAATACCCTCTTCATGGAATGCAAAGCTCAAGGCTAAGACACGGTGTTTGATCAAACCACTATAAACCAGGAAGTTCAATCTTGTAGCACCAAGAAATAGATACTCTCTGCATGGAATGCTAAGCTCAAAGCAAAGACAAAGTATATATTTCACACTACTATGAACCGACAATGGAAGCCATGAGATCTAACCCTTGTATCTCTCTCCCACTAGATGTTTTAAAATTAAGGTTTTTAATTAGAAATCATGTGTAATCTAATCACACACAACCTTGCACTTTATCCATGTGAAAACACTTAGAAAATTTTCAAATTCACAGTTTTCGATCGGTCAAATATGTATCTCGATTGATAAAAAAAATTTAAAAACTCATACTTAACAATCTGCCTGGCTCAATTGGTACTCGATCGCTGCTCGATCGATCGAAAAAGTACATTCGATCGATCGACTAGCAATCGAATCAAATAGATTGGTCACTGTTTCACTCGATCAATCGAAAGTAATTTTCGATCGATCGAAACTAATGAAACTCGAATTTTCCAAAAAATTTCTGAAGGAGTTTTCAACGGTTTTTCATGAACAAACAACTATCATAGACAGAGATAGATATCAAAATTGAATTCCATTGATGCTATAGCCTAAAAGTTCAATTTAACATACTTAATATCTGTTGGAAAATCTGGTTTTGCATCTCATACAAAACACACAGCGGAAGCAACAATCACAGATCTACTTCATTCATGAGAGATAGCATGTAACCTTGAATTCTAGAATAAAGAATAGAAAGCGTACCTTGATGCAGTGAATTTCAAAACCAAAACTTGAGAATACCTTTAATCTTCATCTCAATTCCACATGGTGCTCAAGATGTGTGGTCTCTCAATCAGTCTTTTGTACATAGATTCTCAAAGAAAAATCCTTTTTCTTCTCCTTGTAGAGAAAAACTCTTTTCTTTTCTTTTCATCATTGTACATTCTAACTACCTTAGTAGTTACTTTATTTAATAACTTTTATTAAATAAAAACTGATTATCTAATTGGGTTAGCCTTTTGGGCCTACCCAATTGGGTTTTAGTTTGTGGCTTGAGATGGGACCAAAGGGAACAAATAAGACTCTAGCTCCAATAGGCCTTGGGCTTTTCTATCAACTCTTGACAAGTCTAAAGTTACCATTAATTATATTCAATACCACTATAAGAATATAATTGCACTCTAGGCCTTATTAATAAATTATATCCCAAGACTTTATTATACATACAACCCCTTCATTAAAATATTCGTAGTAATACAAAGTCATGAATGTTGACTGCCACTTTGAAGATTACTACATCTTAATCCTTGAGTACCCGGTTTAATCCTTTATATTATTCATCATATATTTATGAAATCCAATTTCATTAAATATATACTTTAGTAACTCCTTACTAAAGTGGTTGGGCCCAACACTCTGAATAACCAAACCTATTAAACTTATTTCAAGAAAATATTTTATATCTCTGTTAAGAGATTATGAATTCCATCTTGAGAATATATGTTCCATCAACATTAAATGCGGCTGCCCAACATACTGAGGTTTTGACCATAACTTATAGATCTCACTCCTGATATATCAAAGCAACCTACACCTCATGATAAGGTCCATTATTCTCTCAGGATTTAGAGTTGATGCAAATAGAAGTCGTGAGATTTATTATTCATTTGACAGTCGTTAGGAGAATAATAAATCTCACAGCGGTCCAATTCAATATGTCTTAACTCTTAAAACATATCAACATATCAACTAGAAGTCTTTACTTCCATGATCAAGACAAATCATCTTAGTTGATATGTTATAGTCTTCGCAGATGAAATGCCCAATTTCATCACCGACTACGAACTACATTTTGAGTTTACAAGGAACTTGTGATTTACATCTTCTGTGACTTTTCACATAAATCACATACAATGCATCTCATGGACTATTATAATGTCCCATTAGTTCATTTATAAATAGTTTCATATAATTAAACAATTTAATTATTTATGACATGCCAATAAATTTGATTTTAGGACATGCCAATAAATTGGATTTTAGGGCATAAAACCCCAACAATCTCCTACTTGCCCTTAAAGACAATTTACCATATATCCGACACTTATCTCCCTTTAGAGTAATTTATAGACACTCTAAGGCAAGGTTTGGAAACAAGTTTCAGTCAGATTTATTGCATAAATTATCTTTTCTACTACTATATCTCACGTACTCATATCTCTCTAATGAGATAATACTTACGCTTAATGTGTATCTTCACCACCTAGGATGAACATATATCTTGAAGTCCAACTTCATGAATCACACGTGTATCTTCACCACCTAGGATGAACACAATTCTTGAAGTCAAACTTCATGAATCACAATCAAACTATAGTCAATATTTGTACATCCAGTAACTATCAAAACCTCACTTTTATGGACAAGCATATAATCCCTCATTCTCCTAAGATATTTGAGTATATGCTTTACTCCCACTATATTAAGTGATCTTTGATTCAATTGATATTTGCTTACGATGCTCACCGCAAAATAGATATTTAGCCTAGTATATAACACAGCATAAAGACTTCCCTATAGACATGATATTAGGAATTGTCTTAATATGCCCTTCCTTTTATATGTCTAAGGACCGTAATCTTTTATAAAGGAACTTCAAACTTAAAAGGAAGGAAATCCTTTCTTGAAGTATTACATGCTATACTTGGCTAGAATCTAATCTATTTAAGCAGTTTGAGATAGACCCAACATCCTAATTTCTGAATTTTAACAAAGTTTAATTCTTAGAATGTGACTAGTCTTTCCCAAGTACTTTATATCAAACTGGACTAGACAACAAAACCTCTATTGATGACTTTAACTCTACATCATTCTAAATGATTAGAATGTCATCAACATACATTAAGAAATTTATTATTCTATATAGCTTTTACACACATAAGGCCTTCTAATACTTGATCAAAATCAAACAATTTGATTGCTTGATCAAAGATGATATTTATGACCTAGATGCTTGCATTAGTCCATAAATGGACTTTAAGCAACTTGCATGCTAATCACCACTGGTTTTTTGCTATGAACAAGTCTAGTTACATCATATAGATGTCTTCCTCAAGATTGCTATTACTAAAAGAAGCTTTCTTGAAATCCATTGCCATATTTCATCCAAATGAAATACAATGGATGAGAGAATCTAGATAGAGCCAAACTTGACTATTGGTGAAAAAATCTTTTCATAATCGAACCATTTCTTTTGAATAAATCTTTTCACCACTAGTCTTGACTTTGAAGGTTTGCACCTTCAAATCTATCATTCTCATTTACTTGTAAACCTATTTGAAAACAATAGGCTTAATGCCATTAGGCGCCTCTACAAGTTCTAGACTTTAAATAGAATCTAATTCTATTCACATAACCTTGATCTAGTAATCCATATTCATATCATCTATTGCATTTACATAGGACCGAGGATCATATTCATATCCTTGTGGAATGACTTCAAAAGTTTATCCCAAAAGTATGAATTTATTTGGTAATTGCTAATCCTCCCACTACGATATTGTACCGGTGTACTAGCTATATATTTAGAATAATGTCTTGTGGTGTATCTAATACAACCATCTCATTTCCAAATGTATTTTATAGTTGTCCTACAACAAATTTTGACATTTTTCTTATAGAACAATCTACCTTTAAAAGAGCCCTATTCCTCCTTTATGTATGCACTGACTTAAAGAAGTCATTGGAACTTTATTCCTTTACAAAAAGGAGCCCTAGATCATATTATCCTCTAAATAGAATTCATAGAATGGGAATATAATAAAATAATGGTTCTAAAAGCCCATCTTTCACCAATCTTGAATATCATTTAGATTAATAAGATCTATAAACATAAGTGCCAAAAAATACAATTACAAAGGATGGAAACCTTTTCTTTAAAAAGTAAAAACATGTAAATTTCCATCTAGAAAACAATCATGGACAATGCTTAGCTTTACCAAAATCAGAAACACTTTTCTTTTGATCATGCTTTTGAGTCTAATTTCCTTTTTGGCAACTATTAGGGCAACTAGCTTGTCCAACTGTTTGGTATTATAATTCCTCTTCTTACCACCCTTACCTTTCGTTTAGGCTAAGAATTTGAATTAAATCATATTGATCCTAGCCTTAGCTCTTAGGATGTCTTCCGTTGCGTAGAACTCACTCATCAATTCATGTAACATAAAAAGAATTTAGTTTCAAAATAGTCTGAATTGATCAAATGATTCTAACAAGGAATTGTGGATCATATCCATATGAGATTAACATTTAATCTCTACATCCAAGAATTCCAATTCATTTTAAAATAAAACATTTTCATAAAATGATATAGAATTGGAATTGCTTAAGCCTTTCTTAGCACTCAATATGATTCATACCAAACATTTCATTTAGACTTAATATAAAGTCTAAGTCTAGTACTAACTCTTGCATCTCATGCTGTAGTATAATTGAAATAGAAGCTAATGTAACATTTAAGCATTTCAATGGAGACTATGTTCACATCATAAGCTATCTTCCATCAATGCATCATGTATAGTAAATTATGACAATGCTGAATCGAAAACATAAATATGTACTTTAGCTCCTTTAAGCACCATGTCCAAAATTATTTCTTAGTTAATGTGATTCAATTAAAATAGTAGCAAGAGGACAAAATTTATGACAACTTTATTTTGAGACTATGAACATAATTACAGGACATTATCATTTTGCGTCCATAACCATATAATATGGAACCCGAAAAACATACTATACTAGGTGCAACGACAACCTAATCCCGCAATTAATATTCCTCGGAAGCGCGGTCATACCAATCACTATGATTAGGCGAGAATTATTCTCATTATTAATGTTATCATGGTAACTCTTACCAAACAAAAATAATTTGCCGCTTTTCCTTTAGCCTCTAAGTAATAATGACATAGCTCCGAAGGGAGGTTAACATTACACTTAGTCTAATGTACACCATTGCCTAGAATCAATGTGAGTCACCAAGTAACTCCACGAAAGCGTGGTCGTTCTCAATGTAAAAACACACTTCATCTATCATTAAAAAGTTTAACCTGTAGTACCATGAATTAAACAGCCTCCGAAGGGAGCAAGGCATATACGCCAAGGCGAGGTGCCTAATCACACTACTATAAACCGGCAATGGAGGCCGTGAGAATCAACACTTGAATCTCTCTCCCACTAGAAATTTTAAAATAAGTGGATTGTCTTGAAATCATTGTGATCTAATCACAATTTTAACCCTACACATTAAATGTGTTTAATTGTTTAAATTCAATGTGATGCAACTAAGTCATGTCACAATAGAGTAACGAACATTCACGCAATCACAAAGAAGTTTAACCTTGTAATCCGTGAAGTAAATACCCTCCGCTTGGAATGCAAGACTCGAAATCAAGACAAGGTATCTATTCACATTACAATAAACTTAACAAAAGGGTTATTTCAGCACTCCCACTCATTATTTGGGTTTTTCTTAAATAATTGTGATCCCATCACAACTAATAACCTTGCACTTGTAATCCCTAACTAAAATGGAAGTCCTAAACTATTTAGGATTCCTTAAACACTAATGAATCAAAAATTAGTTATATAGAACTCTATCCTTAATTTACTAAATAAAGTATTCTAATCTCATTAGAAACTTTATAACTTTAATTAGAATTTTAATCTCATTAAAAACCTCTAATTAAAATAAATTAAGGACTTTTAATCATAAAACAATTTAGTACTAAGAGTTCTATTTAACTAACATCTTTGATTTCATTAGGTCTTTTAGTTAGATAATGATTAATAAATGTCCTTAACTTTTAAGGACTATAAAATTAATCACATAGCCTTCCTTTTATATATGTGAAAAACACTTAGAAAATTCTGAATTTACGGATCTCGATCGATCGAGCCTCTGAATTTCCAGTCTCGATCGATCGAACATGTATCTCGATCGATCGAGAAAAGTTCTGGATGCTCGATCGATTCTCGATCGATCGAGCTTCGTGAATTTTTGAATTTCCAGAATTTTCAGGTTACCGTTTTTGACATCTTCATTATTCTTCCATCAAAAACACCTTTTGATTTTATCAACGAAGATTCACAGATCAAACATTAAGGTTTTTAATATCAAGATCAAGAACCATAATATACTAGAAACCCTTGAAAACATAATCCTAATTTCATTAGGAATAAATTTCAATAAAGGATTTTAACCAGTAACTAAAATACTTTAATTCTAGCATTAACATACTGTTTGATCATAAAAACATATATTATTAAACTAACATATACCATGGCACCGACACTATAAATCATGGCACATTAATTCCAGCGCTTGATCACAAACGGATCTAATGGAATTAAAACATGTTTATAGGATAGCCAAGGAAACAAATATCAACATAAGGGTTCGATCATGATAACATATAAATCATATCAACCTTTTATCTATAATATGCGGATTCAACAAATATAAGGTACTTCAATCCTTATGATGCACGGATTCCACATTATCAATATATATATATATATATATATATATATATACCGATTTAATATGAAATAAAGTATTTGAATCCTTGATGCATACAAACTCCATGAGCATGGCACCATTAAAGCATGAATATTAAAAATTAAAAAAAAACATGACACGGCACCATATCAAAGAAGCATAATCATGGGCTACTGTGTTTAACGTGAACCAATACTATGAAAACATGACACCGTATCATAATTAACATGAACATGAACCACTTCGAATAACTAAGAGAATATTTATCCTGATAGTGAACCCGATATCATCATGTCTCACATACGTGAATGGCATCGGAAACGGTTATCGAATATAATTCAACTGCCAACTATATCCAAGCAGTGCAAAACGAAATGCTCATGCTTGACCGATATACCAGTTTCATTTACATTCTTTAAACCTTAATCCATGTCTTTCACAAAAGAGTACGATCAAGGACACAATTATGCAGAAACTTTACTGCAGAAAATTAAATCACAAAGAAAACAGTTTTTCTTTAATTCTAAAGCTCAATCACATGTTATACAAACATGATATCGAAGACCGCTCTGATACCAATTGTTGGAAAATCTGGTTTTGTATCTCATACAAAACACACAGCGGAAGCAACAATCACGGATCTACTTCATTCATGAGAGATAGCATGTAACCTTGAATTCTAGAATAAAGAATAGAAAACGTACGTTGATGTAGTGAATTTCAAAACCAAAACTTGAGAATATCTTTAATCTTCATCTCAATTCCACATGGTGCCCAAGATGTGTAGTCTTTCAATCAGTTTTTTGTACATAGATTCTCAAAGAAAAATCATTCTTCTTCTTCTTGTAAAGAAAAACTCTTTTCTTTTCTTTTCATCATTGTACATTCTAACTACCTTAGTATTTACTTTATTTAATAACTCTTATTAAATAAAAACTGATTATCTAATTGGGTTAGCCTTTTGGGCTTACCCAATTGGGCTTTAGTTTGTGGCTTGAGATGGGACCAAAGGGAACAAATAAGACTCTAGCTCCAATGGGCCTTGGGCTTTTCTGTCAACTCTTGACAAGTCCAAAGTTACCATTAATTATATCCAATACCACTATAAGAATATAATTGCACTCTAGGCCTTATTAATAAATTATATCCCAAGACTTTATTATACATACAACCCCTTCATTAAAATATTCGTAGTAATACAAAGTCATGAATGTTGACTGCCACTTTGAAGATTACTACATTTTAATCATTTAGTACCCGGTTTAATCTTTTATGTTATTCATCATATATTTATGAAATCCAATTTTATTAAATATATACTTTAGTAATTCCTTACTAAAATGGTTGGACCCAACACTCTAAATAACCAAACCCATTAAACTTATCTCAAGGGAATATTTTATATCTTCGTTAAGAGATTATGAATTCCATCTTGAGAATATATGTTCCATCAACATTAAATGCGGCTACCCAACATACTGAGGTTTTGACCGTAACTTGTAGATCTCACTCCTGATATATCAAAGCAACCTACACCTCATGATCAGGTTCATTATTCTCTCAGGATTTAGAGTTGATGCAAATAGAAGTCGTGAGATTTATTATTCATTTGACAATCGTTAAGAGAATAATAAATCTTACAGCGGTCCAGTTCAATATGTCTTAACTCTTAAAACATATCAACATATTAACTAGAAGTCTCCACTTCCATGATCAAGACAAATCATCTTAGTTGATATGTTATAGTCTTCGCAGATGAAATGCCCAATTTCATTACCGACTACGAACTACATTTTGAGTTTACACGGAACTTGTGATTTACATCTTCTGTGACTTTTCACATAAATCACATACAATGCATCTCATGGACTATGATAATGTCCCATTAGTTTATTTATAAATAGTTTCATATAATTAAAAAATTTAATTATTTATGACATGCCAATAAATGGGATTTTAGGACATGCCAATAAATTGGAATTTAGGGCATAAACCCCAACAATATCAAACTTAAACAATATCATAACATCAATATCAATTTTCGTCGGACAATAATTTTAACAACCATGCAGAAAATTAATTGCATAATCTTCTAACATCATGAAACTATTATCCTTGATTCCAAAACTCACAAAACATGTTATACAGATTCGAAATTGAAGACCGCTCTGATACCAATTGTTGGAAAAACACATGTTTGTATCGCATACAAGACATACGCAGCGGAAAATTAACGGATTTACTTCATTCGCAATTGATAACATGTACTATGTAAATTTCAGAATATAAGAACAAGAGAGTATACCTTGGTGTGGTGAATTTCAAAAAAAAGATTAAAAGTACTTGGGAACACTTGTAATCTTCACTCCAATTCTACTTGATACCCAAGAAGTGTGGTCTCTCAATCAGTTTATATATATGTGTTCAAGGGAGGATAATAGAGTGTCCAACACTCACATACAAATCATTTCATTCTCATACAAAATTTTGTATGTTTCCCTCCTTATAATTGATTATCTAATTGGGCTATCCATTTGGGTCATTCCAATTGGGCTTTAGTTTATGGCTTGAAGTGGGACCAAAAAGGAACAAATAAAACACTAGCTCCAATGAGCCTTTGGCTTTTCTGTCAACTCTTGACAAGTTTAAAGTTACCATTAATTATATTTAATACCATTATATAAATATAATTGCACTCTAGGCCTTATTAATAAATTATATTGCAAGACTTTATTATACATGCAATCCCTTCATAAAATATTTGTAGTAATACAAAGTCATGTAGGTTGACTACCACTTTGAAAATTACTACATCTTAATTCTTAAGTACTCGGTTTAATCCTTAAGTACTCGGTTTAATCCTTTAAGTTATTCATCATATATTTATGAAATCCAATTTCATAAATATATACTTTAGTAACTCCTTACTAAAGTAGTTAGGCCTAACATTCTGAATAACCAAACCCATTAAACTTATCTTAAGGGAATATTTTATATTTCCGTTAAGAGATTATGAATTCCATCTTGAGAATATATGTTCCATCAACACTAAATATGGCTGCCCAACATACTGAGGTTTTGACCGTGACTTTAGATCTCACTCCTGATATATCAAAGCAACCTATAGTTCATGATTAGGTCCATTATTCTCTCAGGATTAAGAGTTAATGTAAATAGAAGTCGTGAGATTTATTATTCATTTGACAGTCGTTAGGAGAATAATAAATCTCACAGCAGTCCAGTTCAATATGTCTTAATTTTTAAAACATATCAACTAGAAGTCTCCATTTCCATGATCAAGACAAATCATCTTAGTTGATATGTTATAGTCTTCGCAGATGAAATGCCCAATTTCATCACCGACTATGAACTAAAATTCTGAGTTTACAAAGAACTTGTGACTTATATCTTCTGTGACTAAATCACATAAATCACATACTATGCATCTCATGGACTAAGATAATGTCTCATTAGGTTATTTATATATAGTCTCATATAATTAAACAATTTAATTATTTATGGCATGCCAATAAATTGGATTTTATGGCATAAACCCCAACAATCTCCCACTTGCCCTCAAAGACAATTTACCATATATCCGACACTTATCTCCCTTTAGAGTAATTCATAGTCATTCTAAGGCAAGATTTGAAAACAAGTTTCAGCCAGATTTATTGCGTAAATTATCTTTCTATTACTATTTCTCACGTACTCATATCTCTTTAATGAGATAATACTTACGATTAATGTGTATCTTCACCACCTAGGATGAACACATATCTTGAAGTCCAACTTCATGAATCACAATCAAACTACGAGTCAGTATTTGCACATCTAGTAACTATCATAACCTCACTTTTGTGGACAAGCTCCCTCATTCTCCTAAGATATTTGAGTATATGCTTTACTCCCACTAAATTAAGTTACCTTTGATTCAATTGATATTTACTTACCATGCCCACCACAAAATAGATATTTAGCCTAGTATTTAGCATAGCATAAAGACTTCCTATTGCTTTGGTATAAGGAACTGTCTTAATATGCTCTTCCTTTTATATGTCTTAGAACTATAGTCATTTATAAAGGAACTTCAAACTTAAAAGGAAATAATCATTTCTTGAAGTATTACATGCTATACTTGGCTAGAATCTAATCTATTTAAGCAGTTTGAGATAGGCCCAACATCCTAATTTTTGAATTTTAACCAAAATTTAATTCTTAGGATGTGACCAGTCTTTCCCAAGTACTTTATATCAAACTGGACTAGACAACCAAAACTTCATTGATGACAATAACTCTACATCATTCTAAATGATTAGAATGTCATCAACATACATTAAGAAATTTATTATTCTATATAACTTTTACACACATAAGGCCTTTTAATACTTGATCAAAATCAAACTACTTGATTGCTTGATCAAAGATGATATTTTATGATTCAGATGCTTGCTTTAGTCCATAAATGGACTTTAAGCAACTTGCATACTAATCACCATTGGTTCTTTGCTATGAACAAGTCTAGTTACATCATATAAATGTCTTCCTCAAGATTGCTACTAAAAGAAGCTTTCTTGATATCCATTACCAGATTTCATCCAAAATGAAATGTAATGAATAAGAGAATCTAGATAGAGTCAAACTTAACTATTGGTGAAAAAATCTTTTCATAATCGAGCAATTTCTTTCTAAATAAATCTTTTCATCACTAGTCTTGACTATGAAGGTTTGCACCTTCAAATCTATCAATCTCATTTTCTTGTATACCTATTTGAAAACAATAGGCTTAATGTCATTAGGCGCCTTTACAAGTTCTAGACTTTAAATAGAATCTAATTCTATTCACATAACCTTGATCCAGTAATTCATATTCATATCATATATTGCCTCTACGTAGGACCGAGTATCAAATTCATATCCTTGTGGAATGACTTCAAAAATTTATCCCAAAAGTATGAATTTATTTGGTAATTGATAATCCTCCTATTATGATATTGTACCAGTGTACTAGCTATATATTTAGAATAATGCTTTGTGGTGTATTTAATACAGTCATCTCATTTCTTAATGTATTTTATAGTTGTCCTACAACAATTTTTGACATTTTTCTTCTAGAACAATCTACCTTTAAAAGAGCCCCATTCCTCCTTTATGTATGCACTAACTTAAAGAAGTCATTAGAATTTCATTCCTTTATGAAAAGGAGCCCTAGATCTTATTATCCTCTAAATAGAATTCATAGATTGGGAATATAATAAAATAATGGTTATAAAAGCCCATCTTTCACCAATTTTGAATATCATTTAGATTAATAAGATCTAGACATAAGTGCCAAAACATACAATTACAAAGGATGGAAACTTTCTCTTTAAAAAGTAAAACATGTAAATTTCCATCTAGAAAACAATCATGGACAATGCTTAGCTTTACCAAAATGGAAACACTTTCCTTTAGGTCATTCTTTTGAGTCTAATTTCCTTTTGGCAACTATTAGGGCAACTAGCTTGTCCAACTATTTGGTATTATAATTCCTTTTCTTACCACCCTTACCTTTTAGTTCAAGCTAAGAATTCAAATTAAATCATATTGATCCTAGCCTTAGCTTTTAGGATGTCTTCCGTTGCGTAGAACTCACTCATCACTTCAGATAATATAAAAAAAAATTTATTTTCAAAACAATCTGAATTGATCAAATGATTCTAACAAGGACTTGTGGATCATATCCAAATGAGATTAACATTTAATCTCTACATCCAAGAATTCCAATTCATTTTAAAATTAAAACATTTTCATAAAATGATATAGAATTGAAACTCCTTAAGCCTTTCATAGTACTCAATATGATTCATACCAAACATCTCATTTAGACTTAATATAAATTCTAAGTTTAGTACTAACTCTTGCATCTCATGCTGTAGTACAATTGAAATAGAAGCCAATGTAACATTTTAGCATTTCAATGGAGACTATGATTACATCATAAGCTATCTTCCATAAATGCATCATGTAGAGGAAATTACGACAATGCTGAATCGAAACATAAATATGTACTTCAGCTCCTTTAAGCACCATGTCCAAAATTATTTCTTAGTTAATGTGATTCAATTAAAATAGTAGCTAGAGGACAAAATTTATGACAACTTTATTTTGAGACTATGAACATAATTACAGGGACATTATATTTTACAACCACTACCATATAATATGGAACCCATAAAAACATATTATATTAGGTGCAACGACAACCTAATCCCGCAATTAATATTCCTCAGCATAGAGTGAATATCAACCACTATGATCAGGCGAGAATTATTCTCATTATTAATGCTATCATGGTAACTCTTACCAAACAAAAATAATTTGCCGCTTTTCCTTTAGCCTCTAAGTAATAATAGCAAGAACTCAGCATAGAGGATACTATCAAACTTAGTCTAGTGTACACCATTGCCTAGACCCATGTGTAGCCATATAACTCTACCCTTGTAAGGTTTAATCTTGTAGTACCATGATGCAAAACACCCTCCGCATAGAATGCAAGGCTCGAGGCCAAGACGAGGTGCTTGCCCACACCACTATAAACCGGGAAGTTCAATCTTGTAGCACCATGAAATAAACACCCTCCGCATGGAATGCAAGGCTCGAGGCCAAGACGAGATGTTTACCCCACACCACTATGAATCGACAATGGAGGCCGTGAGATCCAACCCTTGTATCTCTCTCCCACTAGAAATTTTAAAACAAGTGGATTGTCTTGATGTCATTGTGATCTCATCACAATTTTAACCCTACACATCAAATGTGTTTAATTGTTTAAATTCGATGTGATCTTACTAAGTCACGTCACAATAGCGTAACGAACATTCGCGCAATCACAAAGAAGTTTAATCATGTAATCTGTGAAGTAAATACCCTCCGCTTGGAATGCAAGACTCGAAGTCAAGACAAGGTATCTATTCACATTACAATAAACTTAACAAAAGGGTTATATTAGCACTCCCACTCATTATTTGGGTTTTTCTTAAATAATTGTGATCCCATCACAACTAATAACCTTGCACTTGATAAAGACTCTAATCTCATTAGAATCGCTAACTAAAATGGAAGTCCTAAACTCTTTAGGATTCCTTAAACACTAATGAATCAAAAATTAGTTATATAGAACTCTATCCTTAATTTACTAGATAAAGTATTCTAATCTCACTAGAAACTATATAATTTTAATTAGAATTTTAATCTCATTAAAAACCTCTAATTAAAATAAAATAAGGACTTTTAATCATAAAACAATTTAGGACTAAGAGTTCTATTTAACTAACATCTTTGATCTCATTAGGTCTTTAAGTTAGATAATGATTAATAAATGTCCTTAACTTTTAAGGACTATAAAATTAATCACTTAGCCTTGCTTTTTATCAAAGTTTTAACACATTCAAAATTCAGTGCCTTCAATCGGTCGAACCTATTACTCGATCGATCGAAAAATGAAGAAATTCATCACAAAGGTTCTGCCTCGTTCAATTGATTCTCGATTCTTGTTCGATCGATCGAAATCAACATTCGATCGGTCGAAAGGAATTCTCGATCGATCGAGACAATGAAGAATTTCATCATGGAGTTTCTACCTGAATCGATCGGTTCTCGATTCCTCTTCGATCAATCGAAAAGAACATTCGATCAATCGAAAGGAATTCTCGATCAATCGAAACTCGCAAAAACTGAATTTTTTCAGAATTTTCTGGTAACCATTTTTGACATCTTTTGATTTTATCAACGAAGATTTACAGATCAAACATAAGGGTTTTCAAGATCATTATCAAGAACCATAATAATGCTAGAAACTTTGAAAACATAATCCTAATCTCATTAGGAATAAATTTCATAATCCTAGCATTAATAGATATAAATATATATAATGTAATATAAACCCATATTACATTATAAACCCATATTACATTATATATAATATAATATATGGATTATTACATGTAATATATGATTATTACATTATATATAATATACGGATTGTTAGAATCCTTTATAAACAATTTGCATGCCATCAAGGATTTGCACTCCAAGCCAATCCAGGAAGTTGGGCTTTGAATCCTAATATCACTTCCCTAAAGATAACTAACACATGCAAAGCAATTGAATGCTTGAATAGCCAAGTGGTGCAATTACTTGGGTCACGCACATGACAGTTATTGCCTTGGAAGTGATATAAGGCCATGAAAGTGTTATCCCGTAACAGTGCCTTGGTCCAAACCGTTAAGTTTTAAACTTCTATCTTGACGGTTATATAACAACATCATCTAGAAGTCTATGGCCAAGAGAAATTCTTTTGAAGATGGAATTCCATATTAATAGAAATTCTCTTCACATCAACGCAAAGTCAATCACCTTCTCTTAAAACAAATTATGAAATCAAAAACCCTAAATGTGATTATATAGAACAATAAGTACAGATTCAAGAATCCCATAACACTAAGAAAATGATTTTCTTTGATTCTAAAACTCAATCACATGTTATACAAGCATGAGGTGAAAACCTGGCTCTGATACCAATTGTTGGAAAATCTGGTTTTGTATCTCTTACAAAACACACAGCGGAAGTGACAAACATGGATCTATTTCATTCATGATTGATAACATGCACTATGTAAATTTCAGAATTTAAGAACAAGATAGCGTACCTTGGTGCGGTGAAATTCAAAACAAAAGATTATAAGTACTTGGGAACACTTTTAATCTTCATTCCAATTCCACTTTAAGCCCAAGAAGTGTGGTCTCTCAATCAGTTTCCAAGAGAGAATAATTGAGTGGCTTCACTCACACATACACACCATTTCACAATGATGTTTCTTTTTCTCTAATAAAAAATTATGTATGTTTCTCCCTTTATATTTAACTGATTATCTAATTGGGCTGGCCTATTGGGCCTTTCCAATGGGGCTTTAGTGTGTGGCTTGGAGTGGGACCAAAAGGGACCAATAAGACACTAGCTCCAATGGGCTTTGGGCTTTTCTGTTAACTCTTGACAAGTCCAAAGTTACCATTAATTATATTTAATACCACTATATAAATATAATTGCACTCTAGGCCTTATTAATAAATTATATCCCAAGACTTTATTATACATGCAACCCCTTCATAAAATATTCGCAGTAATACAAAGTCATGAATGTAGACTGCCACTTTGAAGATTACTACATCTTAATCCTTGAGTACCCGGTTTAATCCTTTAAGTTATTCATCATATATTTATGAAATCCAATTTCATAAATATATACTTTAGTAACTTCTTACTAAAGTGGTTAGGCCTAACACTCTGAATAACCAAACTCATTAAACTTATCTCAAGGGAATATTTATATCTTCGTTAAGAGATTATGAATTCCATCTTGAGAATATATGTTCCATCAACACTAAATGTGGCTGCCCAACATACTGAGGTTTTAATCGTGACTTTTGATCTCACTCCTAATATGTCAAAGCAACCTAAACCTCATGATCAGGTCCATTATTCTCTCAGGATTAAGAGTTCATGCAAATAAAAGTCGTGAGATTTATTATTCATTTGACAGTCGTTAGGAGAATAATAAATCTCATAGCAGTCCAGTTCAATATGTCTTAACTCTTAAAACATATCAACATACCAACTAAAAGTCTCCACTTCCATGATCAAGACAAATCATCTTAGTTGATATGTTATAGTCTTCACAAATATAATGCCCAATTTCATCACCAACTACGAACTATAATTCTGAGTTTACAAAGAACTTGTGATTTATATCTTCTGTGACTTTTCACATAAATCACATACTATGCATCTCATGGACTAAGATAATGTCTCATTAGTTCATTTATAGATAGTCTCATATAATTAAACAATTTAATTATTTATGGCATGCCAATAAATTGGATTTCAGGGCATAAACCCCAACATAAGGAACTTAGTCAGTAGAGAATTCAACGGCTTATGGTTAGTCTCCCCACAGACGGCGCCAAACTGATGAAGTAAGATTTTGCCTCGTCAGTACGATGGGCGACTTGGAGATCCTGTGTAAAAGAAAACACTAAGTAGATAATGACACCAGTTTGGGGCCTGCCAAGGACCCTCCGATGCTTAAATTAGCTTAAACTCTTTAGAAATAAGTAATCTGCAGAGCGATCTATGTGTGTATATGTTTTTGTATATCATTTACCTGGCTTTCTTGGCTTTACATAGCCTCTGTGTAAGTAAATGCTTTGTGTATCATTGTACTACAGCTGGAGGAGTTATGGCTTAATGATGACCACTTAATCCAGTCTTTTACTGTCTATAACGGTTATTTAAATGCACATTATTGGATGGTAGTAACAGTTCCGCGCTTATTTATCACTCAATCATTGAATACTGCCAAGGATTAATGCACTTACGCTCGTCCATACTCTTACTCGTCATTATTATGGACAGTTTGCAAGTATGGATGACCATTTATATGCTACTCGTCAGACCTTATTCTCCAACATCAACTTCACTATAGTCTCTATTTTAACTTTGGAGTCTTTCCTCTAGGTTCTTGGAGAATCCTTACGCTTGACCATAGATTACATCAGCAATGAAGAGAAAGTCATGGTGGCCAACTCTAAACTTGAATCTATTGAAGCAAAAAGTTCAAAGCTAAGAAAGGATCTGATTGAAGCTATAAACGAGACTAACAAGGCGAAGGAGAAGATTAAAGAGCTTAATGAGGCCTTGAGAGTGGAGAAGATGCTCGTCATCCAGAAAGACAAGGAGATCCAGGTTGCTCCTTTAAGGACCAGTGCTGAATGAGAAAAGGTTGTTGACCAATTCATGAAGTCTGAACATTTTTCTGACCTTCTATTCATTCAATACTACAAGGCCTTCGAGCTTCTTCGTAAGTGGACGATGAAGCATCATAGCTAGGCCGTGGACTTCTCCAATCTCAATTTCTAAGCTATTGATACTGAGGTTCTTATTGTCGCTGATACTGGAGGGGAGGATACTGCTGACGCTGGGGGAGTAGATCTTGGTCAGGGGGACGAGGCTGTTGCTCCTTCTGTCTGGTAAAATTTATGTTTTTTTTTTTTTTGAACAATGGTTGCCTTATTGTTTTGAGGCTTTTATTTTTTGTTTAAAAACACTAGTTGCCTCCCTGTTTTGAGGCTTTTACTTGCCTGCTCCTGACTGCATATTTCGTCTTAAAACTAATGATTTCTTTTGAGTATTTATATCAGCTGAGCTTTTTGTTTATTGACGAAATTTCCTTGGAATTTCTCACATGATTTAAATATGCTCGCCAAATTTACCCCTTTGATTCTTCATAACTTACTTAAGGTCTAGCCTTCGAGATTTAAACTTGTTTATAGAGTTTGCATCTTCGAGAATAACTTGGGCTTACCATTATTGGGGGCCTAAGCTTGCAACGATTTAGACACGTTGGCAGAGTTTTCATGAGTAACTTAGAACTTCATGCTTTGAACTTGCTTATAAGGATTCTGAACTTGCTGTCTGTCAGCAAAGTCCTTACCACTGATACTTATGATTTTGACTCGTCACTCGCAAGTGGAGTTTTTATCATAATGAATTGACCTTATCATTCTAAAGCGAAATTTTACCATCGACAGTCATGATTTAACTCGTCATTCATAAGCAAAGCTTTTACCATTGATAATTATGATTTAAACTCGTCATTCATGAGCAGAGTTTTTACCACTGATAATTATGATTTAAACTTGTCACTTGTGAGTAGAGTTTCTACCATTTGATAATTATGATTTAAACTTGTCATTCGTGAGCAGAGTTTTTACCATCGAACATTATGATTTAAACTCGTCATTTTGAGAGTTTTTACCATTGGACATTATGATTTAAACTCGTCATTCTTGAGGGTTTTACCATTGATGATTATGATTTGTACTCATCATTCTCGAGTTCCTACCATTGCTGAAATCTTTCAGAGACTCCGTCAATATGCTCACTATGCATAGCTTGCGTTTAGTTATTAGGTACGCATGTTAAAGACTTGATCTTTGGAAAGAATGTGGCTTAGAGACGCCTTATTTGCTCTATTCACCCTTGCTTGCGAAGGTATTACAAGGGGGAGTCGCCACCTAGTTTTTGCAATGGTCTAGGAGCCATATATATAGCGTCCTTTTGAGAAAGGACTTTTTGGTCTTACTACCAGAGATATGGGTTCGGAGTTAAGGTATGGTCTTCAGAAGGTGTTAGGTACCCAAAACCGCCCAACCCTAACGTTGGCTTCCTCTCATTGTGTATTATGTCTTAACCCTATTAAAGGCACATTCAACATTGCATCTATACTCACACACACGCTAGCATACATCTAACAATCAACATAGCATCAATCATCTCAAAAAGACCTAATCATGCATCTATCATGGCATAACATAAACCCTAGTATGTTACTATCATACATATCATATCCAAGGTAGCACATAGGCATAGCAAGATCAACTCATCATGGTTGATCTAGGGCAAGATCAACTCATCAATGACCATACATGAGAGATGAGTTGATCTAGGAAAATTCTTGTATTCTTCTAGATCAACTCATCTCCCATGTATGGTTACTTTTCTCCTCATCATGGTTGCTTTAGCTTAGAACTAGTCTCATTTTCCCTTGTCATTTCCCTACATAATTTGCCCTTAGCTTAGAGTGAGTTCACCATTTTCCTTGTCACTCTTCTTCATTTCTTTTCAAGGTGCCCTAACTTTTGCCTAGGTTAACCTTTCAGGTTTTCAACCTAGTGGGCCTTTCTTCTTTCTTTTCTTTCTTTTTTCTTTTTTTTTTTCTTTTTTTTTCTTTTCATAACTAAGGCTAGACTTTTCAAATTTTGTAGGGCTAAACAATCTTAACTAATCAGAGAGGACTTGTTTATGGACCGTAATGAGGCTAGGATTCTAAGGCTTAAGAAAGAAAGGGTATTTGAGGTTCAAATTCAATTTTATTCTCAGGGTATCCTAATTGCCAAGGATTACTACTCATCTCATGCTTGCATCAATTTCTTCTTTTTCATCCATTTTTCCTTGTCCATTTTGATTCTCACTTTCATTTCCTTTTCTTCTCTTGTTTTCTTCTATCTCTTCCTTTCCTTTTCTTTTTCTTTTCTTTCCTTTTCTTTGTTTTTCTCTCTTTTTTTCTTTTTCCATGCCCCTTGTTGGGAAAAAGGGTATTCTTTCATTTATAAATCATCCTCACATCCCTCCATCATTCATCCACAAAACTTGCCCCTAATATAGAGTTGATCATTTCCAATATTAGATTATGCCCCTAGTGTTGAGGGTAACCCTTTCAAATCACCATCTCTTAAGAACATGCCCCTAATGTAAGGGGTAATCTCTTGGCATGGGTATAAAGAAAGAATTCATCTAGGCTCAACAGGGTTAGCAAGTGGAAATAATCTCTCATTGTAAAAAGGATAGCAAAAAAATGGCCTCTCATCCCTTCAACCTTGATTGCTTAGCATTTCCAAACCTAGGTTAGCCTTTTCATCTCATCAAGCTCTCATCATTGTAATGTCATCCATGTGAAACAACAAGTTATTTATTCAATTTCTCTTTCCCATCTTTGAACTCACTCATATCTTGTGTTTCAAGGAATCTCTCATCATTCATCCTTCTCATTCTTGTGTACTCTCTCACTTGATCGAAGTCTTTTTTGTTTCTTTCTTTATCTTTATCTCTCGACCTCTTTCTCACTTTCATGCTTGGTCTTTATAATCGAATGAACTAAGACAATCTTATCTTTTGATTTCTTATTTGGATTAACCAATGTGTTAGGTTTAAGGATTCATTCATTTCAAAGCTAACAAAAAGAGATCACATGATACACATTGTATTTGAATGACCATCTTTATTGAAAGTGAAACAACATTGATTTGAAAATTCAAAAGAACACGACTCAACATGATAAGAGGAAAGACTCAACAACACAACAAGGGAAAGACTCAAATAGACTCAACAAATTGGAGACATGACAATTGGTAAAAAAACTCAACAAAATTGAAATGACTCATCCTTTAGCAAAGGTGTTCACATGGATCAAATCTCTTAGACACATCCCTTTATTCATTCTTGCTTGTTTCTACTCGCTCATTTCTTGAGGTTGTGGCTTGGCAATCACCCCTTGATCTATCAAATCTTGAACATTTGTATACTATTTACTAAATTTGTTGTTCTCTTTCAAATTCATTGTTGCTTTATATTTCAGTGGAAAATTGACAGCAATGGGGAGCTTGATGATGCGTGCATGTTATATGGAGTTCTTTAACCCCCCCCCCCTCATCCAAGACTGCTAGTACTTCTGATAAAGGCATTTGGAGATCATCAAACACCCTTTTTTTGAGGTCGAGTAAGAACAATATTCACATTGTTGAGAGCACCACCCTTTTCTCCTTCATTGAACACTTTCTTGGCTTGAAACTTGGCTTCACTTAGGTCTAACTGCCCAGTATTGATGGCATCCTCAATTCTCGTACCGTAATCACATAACTCCACAAAGGAATTGATAGGCGATGATAAAAGCCTAGTATTGTATGCTGGAAGCAAGTTCTTGATGATCATGTTAATCTGATCCTTTTCATTGGGCCTATTAACCATCCTGGAAACTTTGCTCTTCCACCTCATCATGTACTTAGAAAATGTCTTGTTGAACCCTTGCTTAGTAGTCTCCAAGTCTTTCAAAGTCACATCAATCACAGTGTTAAAGATGAATGGGTCCACAAACAAATCCACTAGCTCATTCCACACCTTAGTCTTGCTTGGATCCAAGTTGTAGTACCATCTCGAGTCATTTCCAGTGAGAGACATGGGGAAGGCACACAAAGCTTGCTTCTCATCCAATCCTCTCATTCCAACCAAGCTCAAATATTGTCAAATATGTTGCCTTGGATCACCGCTTCCATCAAACTTTTCAGCATCAGAAATCTTGAACTTGGGAGGCAAAGGCGCCAATGGCGTTGAGCCCAATCCACCCATAGTATACAAGAAGTCATCCATCCCTTGGGCCTTGCGAAAGGCTTGTTGCATCTTTTCCATCTTTTCCTTTATCATGGCGGTCTCAACAGCTATCTTGTCTATCTTCCCATTCTTGCCATGATTAACCTCCTCTTCCTCACCTTCCTTATCTTGTTGGGTTTCTCCCTTCTTTCTTCTTCCAAACAATCTAGGCAATTTCCAAATTGTTCTAGCATTTCTCCTTGCTTAGCCAACATTTGGATAATTGCCTCATTAGTAGCTCCAACCATGCTTTCTAGTACAATAGTGTCAACTTCCTTTAGGCGACTAGGGGTAGGTGATTAAAACCAAGTGAGCTTAGGAAGTTCTTTTGAGTAGGGAGTATTATTGTGCCTGAAACAAAACTTGATCAAATAAATATGTGCTCCCAATGTCTTTTAAAGTTTTGGACCCAACGTCTTAATAAACTTTTCTTGCTTGCATCAACCTGTGGACTATATGTATGCCTCATCGTATTCTAAGTCTTGCATCATTTCACTATCTTGGACTTAGAAATAGAATGAGCTACACCAATCTTTCAAAATTCATGTTTTTCCTTATGCTTAAAGCCCAATTACATCATTCACACTTCTCACTCTCTCATCTTTCCTCACTTAGATCCAAGCCCAACATTCTTTTTCTCTTTTTCTTTTTCTTTTTGGCTTTTTTTCTTTGGGCTTTGAATCCAATTACAAGTCACTCATCTTGCCTTTTCATCCTCATTTGGGCTTAAGCATAGGTTGTTCATGAATTTTGCAAGGTTAGTCCACATATTGTGCCCTATTAGGCTTTATGAAAATGGTCTCATCAATGAATTCAAACACAAAAGTATATGCCCCATTTATAAAGCAAGCCCATCATGATTTGGAAAATTTCTTTTCTTATGAAAAACTTCTTTGAACTTGTATTTAAAATGAGCCATGACATTTAGAAGTCCACATCTTTTTTTTCTTTTTTTTAAGAGAAAAAAGTGACCAAGCTTTATCTTAACACATCAAAATCTTTTACTTGTCCCATTACAAAGCCCATCTTGAATGTTCACTCTCTCCCCTCATGAGGGCCTTGCCCTAGTTTCAAAAGTTTGATCAATTTTATCTTTCATTCTCAAATGGGCCTTGCCTCTAGTTCGAAGAGTTTAGTCAATTGGTTCAAAAAGATTTGATCTTCTAATCCTTATTGGGCTCTTGGTGAGCCTACCCATGTCTTTGGGTTTTAGGGTTTCAAAACTTTCCCAAAGCACGGATGGGTTCAACATCTTTGTAATAAAGCCTACAACATACTCATGATCTTGGGCTCTCTTGCTTCTGAAAATTGTTTTTGAATTTCAACCCAAAAGCTAGGGTATGTTATGACTTTATTGCCCCATGTCTTCCTCCAAAGTCTATGGTATATTCATGATCTTAGGCTCTCTTGATTTGAACTTTTTTAGAATGGGCTCAAAACTTAGGGTATATCTTGGCTTTGTGGATCATCTTTCATCTTCCTTTTGAATTTCTCTTTTCAAAAAAATTTTTTTTTTTTTCAAAAACTTTTCCCTCTTTTTTTTGAAAATTTCACTTCTAAAAAATTATTTACAAAAGATTTTTTTTTTTTTTTTAACTTTTCTTATTTGCAACCAAAAAAAAAAAAAAACTTTCTTCTTTTTTTTTTTTTTTTTGAAGTAGCCCTCTAGCTAAGATATATTGTAGCCTTCCTCTCAAAGTCCATGAAATTCTCATCATTTTGTGCCTAGGCATGCAACAAAGAGACCCAAGATTAAGGAGTTTCATTTTGGACTTTGAAGGATATTGGATGCTAAGTCCATAGCATACTTGTTACCTTGGGATAAGCCTCTTATATGTGAGAACTCCTTTTTTTTTCATCCCAACATTCTTATGGTATACCATAACTCTTGGGTCATCCTTTCACCTTTACATCTTTTAGTTGTCCTTTGGAATTATGTGATATACCATAACTCTTGTGATAGGCCAAGAATGTATTGACCCCTTATGGTAAATTAACCAATTAATTAGCCAAGTTAATTAATTAGGTCAATTAACATGCAATACGCGTGGTAGCACAAACAAATCACCAACTAAGTTAAATGCAGCGGAAAAATAAATTTGACACGGTGATTTGTTTACGAATGGGGAAAACCTCCAAGACAAAAACCCCATAGGGTGAATTTAAGGTCACCACTCCCGAGAATCCACTATTATTAAAATAAGCGGTTACAAGTAAAGGAATCCTAGTACCTTATACCAACCGACAGTTGAACCCTTACCCCAATACACAATTGGACTTGTAATGTAGTGACAATCTCTCCTTTCAATGCACGGCTCCCAGTACATGACTAACCAATCGATGCACGGATCCAAGTACGTGACTAACACACCAACTTGAGAAGGATGTTGGCTGCAAAATTCTTCAGTTCATCCACACGATGAAGATCAAGAAACTCCTTGGTCACAAAACCCTATAGCGTACAAACGCAGCAGCTTCTTCAAGAGAAAGATGAACTAGGGCAAATTATCTCCGGTCACAATATGCTTGCAACAACAAGTGCAACAACCTTATGACAGCCCTTAAAATAATCCTTATATATGTCTAGGGTTGTGAGAAAAGAAAACCTAAACACATAGCTTAAATATGCGTGAAAAACTGATCTGAAAAACTGATTTTCGTAATTCTTGATAGATATAGCTGTTGAGCTTATCTGTCGAGCTTCACCTTTTAAATCTTGATAGATACATCTGTCGAGCTATCTATCGAGCTTTAAAACACAGCATTTCTTCACTTGATTCTTGGACAGATTTGCATGGCTTCAATACTTGAACTTTAAATTTTGTTCCTTGAAGTATTAAATACATCCTAGATCTACCTAATTACAAGTAAAGTGCGTTTTGTCAAAAGATTAGCCAATTCTAAATGACATATGTTCTTAACATGATCCACATATGTCCTAACATCTTGGGTCATCCTTTCACCTTTACATCTTTTAGTTGTCCTTTGGAATTATGTGATCACAAGATATATGGTTGAACAAACAAGAGATATAAAAAGGTACCCTTTTTTGATAGGATCTAGGATCTCTCTAAGTGTGGGTAGGCTCCTTAAAGCTAAAAAGATAGATAAGTAGGTCACTCACAACTAGGTGGGCCATGATTCCAACCAAGGGCCTAAATGGACCTTTATGGATTGGTGGCAAACCTTTAACATACTTAAAGCCCATCTAGGCAATGGCACTGATTGTGAGTTGGTGAGATGAACTTCGAAAGACTTAGGCCCGAATGGAGCCTTCCATCTTCCCACTCATCACCAATCGAGCTAAAAGGGACAAAAGAACCATGTGATTTGTGTGCAAACAAGTATTGAATGAGCCTTTATTAAGGTTAAGACACAGGACACATAGGAATTAAACTCACTATGCCCAGTGGAGTCGTCACTGTGGATACAAAGGGGAGTCGCCACCTAGTTTTTGTAATGGTCTAGGAACCTTATATATAACGTCCTTTCGAGGAAGGACCTTTTGGTCTTACTATCAGAGATATGGGTTCGGAGTTAAGGTATGGTCTTGGGAAGGTGTTAGGCACCCAAAACCACCCAACCCTAAGGTTAGCTTCCTCTCATTGTGTCTTATGTCTTAACCCTATTAAAGGCACATTCAACATTGCATCTATACTCACACACACTCTAGCATACATCTAACAATCAACATGGCATTAATCATCCCAAAAAGACCAAATCATACATTTATCATGGCATAACATAAACACTAGCATGTTACTATCATACATATCATATCCAAGGCAGCACATAGGCATAGCAAGATCTAAGAAAACATGTGATTGCATCTATACTTCCAGAAGAACTTAACCAAACAAACATGTTTATCTCCATATCAAGGAAAAATCATATTCAAAGATGCATGTTTATGTGAATGCATGACTTACCTTACTTACCTTGCTGCATCTCAGCACCTATGGCATAAATGCGTGAACATGTGAATGCGTGTTCATGGCATCAAAACAAAGAAACACAAGATAAACCCTAATTTCATCATATGAAAGACAAACAAACAACCAACATAGAACAAGGACTCATACCTATAAAAAGGGATTAAAACAGAAGCATAATATATGAAACAGATGAATACAACAAAGCAGAAAACTCAAACTAGTGTTTCTGGGCAGTAGTATGCATGTGCATGATCAAGCTTGCGTACATAATCTAGCCTGCGTACGCATCCAAGATTATGCGCACGTGGGTTTCAACCCAGAAATGCTAGCCACGAACACAGAAACACAAAAAAACAGACTAAGACTTCAAAACAATAAATCTAATAACCTACCATGCTTTAAAACATAAAAACTACACAACCTAAACTAAGAAAAAATATCAAAGATAAATATAAAAAAAAAAAAAAAAAAAACACTATTCCTAAACATGCATTGGATCTAACAACAAACAAGAGCAACACTTAATACATCAAAACATATTCATCAATATATCAAATCATATCAACTTTCCAATCAAAATATGATGAGACAAAACCAAATAAATTCAAACAAAACAAAACATTTTTCTAAGCATGAATAACATATAAATTAACTAAGAACAACAAAAACACAAATTATAAAAGAACCAAATCAAGGAAAAGCCATGAAGAGAGACTCACCTTGCTATGGAATACAAACTTGATTGATATTTAACTGGCCCCTCAGTGCCTACACAACAAGCTTCAATGAGATATCAAGGTAAAAGAAGATTTCAATGGTTTATAGGTAATCACAACTCAAAAACAAGATTAGTTTTGAAAAGGGTTTTGAGAAATCAAATTGGGAAAATAGTTTCTGCCTTATAACTAATTAAAGAGAGGTTTTTAATTTGTAAAAAAAACGTGCAAAGGTGCTGTATGTGTGTTTTAGAAAAGAGAATTAGGGTTTTAGAGAAGATAGAGGCTAAAAAATGGCTCTCTTTAGCTAGGGTTTTGATTGGAGGCATAAGATGAGTATTTATAAGTTAAAATTAGGTTTTCGACTTTTTAATGATCTTTGGACATTCTTAAGGGTCCATGGGCTGGCTCACATCAAAACATTATGTTTTAGGCCCTTAAAATGAAGTTTTAAAACAAATAAAATCAGACTACCCAGTTGGCCCAACTTTAAATAGTCATAACTCACTTAATTTAAGTCCAAATTAGGTAAAATTTGTGTTCAAAGTGAAGCTCAAGATGTCTACTTTCCAATGCAGTAAACCTCACTCAAAAATTATTTATGGATCAAAATTTATGGTCAAAAAAATAAGGAAAGGCCATTTTTCAGAAATGTTTTCAAAGTGATTTGAGCACTTTTGAGTTGTGATTACTTCCAAACCGTCAAAATAACTTCAATTACCTTTTGTAGACATGTCAAGCTCATCATTGGGACTGGGGACTGAAGTTTATTAACTGGATACAAAATGAGGTGTCTACATTAGGGTATATATCTTAACAAAGTAAAAATGCGGAAAATAGGAAATACTTGAATGAAAATGTAAAGTCTCGCTTATCTGTTAGTGAGTAAGACGAGGTATTCCAGGTTTTTGGAATTTATTGGCGTCAGTACTTTTACTGGTAGTACTTCTTGAGGTGTTCTACATTCCAAGGAGGAGGTAAACGACTCCCGTCAAGGTCTTCCAAGTAGTAACTTCCTCTTCTCGAGTAACGGATGACCTTGTACGGACCATCCCAATCAGGTCCTAGCTTTCCCTGGGTTGGGTCATTGGTGGTCTATGAAACTTTTCGTAAAACCATATTTCGGGATTAAACCTTCTAAGCCTCACCCTTCGATTATGGTACTTCGACATTTTTTGCTGGTACAGAGCCATCCTTTAAGCCACATCATCTCTGACTTCAGACAAACAATCCAAACCCAATTTCAACTCCTCGTTGTTGTTGTGGTCATCATAATAAGCTCGTCTGAGGCTCAACATCCCTACTTCAATGGGAATCACCGCTTCAGTAACAAATGCTAATTTAAATGGTGTTTCTCTCGTTGGCATCCTTGCAGTTGTTGGGTAAGCCCATAGGACACTTGGTAGCTCCTCAATCCATGCTCTCTCTTTGCCCCCTCAAGTCGAGCTTTGATGATTTTGAGCAGAGTTCAATTTATGACTTTTGTCTGACCATTGGCTTGTGGCTGTCTGGGTGAAGAGTAATGGTTCTTTATTCCCAACTCCCTGTAAAATTCTCTAAATTTATGGCTATCAAATTGTCGTCCATTGTCAGAGATGATCACCCTGGGGATTCCAAACCTACAGACGATATTCTTCCAAACAAAATTCTGTATCTTGGCCTCCGTTATTACAGCCAAAGGTTTTGCCTCAACCCATTTCGTGAAATAGTCAATAGTGACAAGCAAAAATTTGACTTGCTTCTTACCTTGTGGCAGTGGACCAAAAATGTCGATCCCCCATGTTGAGAATGGCCAGGGGGATGAGATACTCGTCAAGTAGACACGAATTGGGTAGGTCTTATCTCTAAAAAATATGGATTTGGATGAATTTTAAATAAGAAAATGAACCAAAAGAATATTCTAGAGAATGTGCCAATCTGCACTGTGGAAGTGTTGACCGGCACTTACCAACTGCCAATTGACACTTCAGCAATTGGTTCCCAGTTTTGATTTTTGTCCAATTTTGACATTTTTCAGCATTTTTTGAGTTTGAAAATGTACTTGGATGTATTCTAGGGTTATTTTCATGATAAACTTTATTCTAAAATGATAATTAGCCTTTTAAAATAATTATTTTCATGATATATACTTAAAAATATGATTATCTATCCAAGTTAATATTTATCAACTTATTTATTTTATTCTCATGCAACAAATCAAACTTTAAGAAAAATACTTAACCAATCACAAAAATTCACTTAATTAATTTTAATTATCAACCAATCAAAATTAATTTCAATTAATTACACGTGATAGGGTTCACCTAAACGAATGCATGCAGACTGTTAAAACTTGGTCGTGTGATATCTTTTGATCCAACTGTCCAATTTGGAAACCAAACGTATCGTTGTAATTGTTGAAACATCAAGATCATTTTCATGATATGTGACGAATGAGTTAGTGACTAAATGTGACCGTGATTTTTTGGTATATAAAATGAACATTTTGCCCTTTTTCAAGATTGAATTATGGTTGCAAAATGGAGTGTCTACAATAATAGCAAAGGGTTGGCTATGTATTAGGCTTGTTGTGCAAGAATTCACAAACCAAGTATAACTTGGTTTCCAATACCACTTGCGCAATAGTCATTGACTTTGTATTGCCAAAGTCAAACCACGCACATTAAATCTCCACCTTGGCTTGAGTTTGGTCAAGCCCCATGAACTAATACCTCTGTTGCCACCACCATAGCCCTTAAGGGCTATCACAAGCTACAAATACCGACCAAGTCCAAGCAATGCTTGAACTTGTCCTTTGGAACTGGCTTCGTCAACATATCAGCTGCATTCTTCGAAGTGTGAAACTTCTTAAGAAAAATTTCTTTTGTAACAATCAGCTCCCTTATCTTGTGGAACTTCATAGCAATATGCTTTTCCTTGCATGATAAACCTGATTCTTTGCCAAATAAATGGCACTTTGACTGTTAAAATGCAACTAAATTCCTCCTTGGTTCAAACCAAGCTCTTTGACTAGCCTTTTCAACCACAATGCTTCCTTTATAGCTTCACTTATAGCCATGTATTCAGCTTTAGTAGTAGACATGGCTATTATGAATTGTAATGTGGATCTCCAATAGATAGGCTCACTTAACAATTTGAAAATATAATTATCCATATTGCCTAAATAATCTGTATCCACATACCCTACCACTGAATTATCACCATGTTGCCCTGCAAACAAGATCCCATTTTCTGAAGTGTCTTTCAACTATCTGAATATCCACCTCACTTTAGTGCTCTTTACTAGGGTTTTCCATGTACCTGTTGATAGTACTCACTGCATGGGCCAAATCCAACTTAGTGTAGACTATGCATACATCAAACACCCAATAGCACATTAGCACTTACATTCAAGACCTTTGACAAGTCTTCAACTTTCATGTCAAACTCCTTGCGTAACAGAGTCTTTCGCCTATTAACCTCACACATGCTTTTAGTAGCAATTAACATATCATCCTTCTTTTTAGACACCCACTTGCAACCCGTTGTTTTCTTTCCCTTTGGAAGTTTTGACAACTCCCAAGTCTTTTTCTTATTCAAGGATTTCATCTCCTCCACCATAACTTCCTTCCACTTGTCCCTTTTAGAGCTATCAATTTCTTCCTTAAATGTGGAAGGATCCCCGCTACTGATTTGTAAACAATAAGAAGCAAGATCCTTGAAACCATACCTAACAAGTGGTCTTTTGTTGCGTTTCGGCTTGTCTGATATTGTACTGTGATATTCTTGATCATAATTGTAAAGTTCCTTCTCAAGCTGAAACTCCACTTCATGCCTGGATGATTGATTTACTATTGTCACTATGCTTCCTTCTACTTGAGACTCCTCTTCCTTTATGAAAGTTTCAATTATGGACTTTTCGTCAAAGACCACATCTCTACCTATCATCACTTTTTCTACAACCAAATCCCAAAGCTTGTACCTTTTTACCCTTTTCTTAAACCCAAGAAAGATGCACTTCTTTGATTTTGAATCAAGCTTTGACCTTTCTTCACTAGGAATATGCACATAGGCAGGACACCTGAAAATCCTTATCAAAGAATATTCAACTTCTTTCCCAATCAAAACCTCTTCAATAACTTTCCCGTCAAGTGAAAATCTAGCCGATCTTTTAAGATGTAACAAATCATATTTACAGCTTCAACACAGAAGACCTTAGGAAGCCCAGCATTCAATCTTATGCACCTAGATATTTCACCAAGTGTTCTATTAAGTTTCTTAGCTCTTCCATTTTGTTGAAGTGTTCTTGGTATCGTAAAGTGCCTTTTGATGCCATACTTTTCACAAAACCTTAAGAACTCCTTATTCGTGTACTCTATGTCATTATCTATTCTAAGGCACTTAACCTTCCTTCCAATTTGGTTTTCTGCTTTAGCTTTCCACTTTTTAAACTTTGCAAATGCATCATACTTGTTCATCAAGAAGTAAACCCAAACTTTCCTAGAATAGTCATCAATGAAACTCATATAATATAGAGATCCACCTTTAGAGACAACCTTCGACAGTCCCTAAATATCATAATGAACAAAATTCAGAATACCCTCTGTCTTATGTGTGGAAGTTTTGAATTGCACCTTACACTACTTTCCCATAATGCAGTTTTTACAAAAATCTAACCTACATGACTTAACTCCAGCTAATAGATTTCTTTTCTAAAATTCCCTCATACCACGTTCACCTATATGCTTTAATCGCATATGTCACAAGAGTGTATCACCGTGCTTAGATTTAGTTACTGCAACAGCTCCACCTACAATGGTGCTGCCGAAAAATTTGTAGATATTACCATTGTAAGTTCTGTGATTCGTACCTCCTTTTATGACACATAGGCATGTCGATTCCTTCTCATGAAGATTGGATACATGGTAAGCCAGTACTCAATATCCCTGAAAGCGTTTTTAGACTTAAAGCTAGCGTGAGCCTAGAAGTATGTGGGGCCTCTTAAAAATTGACAGAGGAGTTACCACCTGGTTATAGGTCCAGGAACCAAAACACGACTCCATGAAGGTCTATTTACCAAACTAGGTCCAGAGTTAAGGTACAGGATGGGAAGAGATTAGGCACCCCAAGCCTGCCCATGTTGGAAAAACACATGTTTGTATCACATACAAAACATACGCAACGGAAAATTAATGGATCTACTTCATTCGCAATTGATAACATGTATTATGTAAATTTCAGAATATAAGACCAAGAGAGTGTACCTTGGTGCAGTGAAATTCAAAACCAAAGATTAAAAGTACTCAGGAACATTTTTAATCTTCACTCAAATTTCACTTGATACCCAAGAAGTGTGGTCTCTCAATCAGTTTATATATGTGTGTTCAAGGGAGAATAAGAGAGTGTCCAACACTTACATACAAAACCATTTCATTCTCTTACAAAATTCTATATGTTTCTCTCCTTATAACTGATTATCTAATTGGGCTAGCCTCTTGGGTCATTCCAATTGGGCTTTAGTATGTGGTTTGGAGTGGGACCAAAAGGGAACAAATTCACTAGCTCCAATGGGCCTTGGGCTTTTCTGTCAACTCTTGACAAGTTCAAAGTTACCATTAATTATATTTAATACCACTATATAAATATAATTGCACTCTAGGCCTTATTAATAAATTATATCCCAAGACTTTATTATACATACAACCCCTTCATAAAATATTCGTAGTAATACAAAGTCATGTAGGTTGACTGCCACTTTGAAGATTACTACATCTTAATCCTTGAGTACCCGGTTTAATCTTTTAGGTTACTCATCATATATTTATGAAATCCAATTTCATAAGTATAAAGTGGTTAGACTTAACACTCTGAATAACCGAACCCATTAAACTTATCTTAAGGGAATATTTTATATCTCCGTTAAGAGATTATGAATTCCATCTTGAGAATATATGGTCCATCAACACTGAATGTGGCTGCCCAACATACTGAGATTTTGATCGTGACTTTAGATCTCACTTCTGATATATCAAAGCAACCTACACTTCATGATTAGGTCCATTATTTTCTCAGGATTAAGAGTTAGTTCAATATGTCTAAACTCTTGAAACATATCAACATACCAACTAGAAGTCTCCACTTCCATGATCAAGACAAATCATCTTAGTTGATATGTTATAGTCTTTGCAAATGCCCAATTTCGTCACTGACTACGAACTAAAATTCTGAGTTTACAAAGAACTTGTGATTTATATCTTCTGTGACTAAATCACATAAATCACATACTATGCATCTCATGGACTATATGATAATGTCCAAATATTCATGTTACCATTATTTTAGATAATAATAAAACAAATTTATTAATTACAACATTAAGTCATACATAATATCATACATAGCATCATACAATAGGATTTAAGGGCACTAATCCTAACAACCCAGTCGTAACTGGCCTTCATATATCGTTACTTCATAGTGGTTGAATGAGGTCTTCCTAATAAGCCAATGAGAATTCACACATACATCTAAGCCGTAAAATTCGTCTACGAGTCATGTGAAGATCAAATGGATGTATAAGCATATGCACATCCGATCATATGAACATGGAAGCATGTGAACATATAAACATGTGAATATGGAAGCATGTAAACATCCAAACATGTGAACATACAAGCATATGAAGATATAAGCGTGCGTGTGTGAACATGTGAATGTGCAAGCATGTGAGCATCCAAGCGATGCTCACATGTAAGCATCCAAGCATGTGAACATGTGAGCAACCAAGCATGTAAGCATTTGAGTATGTGGTCATGTAAGCATGAGAGTATACAAGTATGTGAGCATCTAAGCATGTGGCTATGTGAGCATGAGAGCATAAAAGCATGTAAGCATGTGAGCATTGTGGGCGCACCACCCCGCACTTGTGGGTTGCATAGCTCGCTTTCTCTTTCTTTGGGATTTGCCACCTAGTTTAGGTTTAGGAACCAAATTGGGCCTCTCACATGAGTCTACATATTAGAAACTATGTCCGAAGTTAAGGTATGAGGACGAGAAGGTGTTAGGCACCCAACCTCACTCGGCCCGTGGGCCGGCCTTTACTAATTTTGATAGGTCATATATAAAGAAGGATATTATTAACTAAGCCCAAGATTCTTAATCATACAATTAAATCAATTAAAAGCTCACACGCAAGGAAATATCATATCACATAATGGTATAAAAGGAAAGAAATCAAATTAGAAGCAATCAAATAAAACATCAATCAAATCATGCATTTATAAGGAAAAAAATATGTTAAATATATTATGGAAAAGTCAAGGAGAAAATCATGGCAAAGCAGTTAATAAACATTTATCATCCTAACCCTAGATGTTTATAGTCAACAGAAACACACATCTCATCAGAAAACATGGAAAATATCAAACCAAATCAAATAAGATAATCAAGACAAAGATTCAGTCTTTTTCTGAGTCAAGCTATGTACGCATGGAGGAGGCTGCATATGCATGCTTGAAAACCTATGTACGCACCTTCGACCATGCGCACTCATATTGAGATAGAAACACAAACCCATAACTTTTCACATGTTCAAACAAATTATCACATGTTCATAGATATCAATTCAGCCCTTGAGAATAAACTAAAATAAAACAAGAAAAGTAAATCAAGATATACTCTAAAACATGCATTGGATCTAAACATATTCAAGAACAACACAACACAACATAACACAAACAAAACATGTTCATCAAATCATATACCTAATCATGTTCATCAATTCATATTTTTAATCATGTTCATCAATTCATATATATAATCATTTAACTCTTCATTCGAAACAAAATAGAACATATGAGTTAAACAAATAGATCAAAGACAAAATCTACACATGTTAAATATTCTCAAGAACAACAAAAGAAGTCAAACATGTTCAAACTAAGGAAGAGCCATGGAGAGAGACTCACATTGCTTGAAAATTATAGATTTGAGTATTTAACTAGCCCTTCAGTGCCTACACAACAATATTCAATGAGATATCAATGGATCAAAATAATTCATTGGTTCTTTGTTAGTCACAACTCAAAATAAAAGACGTTCTTGAAAAGCTCTTTTGAAAACAATTTGGAAAATGATTTCTTTATGAAAATAACTCTTAGAGAGAGAGGTTTTATAGATAAAAACTGTGGTTGTGTAAATATATTAATAAGAAACAGGATTCACCATGGAGTTCATAGATAAATATTCTCTCTCTCTCTCTCTCTCTCTCTCTCTCTCTAAATCTTTATTGAAAGAGTTTTGAAAAATTACTTTTGATGATTGAAAATATTTTCTACCTAAGTGAGAAATAAAGAGAGGGTTTTTAGAGACAAAAACGTGTGAGGTGTTAAGGTTTTGGAAGATTCAAAGTGGAAGAAGGTTTGGAGAGGAGCGGTGGTAGAAAAATATATCTCCCTAGCTAGGGTTTGAGTTGGAGGCTTTATAGGAGATATATATAGACACACGCGCGCGCGCGTGCGTGCTTAAAAACTACAGTTTTTGGGGTTGTTCAGAGGGTTTTAGGTTTTCTAAGGGTCTGAAGGGCCACCCCCCAAAGATTGAAGTGATTGGAGAGCTATAAAAGGAATTTTAGATGACCTGGAAAATGAGTATGCGCACGAATGCTTCCAAATACGCGCACGTATACTCACCAAGAACCCTAATTTTGACTGCACTGATGCCCCAAATTCAAACGGCCATAAATTACTCATTTTAAATCAAAATTACACAAAATATATATTCAGATTGAGATGTCTACTCTCCAATGAAATAAACCTCACTCAAATATTCATTGTGGTTAAAAATTTATGATCAAAACAGTGAGCAAATATCATTTTTTAGTATTGTTTTTAAAGCGATTTAGGGCACTTTTGAGTGCTCTAAATCGATGGATTTTGTGAGTCCCTATTCTCCTAGGTTTGTTATCCTAAACCTTGGGTAAAGGGAACACAACAAAAGCAGCTACTATCCCAAGCCAAAACAAAAACTCATCACATTATCATATCATCAAATAGTCCTTACACGCCTAGGCTCACTATCTTGAACCTAGGTGTAAAGGAAAACACAACATGTAATGGTGATGATATACAATGCAATGTGAGTTACATCAAAGCGAAATTGCAAAATGGGGTTTCTACATGTTCTTGTTAGTAGAAGGATTTTTATTGCTTATGTTAAATGAATATATTTTAGTTAGTTCTTGTTATGTACTGTAAATATAATTTGCATAGTGATATTTTTTTGTATAATTATTTAGTTTAATCTAAAATATTGCATACCAATGTTGGAGGAGATCACAATGTGGATAATGACATAAAAGAAGACTCTGGGGAGGAAGGTAACTCTCTGATGGAGGACATTGACTCGGATGATGATTGACCTTCCAATAATTGTGTTTTCAAGTTTGGTGAAGGAAAATATAACTTTCATGTATTAATGAACATGTGATGCTATTTTGTAGACCTTTTAATATTTTTATTTTTATTGCGTTATGCACTTATTAGGTTTGAACAATTATGGATTTGTGCTTGTTATTTGAATAGAGAAACTTTTATGAGATTTATTTTTGTAGTTTATGATGGGATAGTAAAAAATTACAACTCATAGTCGTCCATATGGATCGTCCATGATCTTGAGCCAAGTATTTTTGTTGATCGTCTGAGCAATGGGATCGTCCATGGGCAAAGCACATGGACGACTCGCACAACGTCAGAGCATTAGCATCGTCCATGTACATAGCACATGGACGACTCACACAACGTTTGAACAGTAGGGTCGTCCATGGGCAAAGCACAT
This sequence comes from Notholithocarpus densiflorus, assembly GCA_030021035.2. Classification (NCBI taxonomy): domain Eukaryota; kingdom Viridiplantae; phylum Streptophyta; class Magnoliopsida; order Fagales; family Fagaceae; genus Notholithocarpus; species Notholithocarpus densiflorus. Next base: position 13,928,503 of record JARYZH020000001.1, read on the forward strand.
GGACGACTCACATAACACCGTCAGAAAACCAGTCTTCGTCCATGGACGACCACATGACACTCAGAAACTCTCAAGTATAAATTCACTGGAGAGTATGGAAGATTCGAATCCCAAAACCTTGAAACAGTTACTCAACCCGAATTCATCGCCATGGATTCCTCTTAAGTACATAACTTCCATCAACGGTTGTAACTCCTATAGCCGTTGGGGAAGTTATGTCTGGACTCAAGAGAATTTCCTCAAATCTTGGGGAAGTTATCAAGCCAATAACCGCTCCAAGGTCCTCTTTATAAAGGACCAGTCTGAATCAAAATGAGGCAAGTGTATTCTGAGATTTTCCTTCTAAAAGTTGAAACTCTTTTCTAGGAAGAAACTAACTTAGTCATCGGAGGGTGTTTGGCCGGTCTACACCGGTCCCCTTTGATTGTGTGTTCATCTTTGTAGGCCTTCGCAACCACCAGTAGCCCACCGAAGCCGAAACATTCAGCCTACTGATTCCGTGCAGCATCAGTTTATATATTAATTATTCTATATATGAGAGTATTTATATTTATCAAATAAAATAAAAATGACGTAATATTTTTTCCGATAAAATTTTTCATCGTAAATTATAACTAATTGACTGGTGTGTTTTTTTTTTATTACAAAATTGTTTCGTTGCAATTAAAGTATTAGAAATTTCCTTTTTTTTTTTTTATGGAGTTATTTTGTTGCAAATAATGTATGACTGGCATGGTAAATGGTTTTCGATAACAGTCAAAGTTCGTCGAAAAGTAAATGGTCTCATTGATATTATATTTTTGACAGAAAACTAAGTATTGACGATGACTTTTATTTGTCAAAAAATTCATTAACGACAAACATAGTGTTGTATTTTTCAACAACGAACTAAGTATTTACGATGATTTCTAGTCGTTCAAAAAATAAATTAACAACGACCTTCGTTCATCGCAAAATGGTTGTCCAACTTCCTCATACGAAGTTTTATTTTCGATGACAAACCAAGTTTTTACGACGATATTTAGTCATTGAAAAAATATATTGATAATGGCCTTAGTTCGTCTCAAAATGTATTTGGTCATCCAATTTCCTTATATGAAGTTGTATTTTCGACGGAAAATATCAAATACTTACAACGACACTTTGCGGTCGAAAAATGTGTTTTAGGACGACCTTATCAGTAATATAGTTTTTGCGAGGAAGCTTTTGCCAACAACCGTTGATGGTTTTTGTGTCGTTGGTATGTTTTTGTGACAGCTTTTTGTTCTTTAGTGACGAACTTTGGCTGTTGCAAAAAGCTTATTTATTTTTTTGAGAAACAAATAGGCTCATTTCTTGTAGTGCAATTTTACAAAATTATTCTATTATATATTTTGAATTAAATTTATATTATATTATATATTTAAATTATCCATTAGAATCTTGGTACATTATATTTTCTTAAAATAGTAGAATATATTATTTTGTGTATATTGGATAGAGGATGTTCCTCCACACCTTCATGACGTTCTTATAGTCGACTGTGGCTAATTTTTTTAATGAAAGTTTGAGATATTTCTTCTTAAAAAATAAATAATAACAAATATCTAATACTAAAATATATAGTTCTATATACAAACTTAATTATAATAATTGTCTACTAATAATAATCATAATGATCAAATTTCATTGGTTAAAATATAAAAGAAGGATAACAATCATATGTTAAATTTTCTTTTGCATTACATGAGTTACGGATTAGTGTTTTATAAGCGTTAAGCCTCTTTTTTTTCCTTTCACCTAATAACAACCATCTTTTAAATCAATGTAAAAATAGAATGTTAATTGACCCGAATAACCTTGAACGTAGGTCACCTTATAAACTCATTCATGTCCAAAAATATAAATGACTGATTATTTCCATTCCCAAACAAAAATCTAGTCAATTGATGGATCTGTATACTAGTATTAGACCATTACCACAAATAGAATCCTATTTCTTGGTCTATCAATACACTTTAAATAGGACCACTTTGTTAGTGTACGTATTTTTCACAATTATAGTGTTTGGTGGTGATAGTAAAATGTGAAAATTAAGTACTCGAACTAAAAATAAGGAGTTAGAAAGGGAGAAAGAAAGGTGAAGGGTATATATTTGTGATTGAAATCTTTGTGATATTTAATCCTTTTTATAGGTTTAGATATCAATTAATTTTCTAGTGGAAGGAAGATTTAAGGGTTTTTTTTTTTTTTTTTTTTTAGTTTTAGTTAGCTCAATTGGTAAAGTATTTAATGGTTGAATAAGAGATCTGAGGTTTAATCATCGCCTATACCAAAAACTAATTGGTGTCTTGGTCTGATGATAAAGAGACATCGTCAGAAGCGAACGCCATAGGTTAAACTTTCTCAAAAAAAAGTTTTTTTTTTCATTTTTTTTAATTTATAAATGAAATGTATACAAGATTTGAATTTAAGTCAAGGATATATGATTTTAGCAATTAAATTAACAAGAACCCATAAGATGTTTTTATTAAATTTTTAAAAAAAAATATTTACAATGGTATATAGGATTTAAATCTTAAGCTGGCTTATAAGCCATGCATACGCATAGATGCATTTAAAAATAAATATATGTTTTTTATTATAAAAATATACATAATTAATCAAATTATTAGAAAACATAAACATAAATTTTTTTTTTTTGAGGAAAAATATCATCCTTGCAATTTAATTAAGAAGCTGGAAAATCAGCAAAAATAAAAATATCAACATTTGGTGGAACAGACTCCATCCAAACTAACAAAGAAAAAGAAAGTCTTTTTCTCTGGGTTAAAGCATGTGCAACAGCATTATCTTGCCTAACAGTTTGAGAAAGAGAAACTCCTTAGGGAGCTAACATGAATTAAAGTATCTCTAACTAGATGACCAAAGGATGAGGAAAGCATATCACCCGTCTGTAGAGCCTTGATACCAGTCTTTGAGTTGCCTTTAAATTGGAACTGTTGTAGACCAATTTCTAAAACAAAAATCATAGCACGTCTCGTTGCTAGCAACTCCAAACTCTCCAAGGAATGGGGCTTTTGGATTTTTTCTACCATTGTTGCCACAACCTGACTTGATGAGTCTTGAACCACAATGCCAATCCCTGCTTCTTCGCTCTCATTGAACATCGCATTGTCGAAATTTGATTTGTCTTCACCTAGTTTTGGAGGCAACCACTTACGTCTTCGTATCTGTTTTACACTGCGAGGTTTATCACAACATGAACTGAGGAGCTGCAAATAATTTCTGGCCACTTCCCTAATGCTTCATAATGGTAACGTCTGCTCTATTAACCTGGTTTTGTTCCTATGAGCCCAGATGAACCATGCAGTGGTTGTAGACACCGCATTTTGTACCCTTTACGACTTGAGCCCCCGTTCCCCAATGATGCTGAATTCTAAGACCCAAGGTTGGTTTAGGGCCCAATCAGAAGTTAAATTGATTTGAGAAGTGTTAAAATGAAAAATATAACTTTTAGTGAACAAATAAATCAATTTTTGAAAAATAAGACCAAAGGAAACCCTCGCTATGCACATGCAAGAATCAACCTGCGCACACAGCTTTCTGCATGTGTACGCAGGCCCGATCTTGCGCACGCACAGCGATTTCCAAAAACTATACAAGACAAGTTTTTTGCATTTATGTTGAGGTTTGGAATGAATCCCACATCGTCTGGAGATCGTTCCAAACCCCTTTTTCACACTATAAAAAGCCTTACATGGTATATTTTTAAAACACACAGAAATCCCACAGGAAAACACTAAGATTCAAAAAAAATAGTGAATCAAAAAGGGAGTTTTTCACAAAACACTCTCAAGTCAATTTTCTTTTGATTAGGGCCTTTTTTGGCCTTGATCTTTGAGTTTAATATTGCTAATCACTTTCTTATTGGTTTGTGAATAGATTTGACTGAGGGAAACGGTCAAAAATCAAACTTGAAGAGCTTTTTGCTTGAGGTATTAGTCTAAACTTTTCTTTTTCCTTTTCTTTTCTTTTTATGCTTTAAATCTTTCTGTTTGCTTTGTTTGTTTGTTATAATATGTTTTAATATGTTTATCTAGGTTAGGTTTATGTAATTGTATGTTTTAAAAGCATGTTAGGATGTTAGATTTCTTCTCTTGAAGTTTTAATGCATCTGTTGTGTTTTTAGGGTTTTCTGGGCAAGACTTGCAACGCATAATCTTACCTGCGCACGCAGGCTTGATTATGCACATGCAGTTTTGTTCATGCGTGTGCATGAACTTGCCCAGAAACCTTAATTTTATTTTGTTTGTTTTGTTTCTGCTTTCACATGTTTGTTTGCTTGTTTGCTATCGTATGTTAGAATTAGGGTTTATCTTGTGTTTTATTGCTTTAATGCTACGAACATGCATTCACATGCTCATGCATAATGCCATAGGTGCTGAGTTTTTGCAAGGTAAGTAAAAGGTAAGTCATGCATTTGTAATGTTCATGCATTTGTGATATGATCTTGCTTTTAGAGATGAATATGCTTGCTTGGATGAGTTATGCTTAATCACATGTTTGCTTGGATCTTTTCTTATTCTTATGCTTCTGCCTTGATCTAATGTTACATGTTGCTGCCTTGAATATGATATAATGCCATGCTAGATGAATGCTAGGATGATGTGATGAGATGTATGTTAGGGTATGCTATGATGTAATATGATTTGTGATGAAGCATGTTTAGATGTATGATGCTAGGGTCTATGATGATGTGTTATGCCATGATTAGATGTATGGTAGGCTTTGTTTGCAAGCATGATAGGTGTATGGATAGGGATGTTGGATGCCATGTTGATTGTTAGATGTATGCTAGTGTGTGTGTGAGTAAGATACAAGTATTGAGTGTGCCTTTAATAGGGTTAAGATATAAGACACAATGATGGGAAGCCAACCTTAGGGTTGGGCGATTTTGGGTGCCTAACACCTTCCCAAGACCGTACCTTAACTCCGAACCCATATCTCTGGTAGTAAGATCAAAAGGTCCTTCGTCAAAAGAACGCTATATATATGGTTCCTAAGCCATTGCAAAAACTAGGTGGCGACTCCTTAACCCCCCCCCCCCCTCTTGCGTCCATAGTGGTGGCAAACACCTCAGTCACCCATGGCTTGGATATAAATCGACCAACTAAGTCTAGGAAAGTACCATGAGTAGCTTCAAATTGATTAAGCCAGCTGAAATCAGTGCACCAAACATGTTTCACCGCTTCACAATCCCACAAAGCATGATTAGTACCCTCAGGATATCTACTATAGAGATGACATAGAGGGTCCGATAGGATTTTCCTCTTCATCAAATTTACTTTGGTTGGCAAACTATTTGTACATGCCTTCCAAAGAAAATGTTTTACCTTTCCTGGTACTTTAAGTTTCCAAATACCCGACCATAAACCTATTGCTACTGCCGTGTTTGAGCCTGAAGCCTCTTCCCTCCTTGAATCTTCGCATATACATTTATAACACAACTTCACCGAATAAACACCATTTCGTTCTAATGACTAGTAAAGAAAATCTGATTGAGGAGTTGAACATAATGGAATAGCCTTAATCTATTAAGCTTCGAAGGGGAGAAAAAATTCATCAGTCACTTGAGTATTCCACCAACTCAAGCCATGATCCATCAGGTTTGCTACACAAACATCACTGCCCAAGACCGAGGAAGAAGAAGTGATTCTCCCATTTGAGTTTCATGGTAACCAGCTATCTTTGAAGACACGAATGGACCTTCCATCACCCACTCTCAATTTTGCACCCATAGCAATTACTCTTCTCTCCTTTAATATACTTTTCCAAGCAAAAGAACCTAAATATTTTTTTGCATCGAAGATAGTACCATTGGGAAAGTATTTTGACTTAAAAACGATAAAACAGTGAATTGGTATCATGAATAAGTTTCCATACCTGTTTTGCCAACATAACATCATTGAACTTTGCAAGCTCCTTAAAACCCAAATCCACCTGACTCTTAGGTTTACAAAGTGTTTCCCAATTTTTCTAGTGAATCTTCCTCCACTCTCCATGTTGTCCCCACCAAAATTTCCTAATTAGCATCTCAATGTCCCTACAAAGACCCAATGGGAGTTTGAAACATCCCATTGCGAAGGTGGGTATGGCTTGAACTACGGCCTTCAAAAGCACTTCTTTCCCTACTTGAGATAAGAGTTTTTCCTTCCACCCTTGTAATTTGCCCCAAACTCTATCTTTTATATATTCAAACTTGCTCTCCTATTTTTCCCAACCACCGCTGGAAGCCCTAAGTATTTCTCATATTGTTGTTATCTCCGGAACACCAAGAAGATCTTTAATGGAATTTTTTGTTGACTCACTAACTGATTTACCAAAGAAAAGAGCAGTCTTATCAGTATTTATTTGCTGGCCAAAAGCTTTTACATAGACCTTCAGGATGCTTTAGATGGTGTTTACCTCTTCCAATTTTGCATGACAAAATAGGAGGCTATCATCTACAAAAAATAAGTGAGAGATTTTTGGTCCACCCCTACAAGGAGAGTAGCCTTGAATTTTCCCATCATTAACAGCATGTTGAATCAACCCATTTAAAACTTCAGAGCATAGAAGAAAAAGGTAGGGACATAAAGGATCCCCATGTTTCATACCCCTAGTTGGTACAATATAGCCTCTCAGTTCCCCCATTAACCATAATAGAGAAAGAGACAGAGCTAACACACTCATAGATCCACCTAATCCATTTTGCATGAAAACCTAACCTCTCCATAATTTTCACAAGAAACTACCATTCCACCCTATCATAAGCCTTACTCATATCTAACTTCATAGCCATAAAACCAGTTTTTCCCGTCTTCTTCATTTTCATATGATGTAAAGTTTCAAAGGCAACTAAGATATTATATGAGATGGCTTTGTCGGCCTGAAAAGCGCTTTGAAACTCATAAATAATTAGTGGCAGAATTTTTTTTAACCTATCTGCTAGAACTTTTGAAATAATTTTATAAAAAATATTATAGAGAGCTATAGGTCAAAAATCAGAAACTTTCTTCGAGCTTTTTACTTTAAGAATAAGTGTAAGATAGGTATGGTTCAAACCTGTAAAGATTTTTCCAATATTTAAACAAAACAGCACTGTATCTGTGACTTCATCTCCAATACTTTGCCAGTATTGTTGATAAAAGATTGGCGGCATTCCATCTGGTTCCGGTGCTTTTAATGGTGCCATATGATTTAGAGCCAACTCAACTTCAACGCGTGTAAAGTCCCCTACCAACTTGTTCATGCCCTCTGTTACTACCTGACCTGTGTGCTATGTAACTTCCTCCAAGTCACATGAGTTTGAGGAAGTAAAAAGGTGCTGATAATAATTTTCTAGTAAACCAGCCACGTAATCATCCCCCATGCATATGACACCCCTTGAGTCCTTTAAGCCCATAATCCGATTTCTTCTAAACCTTTGTTGTGGAAATAATTTGAATTTTTGTCACCTAACTTCATCCAGTGAGTTTTTGACCGTTGATGCCACATTTTTTCTTCCTTCACCAGCAAACCCGACGATTCATTTTTTAGTTTCACCATCAAATCCACATTGTTTCCATTCAAGGCTACAACTTCTGCTTCCCTCATCTTCCTTTTCTTCTCTGCTATTTCCCAAGTAATATTACCAAAACATCTTCTACTCCACCATTTTAATTTTTCTTGGCACTTACCCACTTTATCCACAACCATGCTCATCGATGAAACCCCTTCAATGTCTCTCCAAGCCGATGCCACAGTGTCATGACATCCCTCATCCTCCAACCACATTTGTTCGAATTGCCAAGGTTTGTTAAGCCTCACAGGTACAAAACACAGATGAATTAATAAAGGCTTATAATCCGACGAACCACACTCCAAAATCATCACCTTGGTAGCAGGATAGTTATCAAACCAATCCATAGTTCCCACCGCCCTATCCAACTGTTCCCACACTGAAATTCCATTAGAAAAATTTTTGAACCATGTAAATTTACTTCCCACATAACCCAAGTTCATGAGTCCACATTCATCCAATGCATGGCGAAAATTTTTATCTGATTATAAGGTCTTACCCTCCCACCTTTTTTTTCGTGGGTCTTGGTAATCTCATTAAAGTCACCAACACACAACCATGGTACCGAGAACCTGCCATGTAAATTCCTCATAAGGTTCCAAGATTCCATCTTCCTTTGTGTCTTTGGGACACCATAAAAACCCGTAAACCTCCAAACATCATCCTTCCCTTTGTTTATTAATGCATCAATGTGGTTTTAAGGAAGAAGATTCAACATCTAACTCAACCCCTTTTTTCCAAAAAAGGGCTAAGCCACCACCCAGTGTTACCTTTGAAACTCTAAAATAATTACCCATATTCTGTCCTTGATTTCACCTAACCTTGCTTCAAACACTTATGTCTTGACTAAAAACACTACTGTAAGATCTTGTGCTCGAACTAAATCCCCGAGCTCTTGAACTATCTATCGGTTCCCAAGCCCCCGATAGTTCCAACATAGAATACTCATTGTGTCTGGCGGGGTTGGGAACTAGCCTCCACCAATTCAATTTTTTTTGTCTCCACCACTCTTTGAAACCATCTGTTTTTTTGTAGGTAACTCTGAGGGATCTTCTTCCAAGGGTAGACCCCGTTTCTGCCCCTACACAACATCCAGAGAAGAAATTGAGTCTGTTCTTTCTTTTTGCACTCTAGTCCCTTTACGCAAAACTTAGAGGGATTGGGGCTCCACCGGATTTGTGACACCCTTTTGAGTCCAAGTAGGGTTCAACTTCTTATTGAGTAACTGATGGGGATTATTAGTTTGAGATGCCGCCTTAGTGGATGTTTGTTCATGTTCTGCCTTCGCCAAGTTTGTGGGTTGAGAAACCGTGGAGACCTGGGGACCAACACTTAAATTTCACGCACATGATCATCAAACTTTTTTAACTCAATGTCAATCTCCTTAATACGGCGTCGAAAGAGCTCATGTGGGCATGCACGTGGCATGTCAATGTTTGGGTCCAGCCCAACTTCATGTGATGTTTTTAAACCACAAGGCAACTCCTGAGGTTGAGCACGTGCCATGTTTTCATTCATTTTTCAGCTGCACCCGATAATTGTCTTCCCCGAATCACGCTTCAACTCATTATTATAGGAAATAGAGTTAATACCTTGAATATTTTCCTCGACGATATTTGCTGCCAGTTTTATTGTGGATGTCATTTTTGAATTTGTAACTGCCACACCTTCAGTATTGAATTCTGCATTAAACTCCTCCCTAAACTCCTCAGTTTCCATGTTTGCATTATCCTCCATCGGAGACGCCGTGTCATTACTTTCGGCCACTGTGTCTGAACTGTGCCCACTCGTTCTCGGCCTCTCTTCATCCTATAACCCAAACTTATCAAAATCACCTTTTGGTTTGATGGCATATAGGACGACGCTTTTAAAGATGAATTGAATTGCCTTTGCTCTGCCTTGAGAGTTCCCCTGCTCTAAATCCACAACGGACAATCCTTGTCGTCATGGGTCAGCCTACCACACCAGAAATAGAGGTTTGGCAAGCGCTCGTATTTAAAAGACATTCAAGATTTCTCCCCGCTCTCAACAGTAATAACTCTCCCTCTGCACAAAGGCAGTGAGATGTCAATCTTGATTCTTACCTGGATAAAGCTGCCTACTTCCTCAGTTTCAGCTCCAATAGATCGAACCACCTTTCCAATAGCATCACAAATGTTTTCCGCCACCTCAGTAGTCATAAAAACGTATAGGGATGCCATGAACCTAAACCCAAAACATCACTGTCTCGAAAGTTAAGGAGCTTAGAGGAATATCCTTATCATATCTCTTTACCACCACTAGATGTTTGTCGAAATTCCATGGTTCACTAGCCAAAATTCGATTTACATCTCGTTCATCATCAAACACAAACAAAGCTTTATGGTCGTTCAGGTTTCGAATCTTAAAACTGTCGCTACACCGCCACAACTGTTTGAAAGTCCTACCAACAGCCTCCATATTTAAAGCTCGAGTAGTTAAGAATTTTGCCGCAATTATAAACTCATTTTTCTTCCGGGCCTTTGGGAGTACAAAACCCGAATCTTCCTTCTTTGAAGAGATAGTTTTTCCCCATGATCTAGATAAATCCTTCATGCTATAACCACGGTTGCAAGAAATCCGCAGAAAAACTGTTTCCTTGTAACCCCGAAAATATATACCACAAGCTCTACAAGCACCCATGGTACTTGAGAGGACAAACTCACCTACAAGCAGAGACAAAAATTCTACAGACTAAGAGCAACTTCAATGCAAAGTATTGTAAAATAGAAAAAGTGGTTCATTTTACACCTTTTGAGTAAAAAAATATCCAAATCAATAATTGTAAAATTGTGTATTTATTTACGATTACTACAACTGTTGCTGTAGCTGTTCATATTATTTTATATTTTTTTCTATCACCTCTCTTATTTCTCCATCTGACTTCTCTCTCTCCCTCTCCCTTTTCCTCTGAACCGGACAAAACTGATCGACCACCGACCACCCAATTCAGCAACCCACCACCACCCAATCTAGCAACCTATCACCAGCACCACCACTACAAGATTGCAATACATAATAAACCAACCACAAACTCAATGGAAAATCAAATAACCCATACACGGACACACAATAGAGACATAAAGAGGGAGAGATTTGATCGAGATCAGTTGTGGCGGAGATCAGTTGTGGCAGGTCTTTCTCTTTCACACTTTCACTTCACTGACTCCCCCTCTTTCCCTCTCAGCCTAGGGTTTTAAAGACTTGGGGTTTGGTATTTTTTTTCTTTCAATTCCATCCCCCAATTCCCAAATCAAAACCCAGACAGTATAAACAATCACAGACCGTGTTTCATTGAAGCAGGCCACGTACTTGGCGACGACGTGACGACCAATAACAAAGCCAGAGAGACAATTTGAGTGAGTACAGGTACACTGTACACTTTACCAAACCAGAAAAACACCATAGCCTACTTGACCACTTCAGAGGGAGCACAGGGTAAAAGACTAAAAAGTCATGCCCGGTTGTTGATCTCGGTTAGAGAAACCTTAAAAATTCAAGTTCTTGATCTCGGTTGTTGATGATTTTTGATGGTTTTTATTCTTTGTTTGATCAGTGGGTGAAGGGAGAGCTTGATGATGGTGCACGTTCTGCAGTGGCAGTGCTTGATGATGGTGGATTGATCGTTGATGGTGGCTTGGGTTGTGTGTGAGAGGATTTCAAGAGAAGAGAGAAGTGTGAAGGGCGAAGGAAATAATAAAAAATTGTAAAAGAATGATTATTTTATTGAATAAATGTGTAAAATAGATAAACTGACATGGACGTTTTGTAAAAATAGATGTGTAAAATAGAAAAAGTAGTTTTTTTTTGTAAAATTTACAAAATTTTTGCATCAACTGATGCAGTTGCTCTAAGAGAAGATAGGAAAACCTACTTTCTTAGCGACAGAGAAACCTCACATAAAAACAACCTAAATCTAAACATAATTAGATGCACGTTAAAATTGCTGCTTAAGTTTAATGCTATTTATGATAATTTTTTTAAAAAAATTTAATAAGATAGAACGTGTTGTGATTTTTGTTTTATTGTGATTTTTGGTTTTTTGAGGGAGTGGTGATTTTTGTTGAGTAGAAATATGATTGGTTTTTTTTTTTTTTTTTAGTTCATTAATATTGGACTTTTAGTATTTTGCATTCATTAACTTTCTTGATATAAAAATTAAAATGCTTAAATAGACACAAGACACAAAATTAGCACACAATAGAAATCTAATTGGATTTTATCTCAATTTTAGCTTTAAATATATAATATATATTCATCTAAAAAAATATAATATATATATATGTGTGTGTGTGTACGGGAACCTACCTATTTGTGAGGTAGACTAAAATAATTTTATAAAAAAAATTAAAAAACTACACCATTGCATGATTTGCTCTTATATGACTTCAATTTGTGTTACAACGGCTTACAAAAAATTTGTCAAACAGTTTCAGATACTGCAAAAAAATAACTCAAAAATTCAGATATTAAAACTTCTAAAAGACCAAAAAAAATTAAAGAATCAAATGATTCACTGCTTAGAAATTATTGAAACAAAACAAAATATATATGACTAAACAATAGAAAAATATAAGAGAAAAATTGATTACATTCAAAAAAATAATTTCAATTACTACAAGCTTTTTTATCTTGTAAAAAACGGCTAAAGAAAGTTTGATGGTTCATATACGAAAATTACTTTTTAAAAAATACGTGAAAAACCATTAAATATATATATATAAATATATATAACAAAGTAAATGATAAGAAAATAACATAAGAAGAGCTCATACCTTTACTTGGCTTTCAAAAAAAAAAATATATTAAGGTTTGTTTTGCTTTTATAGTGCTCATGATTAACCTCGCAAATTTGGAGATAAATTATTAATGTTTGAGTTTGAGTTTAAGTTGGACTTGTTAGAGAGATAGAGTTTCACTCCTTGTTAAGTTTGAATTAAACAAAAATAATTTTATTTAAATAAAATAATAATTTTATTTAAGTTTGAAAAAATGTGAGAGATTTTTAGAGGCTTCAGTTATATATATATATATATATATATTAGGAAGTTTCAGTTAATTTATAAGGCTCTTGACAAAATGAAGCTAATTCTAAAATATAGTGAATAAAGAAATTATTAATTTCTTTTATAGTAAAGAAATTATTAAATTGGGATGTATTAAATTACCAAGGAGCTGCAGTTACGGCACCCATATCTCATTCCCACATCATATTTTTGGTTCTTATCACATTTGTGCTTTGGTTGGTCCTAACTCCTTAGACTTATTATTATTATTATTATTAGAGATAGTGCCGTTTCAAACGGGAAGTCAATATGTCACGTTTTTGCTAATCCCTACTATACCTTTTTCACCCACCTCCATTACTGCACCTCTAATTTCATACTTAAATATATATATATATATATATATACTTGTATTAAATACTGTTTCTTTTTCCCTTCAAAAAATAAATAAAATTTATTATTTCTTCTTATGCCCCACCCGATCTTTTTGCTTATTAGGGCACTCCCTATTAATTAAGTGTATGAAATTCCGGAAATATCCCTATCCATTTACAACTTTACCCCAACTTAGTGGGCTCAAAATTGTCTTTTACAAATTAAATCTTTATATTTAGGTTACTTTTTCTTCTCCAACAAAATATCACTGCCACCATCTAAAAAATAAAAAGAGAGAAATATATAAAAATAACCCTACCTTTTGTTTGTTGTTATATATAATAGAGAGTTTTAGTCTTAAGCTTCTTCCTTAATTTCATTTCATTTTACAAGCATAATCAAATCTCTATCATTGTTGGTAAGTTTTTTTTTATAATTTTTTTATTTGTTTGGCTTATTTTAAATACTCGCCTGTCATTTTCTGCATCTGGGTTTGCTTTGTTATATTGGCATACCTATTATTTATTGTATTTTCTTAATAATCTCTTGCATAAATACATTGAAAGAAGAAATAAAATAAAAAACAGTGCTGTATTCCATGATTTCTATAGTGGGCAATCTTCATTTTATTATTATTATTATTATTATTATTATTGGGAACAATATTTCATGAAAGAAAGTGATTTGTTGAAAATTCAAGGTTTGTAGGACTGGTGGGGTGTCCTATAGGGAAAGGCAGATGTTGGTATTGTACTTTACGTGGTGGTAATATTTTCTTGATTGATAGGAACACTACTATGACTATCCTCCACAAACCCCAACTCATTGTCATAGCATTGGTATCTTCTATTAAATCTTTTTACCCCTGAAACAGTGTCAGGTAATAGGGAAAGAAGAAAGAAAAGGGAGTCTAGCGGTGTTGGACTTTTTGACATGAGAATATGAAATGAGAGTTGAGAAATCTTTTTTAAATCATATGTGTACAATTGTTAAGTGCTACCTATTAGATATCATAATATCTTTGGAATGTCAGACAAGGTGGTAGCTTATATAGGCCTGTAGACGCTGGCAGAAAGAGAGACAGATTAAGAGAGGACTTTTGTATTTGGGTCTTTATTGCCATAGCTTAAAAGAGTGTCTCCTTTTTAGCCTCTGGCTTGAAAAGGCCTGAGCTTTGATGGGTTTTTCCTGTAACATCCTTGGTACTCTGATGGAATTCATGGCTATGACAGCTATGCTGTACCATTGCCTTTTCTTGGGCTTTGAATCTCTCCCTTGGTACTGGGAGTTATTTCATCAGCTGAGGTTGTTGTGTTTCTCATCAAAGGTGGTGTGGTCTCTGCCTGCTTCCTTGTTTCACTCCTCAGCTGCAATCTGCATGGTGACTTTAATGGGTTTTATTTATTTATTAAATTATCCCACTCCCTTATCTCTCTGTGGTTGTCTGTTTCAACTCACTCTCTTGGCTTTTCTGTCTTTTTGGATTCTGCATGAACTAGAGTTTTTGGCAATATCCTTTATGGATTTCTCTGATTTCATATTTTCCCTTTTGCATGCTGTTAGTTCTACCTGCAAGTTCTGGCTGTTTCTTGATTTTCAAAGTCTTTCCTTCTTTTTCTGTTTATGTTTTTTTTCCCTCACTTATATTAATGTTTGTTATGCAGTGGAGGAAAAGTAAATAGTACTGTGATTTATGGTTGAATAGGCTTTAGAAAGGTTGGGGTGGTGTGAAGGAGTTGAGAATGGCATCAGCTTCTTGTGGCAGTAAGAGGCCATCACCTATGAAAGAAACATCCCCTTATTACCCGAGTAAGAGGTCATCACCTATGAAAGAAACATCCCCTAACTACCATCCTTACCCTGCATCTCTTGCAAAATATGACGATGTTGCAATCAATCCTAGTCTCTTCATGTCTACTTTGGAGAAGCTCCATGCTTCTATGGGGACAAAGTTCATGTAAGAAATCTTTCTATCTTTTTGTCTTGACATAAAAACAGGATTATCAAATTATTTCTTGTAGAAGCAGAAGTATAATGAACCAACGTAGTGATTCATGTTTTTTTTTTTTTTTTTAATTTTTTTTAATAACTCTCTATTACCTTTCTATTGTAATATAGTTGTGTTTATTGCCTAAAAAATTTGCCATTTTTCTTAAA
This sequence comes from Notholithocarpus densiflorus, assembly GCA_030021035.2. Lineage (NCBI taxonomy): Eukaryota > Viridiplantae > Streptophyta > Magnoliopsida > Fagales > Fagaceae > Notholithocarpus > Notholithocarpus densiflorus. The sequence goes on from JARYZH020000001.1 coordinate 13,943,641, forward strand.
AATAAATTCCTTTAGCCCGGTATCTTCAATTCTTTGAGTAAGCTACTAGTATGCTGTGATCATCTCTAATTCCAGGATTTGTCGTAGCTAGTTCTTTATGTGTCTTGCTCAACCGTAATTGACATTTTTTTTGGGTCTAGTTTTCAATATTTAGGTTCAGGCCCTGACTATGTTAAGCAGAAATGCTGTAGAATGATTTTCTGATCATGAACTTAGCGTTGCTGCTTTAGAGACAACAACCAGAATCATTGCATTAATGTTGTGATATATTAATTGCAATAAATTGGTGATAGGACTACAAGCAAATCCTGCAGATCATAGGTTAGAAGTTTGTTTTTTCATGTTACCTTATCAGAACATAGTTGAAGGCCCTGTTGGAGATAGAAACTGTCCTAAAATTGACTATCACAAGACAACAAACTGTTTGAATTTACCTTGTGTGTTTTTTTTTCTAATTATTTTTTTTAGGTTATAAGTTCTATTTTTTTTTCTGAAGTTAGTTTACATTGACTTAAACAGCATTATACCTTAATTGTAGTTAATTATCTCAATATAGTGATGGTTCTTCCTTTTCATTCTGTTAGTTGGCTTTTATATGGAATAGTTTTGCAGTTGATTTGGGTTTAACAGGGAATGAGTACCTTTGGTTTCCTATCTTGTTATCTGCATTACTTCCTCTAAGTGGACATTTTTCTGTAGTGTGTATCGTGCATCCATGCTTCTAAATGCAAAGTGTAAGACAATTGTTCTTTTAAGATTTTGTTAAAGAATATTATCAATCACACACGGGCACATCTATTTGTGTATTGCTCTTCTCTGTGAATTGGTTTTGGAGTAGCATAGTTAATAACAACTTCTTATTGTACCTAAATTAACTCAAACCTCTGTATGCTGCTAAATTGTTATTCTCTCTTTTTTGTGGGTTGGTTTTTAGGTGTAGCATGCATATCATAAAACTCGATTCACAGTTTAAAGACTGATTGTATTCATTGGTAAACTATGAAGACAAGAGGACAGTGAGGTTCTAATGGCTGTTATGTGGGACTAAGTATTTATGCTCATAAAATCTTCCTTATATGTATTGTAATAGACGTAATTTATCATTAAATTGAGAGTTGATAGGGTTGATAGATCATTAAATTCTGTCGTTTATCCTCAAAAAAAAAAAAATATCAATATATATATATATATATATATATATTTGAGAGTTGATAGATCCCACCTGAGAAATATGTATTGGTATTTAGTCACCAAGCATTCTGTATTGATCAAAAAGTTATGTTGACTATATGATTATGACCTACCTAATATGAACAATCCAGGTTTTTGAAATTGGTAAAATGTCAGTTGATCACATTACTTCTTGTTATACAAATATTATCTTTAAGGGCTGTCTAACTGCAGTAAGCTTCGTTTAGATGTCTCACAGTTCTTTTTGCATTAAGTGATCCATAGTTGGATCATTTCCTCTGCTTAACCTACGGCGATTGGTAAGTGATCCATTTTTCCATGTCAATGTGTAGGCAGTTATCTCATTAATTTTGTAACTAATTTGGAGTTTTGTCATTGTTTTTGAATTCTAAGCGAGGATCACTAAGAAAACGGTTTCATAATGGTTTGGGTTTAGGGAGATGCAAGCAATCTTCCATGGTCTGTCACCCCAAAATAGTTGGTCGGTTCTATAGTGACTAATTACTCAAAAAGTTGAAATATTTAGGAAACAAGCTCTAAAATGCATCTGAAGTATACTTCATTAGGTTGAAGCCTTTGTCTTCAACCCTTCCTATGCTTTATGCGTGCCTCTCTCATTTCTGTTCATGTAGGTGTTGTCATGTAAAAATGCTTGGAGCTGCATTTGCCTTGGGCACTTAGAACAACACTTCTTTGAGGGATATATTGAATATACACACTATCTTGCGTGTCCTTATAAACTAGTATCTTTGTTGGTAGGTGTTGGCATGCTTGTGGCATGTCAACAAGCTAAGAGTTGCCTGTGGTATTAAATGCTTCATACTGCCAATAATGTGAATTTGTTCTCCTTGAACCTGGCTTATCTTTTATGAGGTTTTTGAACTAGTTGGTGCACATATTTTGTAATTTAACTGGTTCTTTGTTTCAATAAAATTATCCTATTCATCCAAAACATTTTCTGTTCCATCATTGATATTCTATTGTTTTCTTTTTGCAAATTTTAATTGTAGGATCCCCATCATTGGAGGTAAAGAGCTAGACCTGCATCAACTTTTTGTGGAGGTAACTTCACGTGGGGGTATTGAAAAGGTAAATATGAAACAGTTTACAACCAATAGCTGAGTTTGTTTTGTAATTAATTCGATTTGAACCATTCCATGAGTGAATCAATTTTCTGAAGGTTCAATACCGTCATGTATGTAATGAAGAATGGGTTTGCAAAAAATAAGGAAGAAAAGGAAAATTGAAAGAAAGCCCTAGGCTTGACCAAAAGTTACCTGGAATCACCTCCAAGCTTAGCAAAATATCTATAATCAGAATTTTTATTCAACATGCACTGCCTCAAACCATTCCTAATAGCCTCTTTTTTATAGGCTTCAAGGATTACATCAAGCCTGTGTTCCATAAATCATCTCTAAAATCGTGAGCGTTGAAGAATAAATTCAAAATTCAAGAAGAAATTTATTTCAAAATTTAGAAATGAAATCTGAAATAATTTTGATTTTGCTCCTAGCATTTATTCTCCCTTGTTTGGGAAAACTCAACCTCAAAGGTTTGAAGTGTTTTAGAATTAGAACTTTGGCGCTTGACACTTGCACCAACTCTTGACGCACTTTAGGCTATACTAATAACAAAAATGGTTTTTGGTCCCATGTATTAAATTCACCTGGAATAACAAATTCAAATTGGTGGAGTCAATGTGGCAAATGATATAGTCTTTTCTTGATTTGCGGAAAACAATGTATCAAGGTTTTCCACTTTGTCCACCATGGAGGGTTGATCACTAGCATAGGCAGAGACTCAATTTTTATATCTTGTGTGACCTCAATAGGTTGTATTAAGTTTACCATACTTCATTCAAGTATTTGAACTTGCTTATCAGACTCTGCATTTTTGTTCTTTTAGCTATTCTAGCATTGTAGCAAGATCATTAGGACATGAAGTTTTAATGAATTTGAAAAATCATGTATTGAGTAGTAATCGGTATGGTGGCATTTGTCACTTCCGTTTTAGCATAAAGTTTCGGTGCCTCAATATTATCGCCTCTCATGGGCAAAGTTTTAACTCTGAAACTTTTGGGGAGTTTTTCGATAAAATCCATTATAATGTCTAATTGGGCATTTTTCCTTGCAGTTTCTTGAGTTAGGCCTTGGATGGCTTTCATAAGAGTTGCCAGTTTTTGCTTGATGATAAAATAATCAAAATTAGTTGTGTGTTTGGCTTGGTTCGGGGAAGATAAATTTTTTTTTTCTTGGGTCAAGGCCAAATTGAAGGGTTTTTTTTTTTTTCTCTGTCAACGGGTTGGATTGAGTGTTAGGATATCTGGGCTGTCGTTGCCAAGAATCTCGTAGTTCAACTAACACCTTGGGGATCATATCCTCCCTCTCCCAATTGTTGATTTCTAAAAGAAAAAAAGAATATTTGAGCTATTGTTTTTTTTTTTTTTTTTGGGGTCAAGTCAAGCGCTATGGATGCAGGCCTTTAGGTCTTAACCCATCATTTCACTTGACCACAAGGCCAAACCTTGCGGTCTAGTCTCTGAAGTACACACTCTTAGAGATGCGCTTTGAGTTGAACAACATGGATTTTGGCGGCATTAAGCGAGCAAGGCGGCTTTCAGCAGAATCTTGGTGGCAATATGGTAGTTATGGATCAAGAGTGTGGATAGTGAAAATTGGTGGCTCAACTTGGCTAGTGGTCATGATACACCTTAGCCTTGAGTTTTCTAGCAAGTTTATGTTAGAGTTGCAAGGCTCAGAGACTGGTCCGTTTGAGAACAACTTATTTAGCTTTTTGCTGAAAGTTTGCTAAAATATACTTGTACTTTGAAAAAGTAAGAAAAAGTGAAGTTTTAAAAAGTTGTACACAAAAGCTAAAAAGCAAAAAACTAACTTATAAGCTAGTCCCAAACACACACTAGAGGTAAGATGGTAGCACATGGGTCGAAGACAATCTGTTAGTGTGAGTAGGATCTTGCGAAACCTGTCAATCAAATCTGCAGTGGGGTTCCTGGGAATAGACTTACATGTTCACTTTCTGCAAGATGCAGTTTTTTTTTAATCATGAACATATGTTTACCTTTATTCTGGAGTAACAATGCATCTAGCATCACCACGTTGAAGGGTTTCTGTAGCTGTACCAAAATTGCAACATAAATTACTGGTGAATAATGTCATACATAAAGATATTGGGGTATTTTCCATTTCAAAATAAGCTTCTGGAAGAAAACTGTCCATTAGTGTGTAGACTAGTCCACAAGCTGTTTTTTAGAATTTTCATCTCATATGTTGGGCTTGGTTGAATCTGCAGATTAATTGCTTTCCTGCTATTTTTTTGCTTGATAACAAGTATGTATTAAATCTGCCTATGTGGCTATAAAATATAACCCAAGTCTTACTGCTAATGTTTTCCCTGTTCTTTTTGGAATTTAATGACTTATCCTTTTCCTTGGTGTTATTTTACATCACATACAGATAGTTAAACCTGCAACTTTATCATGTATAGAAAGGTGAATTATATTGTAACAAGTAACAATAGTTTTTCTTAATGTTTTTGGAGGATGAATTAGTCATGTAGTTACTAAGAATCTGACAAATGGAGTTTGCAGATTATTAGAGAGCGAAGGTGGAAAGAAGTGACTGCTGTTTTCAACTTTCCTTCCACGGCTACAAATGCTTCTTTTGTGTTGCGAAAGTACTATGCTTCATTGCTTCACCACTATGAACAAATATACTTCTTTAAGGCCCGGGGATGGGTCCCGTCTTCTGGTGCGTTCATACAACAATCACCCTCTTTTTATATAAAAAAAAAAAATTTATCGTTTGATGCTGTTTTATAATAAAACAATCTTTATCAGATTCTATGATGAGCCCATCCACGACGCCAGTTGCAGTTCAAAGAACAGAAACTCTTCAGCCAACACCAGAAATGCAGGCATTTTTCCAGCAACAAAGGATAAATACTGCACAATTTCCTGGAGGTCCTTGCCTTTTCATATTCTTTTCATTTCCTAAAATTTGTTAGGAAAAAGTGAGGATAGATTGCTTTACACTCCTCTAGTATCAGCTGTGAAATTTTTGTCATTTCCAAAACCTGCTGTCTTGCCCTTTTTTTTGGAGAGTATTTGCTTTATATTTCTTTGGCAAACAATTTCCAAAACCTGCTGTCTTGCCCTTTTTTTTGGAGAGTATTTGCTTTATATTTCTTTGGCAAATAATTTCCAAAACCTGGTGTCTTGGCTTTTTGGAAAAGTTTTGTATACTGCTTGGATAAGAGTGAAAAGGTTGTGGATAAGTATGTTCATTCTTCAAGTTTGTTTAAACCCAAAATTATTCTGTTACACATCTTGTCACTGGAAGAACTATTATATAATTTATACTGCATATTTACTTTCACCAGTGACTATTATTATTGTATAATTTATACTGCATAGTTACTTTTGGTGGAAGTCTCAGAGATAATTTTGAAGTAGCTAGGAATTCAATATGTTTTTCCAGGTTCTCCCCCCCCCCCCCCCCCCCCTTTAACTTTTCTGCAGGACAAGCCTCTGTGGTATTGTCCAATGGAGTTTATGATTGCTTTGATTATATTATAATCTGTTAGCAGTTAGATATTGTAAGATGGAAACAATTTTCATATTGTTATGGCAGGTCCTCTCTAGCGTCTTATAAGAATAATTTTGTATCTTTCACTTGTTTTGTGATCATTCTTAATAAATAGGTCAATGATACATGGTCTTTGTAATTTATTTCTCTGTATGTGGTTGTTGGAATTGACTATCAATAAATATTTATTCTGTGAGAAAATTTGTATCTTTTTCTTGATAACATTTCTTAGTCTCAACATTTTTTGATTAGCCAAATAAATTATTGTTGATGAGCCTTTTTTTCCATCTCTTGTGCATATCAGTAGGGTCTCCAGTGACTGGGGTCATTGATGGGAAATTTGAAAGTGGATACCTAGTTACTGTCATGATAGGTTCGGAGAAGCTAAAAGGTGTACTTTATCAGGCTCCACAGAATGACTTACAGCAAATACCACGCAACTATAGTGTCTTTGCCAGCAAAAATAACAACCCTACTGTACCAGGCATCCATCGTCGCCGCCGCAGGAAGAAACATGAGATAAAACGGAGAGATCCGGCTCATCCAAAACCTAACAGAAGTGGATATAATTTCTTCTTTGCTGAGCAGCATGCAAGACTGAAACCGCTCCATCCAGGGAAGGACAGAGAGATCAGTAGAATGATTGGTGAACTGTGGAACAAGTTGAAAGAGTCGGAAAAAGCAGTAAGGACAATTTATAACTTCATCTTTTATGAGTCTTATTTTCTTTTTTAATTCCATTTTTTAAGTACTTATCCAAGCATGCATCGAAATCTGTGAACTAAGGTTTATCAGGAGAAAGCTGTTAAAGATAAAGAAAGATACAGAATAGAGATGGAGGATTATAGGGAGAGATTGAGGTCAGGTCAAGTCATCAGTGATGCAGTACCACTTCAACAGCGGCTTCCCGGACAAGATGTAAATATGGAAGCAGATGCAAAGATTGAAGAAAATGAAGGAGAAGACTCTCATTTGACACCTGATCATGAGAGTTCTGGTAAAAGTGATTTTGAAGATGATAAAACTGCAGAGAAGGATTCAGATATTGAAGCATCTTTAGAAGTGGGAGTAGGTGCTGAGTCTAGTAATGTGGGTATGGAGACTTCAGCCGAGAAGGATTTTGAGCTGCAGAAGAGGGAAGATGATGCTGGAGATGACAAGGCTGAGGTTGGAGATGAGAGTGAAGAAATATTAGGCAACACTGAATCTGAGACTATAAAAGAACCAGTATCTGGTGACGAACATTAAAATTTTTCAACACGAAGTAGGACTCACTTCTGGTATCCATTAGAGCGAAGAAGAAATCTTAGGTGATCATTATCTGAAGCAAATTAAAGTTTTCTGTAAGTAGGTTTAACTTTTTTCCATTCTCGCTTTTACTTATTTGTAGAGGCAATTAGATACAATTGCTCACTTTTTATTTTCATCTGTTAGTATTCGCTCCTTTGATTTGTAAATTCTGCAAGCTGTTGCAAATTGTTACATGTTTCATTGGGATAAGAATAGAGGTTTTGGCCAACATCAGGCAGTTTTGTAGCAAATGAAAATTTCTGACTCATATCATGAGCTTACATTCTGTGTTATAGGTCCCAATTAGTTTGTTCTCTTTTTTTTTTTGGGTAAACCCAATTTAGATTGTTCTTACTGTGTTGATAGGAAGTAACTCAAAAGCCTTGGAAAACTTGTTGGCATAAATTCCTTCATAGTATTATTTTTTATTTTTTATTTTTTCAAAACAAATGTTGAAATAAAGCACGTAACATAAATAAAAAATAGGTCATAATAATGTTAAACGCACATACCACACATCTTTACAAAATAAACTATTGCAACTCTAATGTCTTTTTAATTATTATTGGACTAATTAATATAATTTGGTGTTTTTTTTTTTCGATACCATGCATAGTAGTAGCCCAAGCCCAATTCTTTTCCTTAAAAAAAAAAAAAAAGAAGGAAAAAGCCCAACACTTTTCTATTCAAGTTTTCTCTAGGATCTCACCACCGTTTTTCTCCCCACTCCCAACATTTATTTTATTATTTTCATTTTATTTTTCTGTTGCAGGCCTGATGCGAATACAAATTCTCAATACAACTTTTTGTGTTCCCACCAATTGTAACTTCCAATATATTGCCAAAATTTAAAATGGAAAAAAATAAACACATGAGAAGTTGTAATTAGTAAAACATAATATTAAACACAAAAAATAATACAGAAGATTTTTGTTATTCAACGTCTTGGACAGAAGTGAATCACCAATGCCTCTAATCACCACCAATCGCTATCTCGTCTAGAAAGAGGCAAAGAGAGACAAAAGTTTATTCCAACGTTGAGGTGAACAGACTTGATATGGCCAGTATTTGAACTAGTATGAAATGTCAGTATTTCTGTACCGATATGGTAAATGCTGGCTGTACAGTAGGAAATTGACTGACTCCCTTGGTTGGTATTCCCACGCGCTTTACCCTTCTTGTATGACTTCCTAAGCTTCCTTTGGAGTAGCAAGCCTTGATCTGCCCTTTTTCCACCGACTATTTCTTTCTCCTTTTGGGTAACTATCTATCATGGCGAAAGAAACTTCGGCTTTTTTCCTCTAAATAGGAGATACACTTTATTTTGGGGTGGGCTTTTAAAGTCACAGTAATCTATGCCTAATGGGTTTCCTAAGTACTAATAATTGATGAAAAGTATGAATCCCATTTTGTTTGAGCTCAATTTGATCTCTCCTAGGCATGCATCACAACTTCGAATATGGAATTCAAAGGGATCAAAATAGGAAATGATACTCTAAATCATAGAACTATAATGAAATATACGTTTAACCAACATTTATCAAATTTGAAAAAGAGCTAGAAGAAAGGGTTTGATCTTCGTAGTTTTATTTTTCGAACTGAGAGATCCATAAATTGGGATCCTAATGCATATCTATGCATATAGATACAAATGGTCCAAAGAGAGCAAGAATTTCTAAGAACATTTGGTACATTTCATTTCTGAACAGAAGAGCCATTCACCTCGTGGCTTCCATCGTTTTTCACCCTTTTTACAAAGATGTTTTCCTTAGCGAAAGGCATATCTGAAAGGGTGGGTCACAGCTGAATCTAAAACTAAGGTATTCCTCTCCTCTGCCAAACCACACCTCCCATGCTTCAACAGCAACGGGTCTTTCTCTCTTTCCATGTCTAGGGCATGGAGGAGTAAGACCCATCCCTTTTGTCACCGCTCAATGGCTCTTAGACTACATGGCTTGAAACATCTTGGAACTGCTTCCTCAATCGAACCATCTCCCTTGCATTCTGCAGCTCTCTTCTTTTTCTCCTTTCTAGTGGAAGTGCCCAAAAAGCTCCCAATTATATTTTGGGAAAATTACACTTTACCACCCTGAACTATGCCCTAGATTACACTTTGCACCCTAAACTATTCGAATGCACAATTTGCACCATAAACTATCACTATTGTTACACTTTGCACCCTAACGTTAATTTTATTGTTAAGTTAGACAAAAATATAAAGCACGTGACCTGCACATGTATATTGCTTAAGTGGCACAAACTTAAAATACCAAAACCCCTCTCTTTCCAATCAATTAAAAACATTTTTTTTTTTTGTTCTCTCTCTCATGTGTATCAGCTCCTCTCCCTAAATCAAAATCCTTTGCAACCCTAAATCCCCAAATCAAAAATCATATTTGGTAGTTTTGAGTGTGTATATGTTGCTATGAGGTTGTCATAGTTTGGTCATGGTCCTTGATGATGCACGAAAATCAGTAGGCTGGAATGCTTCGAACTATGATGATGGTTGTTAATCCTGAAAAGAAAGAAAGAACTATCAAAGGTGATCGGTGTGACCTGGCCAAAGACCCTCCGACGGTTAAGTCAGTTTTCTTTCTAGGACATAAGGATGGGAGATAGTAAATGGTCAGAACTTACCTTTGGTAGATGGGGCCTGTTCCTTTTTATAGAGACTTTGACGTGGGTCTACTTGTTTGGGACCTATCACCATCGTGGGTGATATTAGTGGTTAATGAAGAAAAAGGGATATGTGGAATGAAGTGTATGAAATTCCTTCCACATGTTAGGCAACGTGTTGTGTTTTACTTATGTAGAACCTTTGGAGAATTTCTTGTAGAATTCACCGAGTACACTTTCATCGTCCATGCGTATGGCCGTCTAAATCAACTCGTCCATGAAGAACTCCCTTCATCGTATCACTTGGTTATCAACGGATGTGTATGTTCTTGTTCTCAGATGACTTGGTATAGGCATAGCTAAACTCTAGACGACGACATAAGGACGAGTAATACTTGTGTTGATCCCCATCAGTTGCCCCCTTGTCCTTGTGTTGTCTATCAATACTGCTCTTGTGCCCCTCTTTTTTTTTTTTTTTTTGGTCTTGCATCTTCATACTTGACTTTTCTTGTCTAATCATCTTTTTTAACCAATTGCATATACAGGCCATGTCAAAGTTCATAGCAGCGTCCAGGCAGGCTACTGAGGCGGACTAGGAAAGGATTAGGTTGAGGGCCAATATCCGTGATATGGAGAAGGAGTCAAGCCGCAAGACAGGGGAGAGGATGAAGCTTGAGGCTGAGGTGGTGGAACTGAAGAACTTGGCAGAGGAGTTAAGGGTAGACATAGTGGAAAAGGACACTCGTCTGGATCATCTGCAGAAGCAAAATGAAGAGCTCAGATTGTCCTCTGAACGAGCCGAAGACGAAGTGATCAAGGAATTCAAGTCGTCCAAAGCATATACTGATCTTCTGGACACGAACTATGCTGTGGGCTTCGAAGATTTCTGTATGGACGCAATGGAGCATTTTCCTGAGGTGGACTTTTCCCCTATTAAGCTTAATATTGGTGCTACAAGTTCTCTCCTCTAGACGAGTTCTGAAGATGTCAATATTGAAGATGATGCTACAACCTAGCCTGCTCATGACGACCCTACCTCTAGAGAAAATCCCCCTTAGTAGTTTATGAAAATTTTTCAAACTATTCTGTTTTATTGTAATTTTTATGTGATCCGTTGTTTTGGATCATTTGAATTCATTTAAGTACATTTGGCTCGTCCTTACTTTTTAGACAAGTCTTGATACTATTGCCTTTTAGGCTTAAGGGTTTTTGGACAATAGTTGTCTACCCTTTTTATTTATGAATATTTTTATCTATGTTATTTTTTCCAAGTATTTTCCGTCTATACTTCTCGTCTTTGGACTCATCTTTGGAAATTAACTTGGTTATGTTATCCATGATTTGGACTGGTTAGACGTGTTGTCCATGAGAAATGTCGCATGCATGCTTCTTCTTCTTCTTCTTCTTCTTCTTCTTCTTTTTTTTTTTTTTTTTTTTTGTCTCTGATCCTTTTTGGACGAGTTTCATTGGACAATTTGTTCTTTCCCTTGTTCATTGTCTTTTATGACAATTTGCTTCCTTTTTATCAAGGATAGCTTATGACGAGACATCCTCTGCGTCCAGAGATTTTATATGCCTGTCATTTCATTTGGATGTTAATTTTACATAATTATAAACACTTAAATTAGGAAATTCAAACTGCTTTATATACAACATCTATACACAACATTGTCTGTGGACGTACAACATCTGTACACAGCATCGGCCATGGATATAAGGACAGTATATAGCATTGTCCAAATAGCTTGTCCATGCTAATACTTAGTCCTTTTTAGGGAATTTAAATGACTTTATGTACAAAGGGACTTAGTTCATGACATCGTCCATAGCACATGCCAGTAGCTAGTGCTTTTTAGGAAATTCAAATACTTAAAAACATAACACATTGTTTTAAAACTTAAACACTGAAAATATTATAAAAAAAAGAAAAAAGAAAAAAAACTTCTTAATCTCGTCCATGCTAAGCTTCCTGACAAGTCACCTTCACTGGTAATATTTCCTCAAATGCTCCACGTTCCTTGGGTGTTCCAACTTCCGTCCATCTAGGGCCTCCAAGTAGTATGAACCTCGCCTTTTGGAGTTGATGACTCTGTATGGCCCTTCCCAGTTAGGCCTTAACTTTCCATGAGCGGGATTCTTTGTAGCCAGAGATACCTTCTTTAAGAAGAGATCTCCAATGCTGAACTGTCTTAGCTTCACCAGTGCATCATGATGTTTGGACATTAAATTTTTGTAACGAGCCACCCTTCGTTCTGCATCCATTCTTACCTCGTCCATAAGATCAAGGCTTAGACGAAGCTGCTTCTTGTTCTCTTCATTGTTGTAGTGAGCCACCCAGTAGCTAGTTAAGTCGACTTCCGCGGGTATGACCGCGTCATTTCCATATGCCAACTTAAAAGGTGTCTCTCTAGTTGGGGTCCTTATCGTCGTCCTATATGCCCAAAGGACGCTGGGTAGTTCATCCAGCCATATTCCCTTCGCCCCTTCAAGCGGGGTTTTGATGGTTTTCAACAAAGACCAGTTTGCAACTTCAACTTGTCCATTGGCTTGTGGATGTGAGTGAGAGGAATAATGATTTCTGAAGGGCGCATTATCAAATTGGCGTCCATTATCCGAGGTGAGTACCCTAGGAATCCTAAAGCGGCATATTATATTCTTTCAGAAATTTTTTTTGACATTTTGCTTAGTGATCCTTGCCATGGGCTCCGCTTCCACCCATTTTGTAAAATAATCAATTCCTACTATTAAGAACTTCATCTGTCTTGTCCCCATGGGAAAGGGACCAAGAATGTCAAGTCCCCACTGGGCAAAGGGCTAAGGGGCCACCATTGGAGTAAGATACTCTGATGGTTGCCTAGGTATGCTGCTATACCTTTGACACTTATCGCATGCTTTAACATAGGTTTTAGCATATGCTGGCATAAACGGCCAGTAATACCCCGCACGGATCATCTTGTTGACGAGGGATCTAGCCCCTAAATGATTTTCGTAAACTCCTTCATGGACATCTCTTAGGACATAAAGAGACTCGTCTGGATTCAAACATCTTAGGTAGGGTTGAGAAAAACCCCTTTTATACAACACCTCATCCATGAGGACAAACTTCGCAGCTCTTACCCTTAGTCTCCTTGCTTCTTCTATATCTTGAGGGAGTATTCCATCTTTGAGATAAGATATAATTAGGGTGGTCTAGTTGGTAACTCCATCTATCTTCTTTACTTCCAAAATATCTATACTCGGAACATACTGGACTTTAACTTGATCACCTATCATCTCGTCTGAAGACGCTGTCTTAGCCAAGACGTCAGCTTCTGTGTTATCTTCCCTTGGCATTTGTTGAAATTCGGCTGTTGTAAAGCCTTTGATGCACTGCTTAACTTTTTCTAAGTATTTCTTCATTCGTTCTTCTTTGGCTTCACACGTCCCATTTACTTGGCCTATCACCAACTATGAATCCCCCTAGACGAGGATTGAGTCTGCTCCGAGTGATTTGACTAACTCCAAACCCTGAAGTAAGGCTTCATACTCAGCTTCATTGTTAGTTGTCTGGAACTGTAGACAGACGGCGTATTCCAAATGATCCCCTTCTGGTGATTGCAAGACTATCCCAATTCCTCTATACTGTGTGGATGATTCGTCTACATGGACGACCCACTGCTTCGCCCCCTAGTCTTCATCTTCTTTAGCAAGAGTAAATTCAGCAATGAAATCTGCAAGGACTTAGGCTTTTATTGCTTCCCTTGGCTTATATCGCACATCAAATTCACTAAGTTCCACTGCTCATTAGATCAATCGTCCAGCGGCCTCTAGCTTATTCATTGCTTTCTTCAACGGGTGGTCTGTCAGGACGTTGATTACATGAGCTTGGAAATAAGGTCTAAGCTTCCTCGTTACTGTCACCAATGAAAATGCTAACTTTTCCATTGGTGGATACCGTCTTTCAGCTCCTCTCAAGGCTTTGCTGGTGTAATAGACGGGCTTCTGTATCTTTCCTTCTTCTCTGATCAAGGCTGAACTCACTATATGGGGAGACATCACTAGATAGAGACATAACTCTTCTCTTGGTTTGGATGGACTTAGCAGCAGGGTTGAAGCAAGATAAGTCTTCAAGTCTTCAAATGCTTGTTGGCACTCATCCGTCCATTCAAATGCTTTCCTTAATACTCTGAAAAATGGTAAACATTTGTCAGTGGCTTTTGAAACAAACCTGTTTAGGGCCGCCACTCGTCCAGTAAGGCTTTGGACGTCCTTGATATTCTTCGGAGGTTGCATGTTCAAGATTGCCTAGATCTTATCAGGGTTGGCTTCAATCTCCCTTTGTGAAACCATAAAACTAAGGAACTTTCTTGATGCAACTCCAAAAGCACATTTGCTCGGGTTCAACTTCATCTTATATCGCCTAAGTGTATCAAAGGTTTCTTGAAGATCGTCTAAATGCTGCGTCTCTCTCACACTTTTCACCAACATATCGTCCACATATACTTCTACGTTTTGCCCAATCTGTAGACGAAACATATGGTTGACCAGCTTCTGGTAGGTAGTCCCTGCATTCTTCAACCCAAACGGCATTACTTTGTAACAAAACAAACCTTGGCTCATTACGAAGGATGTCTTCTCCTGGTCTGCTTCATCCATCTTAATTTGATTGTACCCTGAGAAAGCGTCCATGCAGATTCAATCAAGGCAAGGGGTGGCCTACTTTTCCTGACGCTAAGTCATCCTATTCAAATTTAGCTATACTAATGGAACAGGTGAAAGTTTTCAGATGATATAGAGCCCCAAGAGATGAGCGAGAACCTCCAATTGCTTAGGAGTCGCACTATATCCTGCTGCTTGGTGGACGAAATCTTCTCTCCCTTTAAAATTCTTTCTCCCACACATCTTTGCCCTCTTTCACTGAAGAGGAAAGAAGAATCTTCCAAGCGGACAAAGACCTAAATTTCCATCAGATTCATTCCTAAGCTTGCTTTGTTGCAGTAAGATGATCAATCCGAGAGTGCTAGGGAGAAGAGAAAGCGGTAAAAACCTCTCTGATTCGGTCACCGAGCAGTTGGACGACTCTTCAGTAACCCAGGATGACCCCTTCGACGCTTCTTTCGTTGTATACCCCCTCCATCCTTTGGAGGTGGAAGAAAGGGTACTTAATAATATATATTAAGTAAGTAGGGCCCCAGAACGCTAAAATGGTGGGGGAACAAGAGTTGTCACGAGAGGAAAGAAAAATGACTATAAGAAACCAACAATTCTCTCTTCTTAAACAACCTATATCCTCCACACTTAATCAGCATTTGATAGATTATCCAACCCTGAGCAATCTTAGTTATTGGTGGGGGTTCGGTCCGTTAGCTGGTATTTGTTTAGTCATTCAGATAGTGACTGGCATTTTTTTTAGCTTTGCATCACACACCTCATGTGGATCTAGCTTTCAACAGCGTAGAACATGTTATGAGAGATGTTGAAGGGGGCTAGTTACTCCGTTATATGCATGCTAATGGGGCAAGTATGTTTCTCATTGTGGTTCAGCTTTATATTTTTTGTGGTTTATATCATGCGAGTTATAGCAGTCCTAGGGAATTTGTTCGGTGTCTCGGAGTTGTAATCTTCCTATTAATGATTGTGACAGCTTTTATAGGATACGTACTACCTTGGGGTCAGATGAGCTTTTAGGGAGCTACAGTAATTACAAGCTTAGCTAGCGACATACCTGTAGTAGGAGATACCATAGTGACTTGGCTTTGGGGTGGTTTCTCCGTGGACAATGCCACCTTAAATTTTTTTTTTAGTCTTCATCATTTACTCCCCTTTATTTTAGTAGGTGCCAATCTTCTTCATCTGGCCTCATTGCATCAATATGGATCAAATAATCCATTGGGTGTACATTCAGAGATGGATAAAATTGCTTTTTACCCTTATTTTTATGTAAAGGATCTAGTAGGTTGGGTAGCTTTTGCTATCTTTTTTTCCATTTGGATTTTTTATGCTCCTAATGTTTTGGGGCATCCCGACAATTATATAGATGCTAATATGATATCCACCCCGCCTCATATTGTGCCGGAATGGTATTTCCTACCGATCCATGCCATTCTTCGTAGTATACCTGACAAATCGGGAGGTGTCGCTGCAATAGCACCAATTTTTATATGTCTGTTGGCTTTACCTTTTTTTAAAAGTATGTATGTGCATAGTTCAAGTTTTTTCCCTAATCACCAAGGAATTTTTTGGTTGCTTTTGGTGGATTGCTTACTACTAGGTTGGATCGGATGTCAACCTGTGAAGGCACCATTTGTTACTATTGGACAAATTTCTCCTTTTGTTTTCTTCTTGTATTTTGCCATAACACCCATTCTGGGAGGAGTTGGAAGAGGAATTCCTAATTCTTACACGGATGAGACTGATACACCTTGTAGACACTCGATTTTGCACCCATGATTTAATCAAGAAAGATGACTAGAATGACCATTCATGTACCCAAAATTCATGATTACATTACGTGCATTAATTTGTTCATTGCATATCATAAAAATGATCTTGAGGTTCTAACGGTCGTGACAGTATTCCCGGTTTCCAAATCGGACCGTCGGATCAAAAGATATCGCATAATCAAGTTTGCACGATCAGCATGCATTGTGTCTAGGTAGAGTCAACCACGCATGATTAATTTAAATTAATTCTAATTGGTTAAACAATTAAAATTAATTAAATAATTTTATGATTGGTTGTTAGTTAGTGTCAAAAATAGGATTGCTTGCATGGATAACAATAAAATTGTGGATAACCTAGACTTTATCAAGATTTGTTTAGAGTATTTATCTACAAGATAATTGTTGCTGAAAAGACCTGAATTATCTAGAAAAGAGTTTAATTTTTAGAATACGGATTAAAAACGCGTCAAAGTGCAAGTCTCGGCTCAAAAAACCTAAAAAAAAGGAGTCCAAAACGCACCTAAACTTGAAAGCGGGATTGGCACCCAAAAGTTCGGCACTTTTGGAGTGCCGATCGGCACTTTCAAAGTTCCGAATGGCACACATTTAGGCCTCGGCCCGAGGGCATTGGGATGACGTTAAAACACATCCTTTTCGATTTTTTAGCGATAAGGACACGTCCCAGTTCGTATTCTGATCGACCAAGCTATTTTTTCGAGCCTTCCAGCCTCTATAAATGGAGGCTGGATCTCAAAATTCAGCACACTTTTCACGCTCTCAGATTTTCCCTCTTTCTGACTCCTTTTTCTGGTATTTTCTCTCTTACGTTAAGAAGTTTTGGAGGCTTTAGTCTTAAGAATTTCTTTTTTGTAAGCAATGATTTTTAGGTTTCAAAGATAATTGCATAAATTTCTTTGAACCCTAAAATATTCTCTCAAGAAAAAGAGTACGTCCATGCAAGAGGTAGTTTTTCTTTACTTCTTCTTCTTCTAACTCTTTCAATTTGATAATGCATGAATAATTTTTGTTTAGTTTTGATTTTTAAATACTCATATCATGCGTTGTCGATATTTTCTCTATTGGAATATGTTTTTGATGTTTTTATTGTCAAGATCTTTTTTTTTTTTTTTTCAAAAATCTGCTTGTTATCTATCATATTAAAAAAAAAAAAAAAAAAAAATTATTTGTATCTTCATTAGATGTAGATCTAAATTTTTCTCAATTAAAAAACTTATTTGCATCTTCATTAGATGTAGATCTGAATTTTTTTTTTCAATCAAAAAATTGATTTGCATCTTCATTAGATGCAGATTTGAATTTTTCTCAATAAAAAAACTGATTTGTATCTTCCTTAGATACAAATCTGAATTTTTAAATCCAAAAAAAAAAAAACTAATCTACATCTTCTTTAGATATAGATTTGAATTTTTTTTTAACATAGCAGATTTTGAAATAAAAAAAAGGTCATGAATAGTTTTGTTTGTTTTGTCTGATGCATGTAGCATAGGTTTATTTCATGAATATAGTTCTCTTCTAAAAAATATTTTTCTTATTTTATTTTACATAAAACACAGATTTGATTTTTTCTAGCTCTCTACAAATCTAAATTTATAAAACAGATCTGATTTTTTTTAATACACAACAAAAACCAATTTTTCTAGTTTTCAAAAACAGATCTGATTTTTTTTTTTTAAAACCAAAAGACTTTGTTTTATTAAATAAACACAAATCTGACTTTTCTATGCCAAAAACTTTTTTTTTTGACACATACAAAAACAAATCTGATTTTTCTAAACCAAATCAATTTTTTTTTTTTATCACAACACAGATTTGAATTTTTTTAACAAAGAAGAGGATGCATTCATAAATAGACTTATGTGATTTAGTTTTTCATGTGTGCAACATATCATTCATATCATGCATAAAGGGGTACATTGGTCATGAGAGTCTAGAAGACCAGACTCTGTCTGGGTGGAATGGGTGTCTAACACATTCCCATTCCATAACCTAGCCTGCGAATTTAGTGTCTTTGGATAGGTAGACCTAGGCTTTTGTTAGGATTAGTGCCCTTAAATCTTATTGTATGATGCTATGTATGACATTATGTATGACTTAATGTTGTGATTAATAAAGTTGTTTTATTATTATCTGAAATAATGGTGACATGAATATTCGGACATTATCATATAGTCCATGAGATGCATAGTATGTGATTTATGTAATTTAGTCACAGAAGATATAAGTCACAAGTTCTTTGTAAACTCAGAATTTTAGTTCGTAGTCGGTGATGAAATTGGGCATTTCATCTGCGAAGACTATAACATATCAACTAAGATGATTTGTCTTGATCATGGAAGTGAAGACTTCTAGTTGATGTGTTGATATGTTTAAGAGTTAAGACATATTGAACTGGACCGCTGTGAGATTTATTATTCTCCTAACGACTATCAAATGAATAATAAATCTCACGACTTCTATTTACATGAACTCTTAATCCTGAGAGAATAATGGACCTGATCATAAAGTGTAGGTTGCTTTAATATATCAGGAGTGAGATCTAAAGCAACGGTCAAAACCTCAGTATGTTGGGCAGCCACATTTAGTGTTGATGGAACATATATTCTTAAGATGAAATTCATAGTCTCTTAACGGAGATATAAAATATTTCCTTGAGATAAGTTTAATAGGTTCAGTTATTCAGAGAGTTAGGCCTAACCACTTTGGTGAGAAATTACTAAAGTATATATTTATGAAATTATTTTTCATAAATATATGATGAATAACTTAAAAAGATTAAACTGGGTACTCAAAGATTAAACCGGGTACTCAAAGATTAAGATGTAGTGATCTATAAAGTGGCAGTCTTCATTCATGACTTTGTATTACTACGAATATTTTATGAAGGGGTTGCATGTACAATAAAGTCTTGGAATATAATTTATTAATAAGGCCTAGAGTGCAATTATATTTATATAGTGGTATTAAATATAATTAATGGTAACTTTGGACTTGTCAAGAGTTGATAGAAAAGCCCAAGGCCCATTGGAGCTAGTGTCTTATTTGTTCCCTTTTGGTCCCACTCCAAGCCACATACTAAAGCCCAATTGGAAAGACCTGAAAGGCTAGCCCAATTAGATAATCAGTTATAAGGAGAGAAACATACAGAATTTTGGTATGAACATGAAATGGTATGTATGTGAGTGTTAGACACTTTTTCATTCTCTTTTGAACATACACATATAACTGATTGAGAGACCACACTTCTTGGGCATCAAGTGGAATTGGAGTGAAGATTAAAATTGTTCTCAAGAACTTTTGATCTTTGGTTTTGAATTTCACCGCACCAAGGTACACTCTCTTATTCTTAAATTCTGAAATTTACTTAGTACATGTTATCAATTGCGAATGAAGTAGATCCGTTAAATTTTCAACTGCGTATGTTTTGCATGCGATACAAACATGTATTTTTCCATCAGCTTTATCTTTGCTTTTATTTTGGGTAGGTTGTAACTAGGACAAAAAGCCATGTATCTTTGGTAGTTTGTAAGTAGGACCCAAAGTCATGTAATACACAATTTATCAAATATGTATTCTTTTTTATTCAATCAATGAGAAAGGAAAATTTTAGTCATGTAAATTTGTATTTCATTTTTTTCTTATTTTTTGTATAAAAAATAAGTGGCAACTCCACACCACTTACCCAAAAAGAGAGGTGCCCTAAAAAAGCACCCAAATCTCTTTTTTAAAAGGCACCAAGTTTGGCGGTCTCTCACACACCTGATCATTTACGAGTGAGTATTACACCAAGAATTCATTGACAAGTGGATGAGTTTTCTAGTTGGCTATTTGATATAGCTTAGATAGGGAAAAGATACTATACTATAGGGTAGGGTTGAACTTTCAAATTCGGGGGCTTTGTTCCCGAAACTCCCCTCCCCCTCCTCGTCCCTTACTCGTCCTTTGAAAGCCAGAACATTCGCATAGAGGAGTATCAATATCATGCATGCTTCTCCACTGATGTCAAAAAATGACCTTATATCCTCTTTTAGGAATTCCGACCCCTATAAGAGAGGAGAAAGAAGTAGGAGAGTATTTTGCATGAATATGCTTCTACACTAGGAATATCTCAAAGTGGGAAGGCCTAGAGATCATAAAGGATGGGATGGGAATGGAGGCATTCCAGCCCAACTTACTCTAGTGAATGGGTCAAGAGAGATAGGGAGGGGGGTGGGATACAAGAAGTACAGTGAACAGTTGAGTGGCTATCCAACCATTCAATCGGCTATGAAGGGAGGTTTCAACAAGTGGGTAAACTGAGGATTACTAGTAAAAACTTTGGTAGGTTAATCGACATTCATCCCTCGTGTTCTCTCTTGTGAAGTGATTAATCCCTAAAATGGGCATGCAATCTCTATGGAAAAGCAAGTATTTCGATTGGAGGAAATTTCCACCCCCTTCTATTTCACCTATCCCCTCATTCCCTAGGGATTCTGTACAGCTAGACAATCATGGTTCATTGCTCGGAAGGAGGGAATAGAAACAAGCATTTTTCGTTTATCAGTCGATAAGGAATCAATACGCAGGGAAACTTTCTTCCATGGGAATGGCAAGTCTTGGATAGGCTCATATTGGTCGAGAATACTCTTTTCATAGGCAACTTTCCAGAAGGTCTTCAAGGCGGATATGCTTTTATTCTTAGAAAGACCATACCTTTTTTTGTCAGGTGGCACAGAAGGGAGAATTGGCTGGGTTGAAAGCCTAATTGCATGAGACTGAGTTGGGAGAGGGGTCTTCGAGACTATGAATCTTTCATCTCTTCCCTTCCCGCGATAAGGACGTGCCTAAGGATGCTACTTTGGACGGGCGTGTTCAGATGTGGCTTTCTTGTCCATTACCTGGAGGTTCAATGTGGCTTAAGATAATGGGGGATGGAGTCGAAGGCTAGGTTCTAGCGGGTGAGTCTCGAGCAAATACGCATATCTATTACTATACGATGCTAGCAACAATGCTATTCAAGGTGGTGACCGAATGAACTAGTTCATCGTCGAGGTTGTTGTAAACAAATGGATCAGTCGGTTAAACAAGCGCTGCTGCCAATACCGCTGTCTCTACCACCGATACCGTTGCTAATGGTGCTATTATCAATGCTCCTGCACCTGGAACTACTCGTGCACCTTTCATTGCTTATGAATCGACAGAATCAAGGTCAGAAAGATCAAGATCATAAGCTGTTGAGTGAGCTCGGCCAACCGTCCCTACTACTGATGCTTATGAAGTAGGTGGTGCTATTGTTTATGGTGGTGGACTGGCACTGCCTTTGCTACCTCTGCCGGTAATGCCTACACATGGTCAATTAAATATGACCCTAGCCTTGCTCTTGCATCTATTACCTCTGCTTGCTCCGTCTCCGTTCCTATCACAACCTTTGATGCTACTACTCTTGCTGGTTTTTTTTGGGTATATACTTTTGAAAGCTTCATCCACCTATCAACCTATTGGCCTCTCGTCCGCACCGACCTCTCGCTCTCCTTTAGCTTCACTTGTAGCACTTGGTGGGCTCCATTGTTGGATCACTGAGATTTTCTTTTTCCCCGGGAGGCAAATATGCATATCTGTTATGTTACAATGCATTCTTCGCACTGGGAGCATATGAATTCTTCATTATTCCCTTCGAAGCAACATATGGGCAAGTAGCAGAGCTAGTGAAGGCACAACACCTCAATGCAAAGTGAGTAGCATGGGGAGCGGCCGAGCATTAGTTGAAGTTGTTGACTAAGTCGCATATATAGATCCCGATCGAGCTTATGCTTCTCATGATCGTGGTTGCCTTTATAGATCATTATTGGCGATTAGGACCTTCGTGATCGAGACTTAGAAGCATACCCCTCATCAAGGGCTGCTTTTCCAAATTCTGGTACATAGGCATAGATAGATCCATCAATTAAAGCAAGGATAGATTCTTCATAAGTTGATAAGTTTGAGCACTAGCTTACCTTCGCTGGGTTCGTTCTATCTGTTTAAGCACCACCCACACCACTGGGCCTTCTTGTAACCTTGAATCCACAAGTACCATTGCGAACCAAGATCCATAATACGAAAACAAAAATGAGAATGAGGGTCCGAAGTAGAATCATAGGAAAGGCAAATTGATAAATAGGCACAATTAACTAGAAAGAAGGGGGGCCGGGGGCAACACAATATTGATAGAAGCTTCTTTTTCATTCTTGGACAATGAAATCGAGAAGATTGCGTTCAATATTGCGTTTCATCTGAAAGTTTATGGAGCTATCATCTTTCCTAAGTTGCGTTAATAGCCAGGAAATAGATTTATGTTCCTTTTGAAGTTGATCTTTCGAAGCAAAGTTTAGCGCATGCTTGCCGATGACCTCCCCCACAAACTAGTCCAGGTTGCGGAAATCGAAATCCGAGCTAGATAATTTCCTTTTGATAATCTTGTCCTTGATCGACCCTTCAAGGACCCCTCTTATTTCGTTCTCCTTCTTCGAGATCTTGTCTCGAAGTTGGAAATCTAAAATTTCCTAAATTCGGTCTTGATCCTTTTCCCAGTACACATCTATATCGAGTTGGGGGGCCTCTTCAGCGGGAACTTCTACTTCTTCCCATGGATGTAGATTGAGATCAAGGTTCCATAGGGGGTTTGAGCTCAAGGAGCTAGAAGCCGCTGCAGGCAACATCATATTCCCGAGAGGGGGCGTGGCCTCGCTACCGATGAAAGCCCGAAGACTAAGATAAAAATAACAAGAGTCATTAGTAAAAGAAACGAATACATATATCTATAGGCAATTGGAGTGAGTTTAAAAATAGTAAGATGAGGAGATAACGGCCAAAGGATATTCATGATCTTCTACCACCGAAGTGGTCTCAAATTAATTAATACTGTTAGGACATATGTGAATCATGTTAGGAACATATGTCAATATAAAATTAGCTAATCCTTTGACAAAACGCACTTTACTTGTAATTGGGTAGATCTAGGATGTGTTTAATGCTTCAAGGAACAAGGTTTCAAGTTCAAGTGTTAAAGCCATGCAAGTCTGTCCAAGAATCAAGTGAAGAAGTGTTGGATTTTAAAGCTCGACAGCTAGTATCTATCGAGGTTTAAAAGGCTATTTAAGCCTGATGCTCGACAGCTGCTTGATAGATAGGGTATCTATCGAGATTTAAGAAAATCAATTTTTCAGATATGATTTCACTCTAATTTGTGTATAGATGTTTGGGCTTTCTTTTCTCACAACCCTAAACATATACAAGGATTGTTTTAAGGGATGTCACAGCTGATGTACCTCAATGCAAAAGTTTTTCACAAGCATATTGTGAACCGAAGACATATGCCCTAGTTCATCTTTCTCTTGAAGAAGCTGCTACATTTGTATGTCATAGGGTTTTGTAACCAAGGAGCTTCATGATCTTCATCGTGTTGATGAACTGAAGAACTTTGTAGCCAACATCCTTCTCAAGTTGGTGTGTAAGCCGTGTACTGGGATTTGCGCATCGAATTGGTTAGTCACGTACTGGGAGCCGTGCATTGAAAGGAGAGATTGTCGCTACAGAACAAGTCCAATTGGGTATTGGGGTAAGAGTTCAACTGTAGGTTGGTATAAGGTACTGGGATTCCTTTACTTGTAACCGCTTGTTGTGATAATAGTGGATTCTCAGGAATGGTGACCTTAAAATCACCCGGTGGGGTTTTTGCCGTGTAGGTTTTCCCCATTCATAAACAAATCACAGCGTCAATTTATTTTCCGCTACATATTAACTTAGTTGGTGATTTGTTTGTGCTACCACGCTTATTGCATGCTAATTGAATTAATTAATTAACTTGGCTAATTAATTGGTTAATTCATCACAAAGGTCAATACATTCTTGGCCTATCAAGTGGTATCAGAGCAGGCACACTCTGATTAGGTTTTAATCTTTGCTGTGTGATCCATTGACCCCTGTTTGTCATGGATAGAGGACAATCTCTTATTATACCTCATTTATTTGATGGCATTAACTATGCATACTCGAAAGTACGCATGAGAACTTTCTTACAGTCATTAGATGAGAAAGTGTGGCAAGTTGTGAAGATAGGCTGGACCAAGCCTAAGGAAGCGCCGGCTAATTGGGATGATGCTAAGATCAAGGAGGCAAATTTCAACAGCAGGGCATTGAATGCATTATTCAGTGCGGTCATGAATGAGGAGTTCAAGAAGATATCCTTTACAGAAACTGCAAAGGAAGCATGGAGCATCCTCTAGAAAACCTATGAAGGAACTAAGGCTGTCAAGGATTTGAAACTTCAGAGGTTTACTACGAGCTTTGAAGAGATCAAGATTGAGGAGGATGAGTCATTCGATGAGTTCTATGCCAAGCTCAAGGACATAGTGAACTCAGCCTTTAATCATGGGGAAACCATTCCCGAACCCAAGTTTGTTAGAAAGGTGCTCAGATCTCTACCCGAGAGATTTCATGCCAAGATCACTACGATTGAGGAATCAAAGGATATTGACAAAATTCCTTTGATAGAGTTGGTTGGCAATTCGCAGACCTATGAGTTGGGTTTGACAAGGATCGGGAAATCAAGCAAGAGCAAGAGCAAAAGCAAGAGCATGGCACTAAAGGTCAAAAGCAGTGATACTGATGAGTCTTCTGATGATGAAGATTCTAAAATGAAATCCTATATCACAAGGCAGTTCAAAAAGTTCATGAAGAATGCCAATACAAGAGGATTTGATAAAGACCGCAAGCAGTCCAATTCGTCTCAGTTCAAGAACCAAGACAAAGGAAAGAAGGATGCTAGGGATGGCGGTCAGTACACTGTTCCCTCAGGACCAAAGTGTTTTGGGTGTCAAGGCTTTGGTCACATGAAACAAGAGTGTCCTACATATCTCAAGACCATTGGGAAGAGCAAGGCACTTGTTGCTACTTTGAGCGACACCGAGCCTGAGAATGATTTTGATAATGAGGATGATGGAATCCTAAATGCCTTCACTACCACTGTAAATCCTACTGAGAGGATTGTTGAAGATGTGGATGAAGAAGAGGACTTGGTGGAGTCTAAATTTGAGAAGATGGATGAACAAGATGACATCCACACAGCCTATGCAAAATTATACAAGGTCTCGGATAAGCATGAGAAGTTGTATAGGTTGGCCACCAAGAAGCTCAGTGATGTGGAGCTAGAACGAGAAGAAATCTCCACAAAGTTTGATGAAGCTAATCAGACCATTGGAGCACTGCGGTTTGAAAATAATTTCTTGGCTGAGAAGACCAAGAAGCTTAAGGCAGAGCTATTCCAAGTCAGAGCTCAGTTGGAGAGGACTTCAAGTGCAAAGCTTGACGAGATGCTCAGCCTTCAGAAATCTGCTTACGATCGAACCGGTTTAGGGTATGACTTCTCTTCTTCTAATATTGCTTCTACTAGTACTACTGTTTTTGTTTCACCTGCTAATAATGTTGAATTTGAAAACAATGATGTCAAAATTGTTTTAGTTAGTGAGAACATAGACAAGGGTAAGTCTATCTTAGGAGCACCCCCTAAGCTTAATAAGAAAGAGATTAAAAACCCTAGGGCTAAGAAGGGAAACACTCAAAAGCCTAAACAAAAGAAGCAGCATCTCTGTCATCATTGTGGAGCAGTTGAACATACTCGACTTAATTGCTATAAGTGGTTAGCCACTCAACAGAGCAACAATATGATCTCATCTCGGGAAACCAGAATCAATTTCCATCCTCCTTTGCTCCTCTTGGAGATATACTCAAAGCCCTTATGTTCCTTTCGAACTTGAACGGTTTCAATGCTTCCCCCTCACTACCGAATCAAGGGTCTGCAAAACGGAAAGGTTCTTCCAAGGTGTGGAAGGAAAAAGGCTCCAAGTGATTTAGTCACTTTTTCTCTCTCTCCCTTTCTTGTTTTTGAGTTTGCATTACTTGTGTGTTTTGCTTTCTTGTTTTGAGTTAGTCTAGTTTATGCTTTGCTTTGTTTAACATGTTTTTGTTTGTTTATTTTCAGTTTTGCTTTATTTTGTCTTTCAAAAAAAAAATTTGGAAAAAAATTGAAAAATAAGAAAAATACAAAAACAGTGTGTGTTTTGTGTACATTGGTACTTGTGTACCTTGGATGGCCATTGAAACAAAGTTTTCTAAACTTTGTATCTTTTGTAGCTTAGATGAGCATCTCTATGCACAACTAAGTAAGTGAGCTTTGTGGCTCGTGTTTGTGATGAGTAAGATTAAGTAATCTCTTGTACTTAACACTCGTATCACTCTTTTTGACGGGAAGGACTAGAAAATCCTAA
Source organism: Notholithocarpus densiflorus (assembly GCA_030021035.2). Taxonomy (NCBI): domain Eukaryota; kingdom Viridiplantae; phylum Streptophyta; class Magnoliopsida; order Fagales; family Fagaceae; genus Notholithocarpus; species Notholithocarpus densiflorus. Next base: position 13,970,065 of record JARYZH020000001.1, read on the forward strand.
GAGAAAGGCATAAATAACTATCTCACCACTATTGCCCACCAATCATGAAATGACATATGTATGCTTCGGCATAGCAAAAGTGCAATGTCAAAAGCTTAACATCATTGGGTATTTCTTTTCTCTCTCTTATATGCCTATGCATGATATGCTTAACAAAAGAAAATATGCAAAGAAAAATAAAAGCAACAAGAATCAAAATGCTTTATATATGATTGCAAGCGTGTCTTCTAGGAAATGTGGGAGTTATAGGATGTACCTTGAAAGTGATAGTCCTCATTAAACAGTTATAATTGTGTGTGAGTTAAAGTGATTTTCTCATACCTCAAATCATCATAACATGTAGACACTTATGCAATCTTGCGATGTTTTTCACACACAACACGCAATATTCTTTGCTACTCTTGATATATGTGCAAGTACAATGTGATTTGGCCATCACAAGGAATACATGTGTTAATGTATGCTCACTAAACTGTCTTAACTTGTTTTTGAAATATAAAATTGGTTAGACTTGTTTAGTGTGTGTGTGTGTGTGTCTTGGATCTAAATGCTTGACATTTTTCTTGATGAGAGATGTTTTTGAGAGCTTAAAATGTTGTTTGGACCTTTAGTTGAGTAGCATATTTGATTGCATTCATGTCTGTGTTTTTCTCTTCTTTGAAAAACTGTTTTTAAGCAATCTCGACAGCTTCTCGATACCTCTCGACAGCTAGGCTATCTATTGAGCCTCTTGAGCTTCCCTTCTCGATAGCTGTTATCGCAATCTCGATCCATCGAGATTCTTGCGATTCAATCTTGATAGCTTCTCGACAGCTACTCGATCCATGAGATTTCTATAAAAAGGGTCAGCGCGATTCTTTTCTCATTTTCTACGATTTCTCTCGATAGAAACTCTCTCCTCTCTCTCCCAAACACCTCAAACTAAACCTCTTCACTTACCCCATTTGATCTTCGGCCTAAATCAAGTTTTCTTCATCTGGTATGATCCTTTTTCTCCATTCTATCATGTATTTCATATTTTCTGACCTAAGTTTTGGGTTTTTGAAAAGTTTTTGGGGTTTTTCATGTTTAATGAGGTTTTTGTGAAATTTTTGGGATAGGTTTTTGTTTAAATGATTTTAAATCATCATGCATTGCATCACATGTGCAATTTAACTATGATTCATGCATTTTAGATGTGTGATTATTATGTTGAAATGATGTGTGCAGGTAGGTTTGGATTGGGCTGAGCCCATGATGTCTTTACTATTGCATATCATATGCTCATGCATACGTACCTTCATTTTTTTATATTCTTATATTGAACTGTTTTGTGCTTTTCTATTTGTCCCTTTCTCTCTCTCTTTCTTTCGTTAGTTGCTCTATGACACCTAAACAAAAATCCACTCCGTCGCAGAACCCTCTTTGTTCCGGGGCATCTTCTTCTTCTTCCCCCCTCTGATTCTACTCCATCTCACGTCCGATTCCGTGATGATAAAGCCCGTAAGGACTTTCGGAGAACTTCTCACGATGAGGCATTCATTCGGAACGCCAAGTCATTCTATCGGACTTTTCTGATACTGACCTTCCCATTGTCATCTACAGTAGGGGTTGGGAGTCACTATGTGGCATCCCGGTCACTTGTCCCTCCATGATCATACAGGAGGATCTTGATCTTGACTAAGGAAATATCTACGACCACGATCTTGATCTTAACTAAGGAAATGTCTACGACTAAAGGATCTTGATCTTGACTAAGGAAATGTCTGCGACCACGATCTTGATCTTGACTAAGGAAATCAAGGGCTTTTCATCCTTGAAACCTAGTTGTTGCCTGTAAAAGTCAAAATTTGGAATTAGTCTTTAACTGATGAGTGTTTTGTTGTTCCCTTGCTTTTTTGAAATGTGTGATTTTCATTTGTCTCTTCTTAATTTGAACTTTTTTCATTTTCATCAAGAAAACTTCGATTGTTTCTTGATAGTTCTTTGAAAAAGATTTTTTCTTGCTTTGAAAAAGATTTGATTTTTGAAGCTTGGAATTGGACACTGGAAATTTTGAAATTAAAATTTGAAATTTTGGAGACTTAAAAATTGGAATTTGAGACCTTGAGATTTTGAAATTTTTGCAACTTGAAATTTTGGGGATTTTGAATTTAAAAATTGGGCATTTAGAATGTGAAAATTTTAAACATGGGAACGAAAATTTTGAATTGAAAATTTGGGATTTGGAGTTTTAAAAAAACTTGAAAATTTGAACTTGAAGTTTTATCCTTAATTCATTCCAAAAATTTTTCATCCTTTCTTTTTTTGAAAATTTGATTTTTTTTATTTTTCTCTTTCCATGATGTGATTTTGATTTTTTTTTTTCTAGGAATGGAAAAGAAGAGGAAATAAAAAGAAAAGATATATTTTTTTTTGGGAGTTGACTGAGTCAACTCAGTTTGACTGAGTTGACTCAACAACTCAGCTGTAACTTTAATGTGGGGGCCAAAATCATCTAGTCTCTCTTTTCTCCTTTTTTTCTTCTTCCTTCATCACCTTCTCTTCCTCCATTAACACTATTCACCTTCTTCTTCCACTTGATTTTTCTTCTTCATCTCACCATTTCTTCTATAAAAAAAAAACATTTTTCTAAGCTTCTCAACCTTCCCTCATCCATCTCCATCAATATTTCTTTAGATCCTTGTGTTTTTTAGCACTTTTGCCACACATCCATTTGTGGTGTAACCCATTTTTCTTTGCATCAAAATGTCTTCTTCTTCCAATGGATCCTCTTTTCTTACTTTTCATGGTAAGAAATATGATCCAACATTTGATTGGCATGATGAGGAGGGGCTTCTTCAAGACCCCAAGACCCATGCTCCATATTCTCAGATGGACATCAAGGTGAGTTTTTCTTTGGGTTTCTTTGCTTGGAAAAATGTTGTTTCATGCTTCATTGAAAATTTGACGGTGAGACATTGTCATTTTGTTGTGTGTTCTTGTTGGAATTTGGGGTATTGTATGATTGATCATGTTGTAATGTTGGCTTTAGAGCATTTTTGAAGTGTTTATTTTTTATCATGGTGTAACTTGGACAATGTTGGTGGCTTATGGAATTTTGACAATGTTGGTAGTTTGTGATGTTGTTGGATGAATTTTGGCTTGGATTTTGGGAGCATTGGCATTGTTTATTATTTGTGTTGTGGGCTTGTATGTGGAAAATTTTGTTGGCATGTGTAAACTTTGTTTTAAGAACATGGCAAAATTTTGTGGGTATGTGCATGGATAAATTTGTGAGTATGGACAAATTTTGTGGGCATGAAACTTTGACTTATGGAAAAATTTTGTTGGGTATGTGATGTTGGTTCAGGGAAAATTTTTGTGGTTATGACTTTGGCTATGTGAGAATTTACTTGTTGTGCATGGACATGTAGGAAATTATTTGTTGGCTATTTTGGTCATGTAGAAATTTTTGTGCATGGTTATGGAAAAAAGATTTGGTAGTTATGTACGGACGTATGAAAAATTTTGATTGTGGTGAAATTTTGGGTGGGGCATTGGTTTTTTTTTTTTTTTTTTTTTTGTGGTGGGGCATTGACCTTTTTGGGCGCATGATTTTTAGTTGTGAACAATTTTTGGTCATGTGGGTTTTGGTTGTGGGAAATGTTTTTTGACATGGGTTTTTTGTTCTGGTATGGAATTTTCGGACACGTGGATTGCGGCTTGGGAATTTTTCTTTAACATGTGAGTTTTTTGTTGGCATGGGAAAATTTTGGACATGTGAGTTTTTTTTTTTTTTTTTTTTTTTTTTTTGCTTTGGAATTTTTTTTTTTATATGAGAGTTTAGGCATGAATTTTATTTTTATTTTATTTTTTGACATGTGATTTTTCATGGAATGATGAGCTAAACTTTTGTGTTGCAGAACCTCAAGATTTGAGGTAGTCTCCAAATGTTGAAGAACACGTGGGAAGCATTGTCTCCTAACATCAAAAACATCATCAATGAAGCGGGCTTTGGTACTTTCTTTGAAGCTCTGTTAAATCAAGAGACACATGAATACAAGGATCTTCAGTTACTCTTTGCCTTAGCAGGCGCTTCTGGGACACTACATGTACCTTCCATTTTCCAAGCATTGGTGAGGTAATGTTGACACCTTACGACTTTTCTGTTATTACCGGTCTAAGGTTGGGTAGTGAAAGAATTTGTGTCAATGACTCCCTTACTTCAACTGAAATCAAGAAACTTCTAGGTGTAGTGCCATCCAGAATGAAGAGTAAAAATATTCCTTTGTCTTGGCTGTGTGAGAATATTTCCCAATGTGATACTGTGGCAAAGGGTTCTCGCATGTTCATGCTTCTCTTTATTAGGACTTTCTTGTGTCCGGATTTAGGCAGTACAGTGAATCTGCGTTACTTGTGGAGTTTGAGAAAAATTGAGCAAATTCGGAATTATGATTGGGGCGGTATGGCTTATGCTACTCTGTTGCATTTCATGACTCAACTTTCTAGGTGGAGCCTTTCAAGCTTGGGTGGGGCTCCATTTGTATGGTAGGTGAGGTTTGAAATTTTTCGCTATGTGTAGGTTTTGGAAAAAAAATTTTTTTTGCTAGATTGTAATGGAAGGTTATCTTGGTTATGTGTGGTAATGGTGTTGTAAATTTTTCAGGTTTGAATGTATGAATACTTTGGAGTTGGTCCTGAAATCTGGGAGGAGGTTGCTGGTATTTTTCCTTGATTTCTCTGTTGGTTGCCCAAGCACCGTTTGTTGATGCCCTCTAGGCATTCTTTGGAAATTTGGCGCTTGGTGATTGACAATTTGACTACTGATGATGTGAGTCCTTCCCCCCCCCCCCTCCCCATCCCCATTTTTTTTTTTTGGAATCTTTGGTACTTGGTTATGGCTTGGTCTTTTCACATTCTGGGTTCCTTTGTGATTTTTCAAATGTCTTTAAATCCTTAGGTTAGATGTGAGGGGTATGTAGAGTGTGGGCGGGCTTTGGAGCTGAATAACTGTTAGGTATTGTTTGAATGTGGGCATGGAAGGTATTAGTATCTTGGTGATCGGGTGTTGCCCCAAGTTCAACATGTGTATCCTCCTACAACAATTCCAATTCCTTTTTGTCCCTCTGTTTGGTTGGCTGACTTTCTGACTGTTGAAGAGATTGCTCGGGCCCGTGATGGCTATATCGTTGCAGAAGTAGAAGGGGATTATTCTTAATTCATTCGAGTTCATCTACAAGGTTGCTTGGCTAGCATAACGGTACTTCTCTTCCCTTCTGAAGTCAAATTTTCATCTCGCAAATTATTTTTCCATATTTCTACTCAGTAACAAAATTTGCATGTTGGATTTTCAGCCTCCATCTTCTAAAGGAGAGGAAGAGGAAGAGATTCCCTCTCCTCACCATGCTGGTAGCTCTTCCAGTTCCTTCATGGAAACTTATCCCAATTTTCTGGCATGGCAATATGATGTGATGAATCCTGATGGAACGTATAGTTCCATGCCTTTGAATAGGCCAGAGCACACACCGAACGTTCCTTGGCCTGATCCGGTATGTTCCTGCATTTTTATTTCTTTGTCCTTATTTCTTCTTGGCTTATTGAATGGCTCTTAATCTGGTAAATTTGTGCTTCAGGTTGATGTGGATCTTGTGGAGGAAAGCATGCGGATGATTGGAGGCTTGCAATCGTTGGCTCGTACTCAGTCCTCCCAATATGTGCTCAATAAGGCGAGCTGGGTATGCAATGATACTTTCTGAGTGTCTTTGGCTTAGACTTTTCTTGATGATGAAATTAACACTTGATTTTACTGACTTTTCAAGCACATCGAATGGAAGCTGCTAATTCCACCAGAAGGACTTTGGAGGAGAGGATTAGGAGCCTCGAACTTGAAAATCGTCAATATGATCCTCGATTTTTCACATGTCAAGAAGGAAATACTGAAGGCGGCTCTTCTAGAGGGGGGTCAAGGAGATCCTCACGCAGGCGGACCCGGAGTCCTAATGATGTTTTACTTGTATTTTTAATTTTTCCTGCAAAAAAAAAAAAAAAAAAAAAAAGAAGTGTTCCTTAAACAATCTTGTATTAATTCCCATGTTTAGCCCTTTGTCCTTGGAATCACTCTAGATCATGTAGAAAGTTTAACTAAGACAAGTTTAGAATTCACCTGATGACATCTTGTAGTACTAATTTAAACTTATCCTGATTGGCTCTGATGAAATCTGCACTTACTTGAATGAGGTGGAGCCATATGCCCCTAGTTTAAAATGAACACATGATTTTTTTGAAATCTCAATGATTTTCTTTTTTTTTGAAAAGATAATGATGGTGATTTTTTTTTTTGAAAATGAATGAGAGATGGGCGAATGCCCTTAGTTTGGAACATGAATTCATGAGTCTTAAAAAAAATCTTGATTTGATCAATTTTTGAAAACAAGTGAGTTAGGCATGTCGGAATGCCCCAGTTTGACCCAAAAAAAAAAAAAAAAAAAATCTTTTTGAGTACTAAATGATCCTAAAAAAATGTCCGAGAACGCAAAATTGCATGTAATTGCATAGATGTACAATGGGTACATACATAATTTTTCTCATTCAACAATTCAAGATATCAACAGATGGGTACGTAGCTTTGATTTTAGCACCAAGACCAATTTTACAGCCTACAAACTAGAAGGAATCAAGGCTTTGAGGAATGTTAAAATCAGGTGGGATTTTCTTCGTGCTGCTGTGAAGTTCTGGGATCTCGAAGATCATGTGTTCCGGTTTAAAATTGCTGAACTCTGTCCCACAATTGAAGAATTTTCTGCCATCCTGGGCTATGATCCAGGTTGGAAATCTATAGCGGTTTCTTGTGATCCCAAGCATAGGGAATCTTTGTCTGATGCTCTCGGTCTTCCTACTTCTATTACCAGTAGTATGATTGAAGGACATATGGTGAATCTTCGTGCAATTGTTTCTAGGATGATTGACAAACGGACCTATGGAGTGACCGACAATATGCAGAAAAGCTTTGGCTTAGCCCTATGCTTCGTGGGAGAATTTTTGCTTTGCTCTGGAAGGCATGGTTTTGTGGATGCTCGAGCCATAAATGTTGTGAGTCAAATTAAGGATGGTGATAATCCTGTTTCTTTGATCTTGGCAGAAACTCTTCTAGGACTGGATGCTGTATTTCATGGTGGAGAATCTCAAAACTTCCTGGGGAGTCCCTTAACTTTGTAGATATGGCTAATGGAGCGACTGGATATGATTGCCAAGCCTACAACTGGTAATTATGGGCCTAGCAATTTTCTTAGCAGGACAGTAATTAAAACTGAGTGTTAAACTGAAAGTGACTGGGTGAAGTTCTTGAACAAGAAATCCAGTACCTCAATCCAATGGAACTGTTATTGGTGGAAGTGCCCACCCCCTCTACTGCGGTCTCCAGGATCAGATCACATCTTCATTGTTGGGTTGCGGAGGGCAACCTTCTATAAGGCAGATAGACTCTTGAGGCAGTTACAGTATGAGCAAGGAATGTTGGGTGGAAAAAGAAGAAGAACTTTCACTCCTGTGGACACAAATCCTACTTCTATAAAGAACATGCTCTTGGGCTTGGAGATGGCTGACTGAGTGGACCAGTCTTTTGCTAAAGTCCACTTTCACCGGATGACTACAGAACTGGTTGGTGAACAAGATTGTTGACAAAGAAGCTGAAATGGTTGCTATGAGAAAGCAGTTTCTTAGAGATAATCGAGAAAGACACGATGAAGACAACTACGAATTCAAAAGAAGGGACAAGAATGATGAAGTACCTAACACAAAAGAAATCAGTGATCAACAAAAAGAGAAAAGACTGAAGACAAAGTGACCTTCTTATTCTTTGGTTTTGAACATGTTTATTTAAAAGTTGATGTAAAAACTCTTATGTTTAGGAATTATTTAGGATTTGCAGGTTAGGGATTCTGTTTAAAGTGTAGGCTTTTGGGGTTTGGTTTTTTTTTTTTTTTTTTTTTTTTTTTTTTTTTATGATTTGGTTTAGGGTTTGGGTTCTTGAGGTTTGGTTTGGTTTAGGGTTTAGCTTCTTAAGGTTTGGTTTTTTGGATTTGGTGTAATGACATGGTTTAATGGAATGGTTGAATTTTGAAAATTTTTGTTTAATGGGCAAATGGTGGTTTTGGGAAATTGTGACCGGACCAATGCATGGTTGCCTACGTACCCCCTTTGTAGAAGGATCAGGTCATCACGTAGTTCATTGATTTTTTATTTGCCTTAATTTTCGCCTAGCAGGCTTTCTCACTCTTTTTTTTTTAATTTTTTTATTCTCCTTTTGCATAGATCACCCTTTTGGGTTTTCAACCTACCTTTTTTTTCTTTTTTGTTGCTCTAATTTTTGCCTAAACTGCCCTTTCGGGTTTTCAGCCTAGTGAGCTTCTTCTTCTTCTTCTTCTTTTTTTTTTTTGTCAAGCCTAGGAAGGGAAATAACATAATTTACAACCACTTCAGACGTGGTGCTTTCAGGCTACCACCTCAGACGTGGTAATTCTTCAGTTGATCCATGTTGGTTGGCTCAGTGAAAGGCTTTGCATCTAAGTCCATCAACCTTACTACTCCCTCAGAGTATATCTACTTGATAATGTATAAACCTGCCCAATTTTGCTTGAACTTCTCGTTTGCATCTTAAACCGGGGCTCGGATTTCTTTCAACACTAAATCCCCCAACTTCAAATCTCTAGTTCTTACTTTCTTGTCAAAAGCTTTCCTAAGCCTCCTTTGGTAACCTTGAATATGATACAAGGCCTTAAGTCTCTTTTCATCCAGCATGCATAACTGGTTATATCTGCTTTGAAACCAATCTGCTTCAGGGATTTCACTTTCCAATACTGTCCTTAGTGAATGGACATCCATTTCAATGGGAATGACTGCTTCCATCCCATACACCAATGAATAAGGAGTGGCTCCTGTGGCAGATCGAATTGATGTTCTATACCCCCAGAGTGCATAGGGCAATAGTAGGTGCCAGTTCTTGTAGTTCTTTGTGCTCTTCTTCAAGATTCACCTTATATTTTTATTAGCAGCCTCAACTGCTCCATTGGTTTGAGGACGATATGGTGAAGACTTGTGATGTTGAATATTGAATTGCCGTAGTAGCTTCTCTGTTTCTCCCTTGAAATGCAGCCCATTGTCTAAAATAATTTCATGTTGTACCCCATATCTGCAGATGATATTGGTCTGAATGAATTGAGAAACTTTCTTTGAATTCAGAACCTTATATGAGGCAGCTTCTACCCATTTAGTGAAGTAATCAATGGCTACGAGTATGAATTCATGGCCATTGGATGTTGTTGGGTGAATCTTCCCAATAATGTCTGTCCCTCATGTAGAGAATGGCCAGGGCAATGTCATGGTATGTAATGGCATGGGTGGCATGTGCTTCAGATCTCCATGGACTTGGCATTGATGGCATTTTCAAACATGAACCGCACAGTCGGCTTCCATAGTAGTCCAGTAATAGCCTTGTCTCATTATCTTCCTTGACAGCATGTGTGCATTCATATGTGGCCCATAACTTGACTCATGAACCTCTTTAATTATTTGCTGTGCTTCCTTGGTGGTTACACAAAGGAGATGAATTCCATCATATAATCTTCTATAAAGCCTTTCACCGCAAATAATGTAATTAGTAGACAACCTCCGGATGGTTAATTGATCATTCTTGTCTGCAGACTTCAGGTATGCTCCATCCTTGAGGTATTGTAGGATGTCTGTATACCATTCACCTTCCTCAATCTTTCCCTCATCCTCTTCTATTGTCATGCAATAGGCTGGCTCTTCTTTCTGTTCCACCACTATCGGTCTGGCTTCATCTTTTTTTGGCCCATCCATCATGGATGCCATGGTTGCTAAAGCATCTGCAATTTGATTCTGCATCCTTAGCACATATTGATATTGGATCTTGCTAAATTTTGAGGCCCACTTCTGAAGACATTCATAATAAGGCATCATCATTTTTTCTTTGATCTTCCATTTATTATGAATCTAAGAGATTATTAAAGCTGAGTCTCTGTATACCTCCAACTCTTTCACTCCTAGGCCTAAAGCTGCTTGTAGGCCCATAATGCAAGCTTCATATTCAGTGACATTGTTGGTGGCAGGAAAGTTGAGTCTGCCAGAAAATGGAATGTGTGTCCCTTTTGGAGAAATTAAGAGAACTCCAATTCCACTTCCATTTTGATTTGTGGCTCCGTCAAAGTACATCTTCCATGATTCTACCTCAATCCTCATGATGTCTTCATCCGGAAAGTCTCCTTGGATCTCTTCAACTTCTTCTGGTGAACAATGGGCTAAGTGAACGACAATTTCTCTCCCTTTCACAGATTTCTGAGTCACATACTTAATATCAAATTCTAACAAAAGCAATACCCATTTAGCAATCTTTCCATCTTACACAGGCTTTTCCATTAAGTACTTCAAAGGATCCATTCTTGCAATCAACAAAACCTTGTAGGCAAGCATATAATGTATGAGTTTGCGGGTTGCCCAAACAAGTGCTACGCATGTCTTCTCTAATGGTGAATACTTTTCTTCATAAGGCAACAACTTCTTGCTGATATAGTATATTGCATTCTCCTTTCTAGTCTCCTCTAGGTATTGAGCAAGTAGAGCCCTTATTGTTGTATCTATAGTGGTGAGATACAACAACAATGGCTTTTCAGGTACCGGTGGAACAAGTAATTGGTGGATTCATCAGATAGTTATTGATCTTTTCAAAGGCTTCTTGGCATTTTTCATTCCATACTGTAGGAACTTCCTTCTTAAGCAGTCGAAAGATTGGCTCACATGTCATGGTGAGCTGGGCTATGAATCTGCTGATGTACTGTATCCTCCCCAGAAATCCTCGGATCTCCTTTTCAGTTCTTGGATGCTTCATCTCTACAATTGCCTTGATTTTGTCTAGATCAACTTCAATTCCCCTCTGGCTTACAATAAACCCTAACAGCTTTCTGGATGTGACCCCGAAAGTGCACTTCTTTGGATTCAACTGCAACTTGTAGAACCGGATCCTTTCAAAGAACTTCCGTAAAGCTGGCATATGTCCTTCACGGTCTTTGGACTTCACTATCATATCATCAACATAAACTTCTACTTCTTTGTGGATCAAATCATGTAACAAAGTAGTCGCTGCACGTTGGTAAGTAGCACTAGCATTTTTAAGGCCAATTGGCATGACCTTGTAGCAATATGTCCCCCATGGTGTAATAAATGAGGTTTTCTCCATATCTTCTAGAGCCATCTTAATCTGATTGTACCCTGAAAATCCATCCTTAAATGATAGCAAAGCATGACCTGCTGTATTGTCAATCAGGATGTTTATATGAGACAAAGGAAAGTCATCTTTTGGGATGGCTATATTCAGATCTCGAAAATCTACACACATTCTGACCTTCCCATCCTTCTTTGGTACCGGAACCACATTAGCTAACCATTATGAGTAATTGACCACCCTTAGGAATCTTGCATTGTACTGTTTCTCAACTTCTTCCTTGATCTTGAAAGTTCATTCTGGCTTCATTCTTCTCAATCACAGGCATGTCTTCATACGACTAGGCAAAGACCTCTTTAAACTCTATCTGGAGTGCCACTAATGCGTCTTTCTCTGAAATGGTTAGAGTATTGCCCACTTGTATCATTTTAGGTTCATCATCAATTCCCAGGTTAATGGGTTAGGTTTCTTCTTTTATGGGTTCTAGGTGTCCATGTTTTAATTCCTTATTATTAAGAGTTTCTTTACCAATTTCAGAAATAAAAACATTCAAAGCCAACAAATAAGCAGAATCAGAAATCATATTAAAAGGAAAAGAGTTCTCAACAGACTCAATAGACTTAACAAAATAAGACTCGACTGGAAAACTATCACAAACTGACTTAACAAGAATAGAAATACTAGCAGAAATAGACTCAATAGGGACATAAACAATGTTCTTGGCAAGGGTGACTGGCTCGATGGTCTTGATCTTCTTGGCAAGTGTGACTGACTTGACAGTCTTAATCTTCTTTACGAAGTCCTCCATGGGGTGGGCGGCTCCCTCCCATGCCTAGTTCTTTAACTCAGTAGTAGCTTCAACAATGGCAAGTGGCTGCCAATAAGTTCCTCCTTCCCTCAGTATCAGTACTGTGGGATCTTCATCCATGTAGGTGCTTGGTAGTTTAATTGGGGTTTGAAGTGTCTCCCCCCATTTGTAGGTGCTTGGTAGTTTAATTGGGGTTTGAAGTGTCTCCCCCTATTTAAGGATGTTGGGTGATTTGATTGGGGTTTGAAGTGTCTTGTAGGTCGAATATGGGATTGTGATGTTGCAGCAGCAAAGTATCTTCTATGCTTACGGGCTTTAGTACCGTAATGGGAGTGATGGGCTTGGAACTGGAGTTACTGGCTTGAGTGTCGGCCTTAAGTTCTCTTTGTAGCCTTCCTTCGAATCTTGACCAAATTCTCCCCTAATGACAGGCTTGGTCTAGTTAATCAAAGCTAGGTCCCCATCCACATCAATCAATCAAGCAAAACAAACACACACAACATGCAATGCAATTTTAACATGGACAGGCCTAAAGGTAGGTTCTAAGCCATTACGTTGTAGGGTGGGTTTGTTGTTTCATTGTTTCCTATAGCTAAGACGTTACACATTCCAACTTGTAATGTAATGAACATTGCATTAGTCCAAACGACATGGTTTGTCCTTTACAGTCAATAGGAAATGATCCAGTGACTTTAGGCTATGAGTTGGTGAGTTCACCACTAGGTACCAGAATCTAATGAAGACCGGTGATCCATGGTTACTACCACCACAAGTTGTTGAAAATGGTGCATACATATGGTTTGGATGACACACACTATGACAGTTAGGGAAAGCTTTTAACAAACAATACAAACAACAACATATCATACAACATCTCAACAAACATAAATAAACAAACAAACAACAATATCATGCAAGACCATGCAAAACAAGGGTACATATTTGGTCACTTAAGTCTAACACGAAACTTAGCCCTTGACATCCCCAGCGGAGTCGCCACTGTGAAAGATCACCAAAATTAGGTGCCTCTCAAAAAAAAAAAAAAAAGAGTTTGGAGTGCTTTTTAGGGCACCTCTCTTTTTGGGTAAGTGGTGTGGAGTTGCCACTTATTTTTTATACAAAAAAAATAAGAAAAACTAAATACAAAAATACATGACTGAATTGTTTCCTTTCATTGATCGAATAAAAAAATACATGTTTGAAAAATTGAAAATTACATGGCTTTGGGTCCTAGTTACAAACTCCCAAATAATTACATGGCTTTTTGTCCTAATTACAATCTACCCAAAATAAAACAAAGATAAGGCTAGATCTACCTATCCAAAAGACCTAAATTCGAAGGGTAAGTTACGGAATTGGAAGGTGTTAGGCACCCATTCTACCCAGACGGAGTCTGGTCTTCTAGACTCTTGTGACCTATGTACCCCTTTTATGTATGCTATGAATGATATGTTGTACATGTGAATAAAACTAAATCACACAAATTTATTTATGAATGCATCCTCTTCTTTGTTAAAAAAAATTCAGATCTGTTGTTATGAGTAAAAAAAATTGATTTTGGTTTATAAAAAAAATTGATTTTGTTTTTGTTGTGTAAAAAGAAGGGGTTTATGGAGAGAAAATTCAGATTTGTTTTTATTTAATAAAACAAAGTCTTTTGGTTTTTTTTTTTTTTTAAAATATCAAGTCTGTTTTTAAGAACTTAGAAAAGATGGTTTTTGATTTGTAAAAGATCAGATCTGTTTTGTTATAATAAAAAAAAAAAATCAGATTTGTGTATTTTAAAAAAAATCAAATCTATTTTTATATGTGTAAAAAAATATGAAAAAGATTTTTCTTTTTAGAAGAGAATTTCATTCATGAAATAAATTCATGCTACATGTATTAAATAAAACAAATACAACCAACACAATCATGCATGATCTTTTTCTTTATTTCAAAATCCGCATATGTAAAAAAAAAATCAAATCTGTATCTGATGAAGATACAAATTAGTTTGTATTTTTTTTTTTTTTTTAAACTTCAGATCTGCATCTAAGGAAGATGCGGATCAGTAATTTGAGGAAAATTTAGATCTACCTCTAAGGAAGATGTAGATCCGTTTTTGTTTTAAGAAAAATTCAGATCTACATCTAAGGAAGCTGTAGATCCATTTTTGTTTTGAAAAATCAGATCTACATCTAAGGAAGATGTAGATCTGTTTTTGTTTTGAAGAAAAAGAATTGTTGACATGCAGATTTTTGAAAATAAGAAAGAGATCACAACAATAATAAAGGAATTAAGAACAAGCTTTGACAAAATAAATCAGCAATTCATGTTATGGATACTTGAAACAACTAAACTAAAAAAAAAAAGAAACAAGCATACATCATCACAATAAGAGAAGCATTAAGAAAAGAAAAGGGCAATCAAAAACAACCTCTTGCATGGAGCACCTCTTCTTCTTGAGAGGATGTTTTAGGGTTCAAAGAAATTTATTCCATTATCTTTGAAACCTAAAAACCCTAGTTTAAAAGAGAATACCAAAAAAGAGAGGTGAGAAATTTGAGAGTGTGAAAAGGTGTCTCTCCTAGAGCGTCAAAGAATGTGCTGAATTTTGGGATTCAGTCCCTATTTATAGAGACCGGAATGCTTAAAAAATAAGCAACCACGGGTAGAATGTGAATCGGGACACGTCTTTCTACGAAAAAGTCGAAAAGGGTGTCCCTTATCGGCACCCGAAGAGAATTGGGCCAAAGCCCAAAAGAGTGCAATTCGGCACTTTTAAAGTGTCGAATGGTACTCTTGGGTGCGGATTGCACTTTCGTGTTCGGATGCATTTTAGACTCCTTTTTTAGGTTTCCTTGAGCCGGTCCTTGAACTTAGACGTGTCTTCAATCCGTATTCTAAGATTTTTATCTCTTTTCTGGATAATTCAGGTCTTTTCAGGAACAATTATCTTGTAGATAAATATCCTAAAATAAACTTTGATAAAGTTCAGATTATCCACAATTTTATTGTTATCCAATTATCCCTTTTATTCCTATGCAAGCAATCCTATTTTAAACACTAATTTTCAATTAATCACAAAATTATTTAATTAATTTTAATTTTTTAATCAATTAGAATTAATTTAAATCAATCATATGTGGTCAACTCTACCTAGACACAATGCATGCTGATCGTACAAACTTGATCTTGTGATATCTTTCGATCCGACAGTCCGATTTGGAAACCGAACACACCTTTGTGACCATTAGAATCTCAAGATCATTTTTTTGACATGCAATGAATGAATTAATGCATGTAATGCAATCATGATTTTTTGGGTACATGGATGGTCATTCCAGTCATCTTCCTTGATTAAATCATGGGTGCAAAATCGAGTGTCTACAGGTGGGAATTTCGCCGGCATCCGATCCCCAATTCTTGTCCAACTCGGGTGAATTTTTACCTCGTACGATCATGTCGGGTGAACAACAGCCGCTTCATCACAGTACTTACTTATGGGCTAACGGGTCACACTTTGGCCAAGTATCCTACAAAGAGACTCCCGAGAGCCAGAAGTATTAAAGGAATGGCCATAGGAATGGGCGCATCATCGCTCGAATGAATTAGTTGGTACTATAAATGTTAGAAAAAGTAAACGAAAAGAGTAATAAGAAGTAAAAAGGATAGAGACACTTCCCAACCAGAAAGCAAAGTTCCCACTAATGGTATACTTAGTGTAAGCAAGCTCTAAGATCACATCTTTGGAATAAAATCCAGTTAGAAAAGGAAATCCAATTAGAGACAAGCTACCCATAAGCATCATTTCATAGGTTAAAGGGAAGGAGGAGGCAAGCCCCCCCATCTTCTGCATATCTTGCTCATCCGACATGGCATGAATTACCGAACCTACACTCAGGAATAGTAATGCTTTGAAAAACGCGTGATTCATTAAGTGAAAGATGCTAACCGAATAGTTAGAGATGCCGCAAGCAAAGATCATATGGCCTAATTGACTGCAAGCTGAATAAGCTATGACCCTCTTTAGATCATTCTATAATATTCCAGTGGTTGCCGCAAGGAATGACGTTGTAGCTCCTGCAAAAGTAATAACAATCAAAGCCGTAGGTGGTTATTCAAATAAAGGGGAGCACCTTGCTATCATGAAAACGCCAGTTGTTACCATAGTAGCAGCATGAATTGAAGCGGATACTAGAGTGGGACCCTTCATAACATCGGGTGAACAAGTATGCGATCCTATCTGTGCAAATTTCCCAACAGCATGAATAAAAAGTAAAATACAAATAAGAGTTATGGTTGAAATCCAAGAATTTCAAGAATTTCTGGGTGCACTAGCCCAAGCAAAAATGGTTGAAAAGTCTACTGTTTGAAAGAGAGTAAAACAACCCGAAATCTCATGAGCTAATCCAAAATCACCTACTCGATTAACAAGCATAGCTTTTATAGTTGCTTTATCTGCCTGAAGTCGTGTAAACCAGAAATGAATTAACAAATATGAAGCAAGACCTACTCCCTTCCATCCTAGGAATAATTGAAGAGATTTATCTCCAGTCACCAACATTGGCATAAAAAAGTAAGAATGGATAAATAATACATAAATCGAGGGCTATGCAGATCCTCAGACATATATGAAATGGAATAAAGATGGACCAAGCTACTTATGGATGTAACCATAATTAACATCATTACAGTCGGGCTATCAAACACGAAGTCAGAAGTGAATTACGAGTCGGACCAATTTGCGTGAATCGAGCGAGCTCCCCTTGCATGCAATGATGTGGTGGTGAACCTCTCATTCCAATTCAGTGCTCTCTGAACCATGTGGGAAGGTTTCCCATCACACGGCTCACCAACTTGATCTTCCATGGGAACCGTATGTCTGAATAAGCCTGGAAAAACAAATATTATCCCGCTTTCCTTTGCCACTCAAGTGTATGGCATCTGTCGTGCTTAGGCCCCTTCTTCCCTTCCCTAATGAAAGAGACCACCGCCTGCCTTAGTAGTCTCAAATAGGGCGTGCAGGCCCGCCTCTTTTTTAAGTAGGTGATTCACTACTACGAGCCCTCTGCCCCATGCATCTAACTAGCTCGCGTGGTTCACCGGTTCCATCGACTAGACTCTTAGAGTGATTCAGCGATTCAGAGGTGTGCTTGAAGTGGGGGGTGTGCTGTCCCTATTGGGCTGGACCCTTCCCCATAAGGCCCCACCATCGGGGCATAAGCGCCCTCTTGCTACCCATATGTGAGGCGCCGTCTTAGCCTTCCCTGACCAAGATTACTCCCACACCTGTAGCATTCGTGATCGGCCTACTCAACTGTGTATCGATCAAAAGGCAAGGCGGCACAGCCCCCAACCAAGGGAGTGGTTACATCCATCATGTCCTCCCTTATTCCCGACATGCTATGGTGCCCTGGGGTGGGTAAGAACGGGTTGAGTCCGTATCGCCGTGGAGCAAGAGCCGCGTCCGGATCTAATCTATCTACTCGACAATTCATCTAGTGACTTCACGGTCGCTAAAGAAGCCACAAAAAGCATCAAACATTTTCGATGAGACCCATGAAGCAATTCTTAGATAGCAAGCACTAGCTCTCGATGCGACTTCATAAAAAGCAATCAAAGACAAGATCAAAGAGAATGAAACACACGTAGTGGTCATTATAGCACTTCCTTCTGATCCTAGAAAACATCCGAAAAACCCTGCTATGGAACTGCCGAGCAGGGGCAAACCTAAGTCCCCCTAAAAGATAAGCTTCATAAATGCCTATCCTAAAATGAGGGTTACAACACCATTCGCCACGATCGGCCAAGCGAGGGTTAAGGTCATTAGGGATTTGGTACCAACTCCTAAGAGAATTAAGCTTTTTCTCATCAGTTGAAGAAGGGATTCCTACAGCATAGCAATATATGGTCTCCTCTTCACTTGAAGAGGCAGACAAGTGGGCACTAGTAGATGTACCAGCGAGTGACCCAGAGGCCATCCTCCTCTTCATCTCCTCTTGGAAGACCTCTAAAGGAACTCTAGGAACCCCAGACGTATATTGCTTGTCCGTGGTGTTTCCCCCACTACTACTATTACTACTGCTAGTACCACTACCACAAGAGCTACTATCATGGTACTCATCTATCGCCCTGTTATCACTATTACTAGATGAAGACACTACGATTTCAGACATTTTGAAAAAAAAAAAAAAAAAACTAAAGAAAATCCTAAAGACGAAAAGAATAGGATACCTGGCTCTAAACGAGGATGACTAAAGACGGAAGAAAACTCCTAGATGAGGTGCTGGACGATAGAAGGTAGAGGAGAAAATATGAGAAATGTAAGAGGGTAGGATTGGAATTACACTATTTATAGGCGACAGACCTGGTCACTGAAACAACGTGAACTAACCAAAAGGAGCCATGTGGCACTTCTCTTGAAGAACAAAACGACGCAGCAAATGAACCCTAAGATCACACCACGTGTCAACATCAGGAGCAGGGTCTAGATCACACCAAAAAAATATATAAAAATAAATAAATAAATCAAATCAAATCAAACCAAAATCAAAACAACAACATGGACGACACAAGGACAAAAGGGGGCAACTGATGGGACTCGTCTAACAATGTTCATCCATAGTGTTCGTCCAGGTAGTCATCACAGCCATAACATGATTACACCCAGAAAACCTTAAGAAGAGAAAAGCCCAAGTGGTATCAAGTATAACCTATACTCGTCCACAAGGTAACGACCACTTAATGGTGATTGTCTAGGATTGGCACAAGGTCATAAACGATCATAGAATACTTGGTGAATTCTACAAGAAAACTTCTAGTAAGGCTCCACGTAATCAGGCTGTAGACACTTGATTTTGTACCCATAATTTAATCTAGAAAGATGACTAGAGTGACCATTCATATACCAAAAATTTAGAGCTACATTACATGCATTAATTCATTCATTTCATATCATAAAAATGATCTTAAGGTTCGAACGATCACGACGGTATGTTTGATTTCCAAACTAGACCGTCAAATTGAAAGATATCACATGATCAAGTTTGTACGGTCTGCATGCATTTTATTTGGGTGGAGCCGATCACACATGATTAATTTAAATTAATTCTGATTGGTTAGACAATTAAAATTAATTAAATAATTTTGTGATTGGTTGTTGGTTGTTGGTTAGTGTCAAAAATAGGCCTGCTTGCATGGGAATAAAGTGGGTAATCAAATAACAAAGAAATTGTGGATAATCAAGTCTTTTTGGAATATATATCTACAAGATAATTATCACTTTAAAGACCTGAATATCAAGAAAAATGGAATAATTTTTAGAATACGGATTAAAAACGCGTCTATGTGCAATTTTCGGCTAAAAAATCCTCAAAAAAGGAGTCCAAATTGGACCAAAACTCAAACGCAGGTTCGGCACCTAAGAGGGCCTGTCGGCACTCTTAGAGTGCCGATTGGCCCAAATTTTCAACCCGGCCCGAGAACTTCCTAATTGAGATAAAGCCTATCTTTTTCGACTTTTTAGAGATAAGGACGCGTTCCAATTCGTATTTGATCTCATTTAGCATCCCAACCTCTATAAATAGGGGAAACAAATCAGAATTAGGGGCTCTTCTCTTCTGACTTTTCAATTCCCCTTACGTTAAAGACGTTCTGGAGGCTTTTGCTTTAGGAACTTCTTTGATTTCTAAAATATTCATTCATTAGAAGAGCATGCTCATGCTAGAGGTATTCTGTTCTTCTTCTTTCTTTTCTTTTTCCATTAATAAGTTTGTTTTTGTTTGATGCATGAATATGTTTAATATGTTTCATTATGTCTTGTTCTTAATATACAATTGCCATGCTTAGATACCTTAGATGATTGTTTATTTCAATTCTTTCATTTTGACTCCAAAATCTGCAATGATTAACAAAATTTTTTATGAAGATTCAAAACTGATCTGTATTTTCAGATTTGATTTTTTTCAAAACCCAAAACTAATCTGTATTTTCATTAAATACATATTTGATTTTTTTTCTAAACCCAAAACTGATCTATATTTTCATTAAATACAGATCTGATTTTTTTTGAAAAAGTTTTCTTTGTTATAAAAGTGCAAATTTTGAAATTCAAAAGAAAGAATTAAGATTTTAGGTTGAAGTTTTTTTTGTGATGCATGCATAATAAATTTGTCTCATGAATGTGAATCTTCCTTCAAAAGTCCTTTTTTTTTTGTTTCCAACAACAAATCTGGTTTTTCATAAACCAAAAATCTTTTTTTTTTTTACTTTATACAAAACAGATCTGATTTTTCTTGATAAAATCTTGCTTTTTACACCTTACAAAAACATATTTGATTTTTTTACAAACCAAGTCTTATTTATTTAAATTCACAAAACAGGTATGATTTTTCTTGATAAAATCTTGCTTTTTACACTTTACAAAAACAAATCTGATTTTTCTTACAAACCAAGTCTTATTTATTTTAATTCATAAAACAGATCTGATTTTTCTTTTAAAAGAGGACATCATTCATAAGGCAAATTTGTTTGAATTGTTTTTTGTCAAGTGTCTATCATGTGTGTTCAACATATCATTCAACATCATGTAAAAAAGGGTATATTGGTCATTAGAGTCTAGAAGACCAGACTCTGTCTAGGCGGAATGGGTGCCTAACACCTTCCCATTCCGTAACCTAGCCCCCAAGCTTAGGATTTTTGGATAGGTAGATTAGTGTTTTTTCTTTTAATTTTGGTAGATTGTAACTAGGACCAAAGCTTTGTATTCTTTTGCATAGATTGTAACCAGGACCCAAAGCCTTGTAAGGTTAATTTACCAAAGTTGTACTTTTCTTTATTCAATCAATGACAATGACGTATTTTGAATATGTGGTTTGTATTTATATTTTTTTCTTATTTTTTTGTATAAAAAATAAGTGGTGACTCCACACCACTTACCCAAAAAGAGAGGTGCCCTTAAAAGCACCCCAAATCTCTTTTTTAAGAGCACACAATTTTCCGGTCTCTCACAGTGGCGACTCCACTGGGGATGTTGAGGGCTTT
The DNA here is from genome assembly GCA_030021035.2 of Notholithocarpus densiflorus. Classification (NCBI taxonomy): domain Eukaryota; kingdom Viridiplantae; phylum Streptophyta; class Magnoliopsida; order Fagales; family Fagaceae; genus Notholithocarpus; species Notholithocarpus densiflorus. Next base: position 13,991,097 of record JARYZH020000001.1, read on the forward strand.
GTTTTGTGTTAGACTTTAAGTGACCAACTATATACCCTTGTCTTATGCATGAAGTTGTTGTTTGTTTGTTTGCATTATGTTTTGAGATGTTTGTACGATTTTTTGTTTGTTTGTGATGTCATGTTGATTGTTAAGAGCTTTTCCTAACTGTCATAATGTGTGCCATCAAAATAATATGTATGCACCCATCTCAACATATGGTGGTAGTAGCCATGGATCACCGGTCTTCATTAGATTCGGGTATCCAGTGGTGAACTCACCAACTCATAGCCCAAAGTCACTGGATCATTTCTTGTTGACTATAAAGGATAGACCATGTCGTTCAGACCAACGTAATGTTCATTACATTACAAGTTGGGAGGTGTAACGTCCTAGCTATGGAAAACAATGAAACAACAAACCCACCCTACAATGTAATGACTTAGAACCTACCCCTTAGGCTGGTCCATGTTAAAATTGCATTGCATTGTTGCACGTGTTTGTTTGGTTGATTGCTATAGATGGGGACCTAGCTTTGTTTGACCTAACCAAGCCTTTTCTTAGGGGAGAATTTGGTCAAGATCAGAGGGAAGACTCCAAAGAGAACCCAATACCGACATTCAAGCTAGTACTTCCAATTCCAAGTCCATCACGGTACTGAAGCCTGTAAGCATAGAAGACACTCCACTACTGCAACATCACAATCCCGTGTTCGACCTATAAGACAGTCCAAGTCACAAGAAGTCCGAAGACTCCATCACTATGGCGAAAGAGGGAGAACATCCGAACACTGAAGAACCCAAGAACACTCAAGAGCTACTAAACACCATGGTAGCAAGCCAAATTCAGTTAAGAGAAGACATGAACCTTATGGTACAACAAATTCAGAGCCTGAAAGGTGGCCAAGAGGAGAACAAGACTGATCGTAATTCCCCAACCATGGAGGGTGAGAAGAAGATCAACAAGAGGATAAGCAAGATGGAAGAGATGATCAAGAAAGCTCGCAAGATGGAAGACCTCATGGACTACCAATCACTCTCACTTTTCCCTGATGTGAGATGGCCTCCCAAGTTCAAGATGCCAACCTTGGACGAGTTCGACAGGACTGGCTGTCCAAAGTCCCATTTGAAGATGTATATGAGGGCCATGCAGCCCCTAGGAGCAACTGAAGAACTACTTACTCAAATGTTCCAAAACACCCTGACTAGAGCCGCTCTTAGGTGGTTCCTTAACCTAGATAATGCTAGAGCAAGGAGTTGGGAGGACATCTGACACGAGTTTCACAATCAATAAAAGTACAACATAGAGGTGGGTGTAAGAGCCGAAAGAATCCTTTTCTACCTTCATTACCAAGTGGAGATCCAAGGCAGCACAGGTGATGAATAGGCTAAGCAAAGAAGAACAATTAACCATGGTTGTAAAAAACTTATTGCCTGTATACCATAAATATTTGTTTGCCCAGTATTTTCCTAATTTTAAAGCTTTGATTGCTGCTGAAATCCAAATTGAGGATGCAATAAATAATGGCACTGTAAAGAATGAGAACCCACCAATGTTTAAAAAGAATTTAGGATCTAGTTCTAAAACTGTAGAAGTTTCTAATATATTCAAAAATGATCCTCACCAACTTATTGCTCCCATTGCCCCCGTGCAAATATCACAAGGGCCGCCTCTAAGGCCTAAGAGGGAATTTCATGAGTTATATATACCCGTGGGCCAAGTGTTTGAAAAACTAAAAGCAAAGGGGATACTAAAACCCTTAGACCCAAGACCAATCCCAAACCCATTGCTTGCAAGATTTGATATGAGTAAGAGATGTGCCTACCACCAAAGCCCTGGCCACGACACTGACAAGTGTGTTGGCCTTCGTCATGCAATTCAAGACTTTATAGACAATAAGGTGATTGCACCGTCTACAAGGCCTAGCATCACTAATAATCCCTTACCCAACCATAATTTTGGGAGAGGACCGAGGATTAATTGCTTAATGATTGAAGAGGAAAGTGAAGAGGACTCGTCTAAGTTAATTTATGACTTACCTGAGTGCTTTATGATGACATGGGAAGAGTTGATAGGTATGACGTCCACTGCAGGGTATGATATATGGAATGAAGATGTTACAAAAACCCCAAATACCCAACATCCACAAATGAGGGGAGACACTTCAAACCCCAACCAAATTACCCGACATCCATAAATGAGGGGAGACACTTCAAACCCTAAGCAAGTTACCAAACGCCTACATATGGAGGGAGACACTTCGAACCCCAATCAAACAACTCAATACCTACATACGGGGGGAGACACTTCGAACTCCAATCAAATTACCCAACATCCATATATGGGGGGAGACACTTCAAACCCCAAGATACCGATCCAAATGACCCAACAAAAATTGCCCACATCACAAAGGGGGAGACACTTCAAACCCCCACATTTGGAGACAGACAACCTGATAGAAGCCTTGAACAAATCTACCTAACAAAATACCCACTGAAGAGGATGAAGTCCTCAAGCAGTTGTAGAAAACTCAAGCCAATATATCTTTATGGGGTTTACTCATGGCCTCAAACAAGCATTGCCAGAATCTAGTAGACCTTCTCAATCAAATCCAAGTCCCTACAACCACTACTTCTCAAGATCTGAATGCTGTGATTGGGTCTATAAGTAGGGAACTCACAATTTCCTACTCTGAAAAAGATTTGACAAAGAAGGGGAAGCACCACAATGACCCATTGCACATTACTGTAAATGCCAAAGGCAAAAGGATTCCAATGGTTCTAATTGATGATGGAAGCACCTTAAATGTGTGTCATTTAAAGACTGCAAGTTGCTTGGGCCAAGTATTGAAGATTTTGTGCCGACTGATCAGCATGTGAGGGCATATGACAATAGTAGAAGGGAAGTCTTGGGAACCATAACACTAGAGCTCATTATAGGGCCAATGATCAAAAAGGTGGAATTTCAAGTCCTGAACATAACGTCATGCTTCAATATGCTCCTTGGGCGACCATGGATCCATGACACAGAGGCCATACCTTCATCCTTATACCAAAAGGTTCAGTTTCCGCATGAAGGAGCCATAGTTACCATATATGGTGATACTTTGACCATACCAAAGCCCATTTTTGGTATTGATTCTAAGAAGGAGCCATTGACCTTGGATGGCTTTGAAATAGAGAAGCCTAGTTTTGGAAGAAGAGAAGAAGAAGTGGAGAGGATCTCTATGGACTTTGCTCCCTACAGCAACAATAATGTGGTGACGATGATGAGAAGAATGAATTACCTTCCGAGGATGAACTTAGGGAAGACTATGAAGAAGGCAACTGCTCAAGTCCCAATAATTTCCATTGCCACACCACCTTTTGGGCTAGGTTATAAGCCCACTGATGATGATTTATTAGAGATGGAAGTGAGAAGAATGGCCCGTGCCAAGGCTAAAGCCAAGGGACTACCTTGTCCCCCGGAACCCCTAAAGCCCTATACTTACACACTGAACGAAAAGTTTGTCAAAGTTGGAGATAGTCAACGCTATTGGGGATTCCCTGAACTGAGATTCGATCTTGAGTCAAGAACAATGGTGCCGGATTTGAGCTATTATTTGATTGCAACAACAAGCTTCTAGAGTTGAAGAAGGAAGACACAAATTGGGTCCCTACTAATTTGGCTGATTACGTGGACCCTGATGCAATGACTACGCTTCTGGGAGATGCCATTTGCAATATAGAAGAAGAAGAGTACTGGGAGGCTTGCCAATATGCATTGAAGAGCCCATATGAAGCAAGAACGAGTGATGAAGATGAGGAAGGGGGAGAGGCCCCTAGTGATAGTGATGAGAGTAGCAACAGCAAGAGTGATAGTAGTAGTGATAGCGGCAGCAGTGACGATGGAAATGGTGAGGATGATAGCAATAGTGATGGTGAAAGCAACAAGAGTGAAGACTATGATAGCCCACAAATATGGAGATTGATACTGAAGGCATGGATTATATGGATGAAAACCCCATGGTACTGACGCTGAGGGAAGAAGGAACTCGCTGGGAGCCACTCGCCATCGTTGAAGCCACAACAGATCCAACCATGAAGCCAGTCAAGCAGAAGTTGAGAAGAATGAAGCCAGAATGGACTCTCAAGATTAAAGAAGAAGTTGAGAAACAGTATAATGCAAGATTCCTAAGGGTGGTCAACTACCCATAATGGTTAGCTAATGTGGTTCCGGTGCCAAAGAAAGATGGGAAAGTTAGAATGTGTGTAGACTTCCGAGATCTTAATAAGGCTAGCCTGAAAGATGATTTTCCCTTGCCTCATTTTGATATCTTGGGACATGCCTTGCTATCATTTATGGATGGCTTCAGAAGATATGGAGAAAACCTCTTTCATTACTCCTTGGGGGATATATTGCTATAAGGTCATGCCATTTGGCTTTAAGAATGCTGGTGCTACTTACCAACGTGCAGCCACTACTCTATTACATGATTTGATCCACAAAGAAGTAGAAGTTTATGTTGATGACATGATAGTGAAGTCTAAAGACCATGAAGGGCACATGCCAGCTTTACAAAAGTTCTTCGAAATAATCCAATTCTATAAGTTGTGGTTGAATCCAAAGAAGTGCACTTTTGGTGTAACATCCGGAAAGCTATTGGGGTTTATGGTAAGTTAGAAGGGAATTGAAGTCAATCTGAACAAAATCAAGGCAATTGTAGAGATAAAGCCTCCCAAGACTGAGAAGGAGATCCAAGAGTTTCTAGGGAGGATACAATACATCAGTAGATTCATAGCCCAACTCACCATGACATGTGAGCCACTTTTCCGACTACTCAAGAAGGAAGTTCCCACAATATGGAATGAACAATGTCAAAAAGCTTTTGAAAAGATTAAGAATTATCTGATGAAGCCACCAATACTGGTCCCACCGGTACCCAAAAAGCCATTATTGTTGTATCTCACAACTACAAATACAACAATGGGGGCTTTGCTTGCTCAATACCTAGAGGAGTATGTTAGGACATATGTGGATCATGTTAAGAACATATTTCATTTATAATTGGCTAATCCTTTGACAAAACACACTTTACTTGTAATTGGGTAGATCTAGGATGTGTTTAATACTTCAAGGAACAAGAGTTCAAGTCCAAGTATTGAAGCCATGCAAATCTATCCAAGAATCAAGTGAAGAAATGCTGTTCTTTAAAGCTCGATAGATAGCTCGACAGATGTATCTATCGAGATTCAAAAGGTGAAGCTCAACAGCTGTATCTATCGAGAATTATGAAACTCAGTTTTTCAGATCTGTTTTTCATGCATATCCAAGCTATGTGTTTAAGTTTTCTTTTCTCACAACCCTAGACATATATAAGGATTATTTTAAGGGCCGTCACACTTGATGCAAAGGTTTTATTCAAGCATATTGTGACCGGAGACAATTTGCCCTATTTCATCTTTCTCTTGAAGAAGCTGCTACGTTTGTACGCCGTTGGGTTTTGTGACCAAGGAGCTTCTTGATCTTCATCATCTGGATGAACTGAAGAACTTTGCAGCCAACATCCTTCTTAAGTTGGTGTGTTAGTCATGTACTAGGATCCGTGCATCGATTGATTAGTCACGTACTTGGAACCGTGCATTGAAAGGAGAGATTGTCACTACATTACAAGTCCAATTGTGTATTGGGGTAATGGTTCAACTGTAGGTTGGTATAAGGTACTAGGATTCCTCTACTTGTAACCGCTTGTTTTGATAATATTGGATTCTCGAGAGTGGTGACCTTAAATTCACCCAGTGGATTTTTTGCCTTGGAGGTTTTCCCCATTCGTAAACAAATCACCGTGTCAAATTTATTTTCTGCTGCATTAACTTAGTTGGTGATTTGTTTGTGCTACCACGCGTATTGCATGTTAATTGACTTAATTAATTAACTTGGCTAATTAATTGGTTAATTTACCATAAAGGCTCAATACTTTCTTAGCCTATCAGAGTCTAGGAAGGAGAATGCGATCTACTATATTAGCAAGAAGATGTTGGCTTATGAAGAGAAGTATTCACCACTTGAGAAGACATGTGTAGCACTTGTATGGGCAACCCACAAACTCAAACATTATATGCTTACTTTCAAGGTCTTGTTGATTGCAAGAATGGACCCTTTGAAATACTTGATGGAAAAGCCTGTGCAAGATGGGAAGATGGCTAAATGGGTTCTGCTTTTGTCAGAATTTGATATTAAATATATGACTCAAAAGTCAGTGAAGAGGAGAGAAATTGCTAATTACTTGGCCCACTGTTCACTTGAAGAAGCTGATGAAATTCAAGGAGACTTTCCAGATGAGGATATTATGGGGATCAAAATAGAATCATGGAAGATGTATTTTGATAGAGCAACTAATCAAAATGGAAGTGGCATCGGAGTTCTCTTAATTTCTCCAAAAGGGACACACATCCCTTTCTCTGGTAGGCTCAACTTTCCTGCCACTAATAATGCTACTGAATATGAAGCTTGCATTATGGGTTACAAGTGGCCCTAGGCCTTGGAGTGAAGGAATTGAAAGAATATGGTGACTCAGCCTTGATAATTTCTTAGATTCAGAATAGGTGGAAGATCAAGGAAGAAAGGCTAATGCCTTATCATAAATGTCTTTAAAAGTGGGCCTTGAAGTTCAGTAAGATCCAGTACCAATATGTGCCAAGAATGCAGAATCAGATTGCAGATACTCTAGCAATAATGGCATCCATGATGGATGGACCTAAGGAAGATGAAGCTAGACCAATAGTGGTGGAACAAAAAGAAGAGCCAGCTTATTGTATGTCAATAGAAGAAGATGAAGGAAAGAATAGAGAAGGTGAATGGTATTCAGACATCCTACAGTACCTCAAGGATGGGACATACCCAAAGTCTGCAAACAAGAATGACCAATTGACCATTAAAAGGTTGTCCACTAATTATATTATTTGTGGTGAAAGGCTTTACAGAAGATCATATGATAGAATTCATCTCCTTTGTGTGGCCACCAAGGAAGCACAGCAAATAATTAAAGAGGTTCATGAGTCAAGTTATGGGCCACATATGAATGCACATATGCTGTCACGAAAAATAATGAGACAAGGTTATTACTGGACTACTATGGAAGCAGACTACACAGCTCATGTTCGGAAGTGCCATCAATGCCAAGTCCATGGAGATCTGAAGCACATGTCGCCTATGTCATTACATACCATGACTTCACCCTGGCCGTTCTCTACATGGGGAATAGATATTATTGGGAAGATTCACCCAACAGCATCCAATGGCCATGAATTCATACTTGTTGCTATTGATTATTTCACTAAATGGGTGGAAGCTGCCTCATACAAGGTTTTGAACTCAAAGAAAGTTGCTCAATTTATTCAGAACAACATCATTTGCAGATATGGGGTACCATATGAAATTATCTCTGACAACGGGCTACATTTCAAGGGAGAAACAGGGAAGCTACTTCAACTGTTCAATATTCAGCACCACAAATCTTCACCCTACCGTCCTCAGACTAATGGAGCAGTTGAGGCTGCAAACAAAAATATAAGGCGAACCTTGAAGAAGAGTATGAAGAACTACAAAGATTGGCATCTACAATTACCCTATGCACTTTAGGGGTATAGGACATAAATTTGATCTTCCACAGGAGCCACTCCTTATTCATTGGTTTATGGGATGGAAGCAGTCCTTCCCATTGAAATGGGTGTCCGTTCATTGAGAACAGTACTGGAGAGTGAAATCCCCGAAGTAGATTGGTTGCAAAGTAGATATGACCAATTATGCATGATGGATGAGAAGAGACTCAAGGCCTTGTATCACATTCAAGGTTATCAAAGAAGACTTAAGAAAGCTTTTGACAAAAAAATGAGAACTAGAGACTTGAAGTTAGGGGATTTAGTACTGAAAGAGATCCGAGCCCCGGTTCAAGATACAAACGGGAAGTTCAAGCAAAATTGGGCAAGTCCATATATTATCAAGCAGATATACTCTGGGGGAGCAGTAAGGTTGATGGAATTAGATGCAAACCCGTTTACTGAGCCAACCAATATGGATCAATTGAAGAAATACCACGTCTGAGGTGGTAGTCTGAAAACACCACCTCTGAAGTGATTGTAAATTATGTTATTTTCCCTTCCTAGGTTCGCAAAAAAAAAAAAAAAAAAGCGTGAGAGAGCCTGTTGGGTTGAAAACCCGAAAGGACGACCTAGGCAAAAGTTAAGGCAAATAAAAAAATGAACTACGTGATGACCTGATCCTTCTGCCAAGGTGGTACGTAGGCAACCATATATTGGTCCGGTCACAATTTCCCCAAACCCACCATTTACCCATTACAAAAACAAAAATTGTTTTCAAAATTCAACCATTCCATTAAACCATGCCATTACACAAAAATCAAAACCCTAAACCAAACCATAAAAGAAACCAAACCCTAAAAACCTAAACCCTAAACAAAACCCTAAACCTGAAAGTCCTAAATAATTCCTAAACCTAAGAGTTTCACACCAACTTTTAAAAATAAACATGTTTAAAGCCAAAAATAAGAAGATCATTTTATATTCAGACTTTTTTCCTTTGGTTGTTCGTTGGTTCCATTAGTGCTAGGTACTTTGTCATCATTGTCCCTCCTTTTAAACTCATAGTTGTCAGTCTCATGTCTTTCTCGGTTGTCTCTAAGAAATTGTTTTCTTATAGCAACCATGTCAGCCTCCTTATCTACAATCTTGTCCACCAACTAGTTAGAATAGTCTGTGGTCATCCTTTGAAAGTGAACCTTGAAAAAAGATTGATCCGCTCAGTCAGCCATCTTCAAGCCCAACAACATGTTCCTTATAGAAGTAGGATTTGTGTCCACAGGAGTGAAAGGTTTTCTTCATTTCCCACCAGGCATTCCCTGCTCATATTGGAATTGCCTTAAAAGTCTATCAACTTTATAGAAAGTTGCTCTCCTTAATCCAACTATGAAGATGTGATCTGATCCCGAAGATCGCAACAAAGGAGGTGGGCACTTCCACCAATAACAATTCCATCGAATTGAGACACTAGATTTCTTGTTCATAAATTTCACCCAGTTGCTTTCAGTTTGACACTCAGTTTTGAGGACAGTCCTACTGAGGAAATTGCCAGCACCATAATCAGCAACTGTGGGCGTGGAAATTATGTCCGACCTCTCCATCAACCATATTTGCAAAGTCAAGGGACTCCCAAGAAATTTTTGAGACTCTCCACCAAGAAATACAGAATCCAATCCTAAAAGAGTTTCCGCCAAGATCAGAGAAGCAGGATTATCACCATCCTTAACTTGACTTACAATGCCTATAGCTCGAGCATCCACAAAACCAGGCCTTCCAGAGCAAAGAAAAAATTCTCCTACGAAGCAAAGAGCTAAGCCAAAATTCTCCCACGAAGCAAAGAGCTAAGCCAAAATTCTTCTACATGTTGTTAGTCACTCCATGAGTTTGTTTGTTAATTAGTCTTGAAAGAACTACACGAAGATTCACCATGTGCCCTTCAATCATGCCACTGGTAATTGAAGTAGAAAGTCCTAGAGCATCAAATAAAATCTCCCAATGTTTGGGATCACAAGAAACTGCTACAGATTTCTTGCTAGGATCATAACCCAGAATAGTTGAAAATTCTTCAATTGTGGGACAAAGTTCAGCAATTTTAAACCGGAATACATGATCTTCAGTATCCCATAACTTCATGGCAGCATAGAGGAAATCCCACTTAATCTTGACATTCCTCAAGGCCTTGATTCCCTCTAGCTTGTAGCCTGTAAAATTGGACTTGGTACTAAAATCAAAGCTACGAACCCATCTATTGATACCATGAATGGTTGAACGAGGAAAATTTTGATTGTTAGCCATGGATAACTCTTGCATGTGATTATTATTGCTTGATAACTTTGATGCAGAGATTTGTTTGCAGGTTAGATGCTAAAGTAAGCTACCTCAGTCCTTAACCAGGTTTAAATAAATTTCAAGAGTTTGTAGCTGACTAGGAAAGTGTTTCATGGACTCAAATGGAGAAAATATTTTTCAAAAAACTCAAAAACATAAAAAACTGCATTGGAAAAGCGCAAGGAATCGACCCAAAATTGGGTGTGTCGATTGGCACCCAGCCCGGCTAAGGCCCGTTTACCATATCTTGTGATTTCGAACACTTCACGGGTTTGTTTTCACTTCGTTTTTCACTCCAAAAAAAAAAAAAAAATTGTGCAATAAATTTTTTCAAAAATTTGCATGGATTGTCAAATTGGGGCATTTAGACATGCTTTGTCCATTTGTTTTCCAAAAAAAATCACCTGCATCACTGGTTTCAAAAAAGGGAAAGGGAAGAAAAATTGACCAAATCAAGATTTTCCAAAGTCATGCATTCATCTCTTAAACTAGGGGCATTCAGCTATGCCTTATCCCCCTTTCTGGAACAACTAAAAAATACTCACTCTTTTTTGAAAAAAGAAGGCAGAAAAACTCTTTTAAAAAATAAAAGGTCATCATGCACAAGTTTTCAGACTAGGGGCATTCAGCCATGCCTCATTCATTTTCAAAATATCATCATCATCATCTTAAAAAAAAAAAAAAAATCAATCAAGATTTCCAAAAATCATGCATCCATTTCTAAACTAGGGGCATATGGTCGTGCTTCATTCAAGTAAGTGCAAATCCCATCAGGATTGGTCAGATAAGTTTAAACAAGATCAGAAACAATCCAAAGGTAAAAGGCTAAAAGCCAAAATTAATACAAATTGTCTAAGGAATACTTTCTTGTCTTTGCAGGAAAATTAAAATACAGGCCAATCATCATTCGGACTCCGAGTCCGCTTGCGGGAAGATCTCCTAAACCCACCCCTAGAGGAGCCACCCTCAGTGTCTCCTTCCTGACTTGCATAGAATTGAGATTCTTGTTGCCGGTTCTGAAGTTCAAGGTTTCTGATCCTCTCTTCCAAGGATCTTGTGTTGGCATCAGCTAATGCCATTCAGTTGGTCTGAGAAATTAATAAAGACAAGTGTTAGATCAATTATCATGGAAGTTCAAGCAAAACACTTGGAAAGCATCATCTTATACCCAGTTCACTTCATTGAGCACATATTGAGAAGATTGAGTGCGCGCCACAAGTTGCAAACCTCCAATCATTCGCATGCTTTCCTCCACAAGATCAACTCCGACCTGAAGCACAGATTCACCAGTTCACAAATAACTCAGCAATTCAAAAATGCCCCAAAGCCAAGAGTACAACATGATCACGCAAGAATTTCCAACCAAGTCATACAATGTTCAAAACTCCAACAAGAACAAACAACAACAAAATGACAAGGTAAAACTCCATTCAAATCAAGGTAGAAAAGCCCCTTGGTCATCACAATTCAAGATTGAGATAGAGAAGCCTCTCAATCGCCCTAGGTTCCGAGGTAGAGAAGCCCCTTGGTTACCTTCCATTTAAATCGAGGTAAAGAAGCCCCTTGGTCATCACAATTCAAGATTGAGATAGAGAAGCCTCTCAATCGCCCCAGGTTCCGAGGTAGAGAAGCCCATTAGTTACCTTCCATTCAAATCGAGGTAGAGAAGCCCCTTGGTCGTCACAATTCAAGATTGAGATAGAGAAGCCTCTCAATCGCCCCAGGTTCTGAGGTAGAGAAGCCCCTTGGTTACCTTCTATTTAGATCGAGGTAAAGAAGCCCCTTGGTCGTCACAATTTAAGATTAAGATAGAGAAGCCTCTCAATCGCCCCAGGTTCCAAGGTAAAAAAGCCCCTTGGTTACCTTCCATTTGGATTGAGGTAGAGAAGCCCCTTGGTCGTCACAATTCAAGATTAAGATAGAGAAGTCTTTCAATCACCCTAGGTTCCAAGATAGAGAAGCCTCTTGGATACCTTTCATTCAGATCGAGGTAGAGAAGCCCCTTGGTCACCCCCACATACGGAGTGAGATAGAGAAGCCTCTCAGTCACCCCAGATTTCAAGATTCATTTCAAAATTTATCAGTTATCAAGTAGGTAAAATATCTATAGTTTTCATTTTTCAAAACAGCAAAACACTAGTCCTATGTTCCAAGGTTTTAGGTTCTAAGACTAGGTAATCTTTGAAAAGTCATCCTTGATTAAATCATGGCTGCTAAAATCAGTGTCTTTGTTTTACATTGACATTCGCTTTGCAAGCTCTGTCAATGAGGGGCATTCTGTAGACACTCGATTTTGCACCCATAATTTAATCTAGGAAGATGACTAGAGTGGCCATTCATATACCCAAAATTTAGAGTTGCATTACATGCATTAATTCATTCATTGCATATCATAAAAATGATCTTGAAGTTCTAACGATCGCAACGGTATGTTCGATTTCCAAACCAGACCGTTGGATTGAAAGATATCACATGATCAAGTTTGCACGATCTGTATGCATTTTATTTGGGTGGAGCCGATCACACATGATTAATTTAAATTAATTCTGATTGGTTAGATAATTAAAATTAATTAAATAATTTTGTGATTGGTTGTTGGTTAGTGTCAAAAATAGGCCTGCTTGCATGAGAATAAAATGGGTAATCAGATAACAAAGAAATTGTGGATAATCAAGTCTTTTTGGAATATTTATCTACAAGATAATTATCACTTTAAAGACCTGAATATCAAGAAAAATGGATTAATTTTTAAAATAAGGATTAAAAACGCGTCTATGTGCAATTTCCAACTCAAAAATCCTCAAAAAATGAGTCCAAATTGGACCAAAACTCAAACGCGGGTTCAGCACCCAAGAGGGCCTGTCAGCACTCTTAGAGTGCCGATTGGCCCAAATTTTCGGCTCAGCCCGAGGACTTCCTGATTGAGATAAAGCCTATCTTTTTTGACTTTTTAGAGATAAGGACGCGTTCCAATTTGTATCTAATCTCATTTAGCATCCCAACCTCTATAAATAGGGGAAACAAATCAGAATTAGGGGCTCTTCTCTTTTGACTTTTCAATTCCCCTTATGTTAAAGACGTTCTAGAGGCTTTTGCTTTAGGAACTTCTTTTTTGTAAGTAAGGTATTTTAGACCTCAAAGAAGTGAATAAACTTCTTTGATTTCTAAAAATATTCATTCATTAGAAGAGCACGCTCATGCAAGAGATATTTTGTTCTTCTTCTTTCTTTTCTTTTTCCATTAATAGGTTTGTTTTTGTTTGATGCATGAATATGTTTAGTATGTTTCATTATGTCTTGTTCTTAATATACAATTGCCATGCTTAGATACCTTAGATGATTGTTTATTTCAATTCTTTCTTTTTGACTCCAAATTCTGCAATGATTAACAAAAATTTTTATAAAGATTCAAAACTGATTTGTATTTTCAAATCTGATTTTTTTCAAAACCCAAAACTGATCTGTATTTTAATTAATACAGATCCGATTTTTTTTCTAAACCCAAAACTAATCTGTATTTTCATTAAATACATATCTGATTTTTTTTTTTTTAAGTTTTCTTTGTAATGAAAGTGCAGATTTTGAAATTCAAAAGAAAGAATTAAGATTTTAGGTTGAAGTTTTTTTTTACAAACCAAGTCTTATTTATTTTAATTCACAAAACAGATCTGATTTTTCTTACAAACCAAGTCTTATTTATTTTAATTCATAAAACAGATCTGATTTTTCTTTTAAAAGAGGACATCATTCATAAGGAAAATTTGTTTGAATTATTTTTTGTCAAGTGTCTGTTATGTGTGTTCAACATATCATTCAACATCATGTAAAAAACGGTATATTGGTCATTAGAGTCTAGAAGACCAGACTCTATCTAGGTGGAATGGGTGCCTAACACCTTCCCATTCCGTAACCTAGCCCCCGAGCTTAGGATTTTTGGATAGGTAGATTAGTGTTTTGTCTTTTAATTTTGGTAGATTATAACTAGGACCAAAACTTTGTATTCTTTTGCATAGATTGTAACTAGGTCCTAAAGCCTTGTAAGGTTAATTTACCAAAGCTGTACTTTTCTTTATTCAATCAATGACAATGACGTATTTTGAATATGTAGTTTGTATTTATATTTTTTCTTATTTTTTTGTATAAAAAATAAGTGGCAACTCCACACCACTTACCCAAAAAGAGAGATGCCCTTAAAAGCACCCCAAATCTCTTTTTTGAGAGCAACCAATTTTCCGGTCTCTCACACAGGCCATAATACATTACTCCTAAAACATGGAGAGAATTCCCCATAGTCCGCTCCACGTTCCCCATTTCATCCATTAACCACCCATGATTGTGGTGGATCCGAACAAGTAAATCCACTTCTAACTCTCTAAAAAAGGATCAAGCTCTATTCACCCAAGGTAAGTCTCACCATTCACTATTTTCCCTTGTGTTCTAGAGAGAAAACTGACTTACCGTCGAAGGGTCCTTGGCCGGGTAACACCAATCACCCTTGACAGTTCTTTCTTTTCTTTTTAGGACCAAAAAGCCATCACCATAGTCTGAAGCAATCCAGTCTACTGATTTTCATGCATCATCAATTGTAATATGGAGTGATAGAATTTTGTATAAATAGAGAGAGACTTGTATCAACAAGAATACACTTAGTAAGTTATCAGTTCTTATAACTCTCTCTCTCTCTCTCTCTCTCTCTCTCTCTCTCTCTCTCTCTAAAGGTTCTTATATATTTAACAAAACCTTATCACTCAAATGCCCCAATTTTCAACTTAAAAGTGCTTTTTATTAGTAAGGAAATGCTTAGTGCTAGGGACGATGAAGCTACTATGAAGATAGGTGTGCGAGCAATAAACGAAGTTGGCAAGGGTGAGGTCCGATGTCATAGTAGTGTTCGTCACAATCATGTTTTACAATGATTAGGACAACATGAACCTCATTTTATTCGAGTCAAGATCCTTGGAGTGCGGTTCAAATCAAATCAAAATCCATGGAGTTAACAAGGACGACCCAAGTTATCGATGGATCTAGATATGATGTGGGCAAAATGAAGGGAGGGGTTGGGTCAAATGAGGTTTGGTAGGTTAGGAAGAGCTATATAAGTCTTGGTGAATTGGGAGATGGAAGGGGAAAAGTAGGAGAAGAATTGCCGAGATAATGGTCTACTTCTTCACATTCATCATACAATGCATGTAGTTATTGATCGACAGAAGAATCATGGTATACACTTTCATATACTAGCTAAAGCATTATGTCTATTTGGTGGAGATCATATTCATAATAATATCATAGTAGGTAAACTTGAAGGTGAAAGATAAACCACTTTAGGCTTTGTTGATTCACTACATGATGATTATATTGAAAAAGATCGAAACCGATGTATTTATTTCACTCAAGATTGGGTCAATGAGCCAATTGTCCAAACTTGCAACGCTAGGGTACCTGAAGAATGAAATATTTACAAAGTGCATTGATATGATACTGGCCAAAGACCCTCCAAAGGTTAAGTTTGTAATTCAATGATGTCCAATAATTTCAAAAATATGAGAGCTAGAAATTATATGTGCCTTGGAGAGGAGGAGCCTTAGTGCTTATATAATGGTATAGAGTTGACCAAGTTCCCATGGATTTAGGAACTTCCCTTAGTGAAATTAATATCTCAAGATATTCGGGTTGACCTCTCATACTTGGTAGATACGAATATGTAGAATGATCTTTGGGTGTAGTGTGCAGGTTCTTTCCATATGGAAATAATGGAGTGGGGGATACGCAAAGGCTAGAGGACTAAGTGCAAGGGATCATTCGTCAGGACCTATCCATTTGTCATAATGGTGTATTAGATGAGTAGTTGTTGAACGGATTGCATCGCAGGGTAATAAACATGGGTACCTAACGACTCTTTTGTACATGACAATCCCTCAGAACATGACGACTCTCATCTGTTAGATATATTTTGCTTTGGTGAAAATATTCCCTATCAATGTAGATAAAAAATATATATATATTTTTTTTTTGCTTGTCATGTTTGTTTTGTGAAAAATTATGGAAAAATATAAGAAAATTTTAGGAGGTTGCCTGATTCAAATTTGGGGAGAAAATACTCAAATTTTTTTTTTTTTTTTTTTTTGAGTTTTCTTGAATACTCTTGTTAAATTTTCTCACAATCCAAACAACAGCCTAAGTTTGTCTAATTGATATGTATGAGGGTAATTTTGTCTTTTTATTTTTAGTGGTAGATATCAGCTGGTTTAGTGGTGCCAGAGTTCACGTGTCCTATACGCACACTACTTTTCCGTCAAACTTTAACACCTAAATATAGGATATGACTTAAGAGCTAAATTGTAGCTCAATTATTAACTTTGGGGATCAATTGTGTGTTACAAAAGTTTGAAGAGACATTTTACTCGAGATGAATGATTAGGATGAAAAACAAAATGTAATTTGCCTCAAAATTTATAGTATCTTGACATTGTTCTTTCAAATATCCCAATTGATTGGCCCTCACAAACCAATGTGCTCAACATCCTTTAACAGCCAACAGGCGGAATGCCTGTTTTTACAGACAAGGGCCCATTAGGCCTCCTTCCACATTCCAAATAGAATGTCAATCAAAGTCCAAAGCTCAAAACTTTTCCTTATCTGAACAAAATAGTAGTGCTAAAAACTATCTACATGCTTACAGGAAGAAAAAAATTACAAAAGAAAATGGAAAATACCTGCATAAAGAACATGTTTTAAAGCAAAAATCATCATGGACAAAGATTGCATAGATCCATAGTATGAAAGTATGAGACTTCCTACTGAAAGAAAAATGGCTGTGCTATTCAAATTAAGCAAAAACATAATACCCACATGAAGATGAGTTCAATCCAGAAATTGGTACCATTTGTATAATAAGATGATGGTCATAAATGATCTGAAACTGAAAGAGCATCCCAGATCATGTCCATGTCCAAGGAGGGCATTCTACTTAACTGAACAGCATCCACATCTGATAACACCTCCTGAGTTTTCTTGTTCTCAATCAGTACCCCTGATCCAACTTTGCCCTCCAACTCAAACTGCCACTCTTTTCTCGATGTGTTTTGGCTCAAACCTTGGATTTTTATTTTCTCAGATAAAAGGTTCTTAGGTGGTATTTTTGGTGGTGGCTCAGTGGGCTTCTTATGAGCAGAATTAATGCCTTGTGATGATATTGCCTGTAGCTTTGCTTCCAGAAGTGCTGCTGTGGTTCCATTCAAAGAATTGGCCTTAATTGCATGCTTTTGATCTGGGAAATTCAACTGTGCATATTCCCCACGTAGCATATAAGCTGCTGTGTCGTATGCCATAGCAGCCTCTTCAGCTGTGTCAAAAGTACCCAACCAAACCCGAGTCCTATTTCTTGGTAACCTTATTTCAGCCACCCATTTCCCCCAGTGCCTTTGCCTCACCCCCCTGTATAGCTTTCGCTGTGATGAAAAATTAGTAGTCTTGTGCACAACCTGATTATTCTGCATTCTTCGTCCGGTGGACGTGTGCTTCATTGGCTGTGTCTTCGTGGTGCTGAGCCAGTAGTCATTAAAACCTTTGGAGGACTTAACTTGGCCTAGTTGAGACATGGAAAATGAAGGGTGTGGAGATGATAACATAGATTCACATTTTGGATTCTTGCTAGGTGAGTCAACAATGGGTGAAGATGAATCTAACATGGTATGTTCTGGCAGAAACAAAGTTAAATTTGGGAATTTGGATGTGGTTGATAATGAAGATGGAGAAGAGGGTGTAGAAGCTTGAGCTTGACTTAGTTTTGGAAACGTGTCCAAAAAATTTACAGGAATGAAGCTTTCTTTCGCACCTGCTGCTGAAAGAAAAGGACTTGTATGGTGTTTATGAAAAACATCCTGTTTAGTGAAACCAGGAATGCTATTAGGCAAATTGATATCAGAAGCCTCCTCTGTGGAAGAACTAGAATCCCAACATGAAAACCGCCTATCAGGGGATGATGCTGATAATGATGATTTCATGCCACCATGGTGGTAACAAACACTTTGTGTTAGAGCACGCCACATAATTGGATCACCAAAAATATTTGATCCAGACGCCATATAAGATGGCAACTCTTGTAGCATGAAGGTTTCCATCTTAGGAAACTGATCTTCCATGCAAAGCCTCTTGGTGGATGAAGAAAATACAGAGAAAGAGATAGAAATGATAGAGAGCGAAGGAACTATGCTACATATATATTGATTATCCTAAAGCACACCTCATGATGGACAGGAATCTGCTATAATTCTTAATAGAAAATAAAAGGAACCGCTAGCTTTACGTTGATAAAGTGAAGTTATCCTCTGAGTCAGATCTGCTTGCCCAAGACAATAAGCTCGTACGTTCGTGCTTGCCATTCTTGATGTTTTGTAGCCAATTAACCAATGAGAAACTTACAACTCAGGCCTTCTTGCTTACCTGTCATGTAGGGTTTATAAGATGGATCAATATTCCTCCATGACAGTGACCACAACTTTAATTTGATGGCATTATTTGAATTGTGTAGGATAGTTTATTAATGATCATGTGATTTTCCAAAACACCCACATGTTATATTCTTCCTTCTTTTTACTTTTTATATTGAATTTGATAATAAGATTATTAATTTTAGTGCAAGAAACTCTTGTCATCTCTAAGCGTCAATGTCATACTTGAGGAAAATAATTGCAGACAGAAAAAATTAGAAACAAAAATTTTGCAATATTGACCAACTGATGTTGAGAGCCTCATTATTGGCCCTGAATTGCAGGTTCTTAATTAATTAGGTGGAAATTATTAGTGTTTTTAGAAGAGCTTCATTATTAATATTATCATCAACGTTATTATTAGCTTTGAACAGGCCTTAATTCAAGTATTAATAAATTATTATGTTCTTTTATGTATGAGAAAATCATGGCTGTCTTTTCTGGATCTAGTATTAAACAAATGGCAAAGGCTATGAACACAAGTATACCTTATTTGGCCTTTTGAAGTGCATCACCATGTGTCTTTTGATAAGGGTTTGGAGACACTTCAGGCACACATCAACTCAACCAAGAAAAGGTAATGGGACATCCTATATGGGCCATCCCCACCTCCAATTTTGAGCCTCAAATGATTAGAACTTACTACTAGATGGTGTTTTTTTTGCAACCATCTTAAGCTACCTTCTTTGGTCAATGCCACTTGGTGACCATTCTAGGGGAGTAAAATACCACATATGAAAGAGAGATTCCCTAGAGCTCTTTATTTCACTTTTTGGAAGTTGGAATTATTCAGTGACCAGGCTTTTCCAGTGGTGCAATTGTTTTGTCATTATTTTATAAACCATGCACATGGTCTTGGCTTAAGGTACTAGTGTTAAGACATTTCTAATTGGTAATTAGTAAGCAGAGACATGAGGCCAAGTTCTTCAATTTTGCTTTTATCTTTTTCTTTACCCTCTTATCAAACAAAGTTCTTTATTCCTTCCTCAGTTTTGGGCCTCGAAACAATCAATAGAACAGAATAAAAATGCATCTATGTGCACATCACTACTTTAGTTAATGAAAAAGTTGTGTTAGCATAGACTTGTGAAACTGGCTTCACCAATTAGAGCATAACAGATCATGCATGGTGTTTGATCCTTAATTCTGACTCTCTTATGACATGCCTTGCTTTAATTTCCTCCATACTCCATGCTTCTCAACCTTGAAGCTAAGGATTTTACAGCCTAGCAGAAATATATAGAGATTTTGTTGGGTAGGCAAGCTTCTACACCATTCTAATGATGGAAAAATACATGTTTGTATCGCATACAAAACATATGCAACAGAGAGAGAGAGAGAGAGAGAGAGAGAGAGAGAGAGAGAGAGAGAGATTGTCCTTTGTCAACATTTTCTAGGATGTTGGCTTCCTAACCTTCACAACTACCCTCAGAGCCTTTTGATTAAAGTATCATGCCATTACCAATAAATAAATACTAATTAGGAGCTTAAGCTGACCATAAAAACACAAAGCATCAGGTTCTATTCTGGTGCAACTACTCCCGCATTTGACTGAACACCTTCCCTTTATATTATTATTCCCATTCATCCTTTCAAAGGGTTTCCTAACCTTTTTAACTAGAATGTTCACCTCTTCATGCCAAATGCCTTTTATCTTCCTCTCCATTCCAATCATAACATATTCTAACAAACATGAGGTCGTAAAGTTAAAATAAGAAAAACTCAGGAAAGAGTGTAAAAGATGAAAACAACTGCATCAAAGTGGAATCCTCCTGGTAAAAATGATTCTCTCTTTTGCTTTATACCATTTAAGTCTTCCCTGCTTTTAAGCTCAATGCAAGGGCTAGTCTCACTTGTGTAGCTAAAAGGAGAATCCTTTTTTTAAATCATAATCTATACCTATCTATTAATTCATCGTCACTAGCATCATCACCTTTGATATTAATTGTTAATATAAGCATTACAATATTATATTAGAAGTCAAATTTTATAATTGTTTGTACCCATTTTCAAAGTTAATTAATTTGACATAATCAAAAAATTTATGGTCTTTATAAATACATGCCTGGTCATGGATATATACCTGCATATATAGCTTATCTCCCCCCCCCCTCCCTCTCTCTCGACAAAGACCTTGCAAACAAGTCAGATCGATTGAGTTCAAGTTCAACCTGACAAGGTTCAGGTCAGAAACATATAGTCTTAAATAGGTTGCAAAATCTATTACCCTTAACTGGTCTTTTGAGGGTCAGGTCAACCGAATAACCAATATTTTTTTCCACATGTCAAAAAATAATAAATAAATACTTAATAATATTGTAATTGTGTTCCTTTTAATGCAAATAAGAGAACAATTTAAAAATAAAAATTAAATTAAATTTAAAAAAAAAAAAAACCTAAAACATAAAAGCTAAAAAATACAAAAAATTTTAAGTTTACATAATCCAAAATTTACTAATGTTAAACCTTTAAGCCTCGGCCTTGTAAAAAAAGAATATGTGAGTGTTTTTTAGAAGAAAATAAATTTTAAAAAAAAAGAAATAAAAAAAAAAAGCAAAAAGTGAAAGTGTGAAACAAGTTTACACATAGCTAGAAAGTGGAAAAAATATGTAAAAAATAAATTTCCCTTTACACAAAAAGGGGTTAACCTATGTGACTCGTGGGTCAACTCGACTCAGTATTTCAATGCGGTGGGTACAAGTTGACTTACTTTTTTCACTAGTATAAAAATTTCTACCCATACCCATGTTTTCCTTTGGGTTTAGGGAGATTTTCGAGTCAAGGTCAAACCGACAAAGTAGTTAATATTGTATCGAAAGATATATTTTATTTAGCTAGGGAAATGAAATATTTCTGTACAAATTAATATCAGTTTACCATTTTGAAGCCATTGCATATATTTATATATGTTTATGCATGTTTGTATGTATTTATTATTTATATGTTTATTAACACAGAATTTAAAACCACATATTTTTTTTGAGAAAAAAGACATCGAGCATGTTATTAAATAGCTGGAAAATCAGTTGCAACTACAGAAAATGAATCTAGAGGAACAGACTCCATCCAAACAAGCAACGGAAAAGATAATTTTGCTCTTTTGGCTAAAGCATGAGCAACAGTATTACCTTTCCTAACAGTATGGGAAAAAAAAAAGCGAGCAAGCATAAAATAAAATGTCTCTAAGTAAATGGCCAAAAGAGGAAGAGAGCTTATCCCTAGCTTGTAAAGAATTAATAACAATCTCATAATCCCCTTCAAAAGAAGATTTAGTAATTCCTACTTCATGGGCAAAAAGAACAGCTTGTCTAGCAGCTAGAGATTCCAGTATAACCACAGAGGGAGGCATTGAAATTTTCTCTGACATAGCTGCAATAATCTCATCAACGGAGTTTCGGATTACCACACCAATTCCAATTTCAAAAGAATCTTCAAAAACAGCTCCGTTGAAGTTTGTTTTATAAGAATCTAGTGGATGAGGAATCTAAGTATTCTTACCTGCACAAGTTTGTTGTTTTGGCTTAATGACTTGACTTTTTTGAAAGAGTCGAAGATAGGATGAGACCAATTGAACCACTCTATCCAACAGAATCAGAACTTCATTTAGCCAAGATTTATTCCGGTGAATTCGTATATACTAGGCCATGACCGCGAAAGACTCCAACATCTGCGCATTCTCCTGAATCAAGTGATGGAAATATGCATGTACGCAGTGGAAAATTAATGGATCTACTTCATTCGTAATTGACAACATGCACTATGTAAATTTCAGAATATAAGAACAAGAGAGTGTACCTTGGTGTGGAGAATTTCAAAACAAAGATTGTAATCACTTGGGAATACTTTTAATCTTCACTCCAATTCCACTAACGCCCAAGATGTGTGGTCTCTCAATCAGTTATATGAAATGTTCAAGAGAGAATTCAAGAGTGTCCAACACTCACATACACTGTTTCATATAAGTTGTTCTTTTAAAAATTCTATATGTTTCTCTCCTTATAAGTAATTATCTAATTGGGCTACCCTTTTGGGCCTTTCCAATTGGGCTCTAGTATGTGGCTTGGAGTGAGACCAAAAGGGACCAATAAGACACTAGCTCTAATGGGCCTTGGGCTTTTCTGTTAACTCTTGACAAGTCCAAAGTTACCATTAACTATATTTAATACCACTATATAAATATAGTTGCACTCTAGGCCTTATCTATAAATTATATCCCAAGACTTTATTGTACATGCAACCCCTTCATAAAATATTCGTAGTAACACAAAGTAATGAATGTAAACTGCCACTTTGTAGATTACTACATCTTAATCCTTGAGTACCCGATTTAATTCTTTTAAGTTATTCATTATATATTTATGAAATCCAATTCCATAAATATATATACTTTAGTAATTTCTTACCAAAGTGGTTAGGCCTAACTCTCTAAATAACAAACCCATTAAACTTATCTTAAGGGAATATTTTGTATCTCTGTCAAGAGACTATGAATTCCGTCTTGAGAATATATGTTCCATCAACACTAAATGTGGCTGCCCAACATACTGAGGTTTTAACCGTTACTTTAGATCTCACTCCTGATATATCAAAGCAACCTACACCTCATGATTAGGTTCATTATTCTCTCAGGATTAAGAGTTCATGCAAATATAAGTCGTGAGATTTATTATTCATTTGACAGTCGTTAAGAAAATAATAAATCTCACAGCGGTCCAGTTCAATATGTCTTAACTCTTAAAACATATCAACATATCAACTAGAAGTCTCCACTTCCATGATCAAGACAAATTATCGTAATTGATATGTTATAGTCTTCGCAAATGAAACGCCTAATTTCATCACCGACTACGAACTACAATTTTGAGTTTACAAATAACTTATGACTTATATTTTCTGTGACTAAATCACATACTATGCATCTCATGGACTATATGATAATATCCGAATATTCATGTTACCATTATTTCAGATAATAATAAAACAACTTTATTAAACACAATATTAAGTCATACATAATGTCATACTTAATATTATACATAGCATCATACAATAGGATTTAAGGGCACTAATCCTAACAATATCCCACTTGCCCTAAAGACTATTGTGCACTAATCTAACTCACATTCCCTCTAAATGTGACTCGAAAGTCCTTTGAGGCAAAGTTTTGGTAAACAAATCTGCTAGATTATTTGCACTTTCAATCTTTGCTACCACCACATCTCCACGAGCAACAATATCTCGAATGATGTGATACTTTCTCTCAATGTGCTTTCCTTTCTTGTGATTCCTTGGATCTTTTGATTGTGCAACTGCTCCACTATTGTCGCAAAACAAAGTAATGGGAGCTTGCTCCATTCTTACTACACTAAGGTCAAAAAGGAATTTCTTGATCCATACAGCTTCTTTTGCTGCTTCACAAGCAGCAACATATTCTGCTTCCATGGTGGAGTTCGCAATACAAGATTGCTTGACATTCCTCCATGTTATGGGCCCACCTCCCAAGGTGAATACACATCCTGATGTGGACTTTTTGAAATCTAGATCCGATTGAAAGTCTGAATCTGTATAGCCAACAGGTATTAAATCCTCACAACGGTAAGCAAGCATATAATCTCTCGTTCTCCGTAGATACTTGAGAATATGCTTTATAGCTTGCCAATGTTTTGGTCCTAGATTTGATTGATATCGGCTGACCATGCCAACTGAATAACAAATATCTGGTCTAGTACAAAGCATGGCATACATGAGACTTCCTACTACTGAAGCATAAGGAACTTGTCTCATTATATCTACTTCCTCTTGAGTCTTAGGCCTTTGGTCATCAGACAGAGGAACTCCATGTCTGAAAGGAAGTAATCCTTTCTTGGAGTTTTGCATGCTAAACCGTTCTAGAACCTTATCTATATATCCAGCTTGTGATAAGCCTAACATTTTATTCTTGCGATCTCGCCAAAGCTTGATCCCTAGAATAAAGTTAGCCTTACCCAAGTCCTTCATATCAAATTGGCTTGACAACCAAACATTTACTGATGACATCACCCCTACATCATTTCCAATGAGTAGAATATCATCAACATAAAGCACTAGGAACATTACTATTTTATCTTGATGTCTTTTGTACACACATGGTTCATCAAGATTTTGTTCAAAACCAAATGACTTGATTGCTTGATCAAATCTGATGTTCCATGACCTAGATGCTTGCTTAAGTCCATAAATGGACCTTTTCAACTTGCATACCATATGCTCTTGGTTCCTTGCTACGAAACCTTCCAGTTGCATCATATAGATTTCCTCTTCAAGATTGCCATTGAGAAAAGCAGTCTTGACATCCATTTGCCAAATCTCATAATCAAAATGAGCAGCAATGGATAAGAGAATTCTGATAGATTTAAGCATTGCTACTGGTGAAAAGGTTTCCTTATAATCAGTACCTTCTTTTTGTGTATACCCTTTCGCCACTAGCCTTGCTTTAAAGATTTCAACCTTTCCATCTATCCCTCTCTTCCTCTTATAAACCCATCTGCAACCAATAGGTTTAATGCCGTTAAGCGCCTCTACAAGATCCCAAACTTGATTGGAATATATGGAATCTAATTCAGATTTCATAGCTTGGACCCAATGATGTGCATCTATATCATTCATTGCTTCATCATAAGTGTAAGGATCCGATTCAGCCTTTTTTGAGATAGCTTCATAAGTTTCTCCCAAACCTATGAATTTTATAGGAGGCCGAACAATTCTCCCACTACGACGAGGCACCTGTGTACTAGACATCTCTTGAGTAATATCTTGTGGTGTATCTAATACAGCCACATCATCCCTAGTTTCATTCATTGGTTGTTCATTTACAGGGTCATTCATTTCAGCCAAAACAAATTTACTTCTAGGATTAAAATTATTCACATAATCATCTTCCAAAAATTTGGCATGGGTGCTAACAAACACTTTGTTATCCTTATGATTATAGAATAAATAACCCTTTGTTTCCTTTGAATACCCTAAAAACATGCATACTTCCGTTTTAGCTTCCAACTTATCAGACTTCCCTTTCAATACATGTGCTGGACATCCCCAAATGTGGAGATATTTCATACTAGGCTTGCGCCCACTCCACAATTCCATGGGTGTGTTAGGAACAGATTTTGATGGAATTAAATTTAAAATATGCATTGCAGTTTTTAGTGCATATCCCTAAAAAGAAACAGGCAAAGTTGAATAACTCATCATGGACCTAACCATTTCCAAAAGAGTCATATTCCTTCTTTCTGCTACACCATTTTGTTGGGGGGTTCCAGGTGCAGTCAATAGGGATACTATCCCACTTTGAATTAAGTAATCCTTGAAATCCCTAAGAAGGTATTCGCCACCTCAATCAGATCGAATGGCCTTTATGTGTTTACCTAATTGCTTCTCAACTTCAACCCTAAACTCTTTGAATTTTTCAAAGGCTTCGGACTTCCGTCTCATTAGGTACACATAACCATATCTTGAGTAATCATCGGTAAAAGTGATGAAATACTCATAACCTCCTTTTGCTTGGGTTGACATAGGATCACACACATCAGTATGCACTAGCTCTAGCAAATTTTGGGATCTTCTACCTTTTACATTAAAAGGTCGTTTGGTCATTTTACCTTCCAAACAAGATTCACAAACTGGAAACTCATCAAAGTCCATGGGCTCTAAGAGTCCATCTTTGATTAGTCTTTAAATTCTGTTTGAATTAATATGACCTAAACGCAAGTGTCAAAGATATGCATCACTAGTAGAATGAAACTTTCTCTTTAATGATTTTACATGAGAGTTATTATCTAATTCAGAATTATATAATTCATGCTTATCAGGAGTTAAAATATAAAGACCATCTACAATATTGCCAGAACAGATAAACACTTTACCCTTCTTTATTACAACATTGTCTTTAAGGATAACATTATATCCATGTTTACCTAAGTAACAGAAATTAAATTCCTACGAACATTAGGTGCTTACAAACAGTATTCTAATATTAAAACTCTAGATTCAAAACATAAATTATAAACACCAATAGCTACAACCGGAATCCTGCTCCTATCAGCCAAAGTAAGAAACAACTCCCCTTCTTTAAGCTTTCTGGTCTCCTTGAACCCCTGCAAGGAATTGCAGATATGATTAGTACAATCTGAATCCACACACCAGGAATCCGTGGGATTCTGCACCAAACATATTTCTAGAAAGAATGTATTTTTCATAGCCTTATTCTTGGCAGCCTTGAATATTGGACAATTTCTCTTCCAATGTCCTTTCTCACCACAATGGAAACATTTTCCTTTGAGCTTCTTTCCTTTGTCAGCAACCCTTAAAGCAATTTGTTTACCCTCTTGTTTGGTGAAGTCCTTCTTCTTCTTCTTCTTACCCTTACCTTTCGACTTAGATTAAGAAGTAGAAGCTTCACCAATATTGGCTTCAACATTAGAAGTATCAAGGATGCCTTCCGCCGCTACCAACTCATTCATTAATTCAAACAATATATAAATCTTTTTGTTCATATTATAGTTAAGTTTGAATTCCTTGAATGATTCTAGTAGTGACTGGAGTATCATATCCACTTGGGATTCTCTATCAATATCGGCACCTAAAACTTCTAATGTATTCAAATTAGAGATCATTGTAAGACAATGCTCCCTTACTGAACTACCTTCAGCCATTTTTGTATTATAAATTTGTCTCATGGTCTCTTGCCTTGCAAAACGGCCTTACTCACCAAACATCTCCTTCAGACTTAGCATTATGTCCGAAGCTAGTTCTACATCCTGCATTTGATGCTATAGAACATTTGAGATAGATGCTAGGATGTAACACTTGGCCATCTCATTAGATTTCTGTCAATGATCATATCGTTATTTTTCCTCAAGAGGAGCATCTAATGAAGAAAAGCTAGGACATGGTTTAGTAAGCACATATTTGTGCTCTTCAGCAGTGAGAACTATGTCCAAATTTCTTTTTCAGTCAACATAGTTGGATCCAGTCAGTTTGTTTTGATTAAGAATGGTTACAAGTGGGCTAAATGATGCCATGTTCAAATCTGAAAATAATAAACATGAATATAATAAGTAAACTGGATATTATCAATTTAGTATATAAACATATAGTATGGAACCTTAATGAAACCATAAAATAATATATGCAACGACAACCCAATCTATGTCTATAATTCCTTGGTAGCAAATTTATTATAAACACGCTAATTGATTGAGACTATTCTCATTATTAGTGCTATCATGATAACTCTTATCAAACACTAATAATATGCCATATTACCTTTGGCCTCTAAGTAATAATGACATAGCTCCTTTGGGAGGTTAACATTATACTTAGTCTAGTGTACACCATTATCTAGAATCATGTGTAGCCACATTTCATCTCCTTTATAGTGTTTAAACTTGTAGTACCATGGAACAAAACACCCTCCTTTGGGATCGCGAGGCATATACGCCAAGATGAGGTGCGTGTCCACACTACTTTAAACGGGTAAATTCAATCTTGTAGCACTATAAAGTAAACACCCTCCTTTGGGATCATGAGGCATATACGCCAAGACGAGGTGCTTACCCACACTACTATGAACCGATAATAGAGGCCGTCAGATGCAACCCCTGTATCTCTCTCCCACTAGATGTTTTAAAGGAAAGGTTTTTAATTTTAAAACTTGCATAATCTAATTACACATAGTCTTACTCCTCTTACATGTGAAAACACTTAGAAAAAATTCTTATTTTCTTTCTTTCGATTGATCGAATCTGCCCCTCGATCGATCGAAAAAATTAAAAAATTCGAAGTCTGATCACTGTTTCACTCGATCGATCGAAAGTGATTTTCGATCGATAGAAACTCGTGAAACTCGAATTTTCAGAATTTTTCTAAGGCAGTTTTCTATGATTTTTCTTGAACAAACAACTAACATACGAACATGATAGTTAGAGAATGATATCAAAACTGAAATTCATTGATGCTATAGCCTTAAAGATCAATTTAACAAACGTAAATTCAAATTTAAACAACATCATAACATCAATATCAGTTTTTATCAAATCATAGTTTCAGTAACCATGCAGAAAATTAAATGCATAATCTTCAAACAATATGAAACCATAATCTCTAATTCCAAAACTCATAAAAACATGTTATACAATTCGAAATTGAAGACCGCTTTGATACCATTTGATGGAAATATGCATGTACGCAGCGAAAAATTAACGGATCTACTTCATTCGCAATTGACAACATGCACTATGTAAATTTCAGAATAAAAGAACAAGAGAGTGTGGTCTCTCAATCAGTTATGGTGAATTTCAAAGATTGTAAGCACTTGGGAATACTTTTAATCTTCACTCCAATTCCACTAACGCCCAAGATGTGTGGTCTCTCAATCAGTTATATGAAATGTTCAAGAGAGAATTCAAGAGTGTCCAACACTCACATACACCATTTCATATAAGTTGTTCTCTTAAAAATTCTGTATGTTTTTCTCCTTATAACTGATTATCTAATTGGGCTAGCCTTTTGGGCCTTTCCAATTGGGCTCTAGTATGTGGCTTGGACTGGGACCAAAAGAGACCAATAAGACATTAGCTCCAATGGGTTTTGGGCTTTTCTATTAACTCTTGACAAGTCCAAAGTTACCATTAACTATATTTAATACCACTATATAAATATAGTTACACTCTAGGCCTTATCTATAAATTATATCCCAAGACTTTATTGTACATGCAACCCCTTCATAAAATATTCGTAGTAACACAAAGTCATGAATGTAGACTGCCACTTTGTAGATTACTACATTTTAATCCTTGAGTACCCAGTTTAATCCTTTTAAGTTATTCATTATATATTTATGAAATCCAATTCCATAAATATATATACTTTACTAATTTCTTACCAAAGTGGTTAGGCCTAACTCTCTAAATAACAAACCCATTAAACTTATCTCAAGGGAATATTTTGTATCTCCATCAAGAGACTATGAATTCCATCTTGAGAATATATGTTTCATCAACACTAAATGTGGCTGCCCAACATACTGAGGTTTTGACCGTTACTTTAGATCTCACTCCTGATATATCAAAGCAACTTACACCTCATGATCAGGTCCATTATTCTCTCAGGATTAAGAGTTCATGCAAATATAAATCGTGAGATTTATTATTCATTTGACAGTCGTTAGGAGAATAATAAATCTCACAGCGGTCCAGTTCAATATGTCTTAACTCTTAAAACATAACAACATATCAACTAGAAGTCTCCACTTCCATGATCAAGACAAATCATCGTAATTGATATGTTATAGTCTTCGCAGATGAAACACCCAATTTCATCACCGACTACGTACTACAATTTTGAGTTTACAAAGAACTTGTGACTTATATCTTCTGTGACTAAATCACATAAATCACATACTATGCATCTCATGGACTATATGATAATGTCCGAATATTCATGTTACCATTATTTCAGATAATAATAAAACAACTTTATTAAACACAATATTAAGTCATACATAATGTTATACATAATGTCATACTTAATATTATACATAGCATCATACAATAGGATTTAAGGGCACTAATCCTAACATCAAGAAGGTTAACTCTAAGAACAAGCCCAATGCCAATTTCTGCCCCACCTAAATCTCTTATCCCAAACTTGCCGAAACTTATCACATTCCCAAAAAGCGTGCATAACAGATTCTTCACCCTTATCACACAAATGGCATCTAGAGTCACTGCAAATTTTCCTCTTGAGCAGATTCAATTTTACTGGAAGGGAGTTTGTGCATGATCTCCACATAAATGTTTGACCTTCCCAGAAACTTTGAGCCATTGGAAATATTTCTGCATGAGTTAATATTAGTTTACAATTTTGAAGCCATTAACTATATTTATATATGTTTATGCATGCTTGTATGTATTTATTACTTATATGTTTATTAACACAGAATTTAAAACCACTTATTTTATAAGCCTAAATACATCTATATGTATCTAAAAATTGAAACGTAGCATTTAATGTTACTACACTCCAGTTGAGCCACATCAACATCCACGTCATTATCTTTTTTCTTTCCAATTTTCCTATAATTGTTTTTAACATTTATTTTTTTAGAGATAATTACAGTAAACCCACCTGTGGTTAGGCCCGTTTTCACTTTGTCTACCCGTGGTTTAAAACTTTACACTTTACCCATCTGAACTTCAATCCATTACCCATCCGTTACCCACCTCTCCCTTTGCCGTTAGAAAAACATATTTTTAGGGAAAAACAAACATAACAAAGATCAAAAAGTTAGGATTTTTTATTGCTTAAGAACTTCTATGAGAACAAATTTTCTCAATGCAAAATGAATTTTTAACCAAGCCCCATGTTAAACAAAAGATATATCGAAGCAAATAACAACAAAAACAAAAACAACAAGGACAAGGACAATGTTGTCAAAACTGGCCTTCCCTGGTTTCTTCCCCAACCTAGTTTCTCAATCCCATAATCTTCACCATCACTTCTAGACCCAGAAGTCGAACTTGAATTCAAATTGAAATCCGCACCACTTTCCCAAACCCCACTTCCTTCTAATCCCATCAAAAGCACCTCACGTCGTTTCTTATACTCAACGATCACACACCCCATATGAAACAAACATTGCACCACATATTCAACAACCCACACCCTCAACGGTGCAATCGGCCTCTCCTACACGCTCAGCCCTAACACCACCAACTCGACCCCAATAAACGCAAAGTTCCAAAGCATATCCAAAACCAAAACCGACTTTGAGTACGCCCAGTCACTCTGCCTCTACTCCAACTACTCCGCTGCGTTCTCCCTCACCCGAACCGATGGCTCCTGGAGTGGCGCTACGCAGAGGCGACGGCGTGTGCATAACGCTCGACCCACAAGCGAATTTACCCAATTTCTTTGAAGATTCTTCTGGGTATTTTTTGCTTTCGGGTTCTAAGGTTATTCTTTTATGGGATTTACTCGTGGGCTGCTATGGTTCTAGAGTGTTCTTATTGTTAAGATCTCACCGAAGATAGTGCTTGTGATAAAGACTAAGCTGAATCTGCTCTTGAACACTTCAATACTTTGGGAGCTCTGTGCACGTGTTGGTCATTAGCTTATGGGTTTTGAGTATATGGGTGCTGTTTTAATAAAAAGGAGGTTGCTTTTTAGGCAAAGAAACAACTAAGAGTACAAATCCAAACCAATACATGTTTGAATAACCCATTTGACAAGAGAATAGCAATACTGTTGATTTGTGTGCTATTCCTCCACTTTGTTCTCATAGAAGTTTTTAAGCAATAAAAAACCCTAACTTTTTTTAACTTTGTTATGTTTGTTTTTCCCTAAAAATATGTTTTTCTTACAGCAAAGGGAGAGGTGGGTAATGGATGGGTAACGGATTGAAGTTCAGGTGGACAAAGTGTAAAGTTTTAAACCACGGGTAGGCAAAGTGAAAACGGGCCTAACCACAGGTGGGTTTACTGTAATTATCCCATTTTTTTAATATTTACACTTTTCCAACCTTTCTCCCTTCCTTACTTTTTCATCTCCCCACTACTTCTCTAACCTTTCTCCCTTCCTTACTTTTTCATCTCCCCACTACTTCTCTAACCTTTCTCCCTCCCTTACCTTTTCATCTCTCCACTACCCTCTACATTAATATCATTCTTCCTCTTTCCCTTCATATTCCTCTATTTTTGTCTTCTTATTCACACCCTCTACTATAAATTTGTCACTATCTCTTCCATTTTATGCATAGTTTTTCCTCACAATAAAAAGGCTCTCTCTCTCTCTCTCTCTCCCTCAATTTTTTGTTCAATTTTTTTTATTTTTCTTGTATCTCTGCTTTAGGTTGATAATTTTTTATATTCTTTAAAACTCTACTTTGAGTTAATGCGATTTAGTTTAGTTTTTTAAATTTTTTTTTTTTTTTTTATTGTTAAATGTTATCCTATTAGATTATAAAGAATTAAATATAGCATATAAAAATCTATATATATATCTAAAAATTGAAGCGTAGCATTTATTGTTACTCTACTCCAGTTGAGCTACATCAGCGTCCACGTCATTATTTTTTTTTTCTTTCCAATTTTTCTATAATTGTTTTTAACATTTATTTTTTTTAATATTTACACTTTTTCAACATTTCTCCCTTCCTTACCTTTTCATCTCCCCACTACTTCTCCAACATTTCTCCCTCCCTTACCTTTTCATCTCCCCACTACCCTCTACATTAATATCATTCTTCATCTTTCCCTTCATCTTCCTATATTTTTGTCTCATCTTATTCACACCCTCTACTATAAATTTGTCACTATCTCTTCCATTTTATGCATAGTTTTACCTCACAATAAAAAGGTTCTCTCTCTCTCTCTCTCTCTCTCAATTTTTTGTTGGATTTTTTATTTTTCTTGCATCTCTACTTTAAATTGATAAATTTTTATATTATTTAAAACTCTACTTTGGGTTAATGCGATTTAGTTTAGTTTTTTAAATTGTTGTTGTTCTTTTTTTTTTTCTCTTTTTTTTTTTCTTTTTTTTGTTCTCTTTGATTGTTAAATGTTATCCTTTTGTGTTATAAAAAATTAAATATAGCATATAAAAATATAATATTATTCTATTACATGGCGTGATTTGGATAATTTGGTATTTATTCTATTACATAGCATGATTTTTTATAGTGCTCAATTTAGATGTTAAACTATGAGACTTTACTAATTTTTGTTTATTTTTTATTCCTTTGTGATGGACAAAGTACTCTTAATAGTTGTATTAGAAGTACTCTATAATACCATTTATTTAGAAAAAAGCAAAAGGTAGCCAATCAAAAATAATCGGATGGGTGACAAATTTTAGCTTTTGCAATTTTATTTTTATTATTATTATTATTATTATTTTATAACAATGCATATATAGAAATTTTAATTCTTAGATTTTGCTAATAATTGTTTATCTAATAATATATTTTGGGTGGACAAAATTACAATTTCTGCAAAGAAAATGACTTTAATAGATTATCAATAGCAAATTGTTTTCCTAATTGGTCCAATTAATCATTGTTAAGTTTTATTAATTTTTTTAGTTACGTTTTTCGGTATTTTGGATGGTAGGCAGAACAAATAAGGTTTGAAAAAGTTTGTTTAAAAATAAAAGAATAATTTCCAAATTTTATGTTCTTTTTAATGATTCACAAAATGTTATAAATAACTTATATTAAAAAATGAGAATTTCTGTTA
Organism: Notholithocarpus densiflorus; assembly: GCA_030021035.2. Lineage (NCBI taxonomy): Eukaryota > Viridiplantae > Streptophyta > Magnoliopsida > Fagales > Fagaceae > Notholithocarpus > Notholithocarpus densiflorus. Next base: position 14,024,741 of record JARYZH020000001.1, read on the forward strand.
ACTTGCCTTTTGAATTCTTGAGAAAATTGTATTGTTTTTATTTTGGCATAACAAAATTTATATTTATGATTTATGATTGTTCCTATAATAAATAAAAATATGATTACGAAATACACTACTCTTTATTACATTAGTTTAAATTGTTAAAAAAATAATTAATAAAATTACCATAAAAATAATTATCACGCGCAACACGCGGGTTCGCGGCTAGTAAACATAATGTATCAACTCAAATGAAGTGGTCACAACACTGTAAAAAATATATTTAAAAAAAAAAAAAAAAAACCCTCGTTTCAGGCTGGTATAGACTGGTATTTTATCTAGTACATCCAAAGGGTATCAATACTAATTTTTTGTCCAATACAACACATACAGCAGATATCGACCCAATATTAACTTACATTGATCATGGTTGAATTTTGTAATGTTTACATATGCATATCATTATCTCTTCTGAACATACTTAAAATGAAGTATACGTAGGCAACCAGCAATCCCTTAAAGAAGAAAGATTAGAAAAACATATCCTGAAAACTAAGTTGTACTTGCCTGCCTATCTTCTACTGAGTATCATCATCATCATCATGACTCCCACCAATACAAGTATACTCGATTGATAATTTTAATTTTTAAGAGCTTAGCTGAACTGAGCCAAGTGCACTTTATGGTTATTTTAACAAGGCATGATTATGAACGTTGTTACGGTTATCATCATCATCATCATCATCATCATCATTATCACTTTGATTAGTTTAATCTTTACTAACTTGAGAAAGACAAACTTAATTGGCCTACAAAATTTGTGGACCTCACCTACCTAGCCACTGTAATCTAAGACGCTGGTTAGGTGGAGGATTGGAACATGTCAAAAGTGCAAAAGGCTAACAAATAGCATGTTTACACGTGTCAAGATCCTTGTGGCTTTTGAATGGATGACCACTAATCTTTTTCCTATAATTTAGAGCTTGGAATCTAAAAACAAGGTCCTATTATTTTAACAGAACTAGCTCTCTCTCTCTCTCTCTCTCTCTCTCTCTCATCAAATACTTGTAATTAATTTTGTGTGCATCTCTTGAGAGTTTTCTCATTTATGTGGTCAAATTCATTGCCCTTAGACATGTGAAAGTCTCAAGATAATTTAGTTTAGCTCAACCATGTCTCAACATATACAAATTGTTTAGCATCACAACAACTCCATGTCCAATGTTTTTAATCACTTTTTTTATCATCAAATTGTTTTTAGATACAAATATTTGTATGTCAACAAGTATGCCAATGATGGCACTCAAACCCCCACAACACAAAATAATAATAAAATAGATTGCAAATAACCTCAGAAAAGAAACAAAATTAAGTTTAGGGGTAACAAAGTAAAATTAATTTTTAAGGTAAATGAAAATATGGTCTTTCAATTAATGTTTTTTTTTTTTTTTGTTATCATACATATAATGGTAGCAATTAAGTGTATGACACCAAAAAAAAGGTTGGCAGATGAGAAAAGAATATATTGGACGCGTATATGAATATGAGGCTTTTCATTAATGATTAAACAACTATGCGTCCGTTTGATTAGGCGTTTTGAGAGATTAAAAAAGCGTTACTAAAACCTAAAACTTTGTTTTGCAATCACAACTACTCGTAACTTTTTTACAAACACTCATTTTAAACTCAAAACAAGCTTATACAAACGCACCCTATGTTTATCATTTTTGTACACGTGGATGGCACGTTAATTGAACAAGCTCAAAATTGGACCACTACACTATGTGCGTCCCATCAATTTTATTCTCTTCCTCTCTCCAAGTAGATATACATGTACTTCTCATTTGATGATTTCTTTTTATCCTAATAATGTAACATTTACACATATAATGAATCCTTTAACATACTCAACAAAAGGGAAAACATCGTTTTATTTATTGAAGGAAAAACTAATACATACTATATTTATCACTCTACAAAAGAAAATACATAAATGCAAATGTTCATTCTTTATAATAATAAACTATATTATCGCTCTGTTTGTTTCAGCATTAATGTTTTCTGAAAAATGATTAATTTTTCAGAGACCATTTCTTGGAAAACTATCTCATTTTCTGGTGTTTGGTAACAATCTTGAAAATGGGCTTGAGAATGTTTTCTGGTGTTTGGTACCCACAGTTTTTATAACATTTCTTGCATAATTTAAAACATGTATAATATGTGTATTGTGTAAACCCACCTAATGTAATCAATATAAATATATAATAAATAAAAAAAAACCAAGAATGAATTTGGTTTTCAAACTAAAATTTTGACAACGGTTTTCATGATCTCAAATACTCATCTTACTCATGTATATGAACAGTAACATACATCATATATATATATATATATATATATATATGTAGAGAGGGAAAATTCTCGACCTATCACAAGCTGACACGTCACACTACCAAGTCCACAAAATACAGCCAATTACAAAGTGCCACATATTGCTACTAGGTTTTACTATCACTACTCAGAAGCCAATGAAAATTTGCCAAGTGTCATGCAAAAACCAATCACGCATCAGCGCATGTAAGCGATGACACAAGCAGTCTCGCACGTGTAAGCGATGACACAAGCAGTCCAGCGCGTGTAAGCGATGACATAGGCAAACCAATCAGGCTGTGACATGTGTCACCAATCAGACTCTGCCACGTGTCGCTCACCCACCCCCAAACTCCTATAAATAGAAGCCTTCCTAAGACATCTGGAGGAGACACACCAAGCCATCTGAAGCACAAGCAGCATCAGAGAAGATTCAGAAGCATCAGAAGTATAGAAGCTCTGCAGGAATCAAGCCTCAAAGCCTTCAAGAACTTCAAGAACTTCTACCTCAAAACCAAAGAACACTCGAAGCAAAATCATCAAAATTATCTGCCTAGATCCTAAAGTTTGCGGGAATCAAGCCAAAAGCGTTCGAAAACATCAACAAATCACAAATCAGTGAAGCTCTACGGATTCAAGCTTCTAAAGCTCCGAAGAACTTCCACCATAAACCTTCGAAGACGAAGAACATACGAAGAACACGAAGAATGTGAAGAACAAAGGATTTCTAACAAGCTCACAGCCAGAGATTCATTGCCTTATGGGGGACCGAACCCTTGACTTAATACTTGGCACAAAAGTACCAAACCAATTGACCCAAAAATACATCACGTAATGAATATTACAATAATTTTATTTGTACTCTTCTTATTTAATGCATACGTTTTTAAATGTTTAGTATTATACAGTGGTGATATTTACCAATAGTTATTTAGGATCATTTATCCAGAAATTCGTTTTTCTAGACCATTATAGAGAAAAAGAGCCTGTAACATAATAAATTTCAGGGAAAAAAACTTTAAAATGCCATCTCTCTCAAAATAAGTGGAATTTGGAGAAAAAATTGGGGCAAACCGCCTTTGGCTGTTTGGGGCGCATAGATCTCGAAAAGTTATATGAAATGAAAAAAAAATGCGTCCAAAACAGACGACCGAGCCAAAAGTTATGGCATTTCGAAGTTTCAAACTTTCTATATGCGTTTTATGTGTATCTAATCACATTGAATGCTCGTTTTCTTTTTGTCTACTCGTAGATCTCCCAAAAACATATATGCTATACAAATTAAAAATTGGATGTAATTATATAATAATCTTCATAAGTTGATATTGTTTTCAAATTAAATTCTAAAATTTCAAACCTATAATAAAATGTATATGCTATCTTTTATGGGTTTTCTAACGTAAAAATAACGCTTAATATTCACATGAGTGATATTTTATTCTACAAATTACTCTTAATTATTATATATGTGTGTGCGTTGTGCTTGTCTTTAATGTGGGTAAACTTTACCCCTTAATTTCAAATATTGACTTTGCCACTACTCTTACTATAGTCCGTAAAATGGATAATTATTGTGCTATTAAACTGTTTACTCCTACTACTTGCATCATCAAATTATTGAGGATTCCATGTATACAAAACACATCTTCTTGTATATGATCATACCCCTCCTTAGGCATGCAAACTTTGTGGCCTCCATTTTCTAATTGTTTTTCCCTCCACATCTTCTATTTGCAGACGATAGTTTATTGTTTTGCAAAGCTTCCAGATCTGAGTGTCACATAATCAAGGAGATCTTACAAATTTATGAAGTTGCTTCAGGTCAGAAAATTAATTGTGAGAAGAGTTCAATTTTTTTCAACACCAACACTCCTTTGTCAACCAGAAATGAGATCAGAATGTTACTCAATACTACATCCACAGAACCCTTTGAAAAATATCTTGGTTTGCCCCCAATCATTGGTAGAGGTAAGAAACAAGCTTTTGCTGAAATCAAACTTCGTATCCAATCCAAACTCAATGGGTGGAAAACTAAATTATTATCTCAGGCAGGGAGAGAAGTCCTAATCAAGTCCGTAGCCCAAGCGATACCTGTATATGCCATGAATTGTTTCTTATTGCCAGCAGGTTTTTGTGATGAAATCAATTCAATGATGGGGCAATTCTGGTGGGGGCAAAAAAATGAAGAAAAGAAAATGCATTGGTTGAGTTGGAAGCATATGTGCTTAGCAAAGAAGGATGGAGGCCTTGGCTTTCGTGACTTGAAGAGTTTCAATTTAGCTTTACTTGCCAAACAGGGATGGAGGTTAATGCAGTGTCAGGACTCACTCCTTTTCAAAGTATATAAAGCTAAATACTTTCAACATACATCCTTTCTTGAAGCTTTAGTTCCGAATCACTCTTCTTTTGCATGGAGGAGTATAATTCGTGGGAGGGATTTGATCATTCAAGGCAGTAGATGGAGGGTGGGTAATGGTTCTTTGATCAATATATGGACTGACAGATGGTTGCCTTCAGAGACAAATCAGAAAGTATGTTCGCCTAGAACGATTTTACCAGCTGAGGCCACAATAGCTGATCTTATGGATTTCTCAACCCCACATCCGAGGTGGAAGGATTTCCTCATTGATTCTATTTTCTTTCCCTTTGAAGCCTCAATCATTAAAACCATTCCTCTCAGTATTCGAAGACTTGAAGATACTCTTATTTAGACCAAAACCAGATCAGGAAGGTTCTCTGTTAGGAGTGCTTACTTTCTGCAATTGGAAATTGAAAAACAATCCAATGCTTCTTCGGCTACCACATCAGATCATACTAAGATTCATTCCTTTTGGAAAGGTATTTGGTCTTCTACAATTCCTCCAAAAATTAAATCATTTATTTGGAGAGCATGCAATGATAGCCTTCCCACTCGAACAAAGCTTTTTGATAGGAAGATCTCCAACTCTTTCTCATGCGCCCTCTACAATGAAGAAGCTGAGACAAATAGCCACCTGTTTTTGGAATGCTCTTTTGCACAATCTGTTTTGTTGCAAACTCAGTTCTGGAATGGTCTTCGGCTACCACAACCGATCAGTTTTATTGATGCAATGGAGGCTACCTTAACCGACTTGAATTCTGCAGATTTTGACACTCTTTGTATCGCATGTTGGATGATTTGGAACTACAGAAACAAGCTGATATTTGAGAATAAAACTCCTTCATCAAAGGATTTATGGGCTCGGGCTGAACCTTTACAGGTTAGAATTTATGGAAGTGCAACAAAAACAAAACCGAGTTGCTGAAGTGCAGAAAATGAAGTGGCAGCCCCCAATTTCTGATTCAATCCATAAACTCAATCTAGCAATTTCCCAATCGAAGAAGAACACCTCTGTGGGTTTTGGTTTTCTTATAAGGAACAATAAAGGTGAAGTTTTAGCGGCATCATGTCATTGTCTGCAGAAGAATTTAAACCCCCTCTGTACAGCAGCTACAGTGATGAGATTGGCTCTTTTGATTTGTCAAAATACCAATTTCTATAAGGTGATGGTGGAATGCAACTTTGCGGAACTTGTGAACCTCTTGAATTCGAATAGAATCTGCTATTTAGAAGCTGCCTGGATCATTGAAGACATTGGTTTAATTAGAGATAGTTTTTCTTTTATTTCTTTTCATAGTATACCTTTGCGATGTAATCGTGCTGCATTAGCTTTAGCTAGTGCTGCAAAAAAGAATGAGGAGACCATTGTTTGGTTAGAAGAATGCCCCTCTTTCCTCTTCCCCATTGTACAAAGTGATTTAATTGAATAAAGTCTACTATCGTTTTCTCTCCCAAAAAAATATATATATATTTCAAATAAAAAGAGCAAGGATCATCAATTTGATTTTAACACAAAGCTTAGGTGGTCTTAATTGTACTATCCCAGATCTAATAAAATATCAAGTCCCTCACATTTGAAGGTGTAGTTTTAGGAATTCAACTTTATTACGGATCTTCACGCTCCCAATATTCTCCATTCCATATTTAGTTTTTCTTGTATAGCAACTGTCTCTAAGTTAGGTAGAAAATTAGATCTTCCATTTTCTGTATAGCATGATTCATGGCTTTGACTATTGTCTCTTGTATTATATATACACACGGTTGTAGATGTAAAGGATATCAATGAGAAATACTTTTTCCATATGCTGTATTCACTTTCTAACATGGTATCAGAGCAGCCTCCTCTCTAAGTTTTTTTTTTTTATTCATGTCTGAATCTGAGGTGCCACCCACAAGTATTCCAAATTCCAGCGCCTCACATCCATCTATGGCCTCTGAGTCGTCTACTAGTTCGGCATCCCAACAAATCACGGATGTCTCATCTCCTTTCTTTCTCCATTCGGCAGATCATCCCGGTGCTGTATTGGTTTCAACTCCTCTCAACAATGAGAATTATCTCACTTGGAAACGTGCCATGAAGATGGCTCTCAATGCCAAGAACAAACTTGGCTTCATTGATAGTTCTATCACAAAGCCAACAAAATCCCAATCTGATGCACAACTCTGGGACCGCTGCAATGACATGGTTTTATCATGGGTTCTTAACTCCATTGATAAAAATCTTGTCGCTAGCCTCATATCATATACCATGACAGTGCTCAGGCTGTTTGGCTCGATCTTGAAGCTCGTTTTTCACAAAGCAATAATCCTTGAATTTACAAGCTGAAGCAGGACATCTCTCCCTTGAAGCAAGAGTCTATGTCTATTTCAAGCTACTATACAACAATCAAATCTTATTGGGATGAACTAAGTATGCTGACTTCTGTCCCTCCGTGCACTTGTGGGACCTTAAAGACTCTTCATCAAGTGCAAGAAACAGAGCAAGTTTTTCAATTTTCGATAGGCTAACTGATAGATTTGCGGAGTAATATAAAACAAAATTTATATTTTCATTTAAAGATCGTTATACCACACAATCATGGATTCTAAATAGGACAAAATTGTGTACCTCTCTTAACAACCCAAGCGTGTTGCCTCCCAAGGTATTCACGTCTGTTTCTTTTTGGGTTTTTAGAAAACTGTAATATCATTCAGTAGTTCTGATGGCCAACTCCTGATATGATATTTTTAAAATCTTATTTTTATTTAAGACTTTTAAAACCCAAGAGAGAGATTGGACGTCGGATCCTTAGGGATCCTAATCTTCAACTGTAGGATTAATTAATAACTTTTTGAATGTTATTGACTTATCTTGAAATTCTTTCAAAATTATTCCTTAAATTTCTCAACCATATCAAGAAAATATTTGAACTTCTACAGATTGCAATAATGTCCATCAACACATTGCAATTGACTCCTGAAGATTAGAGAATTACAAATGAGGTCCCATTAATTTTATATCTATGTCCTTCCACCACACTATATTCCCACAAGCCACTAGGACTAGATTAATATCACTGTTATGTCCCTAGCTTATGTAACCCTTAATTTCTTGATTTCATCATTTCTATTGGACTCCAAAAAATCTTTGAAAAAACTCTTTAAATATATATATACACACACACACACAATATTATATATATGAAAAACATTTTTGAAAAATGTCACCGGCCGGTTTTGTTTTGAGTCCAACTTCAATATGAAAATCAACTAAATATACTATCTTCTTTAGAGACTGGTAGATTCATTGTTGAGCATTTACATATTTTACTCATTACACATATAACCCAACGTGTCTGTATATAGACTTTAAAATTAGCATTACCAGTTGACATTGTCAAAGTTATATGCATAATAAATAAATATAAAAAAACCTCTCATGTTTGAGGAAAATAGAAAAATTGTGGTAGAACAACCTTTTAATTAACAGTGATCATTCCATAAGTTGTTCTTGATCGAATCCGATTCAGTGTATGTATTTGTTACATTACACCCACTTGTCTGCTTAAAGTCACTACCTTAATGATGGAGTAAATCATCCTATCACATAGCAGCACAACAAGTGTAGGCTTCAGTGGTGATATTCAATTAATATCCACAGCCTAGAACAATTTAATAATCTATGAAAAATCATTACTCCCTGTCTTTGGTTCCTTAACCATTAACATGATTTTTCTACAGATGCGACATCACATACCACATTTAAACAATGAAATATACCTATAAAAATTATGTATGTGAAAATAAAATTTTATTATCAAATAAAAAAAATGCATAGTATTGTTTTTTAAGGCACATAATTCTAACACTTAAATGATTCCTATTCTTCAATTCGAAGTCAGATTCTGGCCATGGACCCACTTCCTTCTGTAAGCAAAGTCTATTCCATTCTTCATCAAGAAGAGAAACAGAGCCTCCTTCACTTGCCCACTCCTAATTCTGATGCTATTGCGATGTCTGTCAATCGCGATTTTGGTTCCAATCGCTCTATTGAATCCAAGGGAAGGGGGCGTGGATGCCCTAAATGTGATCATTGTGGGGCTCTTGGACATTGGAAGCATACGTGTTACAAGTTACACGGTTATCCAATCGTTCTTGAAGAGGAAGAATATTGAAGGTGACGGATCAAATTGAATGGACGGCCTGCTAAGCAAATGGGCCATTAATAGACGGATCCTACATGGACTGACAAAAAGGGGTGGACGGATCAAAAGGCCATATGGCGCTTGGATGTTCATTATGTGGGCCCCAAGAAATTTTAAATAGAAACAACTTGCGCCCCACGGTTAACCCTAGTCCATAGAATCCCAATGCAAAAGGAATTCTAATACAAAGGAGATTTCGGAAGATACGCTCATTAATGAGAATCTTCCCTATAAGGAAAAGACTTGCTACGCAAGCATAATAGTTCAACTCTATACCACTATAAAAACCCAAAGACCCTCAGAAAACAGGTACGCATAATTCACCCCAGCTCTGACACTCTAGAGTTGTGAGAAGTTCTAACTTGACCTTCGGAGGGTATTTGGCCGACACCACACCAGTGCTCTCTATTAGGTCTTCTTTTTTTATTGTCCAGGTATTACTTCGAGCGTGCGAGGACTGTGCGGCTCACTGGTGATTTTTCGGCATCATCAGTTAGCGCCGTCTGTGGGGATGACTGTGATTTGTAAGCCATACAAACGCTTCCCGAACAAAGAGTTGTATGGTACTTACTCGCTCGATGGCGACCACCAACAACGTTCAGGGAGACGAGCCGCGACCCTCCGCCTTGGAAAGGCGGGTCCAAACCCTCACAGTAGCAGTGGAACGTCTTACCAAACAGAACCAAGACCTGGAGGAACAACTACGGCAGAAGAACGCGGTGATGGGTACCTAAGAGGAGGACCAAGAAGGTACCAGTGCTGAATGAAGAGACTAAGAGGGGCCGGAAGGAAGTAATGCCCCAAGCAGACCAGAAAGACAGGACATGAGTCATCCATCAACCGTTGATACGGCTCCACCCCACATTGTTGCAGAGATGCAGATGATGAGATAACGGATAGACTTCATGATGAACGCGCTCAAGGGGAGAGTGTCTAGTGATCTCGACGATCTGGTCCACTGAACCGATTCACCATTCACCATGTCCGTCAACTCTTTCCCCCTTCCACCAAAGTTTCATATGCCGCAGGTGGAAAACTACGACGGAAACAAGGACCCCTTAGATCACTTGGAGTCTTTCAAGATCCTGATGCACCTTCAGGGAGTACTGGACGAGATCATGTGCAGAGCCTTCCCCACCACGCTAAAGGGCCCCGCAAGGATCTGGTTCAACAGGCTAACGCCCAACTCCATTAGTTCCTTCAAGGAGTTAAGCGCCCAATTCGCCTCGCACTTCATCGGGGGACACAGGTATAAGAAGTTTACTACATGCCTGATGAACATTAAGCAGCGGGAGGATAAGACGCTGAGGTCCTACATAACCCGCTTCAACAAGGAAGCACTCTCAATTGACGAAGCTGACAACAAGATCCTCGTAACAGCCTTCACGAACGGGCTACGAAAGGGTAAATTTTTATTCTCCTTATACAAGAATGACCCAAAAACCATGTCGGATGTGCTTTACAGGGCCACCAAGTACATGAATGCTGTGTAGGAAAAATACATGTTTGTAACGCATACAAAACACACGCAGCGGAAAATTAACAGATCTACTTCATTCGCAATAGATAACATGTACTATGTAAGTTTCAGAATTTAAGAACAAGAAAGCGTACCTTGGTGCGGTGAAATTCAAAACCAAAGATGTAGAAGTACTTGGGAAAATTCTTAATCTTCACTCCAATTCCACTTAATGCCCAAGATGTGTGGTCTCTCAATCAGTTTCCAAGGAGAGAATATGAGAGTGTCCAACACTCACATACAATCCATTTCATCATCTCATTATCTCATATGATCTTAATGAAGACCCTTTATGAAAGTTTTATGAAAAACTTAATGAAAAGCACTCTTATGAAATTCTGTATGTTTCTCCCCTTATATACAACTGATTATCTAATTGGACTAGCCTTTTGGGCCATTCCAATTAGGCTCTAGTATGTGGCTTGGAGTGGGACCAAAAGGGAACAAATAAGACTCTAGCTCCAATGGGCCTTGGGCTTTTCTTTCAACTCTTGACAAGTCCAAAGTTACCATTAATTATTTCAATACCACTATAAGAATATAATTGCACTCTAGGCCTTATTAATAAATTATATCTCAAGACTTTATTATACATGCAACCCTTTCATTAAAATATACGTAGTAATACAAAGTCATGAATGTAGACTGCCACTTTGAAGATTATTACATCTTAATCCTTGAGTACCCAGTTTAATCATTTACGTTATTCATCATAAATTTATGAAATCCAATTTCATAAATATATACTTTAGTAATTCCTTACTAAAGTGGTTGGACCCAACACTCTGAATAACCAAACCCATTAAACTTTTCTCAAGGGAATATTTTGTATCTCCGTTAAGAGACTATGAATTCCATCTTAAGAATATATGTTCCATCAACACTAAATGTGGTTGCCCAACATACTGAGATTTTGACCGTGACTTATAGATCTCACTACTGATATATCAAAACAACCTACACCTCATGATCAGGTCCATTATTCTCTCAGGATTTAGAGTTCATGTAAATAAAAGTCGTGAGATTTATTATTCATTTGACAATCGTTAGGAGAATAATAAATCTCATAGCGATCCAGTTCAATATGTCTTAACTCTTAAAACACATCAACATACCAACTAGAAGTCTCCACTTCTATGATCAAGACAAATCATCGTAGTTGATATGTTATAGTATTCGTAGATGAAACGCCCAATTTCATCACCGACTACGAACTAAAATTCTGAGTTTACAAAGAACTTGCGATTTATATCTTCTATGACTTTTCACATAAATCACATACTATGCATCTCATGGACTAAGATAATATCTCATTAGTTCATTTATAAATAGTCTCATATAATTAAACAATCTAATTATTTATGACATGCCAATAAATTGGATTTTAGGGCATAAACCCCAACATCCTGAAGATGCGTTGCTGGCTCGCGAGGAGAAACCCAGGAAGAGAGAACGGCAAGAGGAAGCCCGGCAGGACAGGGGTAGAAAGATGGCCAGAACAGGAGATAAGAGAGATGATCGACGATCCAAGCCCCCCACTGGGAAATTCGCAAGTTTCACACCACTGACGACCCCGATAGACCAGGTCTTGATGCAGATCAAAGACGAAGGAGCTCTGACATTTCCCAGCAAGCTGAAGGGAGACCCCAATAAGAGGTCAAGGGATAAGTACTGCCATTTCCACCGTGATCATGGCTACGACACTGCTGACTACTACGATTTGAAGCAGCAGAAAGAAACTCTCATAAGACAAGGGAAACTGCAGAGGTTCATTAGTAAGGAGAGGACGGATCCACCACAGGAGCAAGCCCCGCGACGAGAGAATGAACGTCCTAGACCGCCCATCGGAGATATAAGAATGATCGTAGGGAGCACAACGACCACTGGGTCGTCCAAAAAGGCCCGCAAGACCTACCTAAGGATGGTCCAGAATGTCCAACTTACAGGATTCGTACCTAAGATGGCACGAATAGACAACCCCGTCATCAGATTCTCTGAAGAAGATGCTCGAAGACTTCACCATCTGCATGACGATGCACTCATTGTCAGCCTACAAGTAGGAATTTACAACATGCACCGAGTACTGGTTGACAATGGTAGCTCGACGGACATCCTATATTACCCGACATTCTAGCAGATGAGGATCAACAAAGAACTGGTCCCGACAAATGCTCCCCTCATAGGATTCGGGGGGACAAGGGTGTTCCCCCTAGGCGCTGTCACATTGTTAGTAGTAGTAGGCGATTACCTCCAGCAGATCACTAAGAATGTGACATTCCTCGTGGTCGACTGCTCGTCCGCTTACAATGCCATTCTCGGACGACCCACTCTCAATTCATGGAAGGCTGTGACTTCAACCTACCACTTGATGATCAAATTCCCTACGGATTATGAAGTAGGAGAGTTGCGGGGGAATCAGGTGGCTGCACGCAAATGCTACATAGCCATGCTGGAGATGGATGATCACCAGCAAACAATGTGCATAGAGGAACAACGGGCAATAGCGGAGCCGGTTGAAGAACTAGAAGAAGTGACCCTCGATGAGTCAAGGCCTGAACGGACAACTAAAATGGGAACGTCGTCTAGTTAGATGGTACGACAGGCACTCACGACGTTTCTAAAAGAAAACCAAGATGTGTTCGCCTGGAGTCACGAGGACATGCCAGGGATTGATCCTTCAATCATTGTTCACAGGTTGAATGTGTCAACCTCATCACCTCTTATCCGACAGAAAAAGCGTGTGTTCGCTCAAGAAAGAGACAGAGCTATAGCTGAAGAAGTTCAAAAGTTGCTGGATGCAGATTTCATTCTGGAAGTGTACTACCCCGACTGGTTGGCAAATGTGGTTATGGTCAAAAAGGCCAATGGAAAGTGGAGGATGTGCGTTGATTTCACGAATCTCAATAGGGCTTGCCCCAAGGACTGTTATCCACTCCCACGAATAGATACCTTAGTAGACTTGATCGCGAGGCATCAACTTCTGAGCTTCATGGACGCTTTTTCAGGCTACAACCAGATCAAAATGGCGGAAGCTAATAAAAAAAAATCTTCCTTTGTTACCAGTCAGGGACTCTTCTGCTACAAGATAATGCCATTCGGACTCAAAAATGCAGGGGCGACGTACCAGAGACTGATGAACAAGATGTTTGCACACCAGATTGGAAGGAATGTGCAAGTCTATGTGAACGACATGCTGGTGAAAAGCATACGAGAAGACGATCACTTGAGCGACCTACGAGAGACTTTCGACACCCTTCGAACATACAACGTGAAGTTAAATCTGGGTAAGTGTGCATTCGGGGTTACCGCGGGAAAATTCCTGGGATTCATGGTATCCCAAAGAGGTATAGAGGTCAATCTGGAGAAAGTACGGGCTATAATGCAACTAGCCCCACCAAAGACGGTCAAGGAGGTGCAAAGCTTAAACGGCAAGGTAGCAGCATTAAACAGGTTCGTCTCAAGGGCAACGGACAAATGTCTTCCCTTCTTCCGCATATTGAAGAAATCGTTTGAGTGGACGGATGAATGCCAGCAGGCATTTGAAAACCTAAAAATGTATCTTTCATCTCCCCCATTGCTCAGCCCATCAAGGCCAAGGGAAGAACTCTACCTATACTTAGCTATCTCGTAAGCCGTTGTCAGCGCAATTTTGGTGAGAGAGGAAGATGGATCACAAAGACCTGTTTACTTTACTAGCCGAGCGTTTCGAGGAGCAGAGGAGAGGTACCCCTAGATAGAGAAACTGGCATTTGCACTGGTAACCGCAGCACGAAAACTCAAGCACACACCATTGTTGTCCTATGGATAAGCCTCTAAGAAGAGCCATGAGCAGCCCCGAGGCTGCAGGATGGATGGCTTTATGGGCAGTTAAGTTAAGTGAATTTGACGTACAATACCGACTGCGAACAGCTATAAAGGGACAGGTCGTGGCTGACTTCATCACTGAATTCACTCAAATGGATGGCAAGGGGGCAGAAGAGATTCCGCATTGGAACATTTACACGGATTGGTCTTCCAATAAGCAGGCAGGAGGAATCGGTGTAATACTTATCTCCCCAGAAGAAGATAGGATCGAGTGCATGATCCGACTCGAGTTTTCAACGACCAACAACGAAACGGAATACGAAACTTTAATAGTAAGGCTGGACCTTGCAAGAGCAGCAGGGGCTGAGAACATGACCATTCACTACGACTCACAAGTCATAACCAGTCAAGTCAACGGCAGCTACAAATGCAAAAATGAAAGGATGAAAAAATACCTCGATAAGGTGAAGGGTCGAATTAACAGTCTCCAAATCAAGTTCATCCAAATCCTAAGGGAGGAGAACAAATGCGCTGATCAGCTTGCTAAGGCAACCTCAGCAGAATGCATGATTGCCCCAAATCAGGTATTATCCTTCGTCCATACCTCGTCGCTCATAGACGATAGTACGAATGTGCAGGAAATAGGTTCTGAAAGTAGCTGGACCATGCCATTAATTTCCTACTTGAAGAATGGGATGTTGCCGAATGCGAAGGGCGAAGCAAGGAAGCTGAAGGTTCAAACCTTACGATTTGTTCTCATAAAGGATGTTTTGTATAAAAGAGGTTTCTCCCGCCCTTACCTGAAATGCTTAGTCCCCGAGGAAGCAGAGTACGTCATGAGAGAAGTTCACGAGGGGATATGCGAAAACCACTCGAGGGCACGATCGTTAGTACACAAACTGATCAGAGCGGGATATTATTGGCCCACCATGCAGAAGGACGCGCAAGCTTATGTCAAAACTTGCGACAAGTGTCAAAGGTTCAGCAACACCATCAAACAACCATCGGAGGAACTCACCCCTATGACGGCCCCATGGCCGTTCGCCCAATAGGGATTAGATATCATGGGCCCCTTCCCAACAACAGTCAAGCAACTGAAATTCCTTATAGTTGGCATCGACTACTTCACCAAGTGGGTGGAAGCAGAAACCCTAGCCACTATCACGGAAAAGAATATTTGGAGCTTTGTTTGGAAGAATATCATCTGCAGGTATGGGATACCAAGAATGCTTGTCTCTGACAACGGAAAGCAGTTCGACAACAACGCATTCAAGGACTTCTATTCGAAGCTAGGGATCAAGAACCACTACTCGTCACCCGCCCACCCGCAGGCCAATGGACAGGTTGAGGTTACGAACCGATCCTTGCTCAAGATCATCAAGACTTGGCTCGAGAGGGCAAAGGGCATTTGGCCGGAGGAACTTCCGAGCGTTTTATGGGCATACAGGACAACAGCAAGAATACCCACCGGGGAGACACCATTTCGACTAATGTACGGGAGTGAAGCAGTCATCCCAGCCGAAGTCGGACTCACAAGCTACAGGGTGGACAATCATGATGAACGGAGGAATGACGAGGCTATGCGCTTGGAGTTGGACTTCTTGGAGTTGGACTTACTAGACGAGGTCAGAACAATAGCTGAACAAAGACTGGCACGTTATCAAGACCTCATGGCCAAGCACTACAATTTCAGAGTCAGACACAGGGACTTCCAGGTCGGGGATCTTGTCTTGAGAAAGGTAATGGGCGCCACCAGAGATCCTACCCAAGGAAAACTCAACCCCAACTAGGAGGGACCCTACAGAATCACATCATGGCAAAGGAAAGGAACCTACCATCTGGAGACATTAGACGGGCGACAACTACATCATCCATGGAATGCTGAGCACCTACGAAAGTACTACCAGTGAAGATGACGTCGTAGAAAGCAACATCCGACAGATTCTCAATTTATTCAAATTATTCTAAGTTTTTAGGTCAATTATTACAACATTCTCCAGTTTCCTAGTTTTACTATCTAGACAGTTTAATTTTGCTACAATACTTTAAGTATTCTTTTTAGGCTTCTTTTTCCTTTAAGTACTTTTTGGTTTAGTAATAAGAGGAATATTCAGATATGATTGATGTGTTTTTCTACGAAATTTATAAAGTCTATAAAGTGGACGGTTCATCCCAGGAGGATGGATATGTCATTTAGTCCATAAAGTGGACGGTTCATCCCTGAAGGATGAAAATTTTAGTCCATAAAGTGGACGGTACATCCCTGAGGATGGAAATTTTATTTAGTCCATAAAGTGGACGGTTCATCCCTGGAGGATGGAAATCTTAGTCCATAAAGTGGACAGTTCATCCCTGAAGGATGGAAATTTTAGTCCATAAAGTGGACGGTACGTGGAAATTTTATTTAGTCCATAAAGTGGACGGTTCATCCCTGGAGGATGGAAATCTTAGTCCATAAAGAGGACGGTTCATCCCTGAAGGATGGAAATTTTAGTCCATAAAGTGGACGGTTCATCCATGGAGGATGGAAATCTTAGTCTATAAAGTGGACGATTCATCCCTGGATAATGGAAATTTTATTAGTTCATAAAATGGACGGTTCAACCCAAGTTGATGGAAATTTTGTTGTCCATAAAGTGGACGATTCATCCCAGGAGGATGGAAATTTTAGTCCATAAAGTGGACGGTTCAACCCAGGAGGATGAAAGTTTTATTATCCACAAGGTGGATGGATCATCCGCCCATAAAATGGACGAATCCAACATAAAGATGGATCAATATTGCTAGTCCATTAGTGGACGGGTTCTAATTAGAATTCAAGTACCGAACAAGACGGGCTAGTCCATACGACGGACAGATCCAACTTAAGGACAGATCCAACTTAATAAATATTCACAGCCCAAAAGTAGACGAACTCATCCTAAAATGAATGATGAACTCATCCTAAAGGACGGATCCCCAGTGAAGACAGTAATAAAAATCTTTATAACAGGCTCGACGAAAAATTAAAATTGACAATTCACATTCACCAAAAGACGGATACATCTAAAAAGATGGTCTTTAAATCACTAGCTACATATTCAAAGTCATGTTTTTACATGCCACAAGTGACGGATAAAAAATTAAAATATTGTTCCCAAAATAGTTACAATCCAAAAAATAATAATATTTTACTGCTGAAGGGAGGTAATTTCAACATTCTCTTCAACATTCACAGGCTGACGGACGTCACCATCAACGGGCTGGGCCTGGTTCTCAAGGGCTGCATTGTCAGCAAATAAATCCTCCGTGCTCTCAGAGGCCACGGGTTGAGCAGTAGCTTGGGGTTGTGTGTCTATGTTAAGTTGAGAAAAATTGAGGTCGGGATAGGCTTTCTTTGCCTAACGGATAGCATCGTCAAAACCATCCGCATAAGAGGTCCCAAGCTCTTCCAAGAAGGCGTCGGAGTCGCGATATTCACGGATCGCTGCCTCTTTTGACTGACGGAGTTGGTCCTTGGCATCCTTAATTTCTTTTTCTTTATCTTCCAAGACCCTCGTAGTAACACTTTTTAGATTTATAGGGTAGACGCATGGATATATTGTCTGGTATTTGATACTTATCCCTAAGTGTTTTGAAGTGTGTTTCTTTGATTTTGGAAATAAAATCATTGATCGTCCATAAGGGAAGAAGGATGAACTCCCTAAGTCCATCTGGTTCTATGACGGATTGGATTGGGGGATCAACATCCATTAGACCGTCACTAGAGTCACTGTTTAACTTCTCCGTCCCTGGATCCTCATATACTGAAGAGGAAGCTGACAGACTCCTCTCCTCACTAGGACTGTCAGGGTCTTTGTGACCTGACGGATACACTTCATCGTAGCCCGCTCCATCGCGGACAAACGACTGGTTACTTGACGCACTAGACATAACCTACACGTGACGGTAAATCCTAAAACTGACAATACTATAATGGTTGACGGATGTGTAAAAGTCTAGAGAAGTAAAAATGCATAAAAATTTGAAGTAAGAGGAGAAGGATGCTTACCAGGACGGAGTCAAACGATGAAGAGGTAATGGTGACAAATGCAACAGTTGAATGGTACAGGCGTCTGACAAGGGTGACGGGTGCGCTCTGATCTTGAATTTCAGTAGAAAGTAAAGTAATGAGCGGAAGAAGTCTCAATTTATATAGAGAGAACGGCACGGAAGACGAAGGGGCGCTTCGATCCAAATGAGCAACCATTCAGCAAACGCCACGTGTCCATCATTAATGATCTTAGGCCAGCCTGTCCAAGCTAGGGGGCATTCGTCGAAAGTCCAAATTAAACCGTCACCCCGCGGGCCCGTCCACTCAGAGAGCATGGACTCACGGGGTGAGGGGGCAACTGAAGAGGAAGAATATTAAAGGTGATGAATCAGATTGAATGGACGGCCTGCTAAGCAAATGAGCCATTAATAGACGGATCCTACATGGACGGACAAAAAGGGGTGGATGGATCAAAAGGCCATATGGCACTTGGATGTTCATTATGTGGGCCCCAAGAAATTCTAAATAGAAACAACTTGCGCCCCACAGTTAACCCTAGTCCATAGAATCCCAATGCGAATGGAATTCTAATACAAAGGAGATTTCGGAAGATACGCTCGTTAATGAGGATCTTCCCTATAAGGAAAAGACTTGCTACGCAAGCATAATAGTTCAACTCTACACCACTATAAAAACCCAAAGACTCTCAGAAAACAGGTACGCATAATTCACCCCAGCTCTAGCACTCTAGAGTTGTGAGAAGTTCTAACTTGACCTTCAGAGGGTATTTGGCCGGCACCACACCAGTGCTCACTATTAGGTCTTCTCTTTTTATTGTGCAGGTATTACTTCGAGCGTGCGAGGACTGTGCGGCTCACTGGTGATTTTTCGGCATCATCAGTTCTCAATCACGCAACTCGGATGGAAAGGTTACTCCACAGCCTATTGCTAATCAAGTTTCTGCTGCTTCAAGTTCTTCATTTGACAGTGCAATTCCAGGTCTCTCAACCGAGCAATATCGACAACTCATGGATCTTCTCTCACCTTCATACTCCACTTCAGCCAACTTTGCTGGTATTCTCGCTTCTTGCAATCTAGATTCTTCACCTAATAATTCTGAATGGGTCATTGACACAGGTGCCTCAGATCACATGTCATCCCAATCTTCTTCACTTGTGGGCTCTCGTTCCCTTGAACATCCATGCCCCTTAAAATTACCCACTAGTGAAATTATTTCCATCACAGAAATAGGAATTATTCACTTGTCCCCTGATTTTTCCTTAACAAAATGTCTTATATGTTCCTCATTTTAAATTTAATTTATTGTCAATTAGCAAAATAACAGCTGTCCTCAATTGTGTTGCCATTTTCTTTTCTACTTTCTGTGTCTTTCAGGACTTGTCCATGAAGAGGCTGATTGGAATGGGTGAAGTTCTTAACGGTCTCTATTACTACAAACCTCTTCCTTCCATCGCTCTCCATTCTCAAAGCGCACCAGCCTCCACTCTCTAACATCAATGACTTGGACACCCTTCTTCTTCTTGCATCCCTACAAGTCTTTCCTCTTCCCCACATAATTTTCCATGTGATGTTTGTGCTCGGGCAAAGCACACACACTTGCCTTTTCAATTAAATCATAATTAAAAGTCCATTTATTTTTCATCGAATTTACAGTGACATATGGGGTGGCTATTCAACCCCCTCCTCCTCTGGTGCTCATTATTTTTTGACTATCGTTGATGATCATTCTCATGCCACTTAGGTCTACCTAATGCGTATGAAATCTGATACATACACGTCTTACACATTTTCATGCTCAAATAAAAAATCATTTTCAACATTCCATCCTTAACATTCGCACTGATAATGGCCAAGAATTTTTATCAACTAAAATGCAAATTTTTTTTTTCATGAAAATGGCATCTTTCATGAGCGCACATGCCTCGAAACCCCCAACAAAATGGCGTTGCTGAACGTAAACACCATCACCTCCTCAATGTAGCCCGCTGTTTACATTTTCAAGCCAATCTTCCAATCTCTTTTTGGGGTGAGTGCATTCTCACTGCCACTTACCTAATTAATCGCACTCCTTCCCCACGTCTTAATCATAAATCTCCTTACGAACTCCTTTTCAACAAAACACCATCCTACACATATCTTCGTGTTTTTGGTTGCTTATGTTATGCCAGCACTCTTCACTCTCATCAAGATAAATTTTCTCCCCGTGATCTCCGTTGTGTTTTCTTGGGATATCCTCTCCATCATAAAGCCTATCGGGTATTTGA
Source organism: Notholithocarpus densiflorus (assembly GCA_030021035.2). NCBI lineage: Eukaryota > Viridiplantae > Streptophyta > Magnoliopsida > Fagales > Fagaceae > Notholithocarpus > Notholithocarpus densiflorus. The sequence continues at coordinate 14,045,256 of JARYZH020000001.1, forward strand.
CTTAGAAAACAAACGGATTTTTTTGTCCCGTGGTGTCACCTTCGTCGAACATGTATTTCCTTTTCAACTCACACCTCCATCTTCTCCTTCTGTACCTGTTGTTCCTCTCCTTGTCCTTGAGCCTTCATTTCCACCTTCACCTACCCTACAACAATCACTCACTAACTCTCCACCTCCACTGTCCACATCTTTGCTTCCTCCACCTACACCACCTTCTCGTCCTAAATGCCCTCTTACACATCCTGCCTATCTCCAAGACTACATCTGTCCTACTCTTCTATCTAGATCATCCACGACTTCACCCGCTCCCCGGCCTTCTTTAGGTATAGCCCACTCCTTGTCCTCCTTCCTTTCTTATCATCGTTTTTCTAACAATCATTGTGCTTTTCTTACTGCCCTTTTCTCATCAAGCGGATCCCACTACATATTCTCAAGGTGTGCGTCACTCTCATTGGCGTGAGGCCATGGCTGCTGAGCTCCAAGCCTTGGAAGCTAACCATACATGGACCCTCGCATCTCTTCCTCCTAGTAAGAAACCAATTGGCTACAAATGGGTTTTCAAAACAAAATTTAAGGCCGATGGATCCATTGAGCATCATAAGGCTCGTCTTGTGGCCAAGGGTTACACTCAAGTTGAAGGTCTTGACTATCGTGACACCTTTGCTCCAGTTGCAAAACTAGTTACTGTTTGTTATGTTCTTGCTGTTGCTGCAGCTAAAAATTGGTCTCTCCATCAATTGGATATAACAAATGCTTTTCTCCATGGCGATCTCCATGAAGAAATTTACATGATCCCTCCACCGGGATATTGCAAACAAAGGGAGACCCGTGTTTGTCATCTACAAAAATCTCTCTACGGACTCAAACAAGCCTCTCGTAATTGGTTTTTCAAGCTCTCTTCTGTTTTTCTTGCCACTGGTTTTAGACATTCACATGCTGACCACTCTCTCTTCACCCTTTCACGTGGAACATCTTTTACCCTTGTTCTTGTTTATGTTGATGATCTTCTTGTGGTAGGTAATGATCTCTCTGTTATCAGCAAGCTCAAGTCTTTTCTTGCCCAGGCATTCAAAATTAAAGATCTTGGTACATTAAAATATTTTCTTGGTTTGGAAGTTGCCCGCTCTCCAGCTGGAATTTTTCTTAACCAACAAAAATATGCCTTGGACATCCTTACTGATAGTGGTCATTTAGGTGCTCGCCCTGCTCACTTTCCCATGGAACAAAATCTCAAGTTCAATGACACATATGGTGCTCTCCTCCCAGATCCCAACTTCTATCGTCGCTTGGTGGGAAGATTAATTTATCTCACCATTACCCAACCGGACATTGCCTTTCTTGTTGATATACTCATTCAGTTCATGCATCAACCTCGCCAACCACACTATGATGTTGCTGTCCGCATTCTTCACTACATCAAATCCTCTCCGGGTCAAGGCATCCTGTTTCCTGCTACCAACTCATTACAAGTCTCTGCCTATTCCGACTCTGATTGGGCTAGCTGTCCACTTACCCGGCGCTCTACCATTAGTTTTTTTATCCAACTTGGTAACAGTCCCATCTCTTGGCGTGCCAAGAAGCAATCCACAGTCTCTCGTTCTTCCGCCGAAGCTGAATATCGTGCACTTGCTTCCACCACATGTGAACTCACTTGGTTTAAGAAACTGCTTCTTGATCTTCAAGTACCCCATCCTCAGCCCATGCTCCTTTATTGTGATAACCAAGCCGCTCTCCACATTGCTCAAAATCAAGTTTTCCATGAACGCACTAAACACATTGAAATTGATTGTCACATTGTTCGTGAAAAATTGCTCTCTCAGCTCATCTCCACTGCTCATGTCCCCAGTAAACATCAACTTGCTGACATTTTCACCAAAGCCTTCGATCGTGAACATTTTCAGAATTTGTTACGCAAGTTGGGCATTACGGATCTTCATGCTCCAACTTGAGGGGGAATATTACGGATCTTCATGCTCCCAATATTCTCCATTCCATATTTAGTTTTCCTTGTATAGCAACTGTCTCTAAGTTAGGTAGGAAATTAGATCTTCCCTTTTCTGTATATTGCATGATTTATGGCTTTGACTATTGTCTCTTGTATTATATATACACACGGTTGTACATGTAAAGGATATCAATGGGAAATACCTTTTCCATATGTTGTATTCACTTTCTAACAAACTTGTTATAAACACATGCCTCGAAACCCCCAACAAACTGCAATTATGTCATGAGCTTTTTTTTTTTCAATAAGAGAATAGGTTTGCTCCAAGTTGCCAAATTGGGAAATGACTGGAGTTAGGACTGAACTAAATTAATACTTTGTTGCTCATGTGAAGGATTGTCATTGGGATGCAGCAGTGATGTGCTATATGTGGTGTGAGACAGTTCAAGAAGAAGTCGATGTTTGATTCTTATTATTATTATTAGTAGCAGCAGCAAATGCAAATGTGGTGGAGGTAGTGACTGTCTGTGGAGTAAACCCACAGAGCTGAGAGTTGTTGTCGTAGTAATAGGTACAAAAGAAGGTTATATGTATGGTTTTGAAACCTGGATCGTTCATTGAACCGTAAAAGGGAGAGGTTCAAGATTTTTGAGGTCCAACCGAGGTTGAACTGAGGTCAAACTGTGATGATGTCATAGTTAATTTAATAATTAATTAAAATACAAATAAAGGTATTTTAAATATATAAATAGTAGCAAAATTGACTAAAAATATCTAAAAATAATTGAAACAGAATTTAAAATAAAATTTATTGATATTATAAGGTTAATATAAAATAGTACAACATAAATAAGCATTAAAAAAATATTTCATAATAATCCTACAAGTCTAAATTATTTTGATTAAATAAAAAAAATTACTTTTGATTATTTTAGTAAATTCACATGCAAATGCATTATTCTTTAATCAAAATTGAATTAATCAAAGGAAATAAATTTAGTAATATTTAATAAATTGAGAGAGAGGTGATAGAATAAGTTGAAAAATTAAAACTGACATAAATCTATAATAAATATAATACACTTCATAGTTGTTCACAAACAACATGTGTGGTGCGTTGGTCATGATGATGGACATGCCTCTTAAATAAGGCATAAGTCTCAAGTTCTAAACTCCATAGCTCCCTTTTCTCTATTTTAAAAAAATAAAAGTCAACTCTTTGACCGGTTGAACCGGCCCACGGTTCGGCCGGTTTTTCGGGTTGAACCCCGATTCAAGAGGTTTACTAAAAATATTTAAATGCCCGGTTTTCACATATAAAAAACCGAATTTGTGACCGGTTCACAAGTAATACTGTCCGATCGGCCGGTCCGGCCTGGTTTTGATAACCTTGGTTATATGTGGTTGGTTATTCAATTACTCCTCTTAAAATATGTTTTCTTTTTTTAACAAGATAAAAATTCTACTCTAACATCATCTAAATGTATATGTGTGTAAAGCATTTTCCTAAAGACTTGAATCCCGTCTTTTGTTTCTCACACCCTACAAGCACTTATATTTGTGGAGTGACCATTGCGCCAAGGGTGAGCTCCTAAAATATGTTATTTCTTTCTTTCACTTGAACTTAATTAATGAAACCTTTATTTTATGTGAGTGAAAAGAAAGTTTCGTGTCATTATTGTACTCTGGAAAAATTGAATAATTACACCAACCCAAGAGGTGGATATGGTAAAATACTTATAAAATGTGACTTTAAAAAGGTTATTAACTTATTATACACTTTCAAATAAATATATATTAGTGTGTTTGATTAATATATATATATATATTAATCAAACACACTAATCAGTATTAATGTGATGCGCTGGAGTAATACATCCTCTCTCTTATTGTTTATGGACCCCACTAATGTGATGTGTTAGATGAGATCTGTACGAGAGAGAAGATGTGTATATATATACACTAGCCTCATCACACGCGCTCCGCACGTGCGATAAGGCTCTTTTTTTATTGTGTATAACGTAATTTTTCAATTTGAATTTATCTATTATTAGTGAGGTTATACAAGAAGGAATTTTTAAAAAACTAAAATTTAAGATTTGAAATGAAATAAACTGCTGGGTTTAGTGTGTGCTAGTTTTTAGGAAAAAATGTATCAAACGTGCGTGAGATATATTTAAATAGAAAGTGTGCTAATTTTTAGGGAAAAAAAAAATTCTCTAGTAGTTTTTTTGTTTTTAAATTTTATTGAATTACAATTTTAATCCTAATTTTTATTTTTTAAGAATAAAGATTATCTAATTATATTAAGGTTATTTTTAATATTTTTTGAAGTTATAACTAACTCTTTTTTTTAATCTTCTTTATATTTATATATATATATATATATATTTTTTATGCATATGACGTTACATGGAGAGAGTCAAACAACATGGCCTTGGGTTGTTCAAAAGAACGGCACACCACAATGGACAGCAATATTAGCCCAAAATATATATGAAAAATGAATAAAATGAGAAGAGTCAAAACAATAATAATAATACACCAATAATATACAGTAATCTAAAATAGACAGCATGCATATGTGATTTTATCAAAGCCCATAACTTGCCTGATAACTCAAATTCTTATAAATAAATAAAAACCAACCCATTGCCAATTTGCGAATTTGCGCTCTCTCTCTCTCTCTCTTTCTCTCCTTCCAAATTTCTGTTTGTTAGACATTCACATTTAATCTAAATATTGAAACGGACGGACTCTTCTAATTCAATGAAAACACTCATCCATTCCCCTTTGGTTTAGTTCCCACTTTTTTTCCCTCACTCCAGGGCCCACCAAAGTTTCTCACTGCTCTCTCAATAATTCTAGAGATCTGGAGATTTTCTTTTCTCTCTGTCATCAAGTAGTTTTGGAGGTCAGCTTAGCTAGGCAACAAAAACGAACCTTTTTCTTTCATTTTTTTATAATTGCAGTTTGATTGATATCCCCCCTCTTTAATAAAATCTTCAATTTTAGTGATGAACTTTATTTTGGAAATTAAGGGCCCGTTTGGTAGAAGAGTTTGAGTAGTGCTGTTTGTAGTTTTTTGAAATACGTGTAGATGAAAAAGTGTGTGAGAATGTGTGTAATGTTGTTTAAAAACTGAAAATGGTTATTTGAAATGCCCTACCAAACAAGCCCTAAATATTTTAGGGTTCTTTTTCTCATATAGTAAGTATATGGACCTACCTTTTCCATTCGTTTCAATATTTAGATTGAATGTGAATGTCTAACAAATAGAAAATTGGAAGGAGAGAGAGACAGAGTCCGTAAATTCGCAAATTGGCAATGGGGTTGGGTTTTTTTTTTTTTTTTTAATTGCAGTTTGATTGATATCCCCCATCTTTTTAATAAAATCTTCTATTTTAGTGATGAACTTTGTTTTGGAGATTAAAAATTTTAGGGTTCTTTTTCTCATATAGTAGGTATATGGACCTACTTTTTTTTGACATGATGTTTGACAGCTATCTATTTATTAAATTGAACTGGACTGGAGGTGTATTTTTTATTATTATTATTATTATTATTATTATTATTATATAATATTTCCTTCCCTTCAAATATACATATGTGGTCTAATTTGACCATCAACAAATCTATTTTTGTTGGTCTTTGTTGCCATTTAGATTTGTTGGTCTTTGTTGCCATATAGCTAGCTAGCTAGCTAATCAGGCGAAGCAAACATGACTTGAACAAGACTAGACTATAGACTAGTAAAGCTTGACTCATCATTCTCAACTGCTCAAGCATATTCCGAACGAACAGTGAATAGTCTCTATGCTGCCAGCCAAGCTCCAAATTGTAAACATTCAGCCCGATTTAACATCTTAGCAATAGAGGTGGCAATTCGTGTTCGCATGTCGAGTTCGTATCGTGTCGACTCATGAGTATTTGACTATATGAGTCGACCTTAACCCTATATGTTTATTAAACGGGTCAAGATTCCTTAACTATAATACAACATATTTATTAAACAGGTCAACATATTGACCTGTTTATCAGATTTTATCAACAAAAAAAAAAATAATTTTAGTATTTACTAAATTGATATGAATTATGAAAACCATATAAATAAATATTTTTAATATAAAATTCAGAACTAACGAATAATTGCATCACAAATAATCATTTAAAACTAAAATATATCTCAATATCACAAATAATCAATCATAATATGTCAAAAACAAACCACAACTAATAACTTTATATATTTAGGTATATTGATAAAATGTAATTTAATTAAACGGGTCATACAGGTCAAACGGGTTCCATGTGATGGATACTAACCCAACCTATTTATTAAAGGGGTCAGTCGTGTCAACTCAAATATTACACGAACTCATTAAACCTCAACTCATAACTTACTAATTCCACATCATAACGTTTCAGGTTCACAAGGCGTGTCCAATGTTGCCACCCTTACTTAGCAAGAGCAACATAGCGGGAGATTAACCATTTTACTAATATTTTATCATCACCTTACAGCTTCCCAGTAGTATAGCTGTGTAGTTGTAAAAAAAATGTTTTAAACATTTGGTGTTTGCATGACAAGAAGAATACCCATTATATCATACTTTCTGTCTCTGGCCTCTGCTTTTTACGTGTAAATATTTGATCTTCAACGTAGCACTTTAGATTATTTGAAACTTGCAGGAATAATAATAATATGTACCATCTCCTCTGGATGAGTGCGCCAAAGTATGGTTTAGTTGTTAAAAAGGTCAGAAAAATTCACTAGAGCACAGCCTAAACGGCCATCCACAACCTAATGATATTTTATACAATGGACAAAGTTGCATTCATATTCTATACTTCGTTAATGGCTTCATATAAGTACCAAGCATGGTTGTTAACATCTCAATCTGGATCCTACGATTTTACGATCTCACTTGCCCAAAACGATCTAGATCTTTCAAGGATCTTTGAGATCGTTCAAAATCGGTAGCATCGTACGATTCTGACAATCCCAAACAATCTTGATTTCTTGTAATCTTCTTTAACTTGACAGAAGGCCCAGTTGGACCTAAATGAAAAATAACATCCCAATAGAGTGTCACGTTTTGAGGTTTTTGGTCTCTTAAAATGATGTTTATAAATGGATGTAGTGATGTATGGTAATTACATCAAATTGATGCAAATTATGAATGGATGTATAATTAATTTATGTGATTATTTAACATATCAATGTGTTTTTTTTTTTTTTTTTCAAATAATGTAAGATCTTACGATCCACAATCCGATTTTACGATCCACGATCCCACTTATCTTCCACAATCTTACGTAGGATCCTAATTTTAACAACCTTGGCACCAAGTCATAATAGCATTTGCGAGTATTTTGATTGACAAATAAGCTATCAATACGCAAGGTTTTAGTAATAAAGCTTTACGGCAATAATATGACACATCACTTGATATGTTACAAGGAATCTACTCTAACCTCAACAACCAAAGTTCATATTTGCCATATTATTTTTTTTGCCACCACAAGCATGTGTCCCAATTCTATAAGACACCAAAGCAAATAACCAATTAAAAATGTTTTACAATGCTATGATTTGTGGACTTAACTGCCTGTTTGGATTGAAGGGGAAAGGAGGGGGAGTGGAGGAGAGGAGAGTAGAGTAGAATTGGTTGAAAATAGACTAATTTTGGGTCAAATCTACTATACTTTACTCTACTCTATTCTCCCTCAATCCAAACGAACCCTAAGTATGGATGGAGAAAGAATGTTATGCATCCTTTATCTCAAAGAGTGCAGATCCACACAATTGTGGGGCCAAAACACAAATGCATAAAAGTATTAATAGATATGAATGACAATGGTAGTTGGCACATTTGGAGTGAATTTCGTCTGATAATTTTGTACCTGCGCAGTAAGACAACCACCAGGGTACTTGATCCAAGACCTACAGTAAAACTTGTAGGGACCATGGCCCAAGACTCAATGTAAAAAAAAAAAAAAAAAGCAGTATACAAAAAGAGAAGAACAGATCCACATACTATTGAAAGTTAGAAGCAGTCTTTAAAAAAAAAACATATCCATGTCACAGAAAATAAGCCAGAAGTAGTGTTCAACAGAAAAAGATAATAGGAAAGGAAGAGAGAGAATTTTATGGAATTTTGGGGCTTTATGAACAGTACTTGTGAACATAACCACAAGATAGAGAAGAAGAAAAGTGAGATGAGAGAGAGAAAACTACACACTAAGGCAAACATACCTCAATACTCAAAACACTCAATAATTTTATTAATCAACTCCATCTTGTTTGAGTACAATAACACACTTGTATAGACCCTAAATCTTAATTCTCCTAATAAAACTATAACTCCTACTTTGACTAGTAAACTAAAAACCTAATAAAAGACAAACTTGAACTCAAAGAAAACAAAACCTACAATACTTAAGATCTCATAGTAAAGTCTAGACACTACTAAACTATCAAATTACCCTAAATTCACATGGATTGAAATAATTACAATTTTTCCCCAAAATTAAAATTTGACCATTACTTATTAAGTAAAAACCCTAATTTTTTAACTGCTTTGACATAGGACACATGTAACTAAACCTTTAAAGCCCTATGAATTTGACTTCAATTGGACTTCACCTGTGTGCCCCATAAATAAGTCTTGAATAAGCAAATTTATAAAGTAGTAACAAATCAATCTTCCTTAGCTGCATACAAATTAATCCTCCATGGTTGCACCACTAGATCTCACATGGACAAACAACTGAGAGAAGTAGTGTCCAACGTTTGATCACCATCACCTATGTATTGATATTGTAACAGTAACATGGCCTTCAAGATTTGTATTTCCAGTCTGCCTACTCTTTCCTTGAGTTCATTCAACCTCGAATCCCTAGGGGTGGTGGGAGTGACACTTCTCATTGGTGTCTCAAAGGGAATGGCAAGTTTGATACCCGGTCCTATTATAATATCATTAAGGGTGCAACTGCCTCCATTTTTCTGTGAAAGGGTGTTTGGAAAGCTAAGATCCCTAAGAGGGTGGCTTTTTTTGTGTGGACAGCGGTTCATGGGCAGATCCTTACATTGGATAATCTTATGCTTAAGGGTCGCATTTTGGTGAATCGGTGTTGTATGTGTCATCGGAATGAGAAAACTGTGGATCATCTTCTCCTCCACTATCCTATAGCTCACTCTCTGTGGGTTTATATGTTTCAGATCTGTGGGACTCAATGGGTCATGCCAGGCTCTGTGGAAAGCTTGGTGTATTGTTGGAGCTTTTGGCTGGGAAAATTTAATTCAGACATATGGAATATGGTTCCTAGCTGTCTGATGTGGATTGTTTGGACGGAAAGAAATCGACGCTCTTTTGAGGATACCGAGAAATCCTTGGTTCAATTACAAGCTCTATGCCAAAAGACTTTATTTGATTGGTCTAGGTGTTGGGGCTTCTCGGATTGTTCCACTATTTTGGAGTTTATTTCTTCTCTTAGTATTGCACTTTAAGTTTTTTCTTGTTGTTTGTTGCTGTTTGTTTGTTTGTTGCATTTCCTTGTGTTCACCATCATGAACACCTTGTATTTGCTTTCTTCTGTTTATCAGTTTGGTTAATAATACTCTTTTTACTTATCAAAAAAATGATATCCATGCAACAATCTGATTACCAATAGTCTTGTATAGGGTCCAACCTAGGTACATATTTTAAAGTATCTATGCAACAAAACTTTTTTTTTTTTTTTTTGATAAGTAACTTAAAAGTTTATTGAAAGAACACAGCCCATACATAGAAAATGTACTAAAGAGGCAAAAACATCAAGAAATCAAAGTACAATGATCAAGCAACCCAGAAAGGGAAAAACAAGAAAAAGAAGGTAAAACCAAACACCATTCGAGAAGAGTAGAAAAGAAAAAAGACTTAAACTCAAGAATGAACCGTTCGCAATCCTCAAAGCTTCTCGAATTCCGTTCCCTCCAAATACACCACATCAAACAGTGCGGCACAATCCTCCAAATAACTATATTATGATGTCGCCTGAAATTGCAAGACCAACAATCCAACAAATCCGCTACCCTTTGCGGCATCACCCAACAAACACCAAACAAGCAGAAGATCATACTCCACATCTCAAATGCAATAGGACAGTGAAGGAGGAGATGATCTACAGATTCCCCACACCCTTTGCACATAAAACACCACTCAAGAACAACAAAGTGCCTCTTCCGAAGATTATCTATAGTTAAAATCTTGCCTAAAGCCGCAGTCCAAGAGAAAAAAGCAACCCGAGGAGGAACCTTCGATTGCCACACCATTTTCCAAAGGAAGGGAATGACAGTAGATGGGGAAAGAGAATGATAATACCCACTCACCTTAAAACCTCGACTACAGGCAGGGTTCCAACAAAGTTTGTCAGCACCAACACCCCGGACCTTGGTGGAATAGATCAAGACCAAAACCGAATCCAAAGAAATTGACTCTTGATCATTCACTAAGCGACGAAACTGAATGTCCCAAGAAACTCTCCCATTTGCGTAGCACATAACCTCAGAGACCGAAGCCTCCCTTGTCCTACTAATATTATACAAATCTGGAAACTCCTCCTTAAGAGGACGATCCCTATACCACACATCATCCCAAAACTTCACACGAGTACCATCACCCACATCATATCGAAGGCACTTGGAAAAATTCAACTAGCCACTTCTAATGCACTTCCACAAACAAACACCATAAATGCAAGTGCATAAAAACTTTGGGAGAAGGATGTGCCAATTAAGGTATATCACATTGGCATGCAAGTGCATAAATGTAACAAAACTCTGAATGACCTAAATTTGTAATTATAAAAATTCTTGAGTGATATTTACATCTTTATTTGTAGGTGACCTTGGCTCAAACACTAGAAAATGATAGTATTTCTTTCTCTATATTCTACTATTGGTAAAAGAAGTCTCTATATAGATGCTTTTTTCTAAAGTCTAGTGTTTGGATATACAGGGAGAACAAATATAATGGCTGACATCAGTTCTGCATCATTGCTTTCTTGCTAAATATAGACTGTGTATCTCTTTCGTAATTGTAAGAGATTTATCAACTATGATATCCTAAAATAAACTTAAAACATCCTAAAAGAGCATGAAAATAACATTGAACCCAAAAATCTAACTAAGAACAGCTTATATGCATTTGACGGTTATCCTAGGATTCAAAAGTGGAAACTAGGCATAGCCCATAGGTAGACCCAGAGCTTCATTGTTTAATAGCTACACCAATGGTACTAAAGCCACTCACAAGCCTCTTTTTTAAAAGGCAACCTATTACATCAATCCCGCAAGCAAATGTGTGATATTTCGCACCCATAATGCAATTCATAATGCTGATAACAACATTGTCAATCAACCATTCAACACCTTGCCAAAATAGTTTAAAAATAATAATAATAAATAAATAAATAAAGAATTGTTCACAAAGAAATTGTTAAACATAGTTCAAAAGGTTTTCTATATGTTGAACTCTTGCCCCAACTAGAATCTCTAGAGTTGTATAATTTGCAAGGCTTCGTTGCCAATAGAAAGCAGGAATTGAAGTCAGCCATTATTATTTCTTGTCTCCCTATAAATCTAAACAGTAGGCTTTGGCTAGAAAAATCTATTAAGAGACTCCTTTTACCAAGGGGTGAAAATAAAGAAAGAAATACTATAATTTTCTAGCGTTCGCACCAAGGTCACCTACGAACACAGGTGCTACTCAAAAGAAATTTATAAATTACAAATTTTAGGTAATTCAAAGTTATTTTGTTACATTTTTATGCACATGCATGCGAATGAGATATATCTCAATTGGTACATCCTTCTCCAATAATAATTGGTTGAAGGGTGAGATCATGGGGTTCAAGACTAAGTGATAGAATGGACCTAACATGTTGCCTCTTGTGATGCTTTGATCCATTAGTTGAGGTTTCACTTCCAACTCTTGTTGGGCTTTGTGGAGCCTAGTTGTATTTGATCCGGATTATGACCCAACCCGAAATAATATTATTACGGTTTTTAATGGGAGATTTTCTGAAACTTAGTCCATAGAGCGGAGGCTTGCGCCGTTTGGTAGCCCATTGTAAATCTTGTGCACAGGATAGAAAAACTATTGTTTTGGAGATTAGGGTTTGACGTAGTTTTTGAGAAAAAAAAACTGTACTATCACATCTTGTATATTTTTCCCTAAGAATAGTGAATCCCTGCAACTCCATGAACGTAGGCAAATTGCAGAACCACGTAAATATTGTCTTGTGTGATTGTTTTCTTTAGCGCATATTTTTTTCTCTATTTTTGCATCTCACTGATCTAGGAATTTCGTGGATATTCCCTTTCAACTGGTATCAGAGCCTAAGGTTAGGTTTAAGTGGGAGTAATGGCAGAGGAAACAGGAAAGGCGTCTGAAATAGAAAAATTTAATGGCACAAACTTTGGATTCTGGAAAATGCAGATCGAGAACTACCTCTATGGGAAAAACTTGCATCTGCCACTCTTGAGGGAGAAACCTACAACGATGAAAGATGATGAATGGACTTTTCTTGACAGGCAAGTACTAGGAGTTATCAGATTAACTCTATCAAGATCTGCTGCACACAATGTTGTGAAAGAGAAGACTACAGCAGATCTGATGAAGGCTTTGTCTAGTATGTATGAAAAGCTGTCAGCAAACAACAAGATGTATCTGATGAAGAAAATATTCAATTTGAAGATGGCAGAGAATGCATCAATAGCACAATATCTGAATGAATTTAACACCATCACAAATCAACTATCTTCCGTAGAAATTGATTTTGATAATGAGATTCATGCACTGATCATTTTGGCTTCTTTGCCAAACAGTTGGGATGCTATGAGAATGGCAATAAGCAATTCTACTTGAAAAGAAAAACTAAAGTACAATGACATACGAGATCTAGTTCTAGTTGAGGAGATTTGCAAAAGAGATGCAAGCGAAACCTCAGGATCTGGTTCTGCCCTAAACCTTGAGACAGAATGTAGAGGTAATGACAGAAATTCAAATCGGGGCAAATCAAAATCTAAAAATTCCAATCGAAAAAGAAGTAAATCTAAATCTGGCCAACAAGTACAATGTTGTAACTGTGGCAAGGCTAGCCACATTAAGAGGCACTGCAAAAGCCCTAAGAAGAAGAATGATAACGATTCTGCTAATGCTGTAACAGATGAGGTACAGGATGTACTACTTCTTGCTGTAAATAGTCCACTTGATGATTGGGTTTTGGACTCAAGAGCTTCATTTCACACCAAGAAATCATACAGAACTATGTTAAAGGTGATTTTGGTAAGGTGTATTTGGCTGATGGAGAAGCCTTGGATGTTGTGGGTATGGGAGACGTCCGGATTTTACCACCCAATGGGTCTATCTAGTTACTGCAGAAAGTACAACATATTCCTAACCTAAAGAGGAATCTAATTTCTATACGACAACTTGATGATGAAGGGCATGCAATACTATTTGTTGATGGTACCTAGAAGGTTACAAAAGGAGCCATGGTATTGGCTCGTGAAAAGAAAACTGGTACTCTTGTATATGACCTCAAGTCCAAGAGACACGGTTGCAGTTGCTAAAGCAGGTACTGATGCAAGCCTATGGCACCGCAGACTTGGTCACATGAGTGAGAAAATGATGAAAATGCTACTGTTAAAAGGGAAACTACAAGAATTGAAGTCTACTAATTTTGATGTGTGAAAGCTGCATCTTAAGAAAGTAGAAAAAAGTGAGCTTCTTGAAAACTAGCAAAACACTGAAGGCTAGAAAATTGGAGTTAGTACACACTGATTTGTGGGGGCCTTCTCTGATTGCATCCCTTGGAGGTTTAAGGTATTACATCACTTTCATTGATGACTCAAGTAGAAAAGTATGAGTTTATTTTCTGAAAACTAAATCTGATGTATTTGAGACTTTTAAGAAGTGGAAGGCTATAGATGAGACAAAAACATATTTGAAAGTAAAATGTCTGAAGTCAGACAATGGAGGAAAGTACATAGATGAAGGGTTCAATGAGTATTGTGTTGCACATGGAATTAGGATGGAGAAGATCATTCTTGGGACACCACAGCAGAATAGTGTAGCTGAGCACATGAATAGAACTCTCAATGAGCGTGCTAGAAGTATGAAGTTGCATTCTGGATTACCAAAAACTTTTTGGGTTGATGCTGTTAATACTACAGCTTACCTAATAAACCGAGGACCATCAGTTCTTATGGAGTTCAAAATTTCTGAAGAGGTTTGGAATAGTAAAGAGGCAAAGTTTTCCCATTTAAAAGTTTTTTGTTGTGTTTTTTATGTTCATATTGATTCTAATTCTTGTAGTAAACTTGATGTTAAGTCTAAAATATGTTTTTTTATTGGCTATGGCGACGAGAAATTTGGCTACCGGTTTTGAGATGAACAAAACCGAAAAATCATTAGAAGTAGAAATGTGATATTTAATGAACAAGTTATGTTCAAGGACAGATCAACTATAGTGTCAGATGTTACAAAGATAGATCAAAAGAAATCTAAGTTTGTCAACTTAGATGAATTGACTAAGAATACTGTCCAGAAAAAAGGTGAAGAAGATAAGGAGAATGTAAATTCACAGGTAGATCAAAGTACACTTGTAGCCGAAATTCGTAGATCTTCCACGATCACTAGACCTCCACAGCGTTATTCACCCGCTCTAAATTATATCCTATTGACTAATAGTGGCGAGCCAAAGTGTTATGATGAAGCCTTGCAAGATGAAAATTCAAGCAAGTGGGAGTTAGCCATGAAGGATGAGATGAATTCCTTGTTGGAGAATCAGACATGGGAACTGACTGAAATGCCAGCAAGAAAAAAGGCTTTGCAAAATAAGTGGATATACAGAATAAGGAATGAGCATGATGGTAGCAAACACTACAAGGCCAGATTAGTTGTCAAAAGTTTCCAACAGAAGAAATGCATTGACTACTCAGGAATATTTTCTCCAGTTGTGAAGATGTCAACAATTAAACTGGTACTGGGAATGGTGGCTACAGAGATTCTACATTTTGAGCAGTTAGATGTGAAGACGGCATCCCTTCATGGTGACTTAGAGGAAGACATTTACATGAGTCAGCCAGAAGAGTTTATTGTTCAGGGACAAGAGAGTCTAGTCTGCAAACTGAGAAAGAGCTTGTATGGCCTAAAACAAGCTCCAATACAGTGATACAAGAAATTTAACAGTTTTATGTGTAGAACTGGGTTCAAGAGATGTGAAACTAATCATTATTGCTATGTTAAGTTCTTTAACAACTCGTATATCATTTTACTGCAATATGTTGATGATATGCTCATTACGGGGTCTAGCACTGAAGAGATTAATAATCTGAAGAAGCAATTGTCAAAACAGTTTGCAATGAAGAATTTGAGAGCTGCAAAACAAATCCTTGGTATGAGAATCACTAGAGACAAGGCTAATGGTACAGTGAAGTTTTCATAGACAGAATATGTGAAGAAGATTCTTAGCAAGTTCAACATGAATAAGGCTAAACTAGTGAGCACACCCTTGGGTAGTCATTTTAGACTAAGAACAGTCACCGAAGACGAAAGAAGAAATGGACCATATGAGCAAGGTACCCTATGCCTCAGCTGTTGGCAGCTTGATGTATGCTATGGTGTGTACAAGACCAGACATTGCACATGCAGTGGGAGTTGTGAGAAGATACATGAGTAGACCAAGAAAGCAACATTGGGAGGCAATCAAATGGATTCTCAGGTATCTGAGAGGTTCATCTACATGTCTTTGCTTCACAGGTGCAAGTTTGAAACTGCAGGGTTATGTAGATGTTGATTTAGCATGTGATATTGATAGTAGAAAGAGTACTACTAAGATTGTATTTACTCTGAGTGGTACAACTATATCTTGGGCTTCAAATCTACAAGAGATTGTTGCTTTGTCTAATACAAAAACTGAGTATGTTGCAGTGACTGAAGCTGCAAAGGAAATAATTTGGCTACACAGTTTCTTGGATGAATTGGGTAAGAAGTAAGAGATGGACATTCTACACAATGACAGTCAAAGTGCAATTTTTCTTGCTAAAAAATTCAGTTTTTCATTCAAAGTCAAAGCATATACAGACGAGATATCATTTTATCCGTTACCTTGTTGCTTTGTCTAATACAGAAGCTAAGTATGTTGCAGCGACTGAAGCTGCAAAGGAGATGATTTGGCTACACAGTTTCTTGGATGAATTGGGTAAGAAGTAGGAGATGGGCATTCTATACAATGACAGTCAAAGTGCAATTTTTCTTGCTAAAAAATTTGGTTTTTCATTCAAAGCCAAAGCATATACAATGAGATTTGTGGATCTAAAAATCCGGCAGACATGTTGACTAAGGATGTCACTATTGAGAAGCTGAAGCTGTGTGCAGCTTCAATTGGTCTTCTAGCTTGAGGCCAGGAGGATGAGTTGCAATGATGAGGGATTGTCTTTGGAGGATTGCGCTTGATGTTGGGAGATTTTGTTGGGTTTTGTGGAGCCTAATTGTATTTGATCCGAAATATGACCCGACCCGAAATAATATTGTTACGGTTTTTAATGCAAGATTTTCTGAAACTTAGTCCATGGGGCGGAGACTTGGGCCGATAGGTCCAAGCTGTAGCGCTCATTTTGGCCCGTTTGGTAGCCTATTGTGAATCATGTGCGCAAGATAGAAAAACTGTTGTTTTAGAGATTAAGATTTGATGTAGTTTTTTAGAGAGAAAACTATACTGCCGCATCTTTTTTTTTTTTTCCTTGAGAATAGTAAAATCTCTGCAACTCTGTGGACATAGACAAATTGTCAAACCACGTAAATATTGTCTTGTGTGGTTATTTTCTTTGGCGCATATTTTTTCTCTATTTTTGCATCTCACAGATTTAGAAATTTCGTAGAAATTCCCTTTCAACCCTAACCAGAGTCAAACAATTTTTTTTATAAATTCACAACCCTATATCAGATGCTGCTTATCCCCATAACATTGTTAATAATATATGCATTTTTCATTTGGGGAAATAACTCAATATAATTCATTTAGAATAAGAAATGATTGATTTATGTGAAAGGCTCAGGTGAAGTGACCAAAAATCATTCGCACCTTTCTCAACCTAACTATACACAAATAGTAAAATGTACATAACTACAATGATAACAACCCTAACCCTGCATTACTTAACATCTATAGTGAGAGAGAGAAAAATAAAAACAAACAAGCAATTTTCGCAAAACTAAAATCAGATCCAAAAAACATCTTGCAAAGAGAGGCTTCGAATCTTCCCCTCCCCAACCATAACCAAAAAACATCCCCAAATCTAAGCATTTATATGACAGGGTTTAGCTTACCTCCAGTATTTTTTTAAAAAGAATCTCCTTTTATTTTAACGAGAGACTATCACATCACCTACTAACTAAATAAAATGTAGGGATTAAAACTCACTACCACTTGTCATTGTATATTTAAAATAAAATAACATGTCCAGTTAAAAAAGTACTAGAAGTAAGTCAAACTTATATGTTTATGAAACATGAACCTATATGTACATGAGGGAGTAATGGAAGCCTAGCCTTGTACGCAACAACCATATAAAAGCTGCTTGTCTGGTCAACCATATGATCACACACTCCCTCCCTCCCTTCCTCCCTCCCTTCCTTGTGACTCATATTTCCATTGAAAAGTTAAGAGAAGAAAATTGAATCTAGGAGAAGTAGTAGTACATCAAGAGTTTTTTATTTTATTTTATTGGCAAATTCAATAAAGTAGCAGCTAACATACAATAATACAAATACAAATACATAAAAGAGTATTAAAAAAACACAGAATACATTAAATTATGTTTATGCATTCTGAAATCTGAAACAACACAATTTAAAGAAACAAAACCAACCAACCAAACTCAAGTAAACAAGTAACAGCCACATATATATAGAGAGAGAGAGAGATTAATAATAATTGAATTATTTCTTGTTACTGCTATTACCTCCACCTCCAGCTCCAGCGGAGGCGGACCCACCGGCCGCCTTCTTAGCCGCCTTTTCTTGCAGTGCCTTGGCATCCCTGAACACACAAAACCCAAAATCAAAACCCAAAAATATTTATTTTAAAAAAAAAAGAGAAAAAAAAAAAAAAAAAAAAAACCTCTCGCGGCGCTGTTCGGGAGTCAAGCCATCATCTTTGTTCTTGCTAGACTTGCCGCCCCGAGCCTGAGCCCGCTCGCGATCCTTCTCCCTCTGGTTTCCGCGTTAACATCCCATCTCTTCACAATTAAGGAACACACACTTTTTACCCAATAATATTTATTTATATAAAATAAAATAAAGCAATTTCTTTGTTTGTTTGTTTAGTAAAGCAATTAGATTTAGATTTAGATACAGAAAGAATTAAGAAATCTAAAATTAGAAAAGGATATGAGTCATGGTGTTGGTGTTGGTGTTGGATCTGAGAGAGAGCAGCTCTGAGAGATTCCAAGTGTGCAGTGAATATTAAGTGTCTTCTTCTATTCTATAAGGTCAATACTCTCAACTCTCAATATATACCTGGGATGAGATGAGAGAGACTCGGTTTTCTTTTTCTTTTTCTTTTTTTAAATGGGATTGGGAGGAGACTCGTTTATTATTTATTTATTTATTGCCTTTTGCTTGCGCACCGCTTCCTTTTTTTCCAATTCAACCATCACTTTTCGGGAAATGTGCAGAATAGTTATGTAAAGGAGTTGTATATAGTTAGTTAAGCAACGTTTGAAACAATAAAGGAAAGTAGCATCTCAAATTTTAGAAACTCAAGATCCATATTAATACTCGAGTCCCAATGACTCACTTTGCGAGTGTTTGGAGACTGAAAATGCCACATAGATCTCGAGTCTTTAAGACTCGAGTTCCATGCAAAAAAAAATTCCCATATAGTGACGTTTTTAAGCCTTACAGTGACGTTTTAAAGCCCTATAGCGGCGTTTTCCTACAAAAATTTTTTAATAAGTGATCACTCCATACTAGGTTTAGGGAGCCCTATAGTGGCGTTTTTAAGCCTTACAATGACGTTTTAAAGCTCTATAGCGACATTTTTCTGCAAAAAAAATTTTATAAGTGATCACCCCATACCAGGTTTAGGGAGCCCTATAGTGGCATTTTTAAACCCTATGGTGATGTTTTAAAGCCCTATAGCGGCGTTTTTCTGCAATTTATGGAACTCAAGTCTTTAAAACTCGATTTTCATGTGGATTTTTTTCCAAATCAGACCCATCCTCTTACAAATCGAGACTTAAAAACTCGAGTTTTATCTTGGAACTCGAGTTTTAGACACTCGAGATGCTAGTTTTCAGCATTGTTTTGAAACGTGACAACTAACTAAATTTTTTGATATTTATTGTTATTTGGAAAGGGTGTTCATCACTTTTCTACTTTCTACTTTCTACCACGCTCGTTTATATTATCTCAAAAAAAAAAAAAAAAAAGTGGTCTAAAGTACCACATCGGTCAGTTAGTGAGTTAGTGAGTCTTCAGTTTATACTTTATAAGTCTCGCTAATATTTACAAAGGTTAACCCTTTTGTAAGTGCTAATGTTGTAAGTCTTAGTATAATTAGTCAAAACATGTTAATAAATTTTACCCAAAAAAAAATATAGGGTTTGTAAATATTTTTGAGGTTAGAAGCTAGTATTTTTCTTATTTTAAGCTAGCTACCCACATTTATATATATATATATATATATATATATATATCTTACCTCTTTTGTATAAATAAATAAATAAATCCCCTCCAAATAATAGTGAGACAATTTCAATTTAAAGGGATGTACTCCAACAACTATGTAACAATTTATAAGACTCTCCACATGTATTATTTAAAAACAAATTTTTTTCCCCAAATTAGTTTGCAAGAATGTCCTTCAATCCACTCTCCATAGATTCATAAACTAGTCACATAACTAAGTTAAATGTCATGTGACTAAAAGTACAAATGGACAGCTCTTTCAATCAGTCCAACACGTAGTGGGTTGGATGAATTTTCCTTTAACTCGGTATGGAAGTAAACTTTTTTCTTATTTAAACAAGTCACATGACCTTTTTAAATATAAATGATCATTTGAAGAACCATGTGGTGGATTAAACAAAATTCCTCCAAATTAGTTTAAAGGCAAACTTTTTCCTTTATATAAAAGGAAGTGTTGCCCTAACTTGTGGTAATACTATTCCACATCTTACCCATAAAACACCTCAGAAAACCCATAAACAATAGTGTGGTGGATGGAGCTTAGTACTCTAGGGTTTACAGTTACGGTACATCCTTCAATTCTATTGAACCCTCCACCCAAGTGTCTCCAAATGGATTATATATGTCTTATCTCTAATTATTTATTTTATAATACATCTTTTTTAGAATTATCTAGTAAATTTTGAGTTTATTTTTTTCTTTTCCAATCCCTTTAACACTCAAAGACACCAATAGGCCCGATGACACCAATTAGCCACTCATGGCTAGATCAACCATCATGAGGTCCCTTAATGATGTAAAATAAATCGTCATGGCCTTCTTGGACTCTCACGCGCACCTGAAATCATCACGCAAGGCAAAAAGGCACTAATAGAAATCATGGGCCTCAGAGTCGAAATCGCATGAAATTTGGTAGACTGAAGCGAAACGGTCTTCTAGGTAATAATCGTTGCTTCTCCACAAGGTACCCCTGAAAATTGCGAATTCCTTCATTTAGGCCTTGAAAATTGCGATTTTGCCATTTATAGTAATTTTTGTTTCCTTAATAACTCTTTACTCAAAAGTCAGAATAAGGCCCCGCTTATTTTGGAACAACCCTTAAGGTCAATAGTTTATGATTCTGCATTTAACTCAATTTTGCCATTTTTGGTAAATTTCGGTATTTTGTCACCTAATCGCGTAATTAGTGCAAATTAGGGTTTTAAACGTTTTTCTCAGTATTTATATGTTTTGTAGTCGTCAGAGGCAAATTAGATTATTATCAATAAACACAGACTTTTTTTCAATTTTCTTCTCTAATGGATTCTAGTTTTATCACCTTGTGGATTCAAGGAACCCCTCGTGGATTCAAGGTTTACTACCCATAAACTAACAATTTAGTTTCTGTCCATCAAAGAGAGCATCATGTGTGCTTTTTTTAGGCTTCCATGACATCACTCAATAGCAACGTGTCACACCAAAAACACCTAATGTGATTGGAAAAAAAAAAAAAAAAAACCATTGTCGGCAAAACCCCATCAATATATGTTGCATTAAGCTCTCACAAGAAACTATTTTGAGCTCAAAGGACAAAGTAGAGACAGAGTGCAAGAGAAAGGGAATTTCATTTTTGTGTGTGTGTGAGAGAGAGAGAGAGAGAGAACCATATGTAAAAGAACTACCCACATTGGTACCAAACATTATGACTTTTGGGGGCTCATGGGTGGTACAATAACTTGGAGACTCCACTAAGGACGGTTAGAGAGTTCAAGCCTATAAAATTTATATTATTCTTGAATTCACCATTTAATTAATAATTAGAAAATCAAGTGGACACCTAACCTTAAGATAAGGCACCCGAAGGTAGGGTTCTTTTTAAAATGAGTCATGTAATTGTTTGCCTATTTCAAGTTCCTAATAAAGCGCACACCCATAAGGTTTGCTCTCTTTACTTATACATCATGAACAAAAACCCTAGGAAGGTGATCCAAGAATCATTTGTGCACTATGACCTTCCCAAATCAAGGGTTTACAAACCCTACAAGGGTATTCATGTATACACTCTCACCTAATCATAAAAATAATAAATGAGATGACAAAAAACCAAATATTTACTTAAGATAAAGGATAAAGAGCCAAATTTAGTGATCAAAATGGATTGGACACATAGTCTGCTTTGTATCAAAGCCCATGTACATGTTTGTGACACCACCACATGACGCCCTTTTGGAAGGGTTTTTAGAAAATAGATTGTTTTAAAATTTTGTCTTGAAAAATCTGGAGTTTTGAAAAATTTAGGAGTTGTCGCTTATTTTAAAAGGAAAATAAAATAAGAAATTAAAACCTTTTTTTTATTCATAAATAACTCCACAGATAAAAAAAAAAGGGTCTAAGTTCCACTAAGAATGAGTTCAATGGTCAAATTATGTCTTCGATCCATTTCCTGATCTTTACTAAGTAAATAAGGGTTATGTAATATTTAATTAATTACTTAATAGACATGAAATTATTCAAGTTTATTTCATCAAATCAAACAAATAGTAAATTTTATGGCATAACGGCATAAGACTAAATGATATAAGAAGACAAACAATAGTAGAAATGACATGATAATGGCCAAATTGGCCATTTACCACTTTTCGCGGAAATTATTAGCAACACACCACTGTTTGCAAAATAATTAGCAATATACCACTTTTTTGAAACTCGAGCTCATGAAACTCGAGTTTGCTGTGTAAATCGAGTTTTAAACGCTCGAGTTTCATAAAAAAACTTGTGCTGACGTGGATTTTTTTATTGAAAAAATGCGACATGGAACTCGAGCTTGGTAAACTCAAGTTCCATGCAACACAATACTCGAGCTTAATAAGCTCGAGTTCTTTGTAAATACAAAACTCAAGCGTAATGCTCTTTTTTTTTCTTCTATGGTACTCGAGCTTACCAAGCTTGAGTTCCATAGTTCCTTGTAATATGGAACTCGAGTTTGTTAAGCTCGAGTTCCTTATAATTTTTTTTTTATAATCAACAAATAAACATAAACATAAAAATAAGTAATTTTTTCATTTGAACGCACAAACATATGTTTTTATTTATTTAAATAGAAGCATTGTAAAATATAGAAATTTTAATTTCAAAATATTAATTTTTAAGCCACTCACACAATTTCACTAGGTGTTTTATGAGAAAACAGTGAACAATATCTAAACATGGTGTGCTACAACTCGCCAAGAAAAAAAGTTGGCAAAGCAACTTTCACATCATCAGCCAAACATTTAGATGTACAGAAAAAATCTTTCACATTCCTCTTAGAAACATTGCAAGCCCCAGACGTGGTAAGACGTAAGTTCTTCCTTATATTCGAATGGTACACTCTTTCTGCAATACTTATCAATCATTTGACCATACAGTAATTCAGAATAGGATTGATATAGTAGTAACAATATGTAGCTTAAACTTCCTTCGGTGTGCCCATGGCTAAAAATGGAGTGAGATTTTTCTTTTACATGTTGTTCTAATTTCTCATTGTAACCCCCAATATTTTAACCAATTTGACCATAACACTTCCGAGAAGTTAGAAATGAATGAATGAACAAGAGGTATGAGTGGCCTAAAAATTAATATTTTGAAATTAATATTTCTATATTTTACAATACTTCTATTTAAATGAATAAAAACATATGTTTGTGCGTTCAAATGAAAAATATTACTTATTTTTATGTTTATGTTTATTTGTTGATTATCAAAAAAAAAAAATATATATATATATATAAATATATAAGGAACTCGAGCTTACCAAACTCGAGTTCCATATTACAAGTAACTCGAGCTTGATAAGCTCGAGTACCATAGAAGAAAAAAAAAAGAGCATTACGCTCTAGTTTTGTATTTACAAAGAACTCAAGTTTGGTAAGCTCGAGTATTGTGTTGCATGGAACTCGAGTTTACTAAGCTCGAGTTCCATGTGGCATTTTTTCAATAAAAAAATCCACATAAGTACAAGTTTTTTTATGAAACTCGAGCTTCAAAAAAGTGGTATATTTCTAATTATATTGCTAATTATTTTGCAAACAGTGGTATGTTGCTAATAATTTTTGCGAAAAGTGGTAAATGGCCAATTTGACCCATGATAATAATGAAATTAACAATAAGTGCAGGTAACAAAATAACAACAATTTTATTATGTGAAGCATAGCCCAAGTTAAAATATTTCAATTTTCAATTTTGAACAATGAAAGATATATCCATTATTGTCTTGGATTGCATTCTGATAGAGGTATTGGGCTCCTATTTATCAAATTTATTTGGTTCAGTCTAGTTAAAAGAAAATGGTTCATTTCATTTTATGAAAAAGTAAGGTCAAGATTTAAGTTCTATTAGCAATTGGACTTTGATTTGTTTATTTGATCTAATAAGCCAAACCACCTATCCTCCCAAACAATTAACAACAACCATGTAAACACTTTCAACAGCCAACTTATTAAAGCCACTTAAGGAGTAAAACCTTCATCAACTCGGCCATTCCTGAATCTTTCATTCTCACTCATTCTACATACCAATTTTTAATTTCTAGCAATCTCAACCAATAAATGAAGCATTCTATTAACAGAAAAAAGAAAAAAGAAAGAAGAGTTTGGTCAGTTTAATGAGTACTATATCCACCTCTCGGCCAAAATGGACATTTGCCCTTTTGGCCAAAACTTTCCAACAAAATGCCCTTTGTCTGAAACTATTTAGGAAGATGCTCCTGTTTTGAAACTCGATTTTCTAAAAATCGAGTTTCAATTTAAAACTCGATTTTCTAAAAATTGAGTTTCAATTTAAAACTCGATTTTTGGACAATCAAGTTATAGTGAATTGAAAATAAATAAATAAATAAAAAAATTGTGGAACTCGAGTTCCATTCAAGGTATTCGAGTTCCATTCAAAGAACTCGAGTTCTAGAAATTTTTTTTTTTTTCTAAGTTCAATTTCGCTATAACTCGATTGTCCAAAAATCGAGTTTTACATTTGAAACTCGATTGTCCAAAAATCGAGTTTTACATTTGAAACTCGATTTTCTAAAAATCGAGTTTTAAAACAAAGGCATATCCTTAAATAGTTTCAGACATGAGGCATTTTGCTAGAAAGTTTGTGAGGGTATTGATTCACACGACGGAGACGGTGGAGCTCTCATTCTCAAGGAGGGTATTGATTTCTTCTAAAATGTTTCCCAAAAGAAAATTTGGGAGATCAAATGATATAAAAGAAACTAAAAAAAAAAAAAAAATTAAGATTATTGTTTGTAATGTATCTCTAATAATGTTTTTCTTTTTCCACATATTTTGTTTTGTATACACACACTCTCTCTCATGGTATATATTCCCCGAGAATTCTAGACTCACTTTTTCTCAAATGTTTCTTTTAAAAACCCAGAAAGACTCCCCCCCTTTTGCATTCCAATCCAATCTGCTCCCTTTATTTTTTATTTTATTTTTTCTCTAGCCATTTGTTTGTTTTCTTTTTTCCACGCTAAACCCCAACAGTTCAATGCAAAAACAGAGAGCATCCCTCGGTGTTTTGTTTGATGTTGTCGTAGGGTCTAGTAGACTGTTAATGCAACATCAATCAGCAATTAAGCATGCCTCACTCTTCCCTCTAATTTTGTTTTCTTCTCTCTCTCTCTTAATATTTCTTTCTTTTTTAACTACTAAAATCAAAAGTTAGACAAAATTTGAAAATTTCATTTGTGATTAAATTTATAATAAAAACAAAATTGGTTTAAATAAAAATGTCAGATTTGCACAATAAATGAAATAAGGATTTTTGTACATTTTTTAATTTAAAATTTAATAAAATAAAGGTGAAAAATGATAGAATGATTAAAAAAAACCGTAAATAAAAAGTAAAATTAAAATTTAAGTTAACACGACAAATGAGAAAGATATTAGAGAATTTATGCACATCATTTAATTTGTTCATCATTGGAGGGGTGCACATGCCAAAAGGTATGCTCATGATTGAGGAACAAATTAGGCTGTCTGTATCAAGACTCAAGAAAAGAATTGTACATTTTGTACCAAACATTTGTAGCTTATAAAAGCAAGATGTTGTATCTTTTTAACATAGCACTTGACAAGCTTCTATAAAAGAAGGGAAAACATTGTTGCTAACTCACAAATTAAGACAAGTTATAACGTTAGCTTTGGAAATAAAGATGATTCGGATTAGTCTGATGAATGAGAAATGAAAAGTATCACTTCTATTTAGTGCATTAAAAAACTCATGGTTTTGTTTAGATATATGTAGTGAATATGTTTCAAGATTAATGAGAATGTGAAATGCACTCGAATGTAAATACAATTTTAAGTATTAGGTTCTCCACCATTTTATAGAATTTTTAGAGTCACTAAAGAAAATATGTTGAATGAGATGAAGACATGTTGTATTTGCTAGACACTACTGTTTACTTGCTTTAAGCAGTGAACACTTAAAAAACAAAGTTTGCTTTTGATTCTTCTTAGGTCTCACATGATCAGTTGCCCTAAATGTTTATTCAAGAGGGATTTGGTTTTCCTAATTTTTTGGATTTGAGGATTCAGGACAATCAGTTGAGTCCTTTATTGGGGGCAAAAAAATTTGTTGGGTAAAGGTTCAAATTCAGCAAACATTTCAGTTCCTCCATTGTATTGTTAATGCCTTAATGGTCTCTTAATTGTTCCAAGCTCAGTAGAAAGGCTTTTGATAAGCCCACATCCAATGCAAAGTGTCTTTTACCCTTTAATCCGCAGCTCTTGTTTATCCCTTGTGATGAGTCTTTCCTTGGGTGACTTTTATCAGCTTTAGGCTAAAGTAAATAGATTTTGGGCTCTGTTTATTTTTTAGATAACTATATTCATAGATGTGCCAAAAGTATCCTTAACAAGCGTAAACCCCAGATGCAGCCAATCCAAATGGCTTTATTAGCAGTTAAAAGTTGAAGAAAAGGTAAATGCTAGCTGCATTTTTTGTCCATTAAATTCAATGTATGAGCAAGGTTTTCAGTTTTAGGTAGCACATTTGTTCCAATCCCCCATATCAACATCTAACATCCATAGCTTTTCCCAGTAAACTTCTGTATCTTCAAATGTTGTGTTCTTGGCTTATTTTGTACTGTGAACCTACCTTTTGGGTCACTAATCTAGAGAAGTTTGTCCTTTATGAGAGTAGCAGGGATGATAATGATCCTCTTGATTGCCTAAACTGAGTTGTCCTCAAAAAGCTCATACAACTTATCCAAATTTTGGTCATTATTGGCTTGATCGATTAGGTTTGAAACCATCAAAGGGGTAATGGAGATAGGGTCATATTTTTGCTTAGCGTTTGAATCCTTCCTGCCATGGAACATAAAGGGTCCATCTAGACATCAATAGATTTCCAATCTTCGACCGGGATATAGGCCTCCTTTACATCTAGACACTATGCATTTTCTATGGCTCATTAAATAGGTTATGTAGCTTTAATTGGGTCACTTCTCAGCCATTTCTCACCTTACATTTGCTTATTAAAATGCTCATACATAGGCTCTCTCTTTGATGCAATCATTCAGGTGAACTTTGCTATTAATGTTGTGTTGAAATCCTTGGAATGTCTCAAACCAAGGCCACCATTCATCTTAGAGTTCGATTAACAAGTGCCCTCGGGACATTTATTAATTGATCATTTTATAAAAGTTTTAATACTATTTTTATGGGAAATTAAAAAACTGTAAAAAAAAAAAAAAATAGTTACTTACTAACTTATTTTCCCATAAAAAATTTCTAAAAATATTTCATAAATCAATACTCTTAGAGCATATGTTAACTTTTCCTTTAATCTTATATTGACATAATTGTTCCCAAGCCTTCCAAACTAGAAATCTTCCATCTTGGTTTCTAGGATCCCATTAAAATCTTCTTATTTGAGCATCCAAATTTTTGCAAACCCTACTTAGTATATCAAAAGTGGACATGGTGTACGTAGGAGGAATTTTGATTAGTGTGTATCTACTTGCCTAAGACAGTGTCCTACTTCTCCAATATTTTACTCTAGCTTACAGTTTACCTTACAAGAAACTGAAGTTTTTGGTTCTACATTGGTGACCATCTTTTTGAATGTCTTTCATCTCTAATAGCTGCCTGATTTCTCTAATCATAATCTTTTGTGTCATTTTAGAGAACAACAAACTTGAATTAACTTTGTTAATCACTTGTATTGAGTAGCTGTTAGTAGTTTTTTAAACATTCATTCCAGGACATTGTCTCCCTTCTATTTGCTTTAGTCAAAAACATTATATCATTATTATAGATTACGTGTGGGAGAGATTTTAAAAATAAATTCAATTACATTTGATTAATACAGTGTAAAAATTGTTATTTATTTTAAGAACAATTAAATTAAACCATGTGATTTTTGAAAAAAGAAAAGAAAAGAAAAAGAATTATCACATTTGAGATGAATCTATTTTATGGTTCAAATTTAATTTAATAAATATAAAGTTTTAAGTGATGGTGATCTACATACATTATCAGATTCCAAAAATAAAATTTTAGTGGTGAAATTGGCAAAATAAATAGAGCTGAAAATGGAAAGGATCCTATAATAATTTATTGGCCAATGCAACTGGATGATTGCTTTTATATATATATATCGAAAAACCTAATAAGCATTAAAGAATTGTTGTTAAGTTTTAATCTTTAATAAAAAAGCTAAAATCCTGGAAAAACCTATCACAGCAAAGTCTGTGTTTTTTGTGTATCTTATATATAATTATTACCAGTTACCACAGTTTTCACCTTCATTAATTAATTCCCCACCTTTTTGCTGTGAGTGACAGACTCTAATTATAAGACTCATGAAAGAGGCTCCTCCTGCTCCTAGAACTAGTACTAGGTAGTAGTGCTAAGTGCTTTTTAAAACTTAAAAATGCGCACACCTCACTCACTCTTTGTTACATTTTTTTTTTTTTTTAGATCCTAATAAATAAACACTTCCTTTTCCTTTTCTCTCCTATGCTATTGCTATGTAAATGTAAGGCTCCTTAATTCCCTGCAACTGCAACCCTCTCTCTCTAGCAATCTTTTTCGTTTTCAGGTAAATCTCTGTAATTTCTTTTTCCTATTTATTGATTTATTTCATTTTTTGAATCCTTAATGATTTTTAGCTTATATGCATGCTTTTGCTCCACCTAACACGATTGCTCTGAAGCTCTTATCTACACTTTTATTATCCAAATCATCATCTGGGTTACGCTCCAAGAATCTGAATCCTTAATGGGTTTGCTTTAGCATATAATGGGGGTTTGGCTTTTTGTTCCACTGTTATTGATTATGTTGAAACGGTTGCTCCTATTAATACAAATCTGTGATGGGTCTTTTTTTTTTTTTTTTTTTTTTTTTTTGTAATGTTTAATTATTAGCAGTATATGTTCATGTTCTTCTTTGTTTGTCTGTTAGGCCAATACATGTTTAGTGAGTGGTTCTTGTTCTTTGCGTTTTTGTTGGTTGTTTGTGGTGATTGCTTTCATTTTTGTTTTTGTTTTTTTGTTTTTTATTTTATTTTATAAATTCTGGTAGAGTTTATTGGTAGTGTTGGATTGGTTTTAGGGATTAATGGGGAAGAAAATCAAGAAGAAGAGCCGAACTCCTGTAAAGGAGAAACGGGTTGCAACCCGTTCGACGAAAACAATTACCCAAGATTCCGACCCAAGTGCTAAGACTGTTGATGAAGGAATTTCAGTAGTGAAAGAGAGAAAACCATGTGTCCATCTTGACAAGAGTGTTGATTTGATTAAATTGTCGGCTAAAATTGGGTCTTCAGAACCTATTACGTGCGAAGATTGTAGGGTTGATGGGAAGGGGACTAAGGGAAAAGGTAAACATGGGAAGAAGAAAGGTGGGGCTGCAGTTGATTCAAAATCCGACTCCAGAGCCATGTGGGTTTGTTTGGAATGTGGGCATTATGCCTGTGGAGGAGTTGGACTCCCAACAGGCCATCAAAGCCACACAGTTCGGCATGTTAGGCAGACTCGTCATCCTTTGGTAATGCATTTTGAGAAACCACAACTCTGTTGGTGCTTCCCTTGCAATGCTCTCATTCCAGTGGACAAGATGGAAGAGAATGATGAACATAAAGATGTCCTGTCAAATGTTGTGAAGTTGATAAAGGGGCGATCCTCAGAAGGGTCCTCGGCAGATGTTGAGGATGTTTGGTTTGGGGGCGGCAGTGTTACAAGTGAAATTAAATCAGGAAGCAGCATATTAAGTGATTTGGACGGAGGTGGTGGTTATGTAGTAAGAGGATTGGTTAATCTTGGGAATACTTGCTTCTTCAATTCAATAATGCAAAATCTTCTAGCTATGTGTAGATTGAGGGACTATTTTTTCAACTTGGATACCTCTATTGGACCTCTTACTGTTGCTTTAAAGAAGCTTTTTATTGAATCCAAACCGGAGGGAGGACTGAAAAATGTGATGAATCCAAGATCATTTTTTGGTTGCATCTGTTCCAAGGCTCCCCAATTTAGGGGGTATCAGCAGCATGACAGTCATGAATTGCTCCGTTGCTTACTTGATGGTTTGTCTACTGAGGAGTTGGGTGCAAGAAAGCAGAGTAATTCTTCAGAGGGAGATGAAATTTCATCAAATCCAGGTACTTTTGTGGATGCTGTATTTGGGGGCCAAATATCTAGTACTGTTTGTTGTGTTGAATGTGGGCATTCTTCAACAGTGTATGAGCCTTTTTTAGATCTCTCCCTTCCAGTTCCAACCAAAAAACCTCTATCCAAAAAGTCCCAACCAGTCTCTAGAGCAAAGAAAACCAAGCTGCCACCCAAGAAAGGTGGAAGGACTCGGCCAAAAGTTATTAAAGCTGCAACTTTGTTGCCACCTCAAAGTGTTTCAACCCCATCAGCCAGCAATGATATGTCCTGTCAAGCACAGTCCATTGAGCCTGTTGAAGAAAAGATGACAGCTTCTTCATGCGATTCTAGACCATCAGATTCCAGTAACCTGATTGTTATGGCTGGTGAAGTGGGTTCAGCTTCACAGAACGAGTTAGCTGGTCAAACATCTGAAAATGAGCAAGTCTTTGAGAATGCTGTAGGGCAAACATCAGCTGAGTTGGAAGATTTTACATGGATGGATTACCTTGAACCAGGAACTGTATTGGATGAACAAGATTTGACATCACAAAATGTTGATTTTTCAGTAATTAAAGATGCAGAAAACAAGGATGTATATCTGAATGACATACCATTACAGGGTAGCTCTGAATCTTGCAGTCAGACTTGTTCACTTGATACAACGCCAAATTCAAAACCAGATTCTTCAGCAAATTATTGCGACAATGAGCTTCCCTTACAGGTTCAAGGTAATGAAGTTCTATTGCTTCCATATAAAGAAGAAACTTCCACTACTGGGGAGATTATGAAAGGAGGAGCTGAGGCCTCCTCGTCAGCCGTGGGCTGTGGACAAGAGGAATTGGACTTTGATGGCTTTGGTGATATGTTCAATGAGCCTGAGGTTGCTGCGGGGCCCATCATAGGCCCCACTTTAGGTAATGGGGTAGCAGAAACTGGTTTTGTGGCAGGAAACAGCAGTGAGTCAGATCCAGATGAAGTTGATAATACGGATTCTCCGGTAACCATACAGAGTTGTTTGGCTCATTTCATAAAACCAGAGCTTCTTTCTGATGAAAATGCTTGGCATTGTGAGAATTGTACAAAAATGCTGCTACACCAGAGGTTGAAAGCAAAGGTACAGGAAAAAACCAAGTCAACAATTTTGATGAATGAAAATGAGACTGGAAGCCACAAGGAGCAACTGCATTTAGATAAGGACTTATCCTGTCCTGCTGAAGTTGAAAACCCAAATAATGGAGATATCAAACGTGATGCTTCTCTTAACAGTAGTGGTGAAAGCATTGTTTCATATAAAGAAAAAATGGATTGCTTGATAACTGAAAATGGTCAAACAGGTGAGCTGAATCCAGTTGTTTCTCAGTTGGAAGATGGAACAGGTGAGAAAAAAGATGCACTTCCAGAGCAATCACGATCTCCAGGTTGCTATAAAACTTGCAGTCAAGAAAATTTCTTTGGTCAAGTCACTGATTCCTGTAGTACAGAATGCACCACCGGTAAAGTCCAGCAAAATGAATCCCAGTTGTTGGATGGGAACTGTGAATCAGAGGGAAGTGAGGATGAGGAGACAGATTCCAAGAGTGTGAAGGTGAAGAGGGATGCAACCAAAAGGGTCCTTATTTACAAGGCCCCGCCGATTCTCAGCATTCATCTTAAAAGGTTTAGCCAAGATGCTCGTGGTCGATTAAGTAAATTGAATGGCCATGTCAGTTTCAGAGAAACAATTGATCTTGGACCATATATGGATCCCAGGTACTCCTCCAACCTAATCTTGATGCTCATTTTGGATTGTCAAATGCCATTGTTGCATTGTTGCATTGCTTCTTTTCTTCATGTTCTGTATTGTGTTTGACTGATTTAGACACCTTCTCTAAAGCTGTATTTTCCTGCATTTATGAAAGAACTTGTAACTTAATCAAGAATTTTTTGGGGTCACTCATTCTCTTTTCTGGTGCAGGTTAAATGTTTTTTTTTTATTGTCTTGTCGCATATATTTTCAACTTCCTTATTTTTAACATATATCTCAATTAATTGGTGCTTATCTTCATTAGTAAGACTGCCACTCTGACCGTTTTATCAAAAAAAAAAAAAAAAGACTGCCACAGCAAGCCCATTCCTTGCAATTATAACTTGGCTGGGCACGTAAGAGATTCCCTGGTAGATATGGAACCCTGTCTCTTTAAGTTTTAACTTTGTATAGTATTCTTGCTTCTTTATGATGATTGTTATAATATTCTAGTTTTAGAAACATTAACCAAAATTTGGAGCCAGGATGAGGCTTTGTGGAAGTATTATGACTGTATTGAGTTAGCCTTCCTTTATTTATTTTTAATTTTTATATTTGATATCCAAAATTAAGAACTATTCGAGTCAAACAAAAGGAACTTTACCAACTGGTAACCAAATGCATTTGTACTTCAAAGTTTAATATTATCCATCAAACTGAAATACTAAGAAAATGTAGAAGATGTAGGGATAGCAAAAGGAACTTTTTGTGCTGAAAGCCTGCTAGGTTGGCTACAATTTTTGCAATCTTATTAACAGATTAAGAGAGTCATCGTAAGTTAGTCAACACTTTGTTTATGGATGAAGCCATGCTGGCAGATAAATAGACCTAATAGGCTAGTAACTCTTTATGTAGACCTCTTAGTACTAAAAGATTAAGAAAGTCATTAAAAGACAGATCAACAGTTTGTTTGTGGATGAATGCCATACTGATAAGACATAATAACCCAATGGGCTAGTAACTCTATATAAACCTCATCACTTCTATACAGTGAATTTAAAGGTTAGCCTCATATCAGTTTCTTGAAGGCTGGGCAATTGATTTTTCCTGTGTATGTGTGTGTTTGTCCCTGCCTAGTTTTATTTTTAACTGCAGTCAGTGCTAAGACACATGAGACACAGAGTGATGGTGAAGTAGCTGTCAATTGTGGGGATTATTTGCAAGACATATAGCTTAAGTATCTAACAACGTATAGATTATGTCATTATGCTCTGAAGCAATCAAGGGGATCAAACATTATAATTGGATCCTCCAAGTGAGTTAGAAAACCTTTTTTTTTTTTTTTTAAACTTCAGTTTGTGTGTTTATGCCTGATATGGAATTAATTAGCTGTTAATAAATGATGAGTGTCCTCAAGTGAACAGGTTGTATACAAGAGGTCCTCCTATACACTACTATTGTTAAATGATGAAGAAAGTCCAATATGGAGGGCTGCCCACTGCAGTCATATATTAACACAGAAATCTCTTGAACAAAGATTTTAGCATGTTTGTAGAAAGCTCCACTCCCTTAAAGGTCCATTGATTTCATTTGCGCCAATTAATTCACATTATGCAGAGCGAGACATCATTCTAACAAAGAAACACTTAAACAACCTTTTTTAGGTGTCAAACTGAATCCAAAGACTGGAAATATTAATGACCTCAAATCTCGTGTGACTAAAGAATGTTTAATGGACTCTTTTATGAAATTTTCTCATGCCACATCACCACAATAATTATTATCCTTTTCATGAGATTATCTATTGTTATAAGTTTACCTCAGGTAGCTGTTCACACATGTATACACAAAAAAGAAGAAAAGAAGAAGAAGAAGAAGCTATCTTATGTGGTATCTTTGTTTGTTATTTGTAAGTTATATATGCACTCAAGTGGATTTTTGAATTGCAATCTCACCCCCTGCCCATTCTTATGTGAGAAGAAAGTGCCATTTGAACTAGAACTCATTAGCTATCTTATGTGATATCGTACTCACTAAATAGTCATTCATAGGAAATGGGCACTAGTAGTGCTTAATTTATTGCTTGTCCGTTTTCTATTTTTATGTATTAAAACTACAGTTTGATATTCATGTAGTGGTCCAGAGCCACTATTTTGTTTGAGCATACATGCTTTGTTTTGCTTCTATTTCTATGTATCTGTGATCTGTTGATGCTTAGAAAAATGATTAAGGTTTCAGTGGAATTAATGGTTTTTGTTTTGATCTTCAATTCTTTCAAATTATTACAGCATTATAAATTTAGATGTGGGTGTTTTTCCTCAGATTATTCTTGTGGTTTCAATAACTGAAGATTAGGGTAGACATTATTGTATTATTCAAGTAGAATTTGGGAAATATGATGTTTTGATGCAAGAACGAAGAAAAAAAAAAGATATAGTGATATTTAGGTACAAAAATGACAAAAAGGTGTGTTAGGAGTGCATATAGAGGTGAAACAAATGAAAAATAAGTGAAAATGGGCCGAGTAGAACTTCTGCCAGACGTCTCACGTACGCGGGTCAAAGCCTACATATGCAGACAAGACTCCGCATACGCAGGGCCATTCCCATGTACGCAGAGCCTCAAGAACACACTTGCGAATGCGAGAATAGAGCTGCGTACACATGAATGAAAGCTACGTATGTAGGCCCGAGCCCATGCATGCAAGAACACAAGAAGAAGCAGTTCTTCGACATTTTGAAAGATACATAATCCAAAATCAATCCTAGACATGTTCCTACCCCTCTTAAGGTGTCAAGTTTTCATCTAAACCCATCCTATAGCAAAACTCAATCATCTACATGGCCAAAAACACATTGAAACAGAAGATCAGAGAGGAACTTGAAAATGAGAAAAAATTTCAAAACTTACAGATTCGGTCGTGGGAATGTGATTCTCTGGTTGGTATGTCAATGGTGGAGACCCTACCAACCTTGTTGCTCCACTCCACCGGGCAAGGTGAAATGCATCAGAATATAGGACGTAGGAGGACTTCTTGGCCTTGGGTGCCATTGGAGAAGATGATGAGAGAATGAGAGAAAATGAGAAAGTGAGAGGGCTTGAGAAAATGAAAGAGTTAGAAAGTGAGAGAAAGAAAGAGGAGAAGGAGGTTTTTGTAGAGAGAAACAAAGAGAGTTATGGAGAATATGAAGAGGTGAGGAAGATGAAGAGAATGAAGAAAAAAAAGAAGAAACGGTTGGTATCCATTGGGAAAAATGAAAAGGCAGGAACACACCTGATGGCTAAACTATGTGTAGTTTAGGCCTCACCATTAAACTATGTGTAGTTTAGTCATGAACAGTAAAAAATATATATATATATATATATCTTTCAAAAAAGAGGGACATCTTATGATTACCCCAATTAAGGCACAAAATTATCAAATGACTCATCAGTGAACGGTAAAGGAAGTAGAAGACTCTTCCCCCGATCAGGCACATCAAAAACCATCCCTAGTGGATCAAATACATTAAGAACCATCCTCAGTGATTCAAGCACATCGAAAACATCATCCCTATGAAGGAAGCAGAAGACTCTTCCCCAGCGGATCAAGCACATAAAAAACACTACCCTTAGTAAAGAAGCAGAAGACTCTTCCTCAATATTTCAAGCATCTCAAAAAACACTATCCTCAGTAAGGAAGCAGAAGATTCTTCCTCAAATGGATCAAACCTATCAACCATCATCCCTATAGAGGAAGCAGAAGACTCTTCCTCAATAGTTCAAGCATATCGAGCATCATGCCCATGGAGGAGGCAGAAGATTCTTACCCAAAGTATCCCTAGTAAGGAAGTAGAAGATTCTTCCCTAGTGAGTCCAATACAAAAAAAAAAAAAAATCCCCAGCGAGGAAGTAGAAGATTCTTCCTCAAAGTCCTCAACGAACCATGAAAGAAGTAGAAGATTCTTCCCTAGTGGATCACACATCTACACTATTCTTTAGCGAGTCCTACTCCTCAACTAGTTTCCCATCCCCAAGCAAGTCATAAGAGGTAGAAGATTCCTTCCCATACGCATCTACTCTTCAGCGAGTTTTCACTATCTCCGATGGATCCAACAATCAAGACTACTCGTGCACATATCCTCTGGGAGTTGAACATGCAGGCACAGTAGAAAAGGGTAGAGATAGTGATAGAGAAAGAGACCAAGGTCAACCTGAGGCAAGAGCCTTACCAAAAAAGGTAGAGAAAGAAGTGAAGAAGATAATGTTAGGATTAGTGCCCTTAAATCCTATTGTAAGATGCCATGTATGATAATATGTATGACATTATTTGTGAAATGATGTATGACTTAATATTGTGTTTAATAAAGTTGTTTTATTATTATCTAAAATAATGGTAACATGAATATTCGGACATTATCATATAGTCCATGAGATGCATAGTATGTGATTTAGTCACAGAAGATATAAGTCACAAGTTCTTTATAAACTCAGAATTGTAGTTCGTAGTTGGTGATGAAATTGGACATTTCATCTGCGAAGACTATAACATATCAACTAAGATGATTTGTCTTGATCATGGAAGTGGAGACTTCTAGTTGATGTGTTGATATATTTTAAGAGTTAAAACATGTTGATCTGGACTGCTATGAGATTTATTATTCTCCTAACGACTGTCAAATGAATAATAAATCTCACGACTTCTATTTACATGAACTCTTAATCCTGAGAGAATAATAGACCTGATCATAAAGTGTAGGTTGCTTTGATATATCAGGAGTAAGATCTAATGTTACAATCAAAACCTCAGTATGTTGGGTAGCCACATTTAGTGTTGATGGAACATATATTCTCAAGATGGAATTCATAGTCTCTTAACGGAGATACAAAATATTCACTTGAGATAAGTTTAATGGGTTTGTTATTCAGAGAGTTAGGCATAACCACTTTAGTAAGACTAAAGTATATATTTATGGAAATTGGATTTCATAAGTATATGGTGAATAACTTCAAAGGATTAAACCGGGTACTCAAGGATTAAGATGTAGTAGTTCACAAAGTGGCAGTCTTCATTCATGACTTTGTGTTACTACAAATATTTTATGAAAGGGTTGCATGCACAATAAAGTCTTGGGATATAATTTATTAATAAGACATAGAGTGCAATTATATTTATATAGTGGTATTAAATATAATTAATGGTAACTTTGGACTTGTCAAAAGTTGACAGAAAAGCCCTTCCCATTGGAGCTAGTGTCTTATTTGTTCCCTTTTGGTCCCACTCCAAACCACATACTAAAGCCCAATTGGAAAGGCCCAAAAGGCTAGCCCAATTAGATAATCAGTTATATGGAGAAAAACATACAAAATTTTGGTATGAACATGAATTAGTATGTATGTGAGTGTTGAACACTTTTTCATTCTCTCTAGAACACATACATATAACTGATTGAGAGACCACACTTCTTGGGCTTCAAGTGGAATTGGAGTGAAGATTAAAAGTATTCACAAGTACTCTTCATCTTTGGTTTTAAATTTCACCGCATTACGGTACACTCTCTTGTTCATATATTCTGAAATTTACATAGTACATGTTATCAATTGCGAATGAAGTATATCCGTTAATTTTCCGCTACATACATGCATATTTCCATCAGATAAGAGGAACAAGTCATCAGGAGAAGTTTGAGGTAAGAGCCCCGGATAGACACCACAGAAACTATATCCTTTTGTTGTTTGTTGGGTTAGCTCGTAAGAGCACCTTTGTTTTTTGGGTTAGCTCATAAGAGCACCCTTGTTTGTTTGTTTTTTTTTTTTTCTTTTTAAGTAACTCTAGGATAGTGAGTCACTCGCCATTTGCTTGTAAGTGGCAAAAAAGGTTTTGAGATAGTGAACCTATCATTGCTCATTTCCCAAGCAACAAATGTGGGACTTCGGACATACGAATCCCACGCAGCTCTTCGGAGTTGCACCCCGCCCCATGTATGCGTGATGTGTGTCGTGTGCGTGGGTTGAGCCCGAACCGTACGTCAAAACAAAATGTTTTGTCTTTTATTCTTTTGATTCTATTAGTGAAGCTCACGAATCAAAAGAGGGGCATCTGTAGACACCATATTTTGTACTCCTTACGACTCGGGCCCTCGTTCCCCAATGATTCTCGAACTCTAAGGCCCAAGGCCGGTTTAGGGCCTAATCAGATATCAAATTGACTTAAGGAGTGTTAAAATGAAAAATATAACCTTTTAAATAAGCAAAAATTTATTTTTGGAAATAAAATAACCAAAGTGGCCCTCGGCCTGTGTACGTGGGTCGCTACCTACGTACATGGGCCAAAGCATGCGTACGTAGGCACGTTTTTGCGTCCACAGCTAAGGTTTCAAAAGCATAAGAAAGACAAGTTTTCTGCAATAATGGCTGAGGTTTGGAATGAATCCCACATTTTCTAGGAGCCATTTCAAACCCCATTTTCTCAACTATAAAAAAGCCTTACATGGTACATTTTCAAAACATACAGAAATCCCACGGGAAAAACCTAAG
Organism: Notholithocarpus densiflorus; assembly: GCA_030021035.2. Lineage (NCBI taxonomy): Eukaryota > Viridiplantae > Streptophyta > Magnoliopsida > Fagales > Fagaceae > Notholithocarpus > Notholithocarpus densiflorus. The sequence continues at coordinate 14,083,799 of JARYZH020000001.1, forward strand.
ATTCACTAGAAAATAGTAAATCAAAAAGGAGTTTTTCACAAAACACCCTCAAGTCAATTTAATTTGATTAGGACCTTTTTTGACCCCAATCCTTTTAGTTTAACATTGCTAATCACTTTCTTATTGGTTTGTGAATAGATTTGACTAAGGGGAATGGTCAAAAACCAAGCCTAGGAGCTTTTTGCTTTAAGGTATTCTTTCTAGCTTTCTTTTATTTTTTGTCTTTCTTTTCTTGTTTTAATCTTGTTTTTAGTTTGGTTTATGTTTATGCATGTTTGCCTAGATCAATATATAGTTTTGTCTAGGTACTGAGCATGCTAGGTTGTTAGAATTAGGTTTTTCTTACTTGTGCTCTATTTTCTGCGTTTTTAGGTTTTCTGAGCAAGGACTTACGTACGCATAATCTTGCCTACGCACGCAGGCTTGATTATGCACACGTAGGCCTGTCTAGCGTGCGTGATGCCGTTGCCTAGAAACCCTAAACTTTTGTTTATTTTGTTTTTGCCTTCACATGTTTGTTCTGTTTAGCCTATTTTTCACATGTTTTAGGCTCTATAGGTTCCTAATTACCTCTTTCACATGTTTGTTTGTTATCACATGTTTAGATTAGGGTTTGTTTTGTTTCCTTGCTTTGATGCCATGCCATTCATTCACATGTCCATGCATTGATGCCATAGGTGTTGTGTTGCTGCAAGGTAAGTAAAGGGTAAGTCATACATTAGAAATGTCCATGCATTTGTGTTTTGGTTTTATTTTGATTGATACGATGAAGCATGCTTAGATGTATGATTAGGGTTTCTTATGTGTTAATGCTTTGCTTTTGATATGTATTGTTTGATGATATGCTTGCTACCATGTTTGGGGTTGCTGCCTTATTTAGATGTATTCTAGGGTTTCTTTTGTGTGTTTGACTCTCTTTTGCTTTGTGGATAGATAAGTATGCTTGTTTAGGGTTAAAGATGTCATGTTGTTTGTTAGATGCATGTTAGTATGTGTGTGAGTTTAGAATGCAAGTATTTAAATAGTTTTTAATAGGGTTAAGACATAGGACACAATGATGGGAGGCCAACCTTAGGGTTGGGCAGTCTTGGGTGCCTAACACCTTCCCAAGAGCGTACCTAAACTTCAAACCCATACTCTAGTAATAAGATCAAAAAGGTCATTCCTCAAAGGGATGCTATATATATGGTTCCTAGACCATTGCAAAAACTAGGTGGCAACTCCAAACCCTTGTGTCCACAATAATATACTAACATAAACATGATATAATATTTACATAAGCCTTAAACATTAATATGATATCATAAATAACTTATGCTAACTCTAATGTATTAAAGAAACAAAAACTATGATTAAGCGAACAAAATAACTTATTACACTGCATAATAAACGTCAATATATGGAATGGATTAAATGCTTTTATCATTATTTAAAATACAATATTCCTACATTGTTCTTTTATACTTTAATGGCTCTTTACTTAAAGTGAAAAAATGTAATGTACATGTGTGTGCAATTTTAAACTTTCGCTTTTCAATGATGAATTTGTTATTTCAACCAATTTCTATGACTATTATGCTATAGTCAAATTCTTTGTCCTCTTGAAATTAAAATAAAATAAATTAAAACTTTCTTTATCCCTTTAATTTTGTATTATTTTAATTCAATAAAAAACATGTTTATGTTATTGTGACATTACTTTATGTTATTATTTTAACATATTTTGAACATTCTATATAATCTTTTCACATTACATTTTAAAGCATTATCCGTGCATCGCGCGGGTGCTTTGCTAGTAATAATTAATAGCCGAAACGTTTGACTTTTTGTTGACCATTCCTCATTGCGCCACATGACTACATAAATTAATGTCACCTATACATTTAAAAACACCAAATAGTTGTGACTTTTCATTTTTCAATAGGCACCTTTTCGGTTAATAGGTATATTTTCATTTAATAGGCACCTTTTCAGCCAATATACACCTTTTGACTTTTTGTTAACCGTTGCTTAGCTTTACCTTTTTTTTTAAAGCTCCCAAATTTTTTCACATCAACATTATTTAAATAAAAAAAATTATAATTTTATATTTCTAAAACCCAACACAAAATCTGATTTTATATTTGTAAAACCCGATACATAAACGCAGGCCCATTCTCCTTCCTCCAAAGTAAAGACCTATGGCCAAAGGCCAAGCCAGCTCCCCAAATCCCCGATCTCCACATTTGACAAACAAAATGCAGACCATTTCTCCTTCCTTCATTGTTTCCCTTCTCCTTCTTCCAAAACAAAGACCCACGGCCAAACCCGCAGACCCCTTCTCCTTCCTCCAAAACAAAAAACAAAAACCCGATGCTAATTGAAAACCAGCATAAGAAACCTCCTTCTCTCCCACTCTGGTCTCTATCTCCAATGATCCAAAAAACCCAATCGTTGCTTTAAGGTACGCTTTTTTTCATCTTTTTTCATCTTCTTAATTTTTTCTCCCTCAACCTCAAGCCTCAAATCTCTCTCTCAATTGAAGTTTTATGTTCTTAACTTTTCGGTCCCAACTCCACCAAATTCGTTTCCCATTTTTCAACTTTGAAAGCATTTGATAGAAGAAGAAGAGAAGAAAGGCAGTGGATCTTATTGTGGGCAAAAGAAAATAAAAATAAAGAGAAGATGAAAGGGATGACAGAGAGTTACGGAGGGCACTATGAGAGAGAACCAAAAAAAAAAAAAATTTGATGGAGAATGTCAAAGAAGAGAAGGGAACGATGATAATTAAGAAAGGAAAAAAAAAAAGACTAGTACTATAACTATAATGCTATGTTTGGATGTTAAGGGAAGGAGGGGGAGTAGAGTAGAGGGAGGGAGAGTAATTTAATTACCTTGTTTGGATTTTTTTTAAGGAATGAGGGAGAGGGGTTTGGAGGGGTTTGAACTCCTTCCAACCCCTCATTTTTAATTCCCCCAAATTGGAGAGATTTGGAGGGAGAGTAGAGCATTAAAATGTTTGACCAAGTGAATTATCAAATTTACCCTTACCATAGTAACAAAATTACAAATGAAAAGACTAATTATTCCCCTCCCCCTTACTTAATTTTAAAAACATCCAAACAAGGTGGAGGATAATCATTCCCCTCTACTCTCATCTCCACTACTCTTCTTCCCTCTACTCCCCTCTACTCTCCTCTCTCTCAAAACTTCCAAACATAGCATAAGAGAAGGAAAACAAAGGATTTGACAGTGAAGAAAAGAAAAACGAGAGAGAAGAAGAAGAAAGAGATGAAAAAAGAGTTATAGTGGGAGAAGATAGTCACGTGGGGAGGGGTAGATTTTTGCAAAAGTGAAAAAGGAAGCTTCTTAGAAGGTGTGTGATATATAAACACCCTTCTATATTTACTAAATTACAAAAATACCAATTTGATTTTTTTGCCTTTAAAAGTTCCAATTTACATCACCTCTAAGATTTCCTTTTTACTATGCATAATAATAATAATAATAATAACTAGTCGCTAATCCGTGCGACGCACGGGAAAGTTCTTAGAAATGCTAAATATTTTTTTTAATCAAATTAAATGCATTTTTAGTCGGGTTGAGAGAAATTTAGTTAACTTAAATGAACCTTTTCGCTTTGGATTTCAAGGAATAACTCACACAAAAAGGAATATACAAATTTCATTAGGATTTGAGTTGGTCAACCAAGGTATATATATATATTTCTTAATCTACCAATAAAGCAAATTATTGCCCATTTGAAACAATTTACAATGTTCATTCTAGGCAGAAGCTTACATACTTTTTGTTGTTGTGATTTACAATTTGAGTAGATGAAAAATAATATGATGTTCTATCACTGGTTATTGCCTTCACAACAAAAGGGGTAAAATTTCAAATCAAAAGATTACATATCACATTTAAAAGAAACACTAACAAAAAGTAAAATATATGACATGCACTAATAACAAATGATCATAATATTCAAAGAGTTTTGTAAATCAACAACAAAATCTTATTAAATTGCTGGGGGCAGCTTCACTAACTATAATTTATCAAAAAAAATAACCTTCTTCATAAAACTTGTTTAAGTTATCATATTAAATATGAGAAAACAGGTGCAAGCATATTGTTGTTGACTCTACACTGTATTAGAAAGAGTCTCTCTTGGATTGCTTCATTCTTCTCTCTGCTCTATAACTAAAGGCCCCCCCCCCCCCCCCCATAAGCTTCCTACCTTGCAAAACTATCAACCATCAATAACACACCCAAAATGATAAAAATCTAAATAGATTAAAATGTTAGATTGAGAAAGAACTTAAATGTTTATTTATAACTGCCAAAATTTTTTAAGGATTTCCAAAACTACTAAAGTTTGTCAGGGTTAACAAATTTTATACACCTATGGGAACCTAATTCCTTTCAATCCAATCAAAGAATTAGATAAACAAACAAAAAGAATAGAAAGATATAATACCTGTTTTCAAAGTTTTCAAGGGCTTTAACTAATTCCTCATACTTATATTCCTTTATCTCCACCTCTACCTCTACTTTCTCCACCACTCCTACACCTTTTAAAATTCCAAAATAACCCAACGACGTCGTTTAATGCAATATCTTTTAACTTAAAGCATGGACACAATAAAAATGAGTGAAAAAGATCATACATTTATGTAAACATTCAAAAATTTGGGAATTTAGATTCAGATTCTGTAATAAGAACAAAACAGTCGGGTATATTATCTTAAAGGTGCTGATTAACACAGAACAGATTGGGTTGCCGAGCTGTTTGGTTTTTCCTTTACAGATGATGTACGGTAGCTGTTTTTCCTTTCTTTCCCACTAACAAAAGTAGTATTGTTTATGAGAAAAGTTTGAGTTGAAGCCAAGAGAAGAATTTTTATAGATACAAAATATTCAAGGGCAGGTTGTATGATGAAAACAAATATTTTACCTTCCATATTTTACCTTCCAACCATTTAAAAGAAATATTTTATCTTCTCACAATGAATTATTGGAAAAACAACTAAAAACAATTATAATGAGTATAACAATCGCAATAAACAATATGTTCCAACCGTTTAAAAGAAATATTTCTTTTATTTTGTATAACAACTTAGCTGAGTTATATATACTTTTTTAAAAAATTTAAAATGAAAATAGTCTAAAAACAAAAGAGTCATTTTTTTTTTGTTTCTCTTTTTTCTTTTATTTAGCAAGTAAACAGAATAATGAACAAATATAGATTCCATAAACAAAACTATCAACAGTAGACAAATAGTGCAATACGTGTATTAGTAGCAAAGCAGTAAATGATCTGATTAATGGTTTTATATTGACTATTTATATATAACTTTATGCAACATGAACTTTTTTAAAATTTTTTTTACAGAAATTGTTAACAAACCTTGAGTCGATGCAGTTAAGTATGCAGCTCTTTATCCAAAAATGAAAGTAGAACCTGCAAAATAAGTATTTTTTTAGTTTTTTTTTTAATTAAAATAATTTGTAAAAAACAGAATAACGAAGATCAATAATAGTGCAGTAAATGACCACCTAAATCAAGTTAATACCTACTCACAAAAACAACAGCGAGAGAATTAACTCCTACATCCTTTGCAACTCCAAGCACGCAAAAAGAAAGTAACATAATATATATTTCTAAACCTAGACATGGATCAATGTATGTCTGTCTGTGTGTAGTACCAAAATGTTCAGTTTCTCAGAGAAAAGAATTACTGGCTTTGCAATCTTTAATAGTCAGAAACTGATTCACATGCTCAGGTGCATTATGATTATAGAGGTACAGAACTACAAAGATTGCAATCTTTAGGAGGCAGCAAACAAATGTGCAAGATCTGGAAGACAACATCGAAAACAGGTCATTCTAAACTTTAGTAGTTGGAAAGAGATTCACATGCTCAGTAGCTAATGTGATATTAGAACTAAAATCAAAAGTCATATCAACAGAGAAACAAAAAAGAAAAAAATAGTTCTTAACAATATCTGAGGACCTTAAACAATCATATATTATGAACATTCTCTGTTAACAAAATGAATTTTTCTTTCAAAAAATCACATGCCCAAACATAAGCCTAAATTTTTGATAAATCCAAAAATAAGCCTAAATTAAAACAAATTCAGATAAAGAACGATATTAAAAACTCCAGCAACCCGAAATTGAAACAAACCCCAGCAGCAACGCAAAACTAAAAAAACCCCCAACAACCGCAGGAACCAAGCCCAGCAAATAGACATGCTAACTATAAACTATTGACTCCTTGAGAAATATGCCAAAGTTCCAAAGATTGGTCATTTAGTTGCATCAATGATTCAAATAAATAAATAAATAAAACAGAAAAGAGAAGAACAAACAATCTATGGAAGAGTATAAAAGAGAAGAAAAAGAATCTGTCCAATACCAGAACAATCTCATAGACAAAACATTCGGCTCCATGTTTCATCCAGTTATGTCAGATCAGCAATTAATGCAGCAATCTCTTCATCAATATCAAAGGGGACCGGACAATAGTGAAGGGCCTCCCGTAGATCTCTCTCTCCAATTCTTTCTACACAACACATTCATAATAGGAAAAAAATGAAATCAAGAGGTAACAAATCAACCTTGCCTAAAATTATTATAAAACCCCATAACTATCTGTAACACACAGCCCATACATATCACTGAATTAATTTTTCAGCCAAAATAAATTAATCATCAGGCCGACTCTTAGGTCTTTCAAAAACACACAAAAAAAAAAAAAAAAAAAAAACTATTAAATCGATACTATCTCCACTATGAAATCCATCGATATTTACAATATTTTCTTACAAAACCTGTACAATTTGAAATCCCTAAATCGATAGAAAACCTAATTGAAGACATATAATTAAAACATAACTTTGAGGCTCTATTCCATTTAAACTAGTTTCAATCTAAATTTTAACCCATATCAATCAAATAAAATTGAAACTTGAAAAAGATCAGATTAGAATTCTTCATACCTGAAAAATCGTCCAACATCAGAAACGGAAAAGGATCCAAATTCTTCAAGTTAGTCCTGAAAATCAAATGCCCAGAAAGGGGGCCAAAAAATAATCAATGCCCAGATGATAAAAACTCAAGAACAAAATAACCATGAATCAAAATTGACATTAGCCAAAGGAGTTGTGGTTGAGAAAAGAAGGAGGGAGCTGCATTGAATGAGAGAGTTAAAGAAGAAGAAGGAGATGGGAGTGAGTTTGAAATAGAGAGAGTTTGATCGAGGGTTTTGTTAGGGCTGAGTTTGCGTTTGAGAGAGAGTTTTGAAATACCTGTGGCTGATTTCTGCGTTTAGGCTTCTCTTGTAGTTGGGTTTTAATAAAAATCGGGTTTGTAATTTGTATTTGATGGGGGGAAAAAAAGATTTATTATCATTTTGGGTTTGTAATTTGTATTTGATGGAAAAAAAAATATTTATTATTATTTATATAAGTATTGCTGACGTGAAAAATTGTGGGAGTTTCAAAAGTTTCGGTTTTATATATATATATAGATAATTATTATTATTATTATTATTATAGAACTAATTTATATATATTAACAATAACCCAAAATAAGTCGACACTGTAATATTCTATAGAAAATGTTGAGGACACAATTTTTTAGTGTTGTGGCGTTGTGGGATTTTTAGTATCCTTAGCATTGCCCATATTCTATTCTAATAGAAAACCGAAATGTGCATCAAAACGGCATTTATAACTTTAAAATGAAACTTCTTAAAAGGTACATGTTATATAAATGACTTACTTATTTAAAAAGAAAAAAAAATACTAATTGTGTTACATTTTTTTTTTTTTTTTGGAGAGGAAAATGTGTTACATTTAGTATTAATATTATTATTATTTCATCTTTCACATGTATTTTCCGTTGGTTTCTAACTATCTGCCATTAGCCTTATTAAAATAATTGGTATGAATTTGTTTCTAAAACAAAAATTGCTATGGAACAGACAATAAAGAACAAAAATTAATGCTAAGGCAACTAGATTTTGCTAATAAATCATTACTCACAAAAAATTAAAAATAATAATTCAAAGGTTTATGTATTATGTTTTCTTTTTAAGCCTACTTATTATATTTATTGTCCCACGATTATAAATTATAAAGAAAATATACTATAAAAAATGCAATTATCTATGAATATATGTTTTAATTTGTAAGTCATTTTATTATGTCAATTTTTTTTCTTTTTTTTCTTTTAGTTATACAATGCTATTCTGATTTGTTTCTAGAAAAATGTTATTTATGGCTATAACTTATTTTAGAATGAATGCAATGTCTATTGGATAGTTTATCAATAATTTTCAAATGGCATCTTACATTGTATTATTAATGTCATCTCCTATTTACGGAAAATTCTTAGGTAGTCCCGGAGTATAGTGAAATGATGCTCCCTCCTCTTACATTCATGGTGGACCCCACCATTAATTTAATGAGCGGACCCTACCATGAATGTGAGAGGAGGGAGCACTATTCTCCATGCTCCGGGAGTACCTAAGAATTACTCCCTATTTACAAGAATTTCATACATTTATGCTAAATATTCCTTTTTTTTAGTTATTATTATGCTAACTATTTCAACTTAAATATAATGATATTCTCTTCTAAACAAAATATATATATATATATATATATTTTGATTAGATGTTGTAAGCTAGCTTCCCTATCGATTTCTTTTGATCGACTGTTTCCCCCTTTGAAAAAGAAAATATGAAAAATTTTCCATTTGAAGACAGGATTAGTCCTAAGATTAGATGAAGACAAGATTTTTACCTACTAAGCTATCACTCCTCTAGTTATTGTTTATATGGTTGATAAGAGTCACAAGCAAATAGACAATAAATCTTTTACAGCTTTACCCTGTTTTTATACAATTGTCTTTGTGCCTTATTGGACTATTGGGAAAAGCTTTTCTGTTGTAATCAAGTTGACTTGAACAGTGACTTTCGTTGCACAGTTTCTTCACATGTTATTTGAAGGAAATGAGATTATCCTAGATATGGTTTAGTTCCTTCCATTTTATTTTATTTTTCCCATGTTTAGGCTTCGTTTATTGAAAATGGAAAAGAATATCTATAACAAAAATTATATTTTTGCTATTTTAAATTAGACCATACAAGTGTTATGATTCTGATTTGAGTGATCTGTATCACTTAAAAATTCAAATAACATGAGTGTCAAATATTTAGTTTTGGAAAGTGGCATTCTGAAAATAAATGGGAGTCCACTTTAGGTCATCCTAAATGAGGTTGCAAATTGTAATAATTTATTAGGACAAATCCATGTTAGAGAGTAGTAGTATATTTGTTCAGTGTAGGTTTGGTTATGGTTTATATACTGGTTTGGCATTTTTACCTAATAGCTTATCATTTTGAGTTGGATGCTTTAACATGCTATTAGAGCCCGGTTTTTTCTGTTCTTGGGCTCCAGATGTTTGCCTGTTGCATTTTGTCTGGAGTTTGTTTTGGCTGGTTCCCATTTAATGACAAAATTATGGTAGTTAAATCCTTCTGTACTTTTCTATAATATTCCAATCATAGTCATTTAAATACGTTTTTGATTACTTAGGTGAGTCACTTAATGTATGTTTAATACATAACATGCACAGCTGATTATTATTCATGGAGTAGTCTTTTGCTTATGAATTTATCTGTTGTAACTTATAAGTCAGAAATATATTGAATTTTTTATAGAGAAGTTGAGGTTTGTTTTTGTTGGAGGATGCAATTTAGGCTTCTTTCTTTTAATGCAACAGCTGCTTGATGGCTCCTATTTATTGGTTTTAAGTATTTGTTATTGTAGTTAAATCTCAAATACAGAAGTCAAAATGATGAGCTTTTTTTTCTCAATCAGTTTTTACCATGTTCAATTTTTATCTCAAATACAGTAGTAATATAGTACCTTTATTGACTGTAGTGTGATAAGTGGTTGTGTATGGAGAACTCAAAATATGTTTTTTTTTTCCTGAACATTTATAGGTCCATAGAAGAAGAGAAGTATCATTACCGCCTACTTGGGATAGTGGAACATTTGGGTACCATGAGAGGGGGACACTATGTTTCATATGTGAGAGCAAGTGAGAAGAGCAGAGGAAAGACTGAGAAAGAAAATAGCGGTTCTATATGGTATCATGCTAGTGATGCGTTTGTGCGTGAGGCTTCACTGGATGAAGTTCTTCGTTGTGAGGCCTACATCTTATTCTATGAAAAGATTTGAGATAGATCTACTTAATTTCCATACGTATTAAGTTTTCTCAGATACAATTTGGGGGTTTGGCTTCAGCACCCCCACCCCCAATTGAAGAGAGGAAGTGAGAGAGTTCAGGTGAGTGTACAACATCAAATTACCCTTTATATCTTGATGATACCCATTTTTTTGACATGTCGTTGTAAGATGCATATCTTCACATTTTATCATCACCCTGGGATCTACATGAATTAATGATATATATATATATATATATATTTTTTTTTTTTTAAAGTAGAAGAAAAAGATGCCCAGATGAATTACTTGTCCAGAGACAATTCAATTATTATTTGATTAACAGGAATTCCTTCAGCCAAAGATCATAAAATGTGCCATCTCATCTCTACTAATAATATGTTTGTGCATATCCATTCCTTTTAGTTTGTATTATTATTATTATTGATTTTGAAAGCTTGGCTAATATGAGCTTCGAAAGTTCAGGTATGTGATATCTCAGCCTTGCCTGGTAAAAATGATGATGCAAAGCCTATGATTGTTGTGTCCTGTTCTTACCACTAAGAAGAACTAACTGGTGCAGTGGTGCATTAACCTACAACTGAATTTTGAAATCTCTTAATTTTTCGGCTAATTCAGCCTCCCAACAAAATAAATAAATAAATAAAATTATTATTATTATTATTATTTTTATTTTTATTTTATTTTATTTTATTTTTATTTTTTGTATTTATATGCATGCCTAAGAGCATTATTCTCGGTGGTATTAAATTGCTAATATGAGCTAAAATGAGCATTATTTAAGTTCATTCCACCAACTCATAATTTGTTCCATTGCCTATGATGGGTTTTGAGTACATTTACGGTTTGCCACCAATCCATTACGGTCCATTTAGGCCTAAGGTTGGAATCATGACTCACTTAGTTGTTTGTCTAACCATATATCTTGTGTTAACCTAATTTTAAAGAACAAATTAAAGATGTAAAATTTGAAATGATGACCTAAAAGTTATGGCATGCCCTAAGACATTGGGACGAAAAGAAAAGAAGTTCTCACATATAAGAGGCTTATTCCAAAATTCAAGGGTATATTTTAACTTAAAAGGTTCATAGGATCATAGCATAGTTGCTATCATAAGCCCGAAATCGAAGGCTTCTTGAAAAAGAAAGTCTTGGGCCTAAGGTAACAAATATGCTATAGACCTAGCATTCACAAAGTCAATATAAATCTCCCTAATCTTGGGTCTCTTTGTTGCATGTAAATGCTTAAAATGATGAGAGATTCATGGGCCTTGAGAGGAAGGCCACAATATATTTTAGCTAGAAAGCTACTTCAAAAAAATTGACAAATGAATATAAGAAAAGAAGAGCTTAAAGGTAATGAATACGTTGCTGGCTCATATTTAAAACAAATGGTTGAAAATCTCTAAGCACATTCTCATGAAAGCCTATGAGTGTAAGATATGAGCTTTATTGTAAATGAATCAAGCCCTATAAAGCAAGGGGCAAGGCTCATGAGGGGAAAATTGATGATTTTGTAATTGGGTCTTCATTAAAATGGACTTAAAGACTTTTTAAGAATATCCAAACAAAATGAAACTTTTATTAAGGGGCATGTGTTTATGTTTTTTAATGACTTCTCCCAAATTTTCCACGTACCACAGTGTCCTAACCACACAACTCAAGAAGAGGCTAATAATGTGATAATTGAAGGAATGGTTCGCTTGCTTTTCCCGGTGTTGAAGCATGTTCCTAGAGCATTGACCTTCACAAATACTCATGTCAACGACTTTTCTGAAGTAGGAAGCGCAGGATCTTAGGAAGATCATGATTAGCCAGATTGGACCTCGACGGTTAGAACAACCCAAATTGTCCCCGCCTACATTTTGATTAAATAAGATACCACCTCACCTCCCGACGAGGGATGGTACTTTGTCTTGGCCCAAGATGAAGACGATAAGGAAGAAGATGATGACGAGGAGATTGGTTATTAGAGTGAACATGATTATGACTAGTCCGCTGAAAGGGAGGATGACACCATTTCCGACGAGAATAGCGTCTCATGGGATATAACTGAAGCCATACGCGTGTGGGGTCCTTTGGGTGATTGATGTGAACATTTCAATGTTTGAATGGTTATTGATATTCAATTCAATATTGCATTAGGTTGAGACTTGATAGTTAGATGATAATGCCATGTCAAGTAAACGAATGCTCCATTGCATGTATTAGGTTTGTGAGCATGAAAGACACATATTAATTAATAGTTATGCTATGCACAATTCGTTTGATGTTTTCCTACCGTGGGAATGAGCTATTAGTTTACCTACCTATCAACAACAAAAAAAAAAGATCTATCAACTATTAGTAACTATGTGGAAGTGTGGCATGCATTATGCAAATTAGTAAGACATGTTATTTGAATAATGTTAGTCTCATTTGTATAACCTATTTGTTTTTGGTTTTGCATAGTAAGAGCACACAATTACAAAGGCCTAACCTATACATACACTCCAAAAGGACTACCTTAACTATCAGATGTAGGGCGATTTAGGTTGCTTAGATTTTTCTTCTCCAAAAAAAAAAAAAAAAACAAGGGTGTTTAGATTTTGGGCAAATGTTATTTTCATTTACTCAAAATAATTGGTTGAAACTTTTTCAATTAAAATTGTTCACATGCAAGTTTTAAAGAAAAGAGATGAGCTCTAGAAGGAGGATGCTTAGGTAAAGTTTGCTAGGTGGATGACCCTTATAGCATAATAATGTTTTGGGTCTAACTATAGTAGATAGCATGTTTGATCCTAAGGAGTCACTATTATTAGACCTTACCAGTATCAAATTGGTCTATTCAACTTTTGGGTCATTTTTTTAATGGCCTTTCTAAGCATTTGGATTCATTTATATTGATTCATCTTTAATGCAATCACACATTTGTTTTATCTCTATTACTATAAATATATGTGATTTAAATTAAAATATCCCCGTGCATCGCATGGGTTAGCGACTACTCTCTCTCTCTCTCTCTCTCTCTCTATATATATATATATATAATCGAAGTCTTGACTTTTTGTTGACCTCTTTAGAGCTTGCCACATCATCATTATTTATTTTAAACAAAATTATTTATTTTAAAACAAAATTATTTAACTTTTTTTTAATTAACAATATCAATGTCAACTCGAGGAGGACTAATCTTTGACATTAACAGTCAAAGTCCAAACTTAATAAGGAGTGAAACTCTATCTTTCTAACAAGTCCAACTTAAACTCAAACTTTTCTTTAAATTTGTGAAGTTAATCATGAACACTATAAAAGCAATGCAAACCCCAATATTTTTTTTAAACCCAAATCTAAAATCAACGCAAAATCACGCATCTGCAGCAATCTTCAAAGTAACGTAACTTTTCCTTTTATATCACGCATCTGCAATCAGTTCTACCCATCTGTGACTCTATTCTCAATTTCTTCCTCTTTCTGCGTTCCAACTTCAAACTCACTAATCACTATGTTAAAGTTAAGTTTGATTTACTATTCTTTTTCTCCCTTTTCTTTACTCATTAGCCGTTTTTGAAGTAGACAACTGGTCTGCATTGCTCCAATTTCCAAGAGAACGTGCACCATGCGTGTGGTTAAAATTTGATGTTTTCATCAATTGAAGTGATGGCCAAGTATGACTCCTCTTTCTTCTTTATTTCTTATTAAAATAATATATATTATACTACATAACATTATAATATATATAAAACTATTATACATCATATAATATATATATATATATATAATAGAAATATAACATGATTTTTTGGGCTAAGCAAAACAATTGATCATTATTATTTTAAAAAACTAATTGATTATTTGATTAGATTTTTCATATATTGAGATTTGTCTACTTTTTAGCAAATCTTTAATTAATTAATTATTATTTTTTTATTTCTTTTTCATGTATGAATAATTTGGTATCCCCTTCTTTGTCACCCCATTATTTTTTTCTCCTCTATTTTTGTAAAATTGTGATTTACAACTATGTTTTATGTTAACTTTATTCCATGACAAAAAGTGTTGTAATTGCTTTAATTTATTTCCTTGTATTTTATGGGATTTTATTATATTGGGTTTAGTATTAAGTTGGTGAAGACTTAAGTTTAAAATGAAGAATCAGTGGATTTCGCGAGTGTCTCGCTTGAAGATAACCCGCGAAAGAGTCATGTGAGAAGTACATGCTGGAAGTTGAAGAGTCATGCCAGGCTGTCGTTTTCGCGAGTATCTCGCGGGTAAGGCCTTCCCGCGAGATAGTCGCGAAACATTCTGCCTAAAGGCTTTTTAAGTAAGACTTTCATACTCTTCACCCATACTATATATACCCTCATTACCCACAAATGTAATTGAGGCCATTTAGAGAGAAAAACTCTAGATAGGTTTTCTACAACACACATCCATCTTTTAGAGAGAGAGCTACTCATCCTTAGTGAGAAATCATTGTAATCTCTTCTCCATCCCTCTCCTATTATCCCTTGAGATGAGATTTGTACTCAAACACAACCCACACATTTTCAGTGTGTAGAGAGTGTTTTGGAACTTGGGAAGTTTTGGGGAATTACCAAAAAAAACCGGTGAGGCTTGGTTGATGCTATGGGCTATAGTGGGATCCGGTAAGTTAGAGAAGACAAAAGTTTGGCGTAACCTTGTTGGAGCAAGAAGCTTGGAGGGCTTAGGTGCACTGGGTGGATTAGGCTTGGAGGATCTTCTGCTATTCGTGTATCCTAACTACATTCTCTAGTGGATCATTGACGGATGCAATCGGGCGTATTGCGGGATCTGAAGAGATAGACAAGACACGGTTCCGAGAAGTCTTGTTGGAGTAGGAGCTTGGAGGGCTTAGGTACATTGAGTAGATTAGGCTTGGAGGGTCTCTTGCTATTCGTGTATCCCAACTTATTGTCTAGTGGATCGATTTACCGCTTGGAGAGCGGTGGAGAGGTTTTTCACCGAATTCTTCGGTTTCCTCTTCGATAACACATCACTGTGTTATCTTATGTTTGCATCTCTCTTTCCTTACTCTTGTGCTTTACTTTTATTGTTTGTTGTTCATATTTATGCACTAGAGTAGTATCGGTTGATTGCGTTTCATTTACTCTTATTTCCGCACTTAGATAAGTTAGAGTAAAAGCAATCTAGCCGTAATTTTTAATTGGGGGTCTAAATAGCTCTTGTGTTTTTTAACACATTTTCGAGCTTTCAATTGGTATCAGATTGGGTACACTTGTTGTGGTTTAAATACCTAAGTGTGATCCTTGACCCCGTGTGTGTTTTGCCATGGATAGTGCTTTGTATGCCTCTATGCATGTTTTGGATGTTGATGAATGTAACATATTACGTGTTTGTGAAAATGCCTCTATGAGTGATAATCCTCATGATTGTGATGCTATGTTACATGAATCCTTGGGTGTTGTTGATATTCCTAACATTAAACTCTTGAAGAAAAATGCTAAGAAGTTTCATAAGGATTTGAGCAAGTTATTTGGTGAAAATGATGATTTGATTGCTAAACTCAATGAATCCAACAAATTGGTTGAAAAATATAAAAAAACTTGCTGAAATTTCTCTTGAAAAACTGAAAGAGTTTGAATGTTTGAATATGGACTTAGATGCTAAACTTGTTTTGTCTAACAAACTTGTTGATGATCTTAAATGTGAAAATGAATCTCTTAAGATGCATGTCAAGTGTTTGATTGCTGAACCTGTTGCTAAAAAGAAAGATAATATATGTTGCAATCATGTTGTGGTACCTGATTTTGTCCCTATTGTGAGTTCTACCTCAAAAGACATATCGGTGTACATTCCTCCATATAAAAGAAACCAAAAAGTGGAGAGAAATGCTCTTAAGCCTAAGCCTCTGTTTAGGTCCCATCCTAGGGAATTGAGTGGATCTAAGTTTGTTCCTACTTGCCACCATTGTGGTGTGATCGGTCACATAAGACCCCAATACCCCAAGTTAAAGAGAGAACAAACCCATGTTGCTAAATCCCTTCCTAAAAGGCCTAGTGGACCTAAACACATTGTTTGTCACCATTGTGGTGCCCTTGGTCATCTTAGACCTCATTGCTCTAAGTTTCAAGCTCTTAAAAGAATAAAAAGAAAAGAGAAACTTGAGCTTCTTGGAAGTTGTGCTTTGCAAGCTAAACCAGATTTGATGGAAAATGGTAAGTTGTTGAAGAAAGTTTTTAATGTTCTTACCTCCTTGTCTATGTGCATCTCTGGTTCTCATTCTTTCAACCCTCGTCTCACTTCTCATGAGACACTCATTCCAAACAATCATTCCGTTTGGATGAGGAAGGGTTCTTATGGTTGAGCTTTTACTCTTTTGGTCCTTGATCTAATTCTTTCGATTTTTGTAGGACCCTTCATGCATTAGATGCTTCATTGTCATGCATTTGTGCATCTTGCATTTATTTGTATGCATTGCTTTTGTTTTTTATTTTACTTTTATATTTTAGTTTTGTGTGAGTAAAAAAAAAAAAAAAAATCCAAAACCACATAAAAAGTGAAAAATTCAAAAAGTTTGATCGTATATGTTTGAGCACATATCTCATGTGAGTTTGGCCTAGTACCTTCGTACTAATGGCGTAGTGCATTTACGAGCCTAGCTTGTTCTGTATGCATATAAATATTTATGGGAGAAATCTTGAAATCTATATGTGATTGTTGTAAATAGATCTTCAAGCTTGTCATGAATGATTGGTCAATAGTCTTGATGGTCTTGATACTTGCATAGACTTGTGCCTATATCTCTTCCCACTTTATTTTTATGTTTTTGCAATAGAGCTCACCTAATGTAAATCTCAAAATGAAAAGAGATAATGAGCTGCAAAAGCCTGTCGCACTTACTAGTATTTGACTAGGAAAAAAAGAAAGCGACTCTTGTATTGAAATTGTATGGTACTCAAAAAGCCAAAGGCTAACTCTACATGTTGAAATATCAAAATTTCAAGCACCGATCTCAAAAAGAGATGTTGTATCCAAAAAGGATCAAATGTTATGATTTGTGCAGAAGCCAAATGAAAAGCTTCTAAGATTTGTAATCATTTTTCATGTGGGAGGTCATATATGCTCATTTCTATAATTGAGATTGTCCACTTGACTTAGTACTAGTTGTGTATGACTTGGTTGAATTGATCATTAAAACTTCACTCTAGACTAAGGACTATTCTATATTTGATACTCACACACAACACACAAGTTTATTGTTCAATGAATACTTATTTCATTTGTGTGATTGTACATGATCAAATGTGATGTGTGTGTGCTCAACCATATGTGGATCAAATCAAAAAGATTTTTGTTCTTTTTGTTTGCTTTTGGATGTGATTTGTACTACCCATGTTTTTCAAAGTTTTTCAAGTTGTTTTTGTGTGAAAAAACATGTTTTCTGAGTGTTTTCGTGACTTATTTCATGTGTAAGTTCAGTCACGAGTTACAGGGTCCAATTCTCAAGTTTTTTTAGTTTTGGACAGAAAGTTTTGCGACTGTTTCGCGAGTAAATCTTACCAGCGAGATTTCGTGGGTATGTAACCAGCAAAACTTCCCACGAAAATTTCCAGATCAGCTTTTAAAGGGCATTTCATGGGACATTTGTTCTAAACGTCTACCATCTTTTTTCAAACCCCTGTTTTAATGTTTCTACATCAAAACCCAACTAAATTCAAGTGTTTTTCATTTCATTAACATCTCTAAGGTAATTTTTAACACTTTTCATTGATTTTGATCCTTAGATTATGTTTTTGAGGGTTTTATGTTCATAGTTGAGATTTTCTCAAATGGGAGTTGGAAAACTTAATTTTTGTCAATCTTTTTGATTGGGCTTTGTTTTAAATGATGATTTGCTTTGGTTGTTGGCCCCTTGTGGCAAAAATAACATGTATTTAGGCAAGATTTTCATAAATTCTTGCATTGTTTAACATACATGTGTAGTGTGTGCACTCTAAGTGTTTGATAAAATGCCCAAATGGCATTTTCTCATTGTTTTGGACTCCGATGAGTACCAAACTTTGGGGATCACCATAATTATTAATGTTTATCATGTTTTGATCATTGGTAGTGTGTTTTATACACTTTGCCCCGTGAGTGCTTATTCATGCATTGGTCATGCATCTCACATGCACACTAGATGCACCTTTGCTGCACACACTTGATCACTTGACATGTTTTTACATTTACTCATGTAAGATTAAGTCTTTTTAGACTTTTTAGCACATATAACATGGTCTTGTGTATATGTCATGCCTAGGTCCATATCATGTTCTATCATTCTTAGCATGTCATGTTTACTTTATGCTTTGTAGCATTGTGTCTTTAAGATGTTTTATCTTTTGTTTGAGCTTCATTTTCTCATTCATCTTGCACCCTTCATGCATCATACCCTTGCTCACATCTTCTTTTCTTTCCCTCCTTCCTCTTGATTGATTTGTCTATTCGTGACAAAAAGGGGGAGTGTATACCGGAGAGTATACCGATTTGTATCGTCATTTCTATATGACTCATGTGCACACTCTTAGGAGGAGTAATTCTACCTCGTGCACATTCGTAGGGGGAGAAAGTCATAGGGGAGATGTATATACCAAGAAGGAGAAGACATTCTTTTTTTAGAAAACCTTGTTTTACTTTATACTTGTTTTCTCGTTGCTTTATGGTGCTTTGAGTTATATTTAGTATCATCTATGCTTTACTGCTCTCATCGCATCATGCACTTGTGCCCTAGTAGGATCTTGTTCCTAGATGCATATACTTCATGTATTTTGCATTGGTTGTGTGTTGGACATGCTTTTATCTTTATACCATTGTGCTTTATTGGTTGCATGTTTGGATGATCATTTGCTTTGCTATATGATCATTGTGGTCATTTGCTATATGATCATTGTGGTCATTTCCATATGACTGTCATGTGTTTGATCAAGTTGCTCATATGTTTCACAACATGTTTACTTGATCGCTATTTACTTGTTATATTATACTTGTCCTTTTTATCACTTAATTTACCTTGAGGGTCTAATGTATTTTGTGCAAGTGTTTCAGGCTACAAGTATATATGTTCCAAGTGTTACACAGCTTCTAGATTTAGGTGTGAGTGAGTTTTGCCATTGTTCTCAAACTCATGTTTTAGTCTGGAGTTTGTTATAGGGTGTTTTGTCACGGAATAGCCAAAGTGGGAGATTGTAAAGTTGTGATTTACAACTATGTTTTATGTTAGTTTTATTCCATGACAAAAAGTGTTGTAATTGTTTTAAGTTATTTCCTTGTATTTTATGAGATTTTATTGTATTAGGTTTAATATTAAGTTGGTGAAGACTCAAGTTTAAAATGAAGAATCAGTGGATTTCGCGAGTGTCTCGCTAGAAGCTAACCCGCAAAAGAGCCATGTGAGAAGCACATGTTGGAAGCTGAAGAGTAATGCCACGCTGTCATTTTCGCGAGTGTCTCGCGGGTAAGGCCTTCTTGCGAGATAGTCGCGAAACATTCTACCTAGAGGATTTTTAAGTGAGACTTTCATACCCTTCACCCATACTATATATACCCTCATTACCCACAAATGTAATTGAGGCCATTTAGAGAGAAAAACCCTAGATAGGTTTTCTACAACACACACCCATCTTTTAGAGAGAGAGCTACTCATCCTTAGTGAGAAATCATTGTAGCCTCTTCTCCATCCCTCTCCTATTGTCATACCTTGAGAGTAGATTTGTACCCAAACACAACCCACACTTTTTCAGTGTGTAGAGAGTGTTTTGGAGCTTGGGAAGTTTTGGGGAATTACCAAAAGAAGTCAGTGAGGCTTGGTTGATGCTATGGGCTATAGCGGGATCCGGTAAGCTAGAGAAGACAAAGGTTCGGCGTAACCTCATTGGAGCAAGAAGCTTGGAGGGCTTAGGTGCACTGGGTGGATTAGACTTGGAGGGTCTTCTGCTATTCGTGTATCCCAACTACATTCTTTAGTGGATCATTGACGGATGCAATCGGGCGTATTGCAGGATCCGGAGAGCTAGACAAGATACGGTTTCGAGAAGTCTTGTTGGAGGCTTGGAGGGCTTAGGTACATTGGGTAGATTAGGCTTGGAGGGTCTCTTGCTATTCGTGTATCCTAACTTATTGTCTAGTGGATCGATTTACCGCTTGGAGGGCGGTGGAGAGGTTTTTCACCGAGTTCTTCGGTTTCCTCTTCGATAACACATCGCCGTGTTATCTTGTGTTTGCATCTATCTTCCCTTACTCTTATGCTTTACTTTTATTGTTTGTTGTTCATGTTTATGCACTAGAGTAGTATCAGTTGATTGCGTTTCATTTACTCTTGTTTCCGCACTTAGATAAGTTAGAGTAAAAGCAATCTAGCCGTAATTTTTAATTGGGGGTCTAAATAGCTTTTGTGTTTTTTAACACATTTTCGAGCTTTCAATTTTGTAAAAAAAATTAAAAAAAATTATTTTATGGTTTTTCATGTATTTTTAAAAAAGTGATTTTCGTACATGAACCACTAAACCCTACGCCTGTGACTGTATATGATTTTTTTTCATCGTTTAAAGTTTAGACTCGTTAAAATTTAAAACTTATTGCTTTATGGGTTCGTGTACTTTTTTTTCTTTTTCTTATATTTCTTTTTTGAATAGTCATATATTTTTTGAATTATTTCAATAACTTATTCTTTAATTATATATCTTTTTTGGCATTTTGGAAGTTTTAACATCTGAATTTATGTTAGTTTTTGGAATATTTGAAGCTAATCAATTTTTCTTTTATATTTCTCTATTGTGTAATTATATACATTTTGTTCTGTTTCAAAATTTTCAAAAATTTATAGGAAGTAAATCTTATGATTCTTTAATATTTTTCAGCCTTTCAAAAATTTTAACATCTGAATTATTCTTTTGATGGTAACACATCTTTCTCTTATATTTCTTTGTTGTGTAGTCACACACACACACACACACACACACACACACACACACACATATGTTTATATATAAATATATATATATATATATTATCTATAATTTGTAGACTCTGAATCTTTGGATTCCTTTCAATAGTTATAACCATGGATTATTCTTTTGAATGTAACTCATCTTTCTCTTATATTTCTCTATTGTTTAGTCATATATATTTTGTTTTGTTTCAATAATTTCTAAGCAGTGAATCATCTGATTCTTTAATATTTTTTGGTCTTTCAAAAATTTTAATATCTGAAATTTCGTCCTTGAAAATAACAAAATCCATGCAAACATTAAAATAAAAGTTAATATTATATAATATTAAAAATTTACAAATTAGAATAGTATTCCTGAATACGAATTTACTTTATGTGAGTAAAATTTAGGATATTTTTTCTCTTAATATTTAAATGTGCATTTTTATATGGTATTTCTGAGTAGATAATGTAAATCCATGCAATATATTAAAATCTCTATATTATTTTTTCAATTTTTTATAAGCCATTGCATGTTCAAGCAATGGTTTCTTCATCAAATTGTAACATAAATTGAAGTCATACAAGAGCAAATCATGCAACGGTGTAGTTTTTTAATCAATTTAAGATTTTGTAAAGTTGTGATTTACAACTATGTTTTATGTTGGCTTTATTCCATGACAAAAAGTGTTGTAATTGCTTTAATTTTGTTTCTTGTATTTTGTGGGATTTTATTGTATTGGGTTTTGTATTAAGTTGGTGAAGACTTAAGCTTAATTGAAGAATCAGTGGATTTCGTGAGAAGCTCGCGAGAAGCTAACCCGCGAAAGAGCCACGTGAGGAGCACATGACTGGAAGTTGAATAGTCGTGCTAGGCTGTCGTTTTCGCGAGGTACTTGCGGGTAAGGCCTTCCCGCAAGGTACTCGCGAAACATTCTGCCTGTATGATTTTTAAGTGAGATTTTCATACCCTTCACCCATACTATATATACCCTCATTACCCACAAATGTATGAGAGGGTCTCATGGGATATAACTGAAGCCATACGCGTGTGGGGTCCTTTGGGAGATAAAGGTTGGTTCGTGGAGTTGAAGACTTTGTTCGAGGAGGAAGGCAAGAAAGAAGACGGCAATGCCTAAGAAAAGGAAGGACAGAATTCATCATGCCTGCTGAGGGGCAACTTAGCAATTGGACTTGGGTTGGGTATTCTAATAGCATGGGAAAGATACCTTGTAATGCAAGTTCTAGTGTACTTTTTAACATTTTTAATAAGATGAATTTTGATTTGGCTTATTTTGATGTGTCTCATAATATTGAAATTCTGCACTTAAATGATTCTAATGGATTTGAAATTGAAATTAATAAAAAATTGGAAAATAAAATTGAACCTATGGAACCAACTTTTAAAACTCTTAATTTGGACAATGATGAGAATCCAAGATTAATTAAAATTGGCTCAACTCTAAATGAACAAGAAAGGAAAGATCTCAAAGAACTTCTCACTGAATTCCAAGAATTGTTCGCATGGACTTATGAAGATATGCCCGACATTGATCTCGAGATAGCACTGCATCACATTGACACTCATTTTCGCATGGTACCCGTTGTAGATACCATATTTTGTCCGCCCTCAATTTGCATGCTGGACCCTTAAAAATACAAAAATGTTAATTTTCACCATGGGACCGCAGAAACATCTAGATTGATGTGGCATAACCCATTCGGGCATCGGAGCCCTCAAAATACATTTTTAGGTCGCAACAACCAAAATGCCTCTCGTCAACTCTAGGTTAACCAAAAGTCAAAGCTGGACAAAATCACTCCAAAACCACATTTTTCATGTTTTTACATTAGATCCGAGCTATTCGGAGATTTTTGTCACATTTGAACAACTTTGACTTAGAGTTAACTCTCGAAGGCCCTAGAAATCTTAATTTTGATTCGACCGTCAGAACTGGCTGAAACTAGCACCATTGTGAGGAGTATTGAATTTCCTTTCCAACGACCATTCATGGGTCGAAACTGGAGTTACAACGGTTGAGAAATCTTGAAAATTGTGTTAGGCACGTCAGCTCACTTCTCGAGGCCATAACTTTTGATTTGACCAATGAAATTTTATTTTATTTAGTGTTCTGGAAACTAGACATCCATACCATTCCAGGGACACCAAGATCAGCTCTATTTCAAAAATAATATTAAAATAATTCAAAAAAATTAGAAACGTCATTCTGGCTTCATTTCTTGCCAAACTGGACCGGGACAGGAAGAAAAAGAGATTAAAAAAAAAATTCATTACGAGTATCGTTTCTCACGACCTAAGTTGGACATTCCCAAAAAAATAGTAAAAAAATTCAAAGAATTAAAAAACATCACTCTTGCTTCGTTTCTACCCAAACTGGACTAGGACAAGCCAAAAAAGAGATTAAAAAAAAAAAAATCGTTTTAGGATTCGATTCTGCCTGACCTAGGTTGGAGCATTCCCAAAAAGATTCAAAAGAAAAGTAAAATAATTCAAAAAAATTAAAAACGTCATTCTGGCCTTATTTCGTGCCAAACCGCGCTCGGACAAGCCGAAAAAGAGAGAAAAAAATTTCATTCCGGGAACCGTTTCTGCCTAACCTAGGCTGGAGCATTCCCAAAAAAATTTAAAAAAAAGTAAAAAAATTCAAAACAATTAAAAATGTTATTTTGACTTCATTTCATGCCAAACCGGGCTAGGACAAGTCGAAAAAGAGAAGAAAAAAAATTCATTCCGAGTACTGATTCTACTCGAGGGCTATAGCATTCCCAAAAAAAATAGATCAAAAATTGAAAAATGTCATTTTGGCTATAATTGCTAGAGCATTCCCAAAAGAGCATTCCCAAGTTGGAGCATTCCCAAAAAAATAGTAAAATAATTCAAAGAATTAAAAAACATTCTTGCTTTGTTTCTACCCAAACCGGACCAGGACAAGCCAAAAAAGAGATAAAAAAAAAATTTCAAACTGGGAATCGATTTCGCCTGACCTAGGCTGGAGCATTCCCAAAAAAACTCAAAAGAAAAGTAAAATAATTCGAAAAAATTAAAAACGTCATTCTGGCCTTATTTTGTGCCAAACAGCGCCCGGACAAGTCGAAAAGGAGAGAAAAAAATTTCATTCCGAGTACCGTTTCTACCGACCCGGGCTGGAGCATTCCCAAAAAAATAGATAAAAAATTAAAAAACGTCGTACTGGTTTCATTTCTAGACAAATCGGGCAAGGACAGGCCAAAAAAGGGAAAGATAAAAATTTTCATTCCGAGTACCGTTTCTACCAGACTTGGGATGGAGAAGTTCCAAAAAAATAGTATAAAAATTCAAAAAATTTAAAAATGTCACTTTGGCTTTGTTTCTAGCCAAACCAGGCTAGGACAGGCCAAAAAAGAGATAAAAAAAATTTTGTTCCAAGTACCGTTTGTACCCAACCCGAGCTGGAGAATTCCCAAACAAATAGTAAAAAAATTCAAAAAATTAAAAAACGTCATTTTGGCTGCATTTCTATATAAATTGGGCCAGAATAGGCCAAAAAAGAGAGAAAATATATTTCGTTCCGAGTACCGTTTGTACCCGACCCGGGCTGGAGTATTCCCAAAAAAATTCAAAAAAATTTAAAAAAATTAGAAACGTCATTCTGGCTTCATTTCTTGCCAAATTGGACTAAGACAGGAAGGAAAAGAGATTAAAAAAAATCTCATTTCGGATACCATTTCTCCCAACCCAAGCTGGAGCATTCCCAAAAAAATAGTAAAAAAATTCAAAGAATTAAAAAACATCATTCTTGCTTCATTTCTACCTAAACTAGACTAGGACAGGCCAAAAAAGAGATTAAAAAAATTTTCGTTCTGGGAACCGATTTTGCCTAACTTAGGCTGGAGCATTCCCAAAAAAATTCAAAAGAAAAGTAAAATAATTCAAAAAAATTTAAAACGTCATTCTGGCCTTATTTCATGCCAAACCGCGCCCGAACAAGCCGAAAAAGAGAAAAAAAAATTTCGTTCCGAGAACCATTTCAGCCAAACCTAGGCTGGAGCATTCCTAAAAAAATTCAAAAAAAAAAAGTAAAAAAATTCAAAACAATTAAAAGCGTAATTCTGGCTTTATTTCATGACAAACCGGGCCAGGAAAAGCCGAAAAAGAGAAAAAAAAATTTCATTCCAAGTACCGATTCTACCCGACCCGGGCTGGAGCATTCCCAAAAAAATAGATCAAAAATTGAAAAACGTCATTCTGGCTTCATTTCTAGACAAATCGGGTCGGAACAAGTTGAAAAAAGAGAAAAAAAAATTTCGTTCCGAGTACCGTTTCTACCAAACTCGGGATGGAGTAGCTCCAAAAAAATAGTATAAAAATTCAAAAAATCGAAAAACGTCACTTTGGCTTCGTTTCTAGCCAAACCGGGCCAGGGCAGGGAAAAAAAGAGATAAAATTTTTTTTGTTCCGAGTACTGTTTGTACCAGACTCGGGCTAGAGAATTCCCAAACAAATAGTAAAAAAATTCAAAAAATTCAAAAACATCATTCTGGTATAAATCGGGCCAGGACAATCCAAAAAAGAGAAAAAAAAATTAGTTCCAAGTACCGTTTGTACCCGAACCGGGTTGGAGTATTCCCAAAAAAATTCAAAAAAAATATTAAAAAAATTCAAAAAAATTAGAAATGTCATTCTGGCTTCATTTCATGCCAAACTGGTATGGGACAGGAAGAAAAAGAGATTAAAAAAATTTTCATTCTGGGTACCGTTTCTCCTGACCCAAGCTGGAGCATTCCCAAAAAAATAGTAAAAAACTTCAAAGAATTAAAAAACATCATTCTTGCTTCGTTTCTACTCAAACCGGACCAGGACAGGCCAAAAAAGAGATAAAAAAAAAATTTCGTTATGGGAACCAATTCTGCCAGACCTAGGCTGGAGCATTCCCAAAAAAATTCAAAAGAAAAGTAAAATAATTCAAAATGTCATTCTGGCCTAATTTCGTGCCAAACCGCGCTCGGACAAGCCTAAAAAGAGAAAAAAATTTCGTTCCGGGAACCTTTTCTACCTGACCCGGGCTAGAGCAGTTCCAAAAAAATAGTATAAAAATTTAAAAAACGTCATTCTAGCTTCATTTCTATATAAATCGGGCCAGGACAGGCCAAAAAAGAGAGAAAAATTTTTTCGTTCCGAGTGCCGTTTGTATCCGACCCAGGCTAGAGTATTCCCAAAAAATTCAAAAATAATATTAAAAAAATTCAAAAAAATTAGAAACGCCATTCTGGCTTCATTTCTTGCCAAACTGGACCGAGACAGGAAGAAAAAGAGATAAAAAAATTTTTTCGTTCCAGGAACCGATTCTACCTGACCTAGGCTGGTGCATTCCCAAAAAAATTCAAAAGAAAAGTAAAATAATTCAAAAAAAATTAAAAACGTCATTCTGGCCTTATTTCGTGCCAAATTGCGCCCGAACAAGCCGAAAAAGAGAGAAAAAAATTTCATTCCGAGAATCGTTTCTGCCTAACCTAGGCTAGAGCATTCCCAAAAAAAATTCAAAACAATTAAAAATGTCATTCTCACCTTATTTCATGCCGAACCGCGCCCAGACAAACCAAAACAGAGAAAAAAAAATTCGTTCCTAGTATCGTTTCTGCCCGACCCGGGCTGAAGCATTCCCAAAAAAATAGATAAAAAGTTATATATAAAAAAAAAAAAATAAATAAAAAAAGTCATTCTGACTTCATTTCTAAACAAATCGGGCCGGGACAGGCCAAAAAAGAGAAAAGAATTGTTTCGAGTATCGTTTCTACCAGACTCGGGTTGGAGTAGTTCCAAAAAAATAGTATAAAAATTTAAAAAATGTCATTCTAGCTTCATTTCTATATAAATCGGGCCAGGACAGGCCAAAAAAGAGAAATTTTTTTTCTTTCCGAGTACCGTTTGTACCCGACCCGGGCTAGAGTATTCCCAAAAAAGTTCAAAAATAATATTAAAATAATTCAAAAAAAATTAGAAACGTCATTCTGGCTTCATTTCTTGCCAAACGTGACCGAGACAAGAAGAAAAAGAGATTAAAAAAAATTAATTCCGGGTACCGTTTCTCCTGACCCAAGCTGGAGCATTCCCAAAAAAATAGAAAAATAATTCAAAGAATTAAAAAACATCATTCATGCTTCATTTCTACCCAAACTGGACCAGGACAGGCCAAAAAAGAGAAAAAAAAAATAATTTCGTTCCGGGAACCAATTCTGCCTGACCTAGTCTGGAGCATTTCCAAAAAAATTCAAACGAAAAGTAAAATAATTCAAAAAAATTAAAAACATCATTCTGGCCTTATTTCGTGCCAAACCGCGCCCGGACAAGCAGAAAAAAAGAGAAAAAAATTTCGTTCCTAGAACCGTTACTGCCTAACCTAGGCTAGAGCATTCCCAAAAAAATTCAAAAAAAAAAAAAAAGTAAAAAAATTCAAAACAATTAAAAACGTCATTTTGGCTTCATTTCAGATTCCATCAGCTCTTCTTCCTTATCAACCAATTCTACTACTTCCTCAAAAGACTCATGGTAGCTGTGAAAGCACTCATTATCCCCTCTTGATCACTATCATCAGAATCTACTTCTGGTTTTGTATCACACAAGGTGGCAGCTAAGGCTTTGCTCTTGCCAATGGATTTGAGATATGTGGGACATTCTTGCTTCATGTGTCCATGTCCTTGACATTCGTAGCACTTTGGCCCAGCAGGAACATTGTTACTTTGACCAGCATCCTTGAATTCTCTCTTGCCTTTGTCTTGGAACTTGAACTGAGAAAATCCAGATTGTTTGCCATCCTTGTCACTTGCCTTGACATTCGCATTCTTGATGAACTTCTTGAATTGTCTGGTGATATATGATTTGAACTTGGTGTCCTCATCTTCAGACGATTCATCGTTATCATCATTCTTGACCTTCAAAGCCATGTTCTTGCTTTTGCTACCCTTGCCAACCCTTACTAAACCTAGTTCATAGGTTTGCAAATTCTCAATCAGTTCTGTCAAAGGAATAGAGTCAAGATCCTTCGATTCTTCTTCGGCAGTGATCTTGGCATGAAATCTTTCTGGAAGAGATCTGAGAATCTTTCTGACAATCTTGGGCTCTGGAATCTGTTCTCCAAGATTAAAAGTTGAATTCACTATGTCCTTGAGCTTGGCATAGAATTCTCGAATGACTCATCATTATCCATCCTTATATCCTCAAATCTGGTAGTGAGCCTTTGGAGTTTGAAGTTTTTAACAGCTTTTATGCCCTCATAGGTATTCTAAAGAATAGTCCATGTTTCCTTTGCATTGTCAGTGGAGGAGATCTTCTTGAATTCCTCATTGGTCACAGCGCTAAACAAGGCATTTAGTGCTCTACTGTTAAAATTTGCAGCTTTGATCTTAGTATCATCCCACAATGCTGAGGCATCATTAGGCTTAGTCTAACCCACTTCAACTGCTAGCCAGACTTTCTCATCTAAAGACTGCAAAAAGGCTCTCATGTGTACTTTCCAGTATGCATAGTTAGTACCATCAAATAAACGAGGAATAATCAGGGATTGCCCACAATCTATTTCCAGTATGCATAGTTAGTACCATCAAATAAAGGAGGAATAATAAGAGATTGCCCACAATCCATAACAACAGGGGTCAATGGATCACACAGCAAAGATTAAAACCTAATCAGAGTGTGCCCGCTTTGATACTTGTGCCCGCTCTGATACCACTTGTTGGTTTAAGATAGCTTGACCCTAGTTAATTAATTCAATTACCCAAGTTAATTAATTAGGTTCAATTGCATGCAAATCATGAAGGCACCAATAAATCACTAGTAAAACTAAATGTAGCAGAAAATAAATTGGCACAGTGATTTGTTAACAAATAGGGAAAACCTCTCACAAGGTAAAAATTCCACCAGGTGATTTTAAGGTCACCACTCCCAAGAATATACTAATCAACAATCAAGCAATTACAAGTAAAAGGAATCTTACCACTACCCTAGCCTATCCCAAAATACCAACCTACAGTTGAGCTTTCGCTCCAATACCCAATTGGACTTGATCTTATAGTAGCCTTCTTTCTCTTGATGCACAAATCTCCAATATGTGACTAACCCTTTGCACGGATCCCAGTACGTGACTAACTCCAGCAACTTGAACAGATGTTGTTGGCTGCAAAGTTCTTCATTTCATCAACAATGAAGATCATAAAGCACTTGTTTACAAAACCCTATGGCATACAAACACAGTAGCTTCACCCGGAGAAAAATAATTTCATTTTGTCTCTGTATCCGTGTATGACGGCTCTTAAAATAAGCCTTATATATGTCTAGGGTTGTGAGAAAAGAAACCCTAAACCAATACATAAGCCTGGGCCGAATTTCAGATCTGGAAAACTGAAAATCGTAATTCTTGATAGATCGAGCTTCTATCAAGCCATTTGTCAAGCTTCTTATTTAGTCTCGATAGCAGTATCTGTCGAGCTATCTATCGAGACTTAATGAAACAGTTTTTCTTCACTTGTTTCTTGGATCAATCTTCATGTCTTTAATACGAATACTTGATATGCTTGAACAACATATTTCTTGATGTATTAAACCCAACTTAGATCTACCCAATTACAAGTAAAGTGCATTTTGTCAAAGGATTAGCCAATTACATAAAAATATGGCCCTAACAGGTGTGTACGCAGGGTCGAGTTGCATACGTACCCTTAATCCCATACGTATGCATGCTTCCCAAAACCCTAATTCTTGACTACACTATTGACCTGACTTCAAACAACCATAACTCACTCAATATAAATCCAAATTAGGAAAAAACTTTGTTCGAATTAAAGCCCAAGATGTCTACTTTCCAATTCACTAAAAATGTTTTGGATAGAAATTAATGGTCAAAACAGTAAGCAAAGTCACTTTATACTATCGTTTTCAAAGTAATTTGAGCACTTTTGACTTGTGATTACTTCCAAACTATTGTGAACTCTTTAATTGCTCTTGGTTGACGTATGTTAGCTCATCATTGGGGCTGGGGACCAAAGGTTATTTAACTGGTACAAAATGAGGTGTCTACAGTTGCCCTTCTTTCAACTGTGCTTAAACTGCAACTATAGTTAAAAGCTTGAAAAGACAAAACATTTTGTAAGTTAATAAACTTTGAGTCCACACTACACACTAATACACAAACATGAAAGCAAATGCAAACATGAGGCATGCTTAAAAAAGTGATTAGTGCACTTCTAACAAGAAATGTGAAAAACCACAAGAGACATAAAAGAAAAATCTGGCAAGTTTTCGAGTTTTAAGGACTCTACCTTTGAGTTTTAAGGTGATCATGACACACATACATGCAAGCAATCATGCAAACAAGAAATGTACCATAAAAGATATAAAAAGAAAATCTAGGATGTTTTTGAGTTTTAAGGACTCTACCTTTGAGTTTTAAAGACCTCTACCTGAAGTTGGGGGGGACCACTCGAAGCAAGCATTTATGTCCAAACACAAACATGCCACTCAAGAATGGGCATTTACGCTAACGGACCACTCGACTGATCATTTATGTCTAAACACAAACAGACCACTCAAAAATGAGCATTTACGCCAAAGGGACCACTCGACCAAGCATTTATGTCTAAACACAATAGGCCATTCGAAATGAGCATTTACGCCAAAAGTGACCACTTAACCGAGCATTTACGTCCAAACACAAACATACCACTCACAAATGAGCATTTACGCCAAAAGGGACCACTCGACTAAGTGTTGGGGTTTATGCCCTAAAATCCAATTTATTGGCATGTCAGAAATAATTAAATTGTTTAATTATATGAGACTATTTATAAATGAACTAATGGGACATTATCTTAGTCCATGAGATGCATAGTACGTGATTTATGTGATTTAGTCACAAAAGATATAAATCACAAGTTCTTTGTAAATTCAGAATTTTAGTTCGTAGTCGGTGATGAAATTGGGCATTTCATCTACGAAGACTGTAACATATCAACTAAGATGATTTGTCTTGATCATGAAAGTGGAGACTTCTAGTTGGTATGTTGATATGTTTTAAGAGTTAAGACATATTGAACTGGATCGCTGTGAGATTTATTATTCTCCTAACGACTGTCAAATAAATAATAAATCTCACGACTTCTATTTACATGAACTCTTAATCCTGAGAGAATAATGAACTTGATCATGAGGTGTAAGTTGCTTTGATATATCAAGAGTGAGATCTATAAGTCACGATCAAAACCTCAGTATGTTAGGCAGTCGCATTTAGTGTTGATGGAACATATATTCTCAAAATGAAATTCATAATCTCTTAACGGAGATATAAAATATTCCTTTGAGATAAGTTTGATGGGTTTGATTATTCAGAGTGTTGGGCCCAACCACTTTAGTAAGGAGTTACTAAAGTATATATTTATGAAATTGGATTCATAAATATATGATAAATAACATAAAGGATTAAACCGGGTACTCAAGGATTAAGATATAGTAATCTTCAAAGTGGCAGTCAACATTCATGACTTTGTATTACTACGAATATTTTAATGAAGGGGTTGCATGTATAATAAAGTCTTGGGATATAATTTATTAATAAGGCCTAGAGTGCAATTATATTCATATAGTGGTATTGAATATAATTAATGGTAACTTTGGACTTGTCAAGAGTTGACATAAAAGCCCAAGGCCCATTGGAGCTAGAGTCTTATTTGTTCCCTTTTGGTCCCACTCCAAGCCACACACTTAAGCCCAACTGGAAATGCCCAAAAGGCTAGCCCAATTAGATAATCAGTTAGATATAAAGAGAGAAACATACAGAATTTTGTAAGTAACATGATAGAGAGAAATCTTTATGAAATGGTTTGTATGTGTGAGTGAAAGCCACTCTCTTATTCTCCCTTGGAAATTGATTGAGAGACCACACTTCTTGGGCATTGAGTGGAATTGGAGTGAAGATTAAAAGTGTTCCCAAGTACTTCTAATCTTTTGTTTTTGAATTTCACCGCAACAATGTACGCTTTCTGGTTCTTAAATTCTGAAACTTACATAGTACATGTTATCAATTGCAAATGAAGTAGATCTGTTATTTTTCCGCTGCGTATGTTTTGTATGCGATACAAACATGTATTTTTCCAACACTAAGCATTTACATCCAAACACAAACAGCCTGCTCAAAACTGATAATTTACGCCAAAGGGACCACTCGACCGAGCATTTACGTCCAAACACAAGAGGTCACTCAAAATGTGCATTTACGCCAAAGACACAAATAGTCATACATGACTAACACAAACACACAATCACACAAGATTTCAAGAACAAACACACAAGACTCATGTAAACATTAAAGATACATGCAATGACTCAAAACACAAACACACAAACTCACATAAGTAAAAGAGCACACAATCACACAAGACTCACATAAACACCAAAGAAGCAAGTGATCACAAGATACACAACAAATAATCACACATAACTTACGCGAACATCGAAGATGCATGCAAAAAATTTAACACAAATTTTAACATGCATCTTAAGAACAAAAAGAATGTTTAATTTATTGATGGGAGTTTCAAAAGAATAATCTAATAAGAGTTCTTAAGTCATGTTACACTTACAAATGTAACTTGATCCTAACCTAAGACTTTTGCTTTCAGGTCTCTTATAAAGTTTCCTATGTTGTATTATTTCAGTTCCGCAACTTGATTTTAGTTGGTGTTTCTCTTGTTTATAGTCCATGAAAATTTCCAATGACCAAAAATTGCATCTTTTTTTATTTGATGAATGCCCAAAAAGTTGCATCTATGTAAGATTACCATGCTTTTCTTTCTATTTCATCTCTTCCTATTCTTCAGTCTTATTTTAATCCTATTCATTTTGTAACAAAAGTCTACGACTGATGATTACAATTTCAGCTGGTGTCCTTTTGATTCGGTATGATCATTTGAGTTTTTGGTTTTTCAATTATTCTTGCTGACCTTCAGCTTGAGAGATGTGGTTAGTAAATCTCTTAGGTTTCCTGAGGTTTGGGCCATAGTATTACATCATACGGATAACCGGTGTGTTGGCCAAAGCACACCTTAGCTGGATTTTGTCAAAAAAATTCTTTAATTTGTATAATAAAATATAATACTAACTAATAATGAATGATGATATCTGGTTGACTTGCCCAAATGGGTAGAATTGTATATCACTAACTATAATTTAACAACAATGTTTAAGGCTTGGTTTGATCAATCATGTGCTTGTAGGTTATATTTTGATAATGCCAAAAATCGTCAGTGAGTCGCACAGTCCTCACGTGCTCTTTGACAGAATCTGCGAAACATAAACAAAGAAGACCCTACAGAGAGTACCGGTGTGGTACTGGCCAAATACTCTCCGAATGTTAAGTTAGAGAGAATTTCTACAACTCTAGAGTGCCAGAGCTGGGAAAATTACGCGTACCTTGACCTATGAGCCTGTCTACTAATTCTTCAGTTACCCCTCCCCGTCAGCCCCTGAAGGGTTTCCCGTCGGGCACCATCCGAGGGGTCATCAAGTGGTTAGGTCGTTGGCCTAAGACTCCCGTCGGGTTACGTGGAGCTGACGAGTATGCGGGCGCCATCGTTCCCCTAGAATGATGCATCTGAGGGTTTTAATCCTCTGCCAGAAATACCCCTATCAGCTGCCCCCTACTACGTGGTTCCGTCAGCTTTGGCTGACGGACCGCGGAGTATGTGAGTCATTAATGAGCTTTATCGAAGAGTGTGTCATTAAATGGAGTAGGCGCCCTTAAGCTTAAATGCAAAGTGACACGTGGCGCCTACTAGTTGGCCTAGTTTCTAATCAAAGCGTCGCTTCGTTTATCGTGCTTCTTCATCTATAAATAGTCCCCCTCCCCTTCATTTGTCTTCTTATCTCATTTTCATTCTTGGAGAACCTCAGAGACTAGAGTGCTTGCGTCCATCCGTTGTTCCCAGGAGCCCCATCCTTTAAATCAACTTGTCACTTTCGAGGAATCCGTCGCCTTATAAGTTATTTCCTTCTCCTTTACTCCCTCCCTTTTTTTTTTCTTTTAGTTCGTCACCATCTATAATGAGACCCGTTGAATAGGTTCTTAGAATACCTCTGTCGCTTGTAGGTGAATAGATGTCAGGTGGTAGTGAAGTGACGAGTGAACAATCGTCGTTAATCCGTGAGGGTGTGGACTACGACGAGGTCTACCCGTCAGGTCGTGGGCCCAAGGAGGGGTGGACGGTGAATGACTTCTATCCGACCATGTCTCAAAGGGTCTTTGACACCCTCTGTGACCGTCATCAAATCCCTGACAACATCCTCATTCGTCTGCCAGGCAAGTTTGAGAGATGTTATTCGAGTAAAACGGCGGATGTGGGTATGTACGACTCTATGTTTACTGCGGGGTTGAGGTTGCCGTTGATGAAACTGCACCATCAACTTGCCAACTTCCTAGGCTTATCCGTCAGCCAAATTGCCCCAAAAGCGTGGAGGATTTTCATCGGTGCTAAAGTGATATGGGGTCAGTTGAGTGGAGGGAGCCGTCGGCTTACGCTTGATGAGTTCTTTTACTGCTAAAAGCCCCAGCAGATATCCTCATCAAAGTGTATCTACCACTTTTTAACTAGGAAGCCGTTGCTCAGGCTGGTATCGGACATGCCAGATTCTAATAGAAACTAGAAAAATAGGTACTTTTTCGTTCAAGGGACGGAGTAGGTGTGTAGGCCTGAAGAATGGGCGAGTATACCCGACGGGTTTGATAATACGTGGAGAATCGTCAAGGAGTCTGGTGAGTCTTTGGCTTTTGTATCCTTGATAACTTTGGTTTCGTGTCTGACACTAAGTTTTTCCTGTTTTACAGCCTCTGTCCATCCCGATATAACTGACGAGCAAGAAGACTTTCTGAGGAAGGTCTGGGCCATTCCCTTGGAAGAAAGGAAGTGGAAGGATTTGGTGACCCTTGACACCCTCCACGCCTTCTATAGTGGTCCGGAGCCGACGCCTGTAGCCCAACCACGACACGCCGCCTTACGACGTCGTAAGTTCCTTCACCCGTCATCAAATTGTTACTTTACCAGACCATTTTTAATTCGTCCCGTCTTTTTTAGAGATATAGGTAGGCAGAGGGCGCTAGTGAGGCAGGCTGTTGCGGCACTCAAGCAAAAGGAAAAAAAGTGGGTCATTGACGTCGGCCTCCAAGGTCGTCACTAAGGGGACTTCGAAAAGAAAAAATGAAAGCAAGGATGACCATCCACATAAGAAGGGGACAGGCCCCTCCGTCCGCGATAAGCAGCCGAAACAGCCATCGCCCCCCAAACCTAGCCATGGGGCTGGTAAAGGGTTGATGACAAGGAAGGGCCCCATCCTTCCAGGTGCCGTTCGCAGACTGCTTATGCACAAGGAGCACGTCGCCGAGATGGTTGATTCAATCATTAAGGAGATGGACTTAGACCCTTGCGTTGATCAGACCACGGAGGATTTGGAGGCGTCGGGCCTTTTCAACTTGTCTAGGGTATGTTCCTTTCAAGCTATGGTTTTATGCGTTTTTTTTTCCCTTTTCTTAACGGGCGTCTCGATTCAGGCGTTGGTGCGTATAAGGGCGCTTCAGGACAGGTGTATTGCCAACGAGGGGGTGATTTGTCAGTAACGTAAGCGCCAAGAGATTGAGAATAAGGGGTGGGATCAGTACAAAGAGGTTGTCTGTATTCTTAATTAGAAGTTGATGGCCACAACAGCCAAGCTGAAGGAGGAATCCCGTCTCCGAGAAGAGGCGGAGGCTGACCCTACGACGAAGTTAACTACCATCTGTGGGCAAATGAAGAAGACAAAGGCCGACGCCGTGGCGGAGTTTAGGGTCTTTCAGTCCTTCTTTGATGCCTGCAGTGTCTACTATGGTGTCAGATTCAACGACTACCTAAAACAAGTTAGGTCCGTCTATCCTAATCTAGACTTGTCCAAGATTAACATAGATGACACCGTGCCACAGACACCCGGAGGAGACAACACCATCAATGATGAGCCCGACAACTCCTCCCATACAGTTAAGCAAGAAGTGAAGGATGACGGTGTAGTTATTGCCCAACTTGCTTCTGAAGGCGTCGGTGCCCAGGTGGCCCCGTCTGCTGTGGATACATCTATCAAAGACCCACCTTTTCAAAAATTGGTTCATGAAGATTCGTCATTTGAAAATTTGAATAGGAGATTTGTCCTTCGAAAATTTG
This sequence comes from Notholithocarpus densiflorus, assembly GCA_030021035.2. Lineage (NCBI taxonomy): Eukaryota > Viridiplantae > Streptophyta > Magnoliopsida > Fagales > Fagaceae > Notholithocarpus > Notholithocarpus densiflorus. Next base: position 14,120,202 of record JARYZH020000001.1, read on the forward strand.
ACTAGGAGATTTATCCCTTGAAAATTTGTTCATGGAGATTTGTCCTTTGAAGATTTGTTCAGGAGATTTGTCCTTTGAAGATTTGTTCAAGAGATTTTTCCTTTTGAAATTTTGAATAGGAGATTTATCCCTTGAAAATTTGTTCATGGAGATTTGTCCTTTGAAAAGTTTGTTAGGAGATTTGTCCTTTTGAAAATTTTATTTTAAGAGATTTTTCCTTTTTGAAAAATGTTTTAGAAGATTTATCCTTTTGAAATTTTGTTAGGAGATTTGTCCTTTGAAAATTGAAGTTCAAGAGATTTTTCCTCTTTTAACTCCTTGCAAGAAAAACAAGAGTTGATTTCTAGTCAGTTAACTTGTATAACTCATGAACTACCACTCTTTGATCTTTGCATTTGATGACTTTGATATGTATGGACTTATTCTTGTAAGATCTTGATTCAGAAAAGTTTAGAGTTTACCTGATGAAGGTTTGTGGTGCAAAGGCTTGAATTTACCTAACAGGTTTTAACATGGGTGATCTTACCTGAATGAGGCATAGCTGAATGCCCCTAGTCTACAAATTGAAGAATGATTTTGAAAACCTTGACTTTTGAGGAAGAGATGATTTCCTTTTTTTTTTCAAAATGGATGAGGCATGGCCGAATGCCCCTAGTTTAGAAATGGATGCATGATTTTTGGAAATTTTGAATTTTTTTTTTTGAAAAGATAATGATGATGATCTCTCTTCTTTTTTTCTTTTCTTTTTTTGAAAATGAATGAGGCATGGCCGTATGCCCCTAGTTTGCGAATTGATGCATGACTTTTGAAAACCTTAATATTTGAGGAGAAGATGATTTTTTTTTTTTTTTTCAAAATGGATGAGGCATGGCCGAATGCCCCTAGTTTATTAATGGATGCATTATTTTTGGAAATCTTGATTTTTTTTTGAAAAGATGATGATGATGACTTTTTTTTTTTGAAAATGATTGAGGCATGGCCGAATGTCCCTAGTTCAACAATCAATGTGAATTTTGAAAAATCTTATTGTGTAGGGACCTTCAATAAAGCAAAATTTGAGTAAAACAAGATCAAAATCACAAAACTGGGCAAAACATGGACTGCTGGAATGATGGGCCAATCGGCATTGTTGGAGTGCTGATTGTTATCACTAGGAGCTCCTTGACGGTCACCAAATTGCCTTGCAATATGACATGTAGAGTAGTAAAAGCAACGGTGGAGCCCAACCAAAGGAAAATAGTTATCCTTAAAGTTGCAGTTGACCATGCCTGAAATACGCCACTAGTCCACTACCTTTTGAATATTTGAGATTTCAATACATTTCATGAATTCAGTGAACTCAGTGTGCTTAGGCCTGCGGTCACGATAATGCTTGGGGAGGTATTGACTAGGAGGAACGGTGGGAGGATGAAGCAATCAAATCCTCTCATGTAGCCATATCTAAAAAAGAAAAGAGAGAAGAAGAGAAAAAGAAAGCATGAGTGAAAGGAAAAAAGAAAAAGAAAATGTGAATTCAAAGACGATATAAAGAGCCTCGATGGGTTGAAAACTGAAAGGCAATTCATGCAAAAATCAGAGGAATCTCGCTAGGTTGAGAATCTAGGCAAAAATTAGTGATTATACCTGAAGAAAGAGAGGGCTCCCCGCAAAGAAGTTTGCTTCCTTCTTATGAACTGCATCCAAACCATTGAGAGTTTCAACCAAAATCATGCCCACAGGGTTTCCCATCCTCATATCGCTAACTACCAAGCACATCCTTCGGTCTATGCGAACTATCTTATGCACCAAGAAGTATCTCGCAAGAAGACACAAATAGAAAGCATTGAGATAATGAAAACGTGACCTACTGATCACAGGAATAGTCAACTGAGAGAAGTACATAAAAACCGAGCGGATGTTCAACATGTTAAACACACACCAGTGCTGCGTTGTGTCAAGAGAAACCCCTAAAAGAGCTTGAACCAAGGCAACAAGATCCCCACCAATAGTAGGAAGAATGAGAGTGTTAACCTCAGGTTCACCCATGATCACATTGAACTCTTCAATAGTGGAGCATATTTCTACACCATTGAAGTGAAAAACATGCCAAGTAGGAATCCAAAAGTTGGCAGCAGCACGAAGGAGAGGTTCATCCACCTTGATTTGATGATAAGGGAAGATGCAAGAGAGACCGAAAGGAATGAAAGCCTTTTTGAAACTAAGGCCAAGCTTCTTGATCCATGCCGAGACCTCTAAAAGGGAGAATTCTGCCATTGGAAAGCCTCGAGGAGTGTTTTCTAAGCTTAGAATAAATAGCAACAAAAAGAAAAGAAAAGACCAAGAAAAGCACACTTAAGCTCAAATTTTCGTGTACCAAAGACCAAGAAAAGAAAAAATTGCATAAAATTGTGCAATTATCTCCACAAGTTGTACATTAAGTGCATGTTCCAAATAAAAGCATAAATGTAAAAGGTGTTCTTAAAATATAACCCAATGTCTCAAATCAAATCCGAAGTGTAGAAATGCATGCTAAAAAGGAAAAATAGTAAATAGTAACAAAAAGAAATATGCTATGCTGTGTTTGTGTCTTTGTTTGTCGGTCTACAGGATCATCGAAAACGCCACTTCCTCGGCTGGTAGCTTGGAGTGGACTATGAACCACCACCGCCATCACCACCAATGGGTGCAGCGGTTTCCTCCTTAAAGGAAAGGGGAGTACGCCTCGGCCTAGTGGACCGGGGCGGAGAAAAGATGGAGTCCCCACCTAGATTAGGTCTAGTAACCATAAATATAGCGCTCTTACGTGGAAGGACTGATCTTACTACCAGAGTATGGGTTTGAAGTTTAGGTATGGGGATGCGAAGGTGTTAGGCACCCAACCCTACCCGACCCGTGGGTCGGCTTCCTGTCATTGTGTCTTACATCTTAATCTCATTAAAGGCCTATTCAATATTGTTATCTATACTCACACACACACTAGCATACATCTAGCAATCAACATGGCATCAATTATACATCTATCATGGCAACTCATATCAAACCTAGCATACATCTATCATCTCATCCAAGGCAGCAAACAACAAGATATCACAAGGGCAGAAACATAGACATGGCAACACCAAAGAAACATGTGATTGCATTCTAGACATCAAGAACACATCATCCAACCAAGCATGTTCATACTCATCATTAAATATATATCCAATGCATGTTCATGTGAATGCATGATTTACCTTACTTACCTTACTGCATCTTAGCACCTATGCATCAATGAATGGACATGTGAATGCATGTTCATGGTATTAAAGCAAGAAAAAAAAAATCCTAATCTAGCATGTCAAAGGCAAACAAACAATTAAACAAAGGAACAGAGACTCAAAAACATAAAAATAAGCCAAAACAAAGGCATATGACACAAGGAAATAAAGAAAAAGAAGTAGAAAAACTGGGATTAAGGTTTTTGGGCTGAAGTATGCGTGCACATACACAAGCCTGCGTACGCATACTTCAAGCCTGCGTGTACAGACATGCCCCTAGAAACCCTAACCTAGAAACACAAAAACAAAGCAAAAATGAAAACTAAGGAAACTAACAACCTAACATGCTTTTAAACATGAAAATTACATAAACCTAAACTAAACAAGCATATTAAAACATATATAACAAAAGGAACACAAGTTATAAAAGATCCAAATTAAGGGAGAACCATGAAGAGAGACTCACCTTGCATGTGAAACACAACTTGGTTGATATTTAACCGACCCCTCAGTGCCTACAACACAAAGATTAAGTTGAGAGAACAATAGAATTAAAGAACACAATAGTTTTTTATAATCATAACTCAAGAACAAGATTAGTTTTGAAAAAGGTTTTGAGAAATCAAATTGGGAAAATAGTTTATGCCTTAGAACTAGCTAAAGAGAGGTTTTTAATTTGTTAAAAACGTGCTAAGGGGCTATGTGTGAGTTTTAGAAAAGAGAATTAGGGTTTTAGAGAAGATGGAGACTAAAAAGTAACTCTCTCTAGCTAGGGTTTTGATTGGAGACATAAGATGAGTATTTATAAGTTAAAATTAGAGTTTTGGGGCTTTTTAAATGTCTTTGGACGTTCCAAGGGTCTATGGGATGGCCCACATCAAAGCATGATGTTTTGGCCCTTAAAATGAAGTTATAAAACCCAGAAAATCGGACCACCCAGTTGGCCCAACTTCAAATCGTCATAACTTACTCAATATAAGTCCAAATTAGGCAAAAGTTGTGTTGATATTGAAGCCCAGGATATCTACTTTCCAATGAAATAAACTTCACTCAAATATTCATTGTGGATCAAAAGTTATAGTCAAAATAGTGAGCAAAGGTCATTTTTCAATATCGATTTCCAAGCGATTTGAGCACTTTTGAGTTGTGATTACTTCCAAACTATTGTGATCTCTTTAATTACCCTTGGTTGACATATGTCAAGCTCATAATTGGGTCCAGGGACCAAAATTTATTAACGAGTACAAAATGCGGTGTCTACAGATGCCCATCTTTTAACTTTGCTTGCACTGCAAGTATAGTTAAAAGCCTGAAGATACCACATTTTGTAAGTTAATAAACTTTGAGTCCACACACACACTACACACAAACATACAAACATGCAAGCAAACATGCAAACATGGGGGCGTGCTCAAAAAGATGATTGATACACTTCCAACAAGAAGTGTGAAAAACCACATAAAAAAAAAAAAAAAAAAAAACCGGTGATGTTTTCGAGTTTTAATGACTTTACCTTCATGACACACATACATGCAAGCAATCATGCAAACAAGAAATGTACCATAAGAGAAATCTGGGATGTTTTCGAGTTTTAAGGACTTTACCTTTCAGTTTTAAGGACTTTACCTTCGAGTTTTAAGGACTCTAAAGAAAGTTGGGGGGACCACTCGAAAGAACTTTACATCCAAACACAAACAGGCCACTCAAGAATGAGAAATTTATGCTAAGGGAATCACTCGAAACGAGAAATTTACATCTAAACACAAACAGACCACTCAAAAATGAGAAATTTATGCCAAGGGGACCACTCGAAGCGAGAAATTCACATCCAAACAAAAATAGGCCACTCAAAAATGAGAATTTACGCTAAGGGGACCACTCGAAGTAAGAAAATTACATCCAAACACAAACAAGCCACTCAAGGATGAGAAATTCACGCCAAAGGAGACCACTTAATCAAGCAATTTACGTCCAAACACAAACAAGCCACTCAAAAGTGAGAAATTTACGCCAAAGGGGACCACTCAACTGAGCAATTTATGTCCAAACACAAACAAGCCACTCAAGAATGAGAAATTTATGCCAAGGGGACCACTCGACCTAGCAATTTACATCCAAACACAAACAGGCCACTCAAGAATGAGCATTTACACCAAAGACAGAAACAGTCATACGTGACTCACACAACCACTCAAGGTTTGCAAAAATAAACTCACAAGATTCATGAAAACATGCAAGAATACAAAACATAACCACACATGACTCACATACGAAAAAGAACAAACAAACACACAAGACTCATATAAAACATCAAACAAACATGTGATCACAAAAGTTAACAAAAGGATGAACACAACGACGTAGGAGGTACACAAACATAACAAAGCATGCAAACACAAAAAAAAAAAAAAAAAAAAAAAAAAAAAAAAATGATGGTCCTAGGGCCCAAGACAAAATGAGGATGGGCCTATGGCCCGACACAAAGCAAGGAGAGGCCTAAGACCCAAACAGAGTATGAGATGGGCCTAAGGCCCAAGATGGAACAAGGACACAAACAACCAAACAAACATACATGACATAAAAACAAACATCAAAGATCAATGACCAACTGCAAGGATTGCAAACAGACATGAAGACACCGAAGATAAGGACAAACATGACGACTCCTAAGAAGCGACAAACACACAAAACCACAAAGAACGAAGGATAACAAAGATGACAAGGACACAGAACACTAGGTCAAAAAGACTCTAAGAAAAGGAGACATGAAACAGGACCATCCTAAAAGCCATGGTAAAAATGGGAACTGAACACATGATTCATTATGGATAACTTTTGAAATGTTCAAACATTGGGACGCATCCTCTTTGTAGGGTCCACCTTGCCCCTAGTTTGACTGATTCACATTTCTTTTCTTTTTCTTTTTTCTTTTTTCATTTTTTTTAACAATTTTTTTTTACCTTAACCTTTTTCTACACCGCCCTTATGGGTTTTCAACCTAGCAGGCATTTTTTACTTTTTTTTTTACCTTTTTTTTTTAGGCCCTAACTTTTGCCTAGACTGCCCTTGTGATTTTTTAGCCTAGCAGACTCTCTCACTTTTACAAGAAACAAACAAATGGGATGCAATGAACAAGTGCTAAAACTTCTCCTAAAAAAATCTAGTTAATTCAAATTCTCAATATATGAGTTACACAATTTACATGATGTGATGTGGCTGCACCTCACAAGGTTGCCTACGTACCCAAAAGGAATAAAATCTAACGTAGTTCACACAAACAACTTCAATTGATCATAGAGGAATTTTACTGGGCATGTAATGAAGGCTTAGGTTCTTGGCTCACAAAGAAATGGATAACAAAGGCTCAAACTTACTTTCTTGAGGGTTACAAGTTGGTCAAGGATTACTTTTCATCACTTTTGAACTTTCTTCACTTCTACTTTTTTTTTTCACTTCACTTTTCATCTCTCTATTTTTCTTTTTACATTTCACTTCACTTCACTTTTTCACCTTTTTTTTTTCACTTTTGACTCACTTCTCTTCACTTTTTTTTTTTTTTTTCTTTCCATCACTTTATTCATGCATTGCCCCTAGTGTAGGGGATAATCCTTGACAAGGGTTACTTTGAATGAAAATAACTTTGAAGGCTCAAAATGGGTGAGCAAAGGGAAATGTGTTTAAGATAGCATAATAATGGCCTCTCTTCATCCCAATTTCCATTGTTCAATTATGGGCAAACATGCAACATCACATATTGAGAATCAAATCAACTTGAAACTTTGAGAACTTATCATAACACTCAAATCATTGCAAACCACTTGATGAATTAAAAGAGTACATGAATTGAAAGACTCATTTAATTGAAACAACAAAGGCATATTGAATTGAAACAACAACAACACTTCTAAACTAAAAGACACACTGAGATTAAAAAAAAAAAAAAAAAAAAAAAAAAAAAAAAAAAAAAAAAAAAAAAACTCTTATGGAATGCAATAACAAAGACTAAACTTCTCGATCAATCAACCCCAAGTAGGAGGAGGCACAGCATGGTAGTCGGGGAGAGGATTACTCTTGATGTTTGGGAGGTTGATGGGTGGCTTAGGGATCTTGCCAGATTGAATGAGGTCTTCAATGTCATGACGAAGACGAGTTCACTTATCAGTATAATAACCATAGTTCTGATGGTACTTGCAATACTCACTTGCATTGTAGTTTGGAGCAGAGATGTTTGGAGTATACCTTCCGAGATCCAATGGCTTGATAAATCCTTTGGTTGACAAAGTTTCTAGTGCTTGGGATAAAGTTATTCCCAATGGAGTAAACTCCCTTCGAACATTAATAGCATTAACTCACTTGTCTTACCACCATCCTTACCACTATTACTTGAATTTCCTACCCCAAACTTCTTTTGAGGTTTTGCATCATTCTTCTCAATAAGTCTAGTATTAATAGCATCCTCAACTTGTATACCAACATCATTTAGATCCACAAAGTCTTCAAAGGAATTGGTGCAAGTTGGCGCCCATAAGTAGGTGAAATGTTTTTCATGACCATCCTCACTTGGTCTTTCTCACTAGAGCGATTAGGCATCTTGGAAGCTTTTCCTCTACACCTCATCAGAGAATTAGAAATGACTTAGTGCTTAATTGCTTTGTAGTCTCCAAGTCTCTAAGGCTCACATCCAATTAAACATTGTATGAATATTTTTGAACAAAAGCTTCAGTCATCTTGTTCCAATCATTCATCTTAGCATTTTCCAATGAAAGATACCATTGTAGGCCTACACCACTAAGAGTTTGAGGGAAACACAAAATGATTTGCTCTTTGGTAAGACCTAAAGGCTTCATGGCAAGAACATATTGCTTCAAATGATTCTTAGGATTTCCAATACCATCAAAAGAGTCCATCTTTGGCATCTTAAACTTTGGGGGGAGTTGGACATCTGGAAATGGACTCAATCCCTCAATATCAAGCATGTAGTCCTCCATACCTTGGGACCTCGTAAGCGTACCTTTCATCCTCTCAATTTCTTGACTCATCTCTTTGGTTTCCTTTAACTTTTCTTTCTTCTTAGTCTCCTTGTTGATCTTAGCCTCTTTTTCCTTAAAATCATCATCAAAGATAGAGTCTTCATCTTGAGGTTCTTGCACTACCTTCTTCTTCTTTCCTTGAGCCTCCTCAATGTTGTGAAGCCTCTCAATGATAGGAGTAGTCATCCTTGCCATCATCTCTTCCAACTTCTTCAAAATATCTTAGTCAATTGATGCCATTTGGTCGACAGAAGTAAGATTGGTTCTTATGAGGCGATTATCAGTGGTTCAAGACCAAGAGGGTTGTGCAATATTCTTTTTAGGAGCAATGATGGGTCACCCACAAGAGACTTATCCATATGAGAAACATTTCATGAAGATCACCTACAATAACTTTTATGTTCAATTCCCACTTAACCATGCCCCTAGAATGAGACCACAAAGTTTAAACAAGACCTAAGAAAGACAAGACCCAAAAGAAAGAAACTTGAAGACACTAAAAGATGACAAACCTTGACATGACATGGGCCTAATGTCCCTAGACAAACAAGAGTGGACCTAGGGCCCAAGACAAAGAACAAGATAAGGTAACAACCCTAAATGACACGCCATGAACCTAAGGCCTTAAAACATAAACAAGGAAAGCTTAAAGCCTAGACAAAACCAAGGATGGGCCTATGGCCCCAAGACAAGACAAAGATGGGCCTATGGCCAAAGATGACACAAAGATGAGCTTAATGCGCCTAGACAAAACAAGGATGGGCCTAAGGCCTAAGACAAGACAAAGGATACGCCTAAGGCCCAAGATGACACAAGAATGGACTTATTACCACTAGATAAGACAAAGTGGGCCTAAGGCCTGTAGATACTGCATTTTGTACCACTTACGATGCCCAAACTCTAAGGCCCAAGGCCAGTTTAGAGCCCAATCAGATATCAAATTGACTTGAGGAGTGTTAAAATGGAAAATATAACCTTTTAAATAAGGAAAAAAAATCTATTTTTGGAAATAAAAAAACAAAAGTGGCCCTCGACCCACGTACGTGGACAGCAGCTTGCGTACGTGGGCCAAAGCATGCGTACGCAAGCACACTCTTACGTACGCAGCTAGGGTTTCAGAGACATAAAAAAGGCAAGTTTTCTGTAATAATGGCTGAGGTTTGGAATGAATCTCACATTGTCTAGGAGCCATTCCAAACCCCATTTTTTCACTATGTAAATCCTTACATGGTATATTTTCAAAACACATAGAAATTCCACGAGGAAAAATACAAGATTCACTAGAAAATAGTGAATCAAAAGGGAGTTTTTCACAAAACACCCTCGAGTTAATTTTTTTTTACTGGGACCTTTTTTGGCCCCAATCCTTTTAGTTTAACGTTGCTAATCACATTTTTATTGAATTGTGATAGATTTGACTGAGGGGAACGATCAAAATCAGCTTATAAAGCTTCTCATTTGAGGTATTGAGTCTAACTCTTTCTTTTCATTCCTTTTTCTTTTCTCTCTTTCTTTTCAGTTTTAATCTTGTTTGTTTGCTTTATTTATGCTTATATATGTTTGTTTAGGTTAGTTTTATAGTTTTCTTTATATCCTGAGCATGTTTGGTTGTTAAAATTAGGGTTTTTATTTGTGCTTTGTTTTTCTGCTTTGCTGTTTCTGGGTTAGGGTTTCAAGCAGAGTTGCGCACGCATGACTTATACATGCGTACATGGGCCTCCTCTTGCGTACACAGATGCTTCGCCTGCGTATGCAGGCCGCTGCCCAGAAACCCTAGTTTAGTCTTTTGCTTCTATCTCATTTTATTTTCTTATCTCACATGTTCCTATTTAAGTATCTTTTTATGTATATGTGTATCTGATTCCTCTGTTTCGCAAGTTTTATTGTTATTTACCTTTGATATGCTAGATTAGGGTTTCATCTCTTATTTCTTAGTTTGATACCATGAACATGCATTCACATGCCCATAATGCCATAGGTGCTGAGTTACTACAAGGTGAGTAAAGGTAAGTCATACATTCACATGAAAATGCATATGTATTGTTTTGTTTTGTTTGATGAACATGTACATGTGTTGTTGTGTTTTGTGTTTAATTGATAAATGATGTACTTGATGTCATGATTAAGTTGCTGCCTTATATATGAAATGATAGGGTTTTCACATGTTAGATGAATGCTAGGGTTGTATATGTGTGGTTTGGTTTCTTATGCTTTATGGATGGATATGTATGTGTTTTGGGATGATGATGTCATGTTGTATGCTTGTGTGTGTGAGTGAGTTTAGGAAATAAGTGTTGAACATGATTTTATCGAGTTTAAGACGTAAGACACAATGATGGGAGGCCAACCTTAGGGTTGGGCGGTTTTGGGTGCCTAACATCTTCCCAAGAATGTACCTAAACTCCGAACCCATATCTCTAGTAGTAAGATCAATGGTCCTTCCTCAAAATGACGCTATATTCATGGTTCCTAGGCCACTGCAAAACAAGGTGGCGACTCTTTCATTGTTTCCATAGTGGCGACTCCACTTGGGAATGATGAGTTTAATTCCTATGTGTCTTATTTCTTAACCTTGATAAAAACTATTTCAATACTTGTTTGCACACACATCACTTGGTTTCTTTTGTCCCTTAACCTCAGTTGGTGATGAGTGAGAAGATGGAAGGCTCTATTCGGGCCCAAATCTTCTGGAGTTCATCCCACCAACTCACAATCGGTGCCATCGCATATAATGGGCTTTAAGTACATTAAAGGTTTGCTACCAATCCATTATGGGGTCCACTTAGGCCCTCGGTTGGAATCATAGCCCACCAAGTTGTGAGTGACCTACTTATCTATCCCTTTAGCCTTAGGGAGCCTACCCACACTAGAGAGATCCTAGACCCTATCACAAAGGATACCTTTTATATCTCTTGTTTGTTCAAACATATGTCATGTGTTCACCTAATTCTAAAGAACAAATAAAAGATGTAAAAATGGAAGGGATGGCCCCAAAATTATGGTATACCCTAAGATGTTTTGGGATAAAAGAAAAAGTTCTCACATATAATAGGCTTGTCCCTAAATCCAAAGGTATATCTTAACTTGAAAGGTTCATAAGACCATAGCCTAATTGCTATCATAGGCCCAAGTGGAAAAAGCCCTTTTAAAAAAGAGGACTTTTGGCCTAAGGTAACAAATATGCTGTGGACTTACTTAGCATCCAAAATCCTACAAAGCCAATATGAACTTCCCTAATCTTGGGCCTCCTTGTTGTATGCCTAGGCCCAAAATGATGAGAACTTTATGGACTTTGAGACGAAGGCTACAATATATTCTAGCTAAATGGCTATTTCAAAAAAAAATGAAACGATGAATAAAAATGAAAACCCCAAAGGTAATGAATACATTGTAAGCCCATGTTTGAGACAAAGGGTTGAAAATTTCTAACTGCATTCTAATGTAAGCCCATGAGAGTAAGATGAGAGCTTTATTGGAAATGAGTGATATTGTAATTGGGCCTTCATTAAAATGAACTTAAAAATTTTCTAAGGACATCTAAAAAGTTAAAAAACTTTTAATTGGGACATGAACTTAATGAAAATAAGGCTTCTTTTCAGGCATCATTGCACCGTCAAAGTCAAGAAAACACGTCCCCACTCCCATTTGGATTCGAGAGAAAGGAAAGCACCTGATCAAGATTGAGGACACACACCAAGAAGAGGAAGAGACCCCCCCAAGAAACAATGACTACCTCTATGGTAGACTCAATGGCACAAAAGATCTTTAAGGCTTTGGATGAACATGGAGAGGCCCTTAAGAAAATGGAAGGGCATCTCACTAGGTTAGAGGAATCTAAGCTCAAGAAGCCTTCACATGTGGAAATCCATGATGATGAGGAGGAAGTGGAAGAATGGGACGAAAAGGACAAAGCGGAATATGAAAGGAACAAGCAATTTGAGAAGCTCACCGCGGAAACTATAGCTATGAGGGAAAAAAGTGGAGAAAATGCAACTCACCTTCCGCAAGGCATAAAGGATGGATGATTACCTTTATAGCATGGGGGGAGTGAGTTCAAAGGCTCCTATTGCATTGCCTCCCAAGTTCAACATTTACAATGCGAAAAAGTTTGATGGGACTGGAGATCTGAAGCAACACGTAAGAAGATACCTAAGCATCGTTGAAATGAAGGGGCTAGATGAGAAGCAAACTTTGCATGCATTTCCCCTTTCACTCACGGGAGGTGCATCAAGGTGGTACTATAGTTTTGATCCAAGTAAAACTAAGGTGTGGAATGAACTAGTGGAGTGGTTTGTGGACCAATTCATCTTCAACGCCATGATTGATGTGACTCTAAGGGATTTGGAGACTACCAAACAAGGTGTAGGGGAGACATTTTCTGAATACATGACTAGATGGAAGACCAAGGCATCTAGAATGGTCAATAGGCCAAATGAGAAGGACCAAATCAACATGATCATTAAGAACTTCCTTCCGGCTTATAATAGTAGGCTTTTGTCATTGCCTATTAGCTCATTTGGAGAACTATGTGATTATGGGACAAGATTTGAAGACGTTATCAACAATGGACAATTGGAGAAAGGTGAAAGTAAGCCTCCAACCAAGAAAACATAAGGAGGGGGAGCAACCACCACTAAAGCGCCCAATCCCATAAATGCAAGCACCATCATACCCCAATAAACACTAGCCTACCCAAAGAAAACTCGCCAAGAATTCTCCGACCTAGGAATGACCCAAACCCAAGCATATGAAAACCTATCCTCCACAGGATTCAAAAAACCTTTAGACCCTACGCCCATGCCTAATCCTATACCTCCCACTTAGAACCTCAATGAATATTGACACTACCACCAAAAATTCGGCCACAAAACTGACAATTGCTTTCGCCTCAAACACGAAATACAAGACCTCATAGACAATGGAACCCTCCCAAATCCCAACATTATCACCAAACCCAACATTAGAAAAAAACTCTTTGCCCGATTACCAGAGGGCTCCTCCTCCATATCAAAGTTGGGTGCAAATAGATGAGATTGAATGGGATTGCTCAAAGTTGATAGAAACTACATATGTCAATATCACTGCCATGGAAGTCCAAGGAATATGGGATGAAGAAGATGAAGTCTTAAAGGAAGCGGTGGCGGTGTGGGGAATACTTCCCAAAGGAGTGACAGAATTAAAGAAAAGGGTCTTGGAGGACAATGTAGCAAATATCACTAGGAGTGGGAAGCACTACAAACCATCCTTTTTGGAAAAGGATCATCTTGGTAGAGATTTAGGGGAAGGGTCCAAGCCCACGGAACCTAAAGGAAAAGAAGACAAATCACCAATGAATGCATGGATGCTAAGGTTCCGATGGTACTTATTGACAATGGGTCCGCCTTGAATGTTTGTCCTTTAAGGACTGCCCTCACTATTGGCCTAGATATGGAGACTATCATCCCTTCTCCCTTGACCGTAAGGGCATATGACAACACTTCAAGGAAAGTCATGGGTATTTTCAAGGCTCCTTGCAAGATTGGGCCAATAGAAACCATTGTGTAGTTTCATGTCATGGACATCACCCCAAGTTACAACATTTTCTTGGGAAGGGCTTCGCTTCACCCCAATGGGGCAATCGATGAAGATCCCATGGAAAGGAAAGATTTCCATAATGCTTGGAGATGGTGAAATTCTAGCATCGGTTTGTGGACTCAAGGAAGGAAGAAGTGAGCTTTAAATAAATGGCTTTGAGTTCGTAAACATGGCTGACTATGGGTTGAAGGATGAAAGGTATACTACCGACTTGTTCCTATATTGTAGCCATAAGGTGATTACAATGATGAAGAACATGGGAAACATGCCTGGTATAGGCCTTGGAAAAGAAGGAAAAAGGGTAGTCGAGTTCTCCAATGTCAAGACTCAAGTGACTAGAGAAGGTTCAGGATTCTTTGAACGCTGTGACGGAATCAAGAAAAACCTTGGCATTCTCAATGGGAACTTCATGAAAGAAGGGGAAAACTTCCCTTATTGTGGCTTCCTCGAACCTTGGGTAGATAAAGGATGGAAATGTGTATTCGGGTTGGGAAATGTTCTTTAATGAAAAGCTCACCTTTAAGGAGAAGCCTACCGTGGTGATCAAAGAGATACAAGAAGAGGTCAATTTGGTGAACTACATGGATGCTAAAGCAATGAAGACCATGATGAAGACGAGTGGGGACGTGTTCTCCATCACCAATGAAGAGTTAAGTGATCCTTCCAAATTCATCACGTCTGCTGTGGGGCCCATTAATAATTGGACTTGAGTTGGGTTTTCTGAAAACATGGGGAAAAAGTTTTGTAATGTAAGTTCCAATATACTTTTCAATATTTTCAATAAGATGAATTCTAATTCGGCTTACTTTGATGTGTCCCATAACGTTGAAATTCTGCACTTAAAATGATTCAAATGAATTTGAAAATGAAATTAATAAACAATTGGAAAAGAAAATTAAACCTATGGAACCAACTCTTGAAACTATTAATTTGGGCAATAATGAGAATCCACGCTTAATTAAAATTGGCTCAACTTTAAATGAAAAAGAAAGAAAAGATCTTCAAGAGCTCCTCACGGAATTTCAAAAGGTGTTTGCATGGTCCTATGAAGATATGCCCGGAATTGACCCCGAGATAGCTCAAAATCACATTGATACTCATGATCACATGGTACCCGTCAAACAAAAGTTGAGAAGAATGAGGACCAAATGGCTCTTAAAAATCAAGGAGGAAGTCACTAAGCAATTAAAGGTAGGGTTCATCAAACCCAAACACCAAGCCGAATTAATAGCCAATGTCGTGCCCATACCTAAGAAGGATTGGAAGGTGAGAATGTGTGTGCATTTTAGGGACTTGAACAAGGCATGCCTTAAGGATGACTTTATTCTCCCTCACATTGATGTCTTGGTGGGTGACACGGTGGGAAGTTCCTTGATGTCTTTCATGGATGGTTTCTCGGGGTACAACCAAATCAAGATGGCTCCCAAAGATATGACCAAAACCACTTTCACTACCAAATGGGGAATCTATTGTTACACGGTGATGCCATTTGGCCTCAAGAATGCCTGGCCAACCTACGAAAGGATGGCTATGGCCTTGTTACATGATATGATGTATAATGAGGTGGAGGTGTATGTCGATGATATGATAGTGAAATCCAAGGATAGAGAAAGCCACACCATAAACTTAAGGAAGTTCTTTGAGAGGATTAAAGACTATAGGCTAAGATTGAACCCACAAAAGTGTACCTTTGGAGTAACCGCCGAAAAATTGTTAGGCTTCCTAGTGAGTGCTAGAGGGATAGAAGTTGACTCATCCAAGATCAAAGCCATATTAGAGATGCCTCCACCCAGAAGTGAGAAAGAGATAAGGGGTTTCTTGGGTCAATTGCAATACATTAGTCGATTCATTGCCAAGTTCACCTCCACCTGGGAGCCCATCTTCAAACTCCTAAGGAATAATGAACCACATACATCGAATGATAAGTGCTAAAAGGCCTTTGAAATTATCAAGGAATATCTCCTCCACCCATCTATCCTAGTGCCTCCACAACTTAGAAAACCCTTACTCCTATACCTCTCTATCATAGGGGATGCGGTTGGAAGTATGCTTGCACAAGAAGACGATGACAAGAATGAGAAGGCCATATACTACTTGAGCAAGAGGTTCCATGATCATGAGACTAGGTACACTCTCATAGAAAAGTCATGTTTTGCACTTGTTTGGGTTGTACAGAAGTTGAGACATATCATCTTACCTTTCCAAATATGGGTAGTAGCAAGAATGGACCCATTGAAGTATCTCTTTAAGAAGCCCGCTTTAAGTGGAAGATAGTCAAGATGGTTGACCTTATTGGCAATATTCGATTTGAAGTATGTGGCTAGAAAAACTATCAAAGGGAGCGTTGTGTCAGATTTTTGTGCCGAGAATCCTATAGAGGGGGAAGATGGTAAAGAAGACTTTTTGGATGAGGACATTTTGGATGTTGAGTTAAGGACATGGAAGATGTACTTTGACGGAGCTCTAAACCAATATGAGAATGGGATAGGAATACTCTTGATCACTCCCGAGGGATCGCACATGCCTTTGGCAATCAAGTCGAACTTTGAAGCAACTAATAACATGGCTGAATATGAGGCTTGTATTGCTGGAATGGAAGCTCTCCGAGAATTGAGGGTAAAGGAGGCTGAAGTCTTTGGAGATTCAACTTTGGTTATAGCCCAAGCACAAAAGTTGTGGAAGGTGAAGGAGGAACACTTGAAGCCTTATAACAATACTTGTAGGACTTGACCAAGACTTTTGACAAGATTGAGTACACAATCATCCCTAGAGCTCAAAATCAATTTGTGGATGCCTTAGCTACCTTAGACTCCATGGTTGAAATACCGGAGGGAGTATGGACACGACCTTTGAAGATTGAGCAAAGTTATGAGGAAGTGCACAAAGGGAAGACCGAAGCTTCAGTAATGACCATAGAGGAAAAGGAAGTTTCGTAGTACTATGACATCATGAAGTTCTTGGAACTAGGGGCATATCCGGATGGTGCCAACAAAAGAGAACGTCGTTCCATTAGGATGATGCCAATACAATACATCCTATGTGGAGGACAACTCCATAGAAGGTCCTATGATGGTATACACCTTCATTGCTTGAAGAAGGAAGAAGCCGAGAAGGTTATGGAAGAAGTTAATCAAGGGATTTGTGGCCCTCATATGAATGAGAGAATGTTAGCCAAGAAAATCCTAAGGATGGGGTACTATTGGAATACGATGGAGATCGATTGTGTGGACTATGTGAAGAGTGTTAGGATTAGTGCCCTTAAATCCTATTGTATGATGCTATGTATGATATTAAGTATGACATTATGTATGACTTAATATTGTGTTTAATAAAGTTGTTTTATTATTGTCTAAAATAATGGTAACATGAATATTCAGACATTATTATATAGTCCATGAGATGCGTAGTATGTGATTTATGTGAAAAGTCACAGAAGATATAAATCACAAGTTCTTTGTAAACTCAGAATTGTAGTTCGTAGTCGAAAATGAAATTGGGCGTTTCATCTGCGAAGACTATAACATATCAACTAAGATGATTTGTCTTGATCATGGAAGTGGAGACTTCTAGTTGGTATGTTGATATGTTTTAAGAGTTAAGACATATTGAACTGGACCGCTGTGAGATTTATTATTCTCCTAACGACTGTCAATTGAATAATAAATCTCACGACTTCTATTTACATGAACTCTTAATCCTGAGAGAATAATGGACCTGATCATGAAGTGTAGGTTGCTTTGATATATCAGGAGTGAGATCTAAAGTAACGGTCAAAATCTCAGTATGTTGGGCAGCCACATTTATTGTTGATGGAACATATATTCTCAAGATGGAATTCATAGTCTCTTAACGGAAATACAAAATATTCCCTTAAAATAAGTTTAATGGGTTTGTTATTCAGAGAGTTAGGCCTAACCACTTTAGTAAGACTAAAGTATATATTTATGAAATTGGATTTCATAAATATATGGTGAATAACTTAAAAGGATTAAACCGGGTACTCAAGGATTAAGATGTAGTAATTCACAAAGTGACAATCTTCATTATGACTTTGTGTTACTACGAATATTTTATGAAGGGGTTACATGTACAATAAAGTCTTGGGATATAATTTATTAATAAGGCTTAGAATGCAATTATATTTATATAGTGATATTAAATATAATTAATGGCAACTTTGGACTTGTCAAGAGTTGACAGAAAAGCCCAAGGGCCATTGGAGCTAGTGTCTTATTTGTTCCCTTTTGGTCCCACTCCAAGCCACACATTAAAGCCCAATTAGAAAGGCCCAAAAGGCTAGCCCAATTAGATAATCAGTTATATGGAGAGAAACATACAGAATTTGAAATATAATATGAAATGGTTTGTATGTGAGTGTTAGACACTTTTTCATTCTCTCTAGAACATACACATATAACTAATTGAGAGACCACACATCTTGGGCATCAAGTGGAATTGGAGTGAAGATTAAAAGTATTCCCAAGTACTCTTCATCTTTGGTTTTGAATTTCACCGCATCAAGGTACACTCTTTTGTTCTTAAATTCTGAAACTTGCATAGTACATGTTATTAATTGCGAATGGAGTAGATCCGTTAATTTTCCGCTGCGTACATGCATATTTCCATTAAAGAGTTGCCATGATTGTCAGACACACGACAACTTGAACCATGTACCACCTAGTGAGTTGTATAGCATGACTTCTCCATGGCCATTCTCGATTTGGGGCATAGATTTGATTGGAAGGATAGCTCCTAAGGCTTCAAATGGGCATGAATACATCCTAGTGGCAATTGATTGTTTCACCAAGTGGGTGGAAGCAACCTCCTACTCCGTATTGAAGGTAAAGTATGTGGCTCGGTTCTTAGAAAATAACATCATATGTCAATTTAGGGTGCCTCAAGAGATCATCTTCGATAATGGTTCCCACTTTGAGGGTGAAGTTCGGAGAGTCATGGAAGAATATAGCATTGAGCATCACAAGTCTTCACCATATCGACCACAAGCTAATGGGGCCATAGAAGCAACTAATAAGAATGTGAAGAACATCCTAGCCAAGATGGTAGTGACATACAAAGATTTGGCCGAGAAGCTTCCGTTTGCCTTATGGGGTTATAAAACTTCTATCCATGCATCAACTGGGGCAACACCTTACTCTTTGATTTATGGTAGTGAGGCAGTGCATCCTATTGAGGTGAAGATACAATATTTGAGGGTACTGGTGGAAACCAAGGTCCTAGAAGAGGATTTGGCTAAGGCGAGATATGAACAATTGGTTTGATAGATGAGAAGAAGGCTAGGGCACAATATCATGCATAAGGGTACCAAAAAAGGATTTCTAGAGCATTCAACAAGAAAGTGAAATCGAGAAACCTTAAAGAAGGGGACTTGGTCCTAAAAGTGCTTAGAGATGAGACTTTTGATCCAAGAGGAAAGATGAAGCCAAGGTCGTTTGGGCCTTTTATCATTAAGAAGATCATGTCTAGAGGTGCTATGAGGATCACAGATTTGGATGGGGTAGAAATGCTTTGCCCAATTAACATGTATAAACTCCAAAAATACAACATTTAAAGAAGAAAAAAAAAAAAAAAGAGAAAAAGAGCCTGCTAGGTTGAAAAGCCAAAAGGGCAGACTAGGCAAAAATTAAGGCAAAAGAACCCTGCAAGATTGAAAACCCGAAAGGGCAATTTAGGCAAAAGTTAGGGGAAAAGACCATGGGCATGGCAACAATTCCCGAAAGGACGTCATGGGCAAAAATTACATGGCAAAGGAAAATGAAAAGAAAAAGAAAAAACAAAGGAATGAGATGACAATAAGCAAAGATACTAAAAAAGTGATTCTCTTATTGCTCAAATTAAAAGGTAACAAGATTGTTTTCATAGGGGATTTGGAACACTACAATCCTTTATTAAATTCAAAAACAAAAAATAAGAATCATAAAGTGCAGAAAAGTAAAATATGGGGCATATTAAGGTGGTCATTCAGCCCTCCTTGCTTTCTTGCTATTCTTTCATGTAAGCTTGCTCATCCCTCAGAATCCACTTCATGTCATCCTCCAACCATTGCTTGTACCTCATAGTGGGATAGATGTATCGAGGAGGTGGAATGCCTCTAGTCACCCTACGGCATGGCCAAGCCTCACGAAGCCTACCCAAGATCTTGTTAGTAAACACCTCTATATGGAAGGCACCTTCACCACTAAGAGCTCCTTGACGCTCTCCAAATTGCCTTAAGATACAACAAGTGGAGTAGTATGAGCAGCAACGAAGTCCAACTAAAGGCACACAGTAGTCCTTGTAGCAACGGTGAACCATGCTTGAGATGTGCCACCACTCCACGACCCATTGAATGTCAGTCTCCTTGATGCGACCCATAAGCTCCATGTAAACCTTAAAGCTCATGTCATTTTGATGAAGCCAGCGGACCCTAAAATGCCTAGGGAGGTATGTGCTGGGGGGTACGGTAGGAGGTTGAAGCAACTGAAGCCTCTCTTGTTGCCATATTTGAAAAAAAAAAAAAAAAAAAAAGAGGAGGGAGTAAAAAAAAGGGAAAGCAAAGCAAAAAAAAAAAAAAAAAAAAAAAAAAAAAAAAAAAAAAAAAAGAAGAGAGAGAAAAGCAAAAAAATAGTAAAGCAAAAAAAAAAAAAAAAGCATATAAATAATACGATACAAGGCGCCTCGATGGATGGAAACCGAAAGGCAATCCATGCAAAATTAGAGGAATCCCACTAGGTTGAGAACCTAGGCAAAAGTTAGGGATTATACCTAAAGAAGAAGAGGACTTCCCGCAAAGAAGCTTGCTTCCTTCCTATGAAAGGCATCCAAACCATTGAGGATTTCTGCCAAGATCAAGCCCACCGGGTCACCTCTCTTTAGCACATAAACCACCATACACATCTGGAGGTCCACACAATATGACCTTTGGACCAAGAAGTACCTTACAAGAGCACATAAGCAAAAGGCATGAAGAAAGTATGAACGTGGCCTCTCACCTATGGGAATGGCCAAGTTGGAAAAGTGTGCAAAAATCAAGCTAAGGTTAAGTTTGCCAAAGACGCACCACCTATTTGTCGTAGCAAGAGGGACGCCCAACACAACTTGTAGCAAAGAGGGGAGATCCCCACCCATGGTAGGGAAGACGAGATTGTCAATCTCCAGTTCACCCATGATAGCATCAAATTCCTCGATAGTGAGGCATAATTCTACTCCATTGAAGCAGAAAACATGCCGAGTAGGGACCCAATAGTTGACAGCAGCACGAAGAAGAGGCTTATTCACCTTTATTTGAAGGTATGGAAAGACATAAGAAAAACCATAGGGGGCGATGGAATCCTTGAAATCAGGACCAAGCCTCCTAATCCAAGTCGAGACATTGAGTTGAGAGTTTTCTACTATTGGGGGACCTCGGAAAATACGTTGGTAAAGGTTTTGGGACCCAAACAACTACTTTTATACTTAATTAGGGCGGCTAGGGTTTCCTCTTATTTGCGGCCCACGTATGCAAAGTCAACCCTGCATACGCGAAGTCAAAACTGCATACGCAGGCCCATTCCCACATACACACAACGCTTAGCAGAAACTCATTCTCCCCTGTTTTAAGCATGGTTTTTCCACTCCAAGACATCCCTAGGGTTCTTACGACCTAAAGGATCATTCAAGGCATATTTCAAGCACAAGATTTCAAGCATCAAAGAAGCAATATTGTATGGAAACATACAATTAACCACCATATATCTTGTAAATTAAGTACTAGTCCCAATTAAAAGCATATATGTAAAAAGATGTTCTTAAGTACAACCCTTTGCCTCAAACTGAATTCAAATGTCTGCTAAAAGAAATAAAAACAATAAAAGCAACAAAAAGAAAGAAATATGTGTGTTGTATGCCTATGTGACTTGACTGCAAGTAATCAACGGTGTCGCCTCTTCCTTGGTTGGTAGCTAGGAGTTGCCTCTGAATCCTCCTTATCACCACCATCATCATCCTCGTCATTATCATCATCACCACCACTGCCCAGGTAGGCAGCCCCTCTAGGACCGTACAAGCTCCTTGAATAGTTGATCACCTCTAGCTTAAGATTCCCAACCAACCATACCAATTCCTCATGCTCTTGGTGTTAGGGTTTGTGCCCTAAAAATCCAATTTATTGGCATGTCATAAATAATTAAATTGTTTAATTATGTGAGACTATTTATAAATGAACTAATGGGACATTATCTTAGTCCATGAGATGCATAGTATGTGATTTATGTGATTTAGTCACAGAAGATATAAATCACAAGTTCTTTGTAAACTCAGAATTTTAGTTTGTAGTCGGTGATGAAATTAGGCGTTTCATCTGCGAAGACTATAACATATATACTAAGATGATTTGTCTTGATCATGGAAGTGGAGACTTGTAGTTGGTATGTTGATATGTTTTAAGAGTTAAGACATATTGAACTAGACAACTGTGAGATTTATTATTCTCCTAACGACTGTCAAAGGAATAATAAATCTCATGACTTCTATTTTCATCAACTCTAAATCCTGAAAGAATAATGGACCTGGTCATGAGGTGTAGGTTGCTTTGATATATCAAGAGTGAGATCTATAAGTTACGATCAAAACCTCAGTATGTTGGGCAGCGGTTTTGAGAAATCAAATTGGGAAAATAGTTTTTGCCTTAGAACTAACTAAAGAGAGGTTTTTAATTTGTAAAAAACATGCAAAGGTGCTGTCTGGGAGTTTTGGAAAAGTGAATTAGGGTTTTAGAGAAGATGGAGGCCAAAGGATCACTCTCCCTAGCTAGGGTTTTGATTAGAGGCATAAGATGAGTATTTATAAGTTAAAATTAGGGTTTTTAGACTTTTTAATGATCTTCAGACGCTCTCAAGGGTCCATGGCCCGGCCCACATTAAAGCATTATGATTTGGGCCCTTAAAATGATGTTTTAAAACCTAGAAAATCGGACTACCCAGTTGGCCCAACTTCAAACAGTGATAAAACAAGCAATATAAGTCCAAATTAGGCTCAATTTGTGTTCAAACTGAAGCCCAGGATGTCTACTTTCCAATGAGATAAACTTCACTCAAGAATCCTTTGTGGATCAAAAATTATGGTCCAAACAATGAGCAATGGTCATTTTTCAGTATCGATTTCAAAGAGATTTGAGCACTTTTGAGTTGTGATTACTTCCAAACTATTGTGAACTCTTTAATTACCCTTAGTTGACATATGTCAAGCTCATCATTGGGGCTGGGGACCAAAATTTATTAACGGGTACAAAATGCAGTGTCTACAATGATCCACTGGGGAAAATCTTCTTTTTGTGACTCATTTGGGAGTTGTGTTGGTGGTTTTGACTCACGAGAGAGTTTCCTTGGTGATTCTAACTCATGAGAGAGTTTTCTTTAAATTTTCATGCCATTTGACCCACTAAAGGGTATTTCTTTCATTTCAGTGTGTCTTTGTAACTTCTGATGCTTCATGACCCACAGGGGATGATTTTGAATTTTTTCTTTTCATTTCCTACCTTCTAGAGTCTATTGGGGATGCCCTAAAAAATTTTTTTTTTTTACTAAAATACACGTAGTTTAGTGGGGGCCTAAACTACATGTAGTTTAGCCACTGGGTGCCTTTCCCGCCTCTTCATTTTCTCAACGGTTATGAACCGCTTCTTTTTCTCCTTATTCTCTTCATCTTCTTCTTCTTTTCTTTTACTCTCTAACTCTTCAACTACCGCTCTCCCTACAAAAATGTTGCCTCCCCCTCACTTCTTCACCCTTTCACAATCTGAGAATATCTTTCTCCCAAACTCTCTCAATCTCTCCAATGGCACCTAAGGCCAAGAAATCCTCCTACTTGATCACCGGTGATGTGTTCAACCTTACCCACTGGATTAGAGCCATGAGGCTAAACGAACCTCCTCCATTGCTCTACAGATCAAATGACCATCTTTCCAACAATGCACGGGTTATATTGGTAAGTTTTTCCAAACTTTTCTCATTTTCGAGTTTTGCTCTGATCCTCTGTTTTAATCTGTTTTTAGACTTGTAAATGCTTGGGTTTTGCTATAGGGTGGGTTTAGATGAAAACATAATGTCCTAGGAGGGGTAGGAACATGTTTAGGATGAGTATTGATCCATGGTAGGCTGAAAATGTCGAAGGACCCGTTTTGGTTGCACCCATGCATATGCATGCGTGCGTAGTCAAGTCGTATGCGTGCGTGTACACTTGGTATACATACGCATAGATGTTCATAAAATCACATGGACGTACGCCTCAGCATGCGCAGGCGTACACAGGGTATGCATACGTATACACTTAGTACGCGCATGTATAATGAGACTTAGAATCACGGTTTTATGCCTAGTTTGATTTTTCCTTTTTCACTTATTTTTGTCCAAAATGATTCTTATGCTCCTATTTTTATCTCCTACAAGGTTTGCAGCCTTACTCGAGTAAGGGTAGTGCTAGCCATATATCCACATGGTATCAGACCTTGATGGTCAAGATGAGGGCATTGGTGAACGCGGCCAGCTTCGGGCCACTTATACATCTTCTTCTAGAGGATGCAACTAGCGACATACTAGTTCAGGCCCTTGCTGAGAGGTGGTGGGACACTACCCACACTTTCCACATCGTTGAGAGGGAGATTACTGTGACTCCTCACGATTTCCACCGGATGACTGGTTTGAGATCACATGGGCCTGTCATCAACTTGGAGGGTGAGTCGGGCATTCAGCTGGGCATGGACTTGCTAGGGTGTGCCTACCCTAGTGAGTGTATTCTCTACTTTGATCTAGAGAGGGACTACAAGCCTCTTTCTTAAGCAACTTCGTATGATCGTGCCTAGATGGCCAGGGCAGTTTTGCTATATGTGGTAGGGGCATATCTCTTTGCCAATGGGGGTCAGACAGTGTCCCTAAGGTGGCTTGCTCTCTTCTACGACTTTGAGCAAGCTTGGGAGGTCAACTGGGGCCATGCTTGCCTTGCCTACCTCTACTTGGTCATGAATATAGTGAGTCAAGGGACTCTACGCTAGTTAGCGGGGCCTTGTAAGCTCCTTGAGGTTAGACTCTTTTCCCTTACCCATGTAATTTTACAAATTGTACTTCGTACTTTTGTAAACTATATACATTTCATATCCCTAAGATGTCATCTAGGTTTATAAACTGCATTTCATGCTTTGGCAAATTGTATCTTACTTCCTTGCAAACTGTCTTCTTGCAAACTGTACCTATGTCCTTTTTCTTGCAAACTATATTTGGGTTCCTTTTCTTGCAAAATATCATCTTGCAAATTGTATCTGGGTTCCTTTTCTTACAAACTATCATCTTGCAAACTGTATCCATGTTCCTTTTCTTGCAAACTATCATCTTGAAAACTATATCTGTGTTCATTTTCTTACAAACTAACATGTTGCAAATTGTATCTGTGTTCCTTTTCATGCAAACTATCATCTTGCAAACTGTATTCATGTTCCTTTTCTTGTAAATTATCATTTTACAAACTGTATCTGTGTTCTTCTTCTTGCAGCATTGGGCCTTATCGTATGGTCTCATCTCTCGTGGTGCAAACGTGAATCTAAAGGTCTTCCTCTCGATGCAAGCTCATCTCAACAACCTTACATTTGACTCAGTGAGCAAAATTCCTCTTGTTCAGTTATCATCATATGCATCAAAGGTTTCTTTCTAATCATAAGTGTCTTTGCAGATTGTTTGGGGACCTTGGGCAGGTGTTCCTCCGATTGGTGATCCAAATCTAGAGGCGGCTGCCATCGTCTCTTCTGAGACCTCTCAATTTCTTAAGGGTGCTGTGGGCGCAATGTGCTTTTCGGGCTTTGGGGAGTACGCCTCGGCTGAGTGGACTAGGGCAGAGAAAAGAAAACAGAGTCACCACCTAGTTTAAGTGTAGGAACCATATATATAGCGCCTTTACGTGGAAGAACTGATCTTACTACCAAAGTATGGGTTCAAAGTTTATGCTATGTTTGGAAGTTTAGAGGGAGAGAAGAGTAGAGGGGAGGAGAGTAGTGGGGAGGAGAGTAGAGAGAGTAAAGGGGAATGGTTATCCTTCACATTGTTTGGATGTTTTTAAAATTAAGTAAGGGAGAGAGGAATAATTAGCTTTTTCATAATTCATAATTTTGGTAATATGGTATGGGTAAATTTGGTAATTCATTTGGTCAGGCATTTCTATGCTCTACTCTCCCTCCAAATCTCTCCAATTTGGGAGAATTAAAAATAAGAGGTTAGAAGTAGTTAGAACCCCTCCAAATCCCTCCCCCTCCTTTAAAAAACATCAAAACAAGGTAATTTAACTTACTTTCCCTCCCTCTACTCTAGTCCCCATATACTCCCCCTCCACCCAAACAAGCTATTAGGTATGGGGATTGGAAGGTGTTAGGCATCCAACCCCACCCGACCCCTGGGTTAGCTTCCACTCATTGTATCTTATGTCTTAATCTCATTAAAGGCATGTTCAATATTGCATTTAAACTCACACACACACACACACTAGCATACATCTAAGCATACAACATGGCATCAATCATCCCAAAAACCCTAATATACATCTATCATGGCAACTCACATCAAGCCTAGCATACATCTATCATGCATATCATCACATCACAAATCCTAGCATATTCCTATTAAGATGATACATACTCCTAAGGGCAGAAACATCGTCAAGGCGGCAATCAAACAAACATGTTGTCATATCAAAGAAAAACATAGGCATGTTAAAAAAGTTATCACATCCATGGCAAAGCATTCATAAATATCATTCATGTTCATCAAAGCAAGATCAAGATCATATTTCAAGCGAATGCATGTTCGTGTGAATGCATGACTTACCTCACTTACCATATTGTACCACAGTACCTATGCATCAAATGCACGGTCATATCATATGCATGTTCATGGCAAAACAATGAAAACATAAAGAGGGAAACCTTAATCTAACATATTAAAGGAAAACAAAAAATAAACAGAGAAGTAGGAACATATACATGTGAAAAAAAGCTAGAATAGAGACATATTGGTTAAATAAAGTAAAGGAACAGAAGCAGAAAAGGTCGAATTAGGATTTCTAGGCTTGAGTACGCGTACGCATACATAGGGCCTACGTATGCAGCCTAGTTGTATGTGTATGCATACTTCGAGTATGTGTACGCATGCAGAAGCATGCGTACGCACACACACCCAAAATCCTAACCTAGAAACAGCAAGAAAAAAAGCATAGCAGAAACTTAAAACAAAGAATCTAACAATCTAACATGCTTTAAACGATAAAACCAAGAAAACCTAAGTTAAGCAGACATATTATAACATAAATAAATAAGAAAAATAAAGAGAAGGATTAAAACAAGAAAAAGCAAGGAAATGAAAGAGAAGGTTTAGAACTTATACCTCCAAAACAAAAGCTCTTTGGCTTGATTTTGACCGTTTCACTCAGTCAAATCTATTCACAACCAAACAAAATTGATTAGAAAACTTCAAGATCAAGACCAAAAAAGGTCTTAATCAAAAGAAAATTGACTTGAGGATGTTTTGTGAAAAACTCTCCCTTTGATTTACTATTTCTAGTGAATTTTAGGTTTTTCCTTAGGATTTTCTGTGTATTTCAAAAAGGTACCATGTATGGCTTTTCATATTGAGAAAATGGGGTTTGGTACAGCTCCTAGACGATGTGGGATTCGCTCCAAACCTCAGCTTTAATGCAAAAAACTTGTCTTTCATAGTTTCTAGAACCTTAGCATGCGAACGCATGCCTGTATATGTGTACGCATGCATGAAGCTTGTGTATGCAGGTTTGGAGCATGAGTATGCATACGCGTGTTTGCGTACGCATGCCCTAGGGTTTTCGCGGCCGTTGTTTTCCAAACATAGATTTATTTTATTCATAAAAGTGTTATATTTTCTAAAATACTTTCCTTAAGTCAATTTCAATCTGATTGGGCTCTAAACCAACCTTAGGCTTTAGAATTTTACCATCATTGGGCAATGCGATGTCTACATATGCCTTTTTTTGATTCGTGAGCTCCGCTAACAGAATCAAAAGAATAAGAGACAAAACATTTTGTTTCGAAGTACAGCTTGGGCCCAACCCACGCACATGGCAAACAACACACATACATGGGGCGGGGTGCAACTCCGAAAAGTTACGTGGGATTTGTATGTCTGTGGGTGCAAAGGAGAGTACACCTCGGCTGAACTGTGGCAGAGAAAAGTAGAGTCGCCACCTAGATTAGGTCTAGGAACCATATTAGGCCTTTTAGGCCAATCACTTACATACATGGATCCATATACCAGATTATAGGTCTGCAGTTTAGGTACGGCTTGGGAAGGTGTTAGGCACCCGAGACCACCTAGCTTGGGAAGGTTGAATTAGGGGTTCATCAATGCATGTTCAAATTCTTATGAATGTTCATGTGATTCATCAAAGTATAAACCCTAATCATCAATCTATCAATTCAAGCATGTGAAACGTGTTATTCTACTAACCCTACACCTAAACATGTGAAAACAAAACTCAACAAGACCTAAATAGAAGATTAAAACTAATCAAAACACACAAAATAGCAAGAACCTTAAATCTGCATTTCTAGGCACAAGTATGTGTGTGCATACATAAAGTATGCGTACTCATGCCTCGAGTATGCGTACGCATACATAAATCATGTGCATGCATACGTGCCTAGAAACATAATTTTAAAGAAGCAACAAAACAACAATCAAACATAACCTAGCATGCTTCTAATATCCAATTCAACTGTACACTCAAAGCATGGTAAGACAAAACAAAACAAAATCAAACAAAGCAAAACATATTTCTAAGCATGTATAACAAATAAAACAAGTTAAGAATCATGTGAATCCTATGTAGCAAAGTGAGAAATCATGGGAAAAAAGGCTCACCTTGCTTTAGAATCATAGATTTGAGATTGTTTATCCGACCCCTCTGTGCTTACAACACAAAGATTAGATTAAGGACAAGAATAATCAAAAGAACACAACAATAGTTCGTAATCACAACTTAAAAACAAAAGATTTTGAAAAAGGTTTTGAGAAATCAATTTAGAAAAATAGTTTCTTCCTTAGAACTAAATAAAGAGAGGTTTTTAATTTTTAAAAAACGTGCTAAGGTGTTGTGTGGGGCTTTTAGAAAAGATGATTAGGGTTTTAGAGAAGATGGAGGCTAAAAAATAACTCTCTCTAGCTAGGGTTTTGATTAGAGACATAAGATGAGTATTTATAAGTTAAAATTAGGATTTTGGGGAGGGGCTTTTTAATGATCTTTGGATGTTCTCAAGAGTCTATGGGTCGGCCCACATCAAAGCATGATGTTTTAGGCTCTTAAAATGAAGTTTTAAAACCTTGAAAATCTAACTGCCCAGTTGGCCCAACTTCAAATGGTCATAACTTACTCAATATAAGTCCAAATTAGGAAAATTTTGTATTCCAATTGAAGCCTAGGATGCCTACTTTCCAATGAAATAAATCTCACTCAAAATATCTTCGTGGATCAAAAGTTATGGTCAAAACAATGAGCAAAGGTCATTTTTTAGTATCGATTTCAAAGCGATTTGAGCACTTTTATGTTGTGATTACTTCCAAACTATTGTGAACTCTTTAATTACTCTTGGTTAACATATTTCAAGCACATCATTGGGGCCGGGGACCAAAATTTATTAACGGGTACAAAATGCGGTATCTATAGATGTCCCTCTTTTAACTTTACTTGCACTACAAGTTCAGTTAAAAGCCTGAAGAAACAAACATTTTGCAAGTTAATAAACTTTGAGTCCACACACACATACTACACACAAACACACAAACACACAAACATGCAAACATGGGGGTGTGCTAAAAAAGGTGATTGGTGCACTTCCAACAGTAAGTGTGAAAAACCACATAAAAGAAAAAAAAAAAAACTGAGATGTTTTCGAGTTTTAAGGACTCTACCTTCATGATAGACATACATGCAAGCAATCATGCAAACAAGAAATGCATCATAAGAGACATAAAAGAAAATTTGAGATGTTTTTGAGTTTTAAGGACTCTACCTAAAGTTGGGAGGACCACTCGAAGTCACTTTTGAAGATGTCCAGCACTTGTGCTAGAAAGGAAGTCTGACAAGTTGAAATCAAAAGATAGAAAAATATGTGTTTATGATGAGTATCCAAAAGGAATTGCAGAAAATTGTTTTGGTAGTCATAAAGAAGACAAGATGTTTGTAAAGTACAAATACAAAGTTCTTGATGATGACTATGTGAATAATCTTAAAGCTAAACGTAGAATTATTTTAGAAGAAAAATGTCAGAATTTGTTGTAAGACAACTATAAAATGCATTAAGAAATGAGATGGTTGTATTAGATACACCACAAGGCATTATTCTATATATATAGTTAGTACACCGGTACAATATCGTAGTGGCAGAATTTGTCAATTACCAAATAAATTCATACTTTTGGAATAAAATTTTGAAGTCATTCCACAAGGATATGAATTTGATCCTCGGTCCTACGTAGAGGTATTAGATGATATGAATATGAATTATTGGATCAAGGTTATGTGAATAGAATTAGATTCTATTTAAAGTCTAAAACTTGTAGAGGCGCCTAATGGCATTGAGCCTATTGTTCTCAAATAGGTCTACAAGAAAAATGAGATTGATAGATTTGAAGGTGCAAACCTTCAAAGTCAAGACTAGTGGCGAAAAGATTTATTCAGAAAAAAATGGTTCGACTATGAAAAGATTTTTTCACCAATAGTCAAGTTTGACTCTATTTAGATTCTCTTATCCATTATATTTCATTTGGATGAAATATGACAATGGATATCAAGAAAGCTTCTTTTAGTAGCAATCTTGAAGAAGACATCTATATGATGTAACTAGACTTGTACATAGCAAAAAACCAATAGTGTTTAGTATGCAAGTTGCTTAAATTCCATTTATGGACTAAAGCAAGCATCTAAATCATAAAATATCATTTTTGATCAAAAAATCAAATTGTTTGATTTTGATCAAGTATAAAAAGGCCTTATGAGTGTAAAAGCTATATATAGAATAATATATCTCTTAATATATGTTGATGACATTTGAAAACTCGAAAATGTGTTAAAAACACAAGAGCTATTTAGACCCCCAAATTAAAGTTACGGCTCGATAGATTTTACACTAACTTAATACTAAGTGCAGAATAGTGTAAATGCGAGCGGGTAAACAAACAAGCTACTCTAATCCATATAAAAAGCAACACATCAGTAAAATGGAAATATAAAAAAGTAGGGAAGAAAGATGCAAACACAAGATAACACGCTGATGTGTTATCAAAGAGGAAACCGAAGTACTCGGCGTAAAACCTTTCCGCCACCCTCCCAGCGATAATCGATCCACTAGACAATCAGTTGGGATACATGGGTTAGCAAGAGACCCTCCAAGCCTAATCTACCCGATGTACCTAAGCCCTCCAAGCTCCTACTCCAACAAGGCTTCTCGGAACCGTGTCTTGTCTAGCTCTCCGGATCCCGCAACAAGCTCCATGTTGCATTTGCCATCTTTGGCTTCTTCCAATGCTTCCCAGCAGCTCCAAACTATCACTTGACACTCTGAAAGGGTGTGGTAAGTGTTTGGGCTATCAACCTCTCAATGGTATGGAAATGGAAAGGTAGGAGTTGAGGAAAATCCACAAGCTATTGTGTAGAGGATTGTGGGTATAACAATCTCTAATTCTCAAGGTTTTTGGCTAGGGTTTTCTCTCAGAAGCACTCCTTAACATTTGTGGGTAATGTGGGTATATATAGTGTGGGTACAGAAAGTGTGTATCAGATAGTACAGTCTGGCAGAACAGAATGTCTTGCGGTAAGGCCTTACTCGCGATATACCCGCAAGACACAGCTGTCTCCATCCTGTCCTGACTCTTCACATTTTAGCATGTGCAATTCACATGAGTCACTTCGCGGGATGCTTAGTCACAAGATACCCGCGAGAGCTCTTCAGTCTTCAATTGCTTGAGTCTTCACACTCTCTCTCTCTCTATCACACAACCCTTACAATTAAATCCCACAATAAATACAGGGTACAAAAGATTGAAATAGAATTACAATCAAATTTAGCACGAAATTAAAGCCAACAAAACACATAGTTGTAAATCACAACTTTACAATCTCCCCCTTTGGCTATTCCGTGACAAAACCCCTAAAACAAACTCTAGACTTAAACGTGAGTTTGGGAATAGTGGCAAAACTCACTCACACCTAATCTAGAAACTGTAAAGCACTTGCACGTATGTACCTGTAACCTGAAACGCTTGTACAGAAACAAAACTTTCATTAAGCTTATGATAAGTTGAATACAAGGTACGTATATGAGCAAGTAAAACGTGATCAAGTTAGTAAACACAATAGAACATGTAAGCATATCTTGATCAAATAGGATCAGTCATTAAAGAATAACTACAATGAACATTTAGCAAGTAAATGCTCATCCGGACACGCAATGCAGTTAAGATCAATCCCACAGATCAATTGCATGTCCAACACTCAACCAATGCAGAATACACAAAGTACTTGCATCTAGGATACATAATCCTATAAAGGGCACAAGAGTGAAGTACTCAAGACATATTGGCAATATCTTAAAAGTACAAAAAAAATGCTACAAAGCAATAATGTAAACATCATACTGAATAAACTGAAATTAAAAGACAGTGTACTAAAAACTTTAATCAAAAGCTGTAAACAGAATCAACTATCCAAGAGTTATAAATGTTGAAACAGTTTAAACCAAAACAAAAATAAAACTAAACCGCCTGTATAAACTAAAGTTTCAAAGCCTAAGCTATGTCAGTGCTTTGCTCCCCCTCAAATGTGCAAGCTCCCCCTCAAAATTTTCTCCCCCTTTTTGATCGGAATGGCCAAAGGGCTAGAACTGGTCGGATTCTGAATCTGAACCCCGATCAACAGACAAATCATCAATTTGAGATGATAATGCAATGATCTGACCCTAGACATACGCAAACTGGTCTGCTGTGTGCTACACATGGGAGTCAAGCATAGTGTACATCTGCTCTACTCTGGCTAGAAGGTGATCGAGTCTGTCTAGTCCTCGTGCTGGTGCAGAAGAGGATGGATGTGCTGAAGTCTTTAGATCAGAAGTGAATCTATGAATCTCCTCCTCTGTATCTCCACCCTCGTCCTCAACACGATCCTGTGGTATCGTATGCACACCTGTTTTGGAGCCCTTGATGTGAGCTTTGCTCCTAGTGACTGTGTGTGCACCAATGGGATAATCCCTTTGAACTACTGTCAGATCACTCGGGAGTTTGAACCTTGTCTTCACAATTAAGCCCATAATCAGTGAGGGAAAGGGCATTATAGTCCTTGAATTTTGCTTCTCAATGCTTTTCTTCAAAATGTGGAAAATGTGTCCACAAATATCTATCTCTTTGTGGGTAAAGAGATCATACATAAATTTTGTCCTTGGAGCTGACAATGTAGTGAGGTTGGTGACCAGGTACAAGTTATGAATCATCACATATGCTAATGTCCTCATCTCTGGTGAAAATGGGATTGTGTTCATGGATGACTTCTTCGGAGAACCCTCAAGTATTTGCACCATCTCTTCAGTGGACCCCAATCTGTCTTCATATTGCACTGTAATTGGCTGTGAGGGAGGACGAACTTCTAGGAAATCTTGAATACTTTCCCTAGTTATGACAAACTCTTTGTGTCTCACTTAGCAATTTATGTGAGTTTCCTCTACACTGGCATTGGAGAAGAAATCTTTGATGATCTCCGAGTACACAACTCCAACGGGGTTTAACAGCTTGGTCCAAGTCCTTTCTTTGAACACCTCAGGGATGAAGGTGTCCTTAAGAGATTCTAACTGAACCACTCTTTCCATGATAATGGTGGCTTTGTTGTAACAGTCATTGTACTTCATATCAGCCTCAGCAAACTTGAAGTAATCAGAATCAGTGCGTGCACATTTGGAAGTTGGTTTCTTGGTGGCTACATGCTTAGTAGGAGCCATCTGTGCAAAGTGACACAAAAAAAAAAGAACCAAGTGTGGAAACAGAACACAAAACTTGATTAGATTCAAGTTAGTTCAAAAACAAAAATAAAAACACCTAAAATAGAGCAACAACAACTCAAACAGCATGCTAAAGGAGTTAAACCAAGTAAGCATAAACATAATGCATGAATTAAGTGACTGTGCATGTGTGTGTCTGTGTTGAGCATGTGCTGATGCATGTGTGTGCAGCATGTGATGCATGGGGATGCAGTATGAGATGCATGAGGTGTGCTTAGTGTGTGCATGGCATGGCATTGAGGCACAAAATGAACAAAGTGTGAAAAACACACAAACACTGACCAAAACATGATAAACATGATCAGTCAAGACAGATTCCAAACATTGGAACTCACTTGAGTCCAATTTAGCACAAAAATGTCACTAGGACATTTTGTCAAACACCTAACATGCAACAAAGTACACATATGATGTAAAATGCAGGAACATAATGAAATTTGCCTCAATACATGCTCAAATTGCCACAAGGGGCCAACACAAGAACAATCACAGCAAAAGGGACTCAGCCCAATCAAGGATTTTGAAAAAATTCCACAAAAACTAAGAATCCCAACCCATTTTCGAAAAATCCCCAATTTTGAAAAACCCTAAGCTAAAATCTACATAATCTCAGTAAAAAGATAAGAGAGGGTATCAGAAATTCATACCTTGAAGAGATTTTGCAAATACAAACGTGAAATTGATGGGGTTTTGAAGAAAAATAGGTTATGGGTTGAAGGGGATTCGAGAAAGTCTAAGCGAGGGAAGTGAAGAAGTTTTGAAAAATTGTAACATCTGCTACATAAAAACTGAAAACACACGTTTTTCGCGGGTTAGAAAGTAGCGAAACATTCGCGAGAAAGTCATGAGACATACTGTAGCTTTCGCGAGAAGCCCTTAGTCGTGCAACAGTCGCGAGACAGTCGCGATAGCCTCTATATGAACTTTTAAAAAATTTCAGTTTTTGCCTAAAAACATTTCACGTGAAGAGTTTAGTCGCGAAATACTCGCGAGGCAGTAGCGAGACTTTCTATATGAACATGTGACTTTTTAATTTCCCTTAAGCACATTTCGCGGGAAGCTCTAAGTCGCGAGCTTCTCGCGAAAATACCTCTGGACCAGTTTTTTGAAGAGAAAACACAAAAATGCATTTTGAACAAAAACTAAAAGTACAAAAGTATAAAATCACTTTCAAAAACAGATAAAACACTCAAAAATCTTTTTGGGTTTGATCAACAAGTAGTTGAGCATACACATCACATTTGAACATGTACAGTCACACAAATGAGATAAACATTAATTGAATCAAAGTCTTGTGTGTTGTGGTTGAGTATCAAATATGGAATAGTCTTTAGACCAGAGTGAAGCTTCAATGATCAATTCAATCAAGTCATACACAACTAGTACTAAATCAAGAGGACTATCTCAATTATAGAAATGAGCATATATGACCTCCCACAAGAGAATGATTACAAAACTTAGAAACTTTTCATTTGGCTTTTGCATAAATCATAATAATTGATCATTTTTGGATAAAACATCTCTTTTTGAGATCGGTGATTGAAATTTTTGATATTTCAACATATATAGTTAGCTTTTGGATTTTTGAGCACCATACATTCCAAAACACAAGTCGCTTTCCCTTTTTCCTAGTCAAATACTAGTATGTGCAACAAGCTTTTGCAGCTCATAATCTCTTTTTCATTTCGAGATTTACATTTGGTGCGCTCTATAGCAAAAACATAAAAATAAAGGTGGGAAAATATATAGACACAAGTCTATGCAAGTATCAAGACCATCAAGACTATTGACCAATCATCCATGACAAGCTTGAAGATCTATTTACAACAATCACACAAAGCTTTCAAGATTTCTCCCATACAAATATATGTGCATACATAACAAGCTAAGCTCATAAATGCACTACGCCATTAGTACGAAGGTACTAGGCCAAACTCACATGTGATACACACAAAACAAATGATCAAACTTTTTGAAGATTTTTCAATTTTTATGGGTTTTTGAAATTTTTGAACACACTCAAAAACAGAATAAGTAAAGTAAGATCAACAAAAAAAACAGGTACAAACCAAAACAAAGAAACATGCTATAAACTAGAAGCAAATGGTGCAAAGTAAATTATACATGTTGTGAGGCATGAACATATGTTCCTAAACATCGAAAGAATTAGTGCATGAACATGTTGTAATGCTTATGCATGAGTATCCCTTTTCACCCACACGGCACGTGCGTTTGGGGTGATATCCCTATAGGATTGGGTACGAGTGTTGTGGCCTTCAAACCTTCTGGAGAAGTTTGCCAAACAAGTGGTGAATGCGTCGATCATTTTCATCACATCCATCACTCCAGAATCACCATCTCGACCTCTTGATTGCTCAACAGCCCAATTCCTTTTGTCATTTCTTGGTCCTCTTGACCTTTGATCATTTGCATTCTTTAATGCCCTCAGCTTATGACAATTTGGTCTGGTGTGGGCTTGAAGTCCACAGTGATGGCAGAAATGGTTCGTTCTAGGGCCTATTTGTGATCTTGGGAGTGATTTCCCTCTGGCTTCAGACCTGACCACAGATAGGTTACGGGACTTGTTCAACATTCGTTGGTCATCTACATTCTTCTTTTTCTCAGCCTTTGCCTTTTGCACAGTAGGGGCAACTACAACTGACTCTTTGGCCTTCAAAAACTTCACTTCTTTGGAGATATTCACAGCTGAACTGCTTTCTCTAGTGTATCCTAATCCGGTTTTGTCAAAGAAAGGTTTTTGATGAGAGAGGACATCATTAAGCTTCTTTGTGGATACTCGCTCTACCTTGGCATTTGCTTGAACCACCTCAAGCTCAAGAAATTTTATCTTTGAGTAAGCTTCGGTCAGTTCTCCATTCAACATCTCTATTTCACATTTAGCCTCCTTATATCACATTAGGAGACTTATATAGTCCTCATTTGCCTTCTTCATCTTTTTAATGGCTGCCTTGGCCACCCTTGTATATTCTCCTGACTTCTCAAGGAGGGAATTGTAGTTTTCTTGAAGTACCACTGGATTTTCATCTTCTTCAGCATCAAATTCTTCTACTACTCCCATTGACTCCACTTCACTATGTTCACCGAGTTCTTTCACAAGCAAATTTAAGTCCCTTGAAGATTCAACATGAGCAATAGTCATAAATGCTGAGAAGTTCCCTTCTTCATCACAGCTGTCCTTCGAATCAGAACTGGAAGAATCTGAATCACTAAGGGTTGTGGCATATGCCTTGCCCTTTCCTCTCAAATAGTTTGGACACTCCTTTTTAAGATGTCCATGACCATTGCATTCGTAACACACGATGCCTTAAGGGGGTTGTGAATCTTTTCCATCTTTCTTCTTAAACTCCTTCCTATCACCTTTGGAGGATGAAAATCTCCCTCTGCTGAACGGTTTCCCACTGTTCTTCATCTTCAGAAATTTTCGGAAGTTCTTTGCAAGAAATGCTACCTCCTTCTCCATTCCATCTTCTTCAGAGGAATCATCCATTCTTTCGGTGATGGTTTTAAGAGCAAGATATTTGCTCGACTTATGAGAAGGCAATCCCAGCTCATACGTTTGGAGAGATCCAATTAGCTCTTGGATTTTGATCTCATCCAAATCTTTGCTTTCCTCTATAGCTGTGACTTTTGCTCGGAAGCTCTCCGGCAATGATCAGAGGATTTTCCTCACTACCTTTGAGTCCTCCGTTCTCTCACCCAAGTTGAACTTGCCAATAACCACTTCATTCAGCTTACTGTAGAAAGAGTCAAATGACTCGTCCTCACTCATTTTCAGCTCCTCAAATCTGGTGGTTAGCATCTGCAACTTTGTATCCTTTACTTTCTTTGTTCCTTCATATGTGATCTCCAATATCTCCCAAGTTTCCTTGGCTACTGTTATGTGGGAAATCCTATGAAATTCATCTGGAAAAACACCACAAAAGATTGCATTCAAAGCTTTACTGTTAGCGTTAGCTGCCGCAAGTGCTGCCTTATCCCAAGTGGATTTAGCGGCCTCCGGCCTAGTCCATCCTACTTCTACCGCATCCCAAATAATATCATCAATTGAACACGAGAATGCCCTCATTCGGACTTTCCAAAAGGCATAGTTAATACCATCAAAATATGGTGGAACATTTAAGGATTGAGAACAGTCCATCTCAAACAGGGTCAAGGATCACACTCAAGTATTTAAACCATAGCGAGTGTACCCGCTCTGATACCAATTGAAAGCTCGAAAATGTGTTGAAAACACAAGAGCTGTTTAGAACCCCAAATTAAAGTTACGGCTCGAAAGATTTTACACTAACTTAATACTAAGTGCGGAATAGTGTAAATGCGAGAGGATAAACAAACAAACTACTCTAATCCATATAAAAAGCAACACAGCAGTAAAATGGAAATATAAATGAGTAGGGAAGAAAGACGCAAACACAAGATAACACGCCAATGTGTTATCGAAGAGGAAACTGAAGTACTCGGCGTAAAACCTCTCCGCCGCCTTCCAAGCGAGGGACCTCAGAAAATACGTTGGTAAAGGTTTTGGGACCCAAACAACTACTTTCATACTTAATTAGGGCGGCTAGGGTTTTCTCTAATTCGCGGCCCACGTATGCAAAGTCAACCCTGTATACGCGAAGTCAAAACTGCATACGCAGGCCCATTCCCACATACGCACAACGCTTAGCAGAAACTCATTCTCCCCTATTTTAAGCATGGTTTTTCCACTCCAAGACATCCCTAGGGTTCTTACGACCTAAAGGATCATTCAAGGCATATTTCAAGCACAAGATTTCAAGCATCAAAGAAGCAATATTTTATGGAAACATACAATAAACCACCATATATCTTGTAAATTAAGTACTAGTCCCAATTAAAAGCATATATGTAAAAAGATGTTCTTAAGTACAACCCTTTGCCTCAAACTGAATTCAAATATCTGCTAAAAGAAATAAAAACAATAAAAGCAACAAAAAGAAAGAAATATGTGTGTTGTATGCCTATGTGTCTTGACTGCAAGTAATCAATGGTGTCGCCTATTCCTTGGTTGGTAGCTAGGAGTCGCCTCTGAATCCTCCTAATCACCACCATCATCATCGTCGTCATCATCATCATCACCACCACTGCCCAGGTAGGCAGCCCCTCTAGGACCGTACAAGCTCCTTGAATAATTGATCACCTCTAGCTTAAGATTCCCAGCCAACCATACCAATTCCTCATGCTCTTGGTGTTAGGGTTTGTGCCCTAAAAATCTAATTTATTGGCATGTCATAAATAATTAAATTGTTTAATTATGTGAGACTATCTATAAATGAACTAATGGGACATTATTTTAGTCCATGAGATGCATAGTATGTGATTTATGTGATTTAGTCACAGAAGATATAAATCACAAGTTCTTTGTAAACTCATAATTTTAGTTCGTAATCGGTGATGAAATTGGGCATTTCATCTGCGAAGACTATAACATTTGTACTAAGGTGGTCTGTCTTGATCATGGAAGTGGAGACTTCTAGTTGGTATGTTAATATGTTTTAAGAGTTATGACATATTGAACTGGACAACTGTGAGATTTATTATTCTCCTAACGACTGTCAAAGGAATAATAAATCTCACGACTTCTATTTTCATCAACTCTAAATCCTAAGAGAATAATGGACATGATTATGAGGTGTAGGTTGCTTTGATATATCAGGAGTGAGATCTATAAGTTACGATCAAAACCTCAGTATGTTGGGCAGCTGCATTTAATGTTAATGGAACATATATTCTTAAGATGGAATTCATAATCTCTTAACGAAGATATAAAATATTCCCTTGAGATAAGTTTAATGGGTTTGGTTAATCAGAGTGTTGGGCCCAACCACTTTAGTAACCACTTTAGTAAGGAGTTAGTAAAGTATATGTTGAATAACATAAATGATTAAACCGGGTACTCAAGGATTAAGATGTAGTAATCTTCAAAGTGGCAATCTACATTCATGACTTTGTATTACTACGAATATTTTAATGAAGGGGTTGCATGTATAATAAAGTCTTGGGATATAATTTATTAATAAGGCCTAGAGTGCAATTATATTCATATAGTGGTATTGAATATAATTAATGGTAACTTTGGACTTGTCAAGAGTTGACAGAAAAGCCCAAGGCCCATTGGAGCTAGAGTCTTATTTGTTCCCTTTTAGTCCTACTCCAAGCCACATACTAGAGCCCAATTGGAATGGCCCAAAAGGCTAGCCCAATTAGATAATCAGTTATATATATATAAGGAGAGAAACATACAGAATTTCATAAGACTTTCATAGTGGTTTTCATAAAGATCACATAAGGAATGAAGTGGTTTGTATGTGAGTGTTGGACACTCTCTTATTCTCTCCTTGGAAACTGATTGAGAGACCACACTTCTTGAGCATAAAGTGGAATTGGAGTGAAGATTAAAAGTGTTCACAAGTACTTCAAATCTTCTTTTTTTTGAATTTCACCGCACCAAGGTACGCTTTCTTATTCCTAAATTCTGAAACTTACATGGTACATGTTATCAATTGCGAATGAAGTAGATCCGTTAATTTTCCATTGCGTATGTTTTGTATGTGATACAAACATGTATTTTTCCAAAACTTGGATGGTGGGCTGCAGTTCGAAGAAAGAAGGGTTAGTGACCGGAAAAAAGGAGGGACAGTAAGAAGAAAAAAGAACAAAGGGAAAGAAGAACTCACTGCCTGGGTGTTTGGAGGAAAAGGGTAGCCCATAACATTGGGATTACGGGGCTTGG
Organism: Notholithocarpus densiflorus; assembly: GCA_030021035.2. Classification (NCBI taxonomy): domain Eukaryota; kingdom Viridiplantae; phylum Streptophyta; class Magnoliopsida; order Fagales; family Fagaceae; genus Notholithocarpus; species Notholithocarpus densiflorus. The sequence goes on from JARYZH020000001.1 coordinate 14,160,897, forward strand.
CGCGCTCCCGAGCAAAGACATGAGGGCCGTAAGCATAGACCATCCAAGGGAGATGTGGAGGATCAATTGGCTCACCACCAACAAGCTCCTCTTGCTACGAGTTTTCCACCATTAGAAGCCATGACAAACAAGGTAAAGGAAAAGGAAAAGAAGAAGAAGAGATCGAGCATATACCTGAATAGTAAGGGAAGGCATGAGGCGAGTGGTGCTAAATTCCTCATAGTCCAATCCATCAAGGATCCACTTGGCATAGGGAATGCCACACCTCCATAAGTTGTACTTAGCATCGGTCATGAAGCGTGGGGCAAGCATGAACTCCGAAGGATCCATCAAAATTTGTGGGTCATTTCTACCCACCAGTTGACACCGCATCCTCTCCGCCAAGTAGAATGCCCTCAAGCCCGCTCCTTCGAAGGGCTGGGTAATCTCCGAAGCAATGATGGCAGCAGCTTCGAAATCCGGGGAAGCAGGAAGGAGCTGGCCGGCCCATAGAGTCCAGTTGACCTATAATGATACAAGGTTAGAAGAAGAGTATCCTAAGGGAAATGCATGAATAAGCATGAAAACAGGAACTCTTAAACTTACCTCATCCAAAGCTAACCTAGCAAGGTGGGCCCTCACTTGAGGGAATTCCCTCAAATTTAGATTGGTGCTCAGAGTTATGAGGCCATAGTTAACAATCCACCGCTGCAAAAGGAAGCACAAGCCACAGGTTAGATACAAGATGGTACAGTTTGAAAAATGGTACGGTTTGCAAGATGACAGTTTGCAAGATGATACAGTTTGCAAGATTACAAGCTACAAATGAAAATACAAGAAATGGAAAGAGAGCTAACATTAAGGAGCTTCCAAGGCCCCACAAGCTGCCGCAAGGTGCCCCAGCTAAGAGTGCCGAGGCTAGAGTAAAGAGAGGCAAGACATGCTTACCCCCAGTTGGCCCTCCGTGCATACGCAAAGTCTTTAAAGAGGGTTAAACACCTTAAGGACACCGTTTACCCACCATTAGTGAATAGATAAGCTCCCAACAAATGTATAAGAAAAGCCCTAGCCACCCGGACACACTCCTCCATAGTCCTTTGTGGGAGAAGCATGTAATCCGACACCAAGTCAAAGTAACGGATGGTCTTGGTGGGGTACTTCCTCCCCAACATGTCAAGACCCAGCTGGATGCCCGACACGCCATCCAAATTAATGATGGCCCCTTCGAAGTTAAAGTTGGTCATACGATGGAAGTCATAAGGAGTCACCGTCATCTCCCGCTCAGCAATATGGAAGGTATGAGTAGTATCCCACCACCTCTTGATGAGGCATTGCACCAAAGTAGAACTTGCAGACTTTGCCAGTAGAAGGCTAAGAATAGGCTCGAAGCCCGCTTCCTGGATGTAAGCCCTGGTTTCAAGAACAAGGAGGTTATACCACTCCACCACCTTGTTGGTGCTTCCCTTACCAACATAAGAGGATGAGGATTGCAAAAGAAGAAGATAACATTAGATTCTTGATTCAAGTGAAAATGATGAAAAATGATGTTTTCGATGCAAGAATAAAGATAAAAAGAAGGATGCAATGATGTTCAAGTGCAAAAATGACAAAAGGGGTGTTAGGATTGCATATAGAAGTGAAAATGGGCAAAGTAAGGCCTCTGCCAAGCGTCTCACGTACACAGGTCAAGGCCCACGTACGCAAATAGGACCCCGCGTACGCAGGCTAGAACCCACGTGCGCGGAGCCTCAAGAACAAACCTGCGTACACAAGAACAGACCTGCATACGCATAAGTCCAAGCTACGTATGCAGGCTCGAGCCTACGCACGCAGAAGCATAGACAGAAAGTGTCCGTCGACATTTTCAAGCATATATGATCCAAAATCAATCCTAAATATGTTCATACCCCTCCTAATGTGTCAGGTTTTCATCTAAACCCATCCCACAACAAAACCCAAGCGTTTACATGGCCAAAAACACATCAAAACGGAAGATCAAAAAGAAACTTGAAAATGAGAAAAGTTTGAAAAACTTACAAATTCAGCCATAGGGATGTGATTCTCTGGCCGATGTGTCAATGAAGGAGACACCGTCAATCTCACTGCTCCACTCCAGCGGGTGAAGAGAAATGCATCAGAGAAAAGGACGTAGAAAGTCTTCTTGGCCTTGGGTACCATTTGTTAGGACATATGTGAATCATGTTAGGAACATATGTCAATATAGAATTGGCTAATCCTTTGACAAAACACACTTTACTTATAATTGGGTAGATTTAGGATGTGTTTAATGCTTTAAGGAACAAGGTTTCAAGTTCAAGTGTTAAAGCCATGTAAGTCTGTCCAAGAATCAAGTGAAGAAGTGTTGAATTTTAAAGCTTAACAGCTAGCTCGACAACTAGTATCTATCGAGGCTTAAAAGGCTACTTAAACCCGATGCTCGACAGCTGCTCGATAGATAGGGTATCTATCAAGATTTATGAAAATCAGTTTTTCAGATCTGATTTCACTCTAATTCATGAATAGATGTTTGGGCTTTCTTTTCTCACAACCCTAAACATATATAGGGATTGTTTTAAGGGCCGTCACTGCTGATGCACCTCAATGCAAAAGTTTTTCACAAGCATATTGTGAACCGGAGACATATGCCCTAGTTCATCTTTTTCTATTCAAGAAGCTGCTATGTTTGTACACTGTAGGGTTTTGTAACCAAGGAGCTTCGTGATCTTCATCGTGTGGATGAACTGAAGAATTTTGCAGTCAACATCTTTCTCAAGTTGGTGAGTAAGCCGTATACTAGGATCCGCGCATTGAATTGGTTAGTCACGTACTGGGAGCCGTGCATAGAAAGGAGAGATTGTCACTACAAAACAAGTCCAATTGGGTATTGGGGTAAGGGTTTAACTATAGGTTGGTATAAGGTACTAGGATTCCTTTACTTGTAACCGCTTGTTGTGATAATAGTGAATTCTCGGGAGTGGTGACCTTAAAATCACCCGATGGAATTTTTGGCATGTAGGTTTTCCTCATTCGTAAACAAATCACCGTGTCAATTTATTTTCTGCTGCATTTTAACTTAGTTGGTGATTTGTTTGTGCTACCACACTTATTACATGCAAATTGAATTAATTAATTAACTTGGCTGATTAATTGGCTAATTAATTGGTTAATTCATCACAATGGGTCAATACATTCTTGGCCTATCTGTTGAAAAAATAAATGTTTGTATCGCATACAAAACATACGCAGCGGAAAATTAACAGATCTACTTCATTCGCAATTGATAACATGTACTATGTAAGTTTCAGAATTTAAGAACAAGAAAGCGTACCTTGGCGCGGTGAAATTCAAAACAAAATATTAGAAGTACTTGGGAACACTTTTAATCTTCACTCCAATTCCACTTAATGCCCAAGAAGTGTGGTCTCTCAATTAGTTTCCAATGAGAAAATAAGAGAGTGTCCAACACTCACATACAAACCATTTCATTCCTTATGTGATATTAATGAAAACCACTATATAAGGTCTTCTGGAATTCTGTATGTTTCTCTCCTTATATATATAAATATATATAACTGATTATCAAATTGGGATAGCCTTTTGGGCCATTCCAATTGGGCTCTAGTATGTGGCTTGGAGTGGGACCAAAAGGGAACAAATAAGACTCTAGCTTCAATGGGCCTTAGGCTTTTCTGTCAACTCTTGACAAGTCCAAAGTTACCATTAATTATATTCAATACCACTATATGAATATAATTGCACTCTAGGCCTTATTAATAAATTATATCCCAAGACTTTATTATATATGCAACCCCTTCATTAAAATATTCGTAGTAAAACAAGTCATGAATGTAGATTGCCACTTTGAAGATTACTACATCTTAATCCTTGAGTACCCAGTTTAATCCTTTATGTTATTCATCATATATTTATGAAATCCAATTTCATAAATATATACTTTAGTAACTCCTTTCTAAAGTGGTTGGGCCCAATACTCTGAATAACCGAACCCATTAAATTTATCTCAAGGGAATATTTTATATCTCCGTTAAGAGATTATGAATTCCATCTTGAGAATATATGTTCCATCAACATTAAATGCGGCTGCCCAACATACTGAGGTTTTGATCGTGACTTATAGATCTCACTCTTGATATATCAAAGCAACCTACATCTCATGATCAGGTCCATTATTCTCTCAGGATTTAGAGTTGATGTAAATAGAAGTCGTGAGATTTATTATTCATTTGACAGTCGTTAGGAAAATAATAAATCTCACAGCAGTCCAGTTCAATATGTCTTAACTCTTAAAACATATCAACATACCAACTAGAAGTCTCCACTTCCATGATCAAGACAAATCATCTTAGTTGATATGTTATAGTCTTCGCAGATGAAACGCCTAATTTCATCACCGACTACGAACTAAAATTCTGAGTTTACAAAGAACTTATGATTTATATTTTCTGTGACTTTTCACATAAATCACATACTATGCATCTCATGGACTAAGATAATGTCTCATTAGTTCATTTATAGATAGTCTCACATAATTAAACAATTTAATTATTTATGCCATGCCAACAAATTGGATTTTAGGACATAAACCCCAACACTATCACCATTGAAGGAGATGAAGAGAATCCAGAGAGAAAATGAGAGAATGAGGGAGTTTTGAGAGAATGGGTGAATTAGATGATGTGAGGAAATGAGAGAAGAGAGAAGTTTTTGTAGAGAAATAAGGGGAAGTTGAAGAGTTATGAAGAATGTGAAGAGATGAGGGAGAAGAAGAGAATGAAGATGAAAAATGGGAAAAATGAAGAGGTGGGAACATACCTGATGGCTAAACTACGTGTAGTTTAGTTATGAACAGTAAAAAAAAAATTCAAAAAATAAAAACATCACAAGATTGCCCCAATTAGGCACAAAGTCACCAAGGACCCCCTAGTGAGCAGTAAGGAAGCAGAAGACTCTTCCCCCAATGAAGCATGTACATCGCAAAACCATTTCCAGCAAATCACATAAACTCAAGAACACTATCCCCAGTAAGGAAGCAGAAGATTCTTCCCTAGTGGATCAAGCATATCTAGAACATCATCCCGATGGAGGAGGCAGAAGATTCTTCCCCGATCGACCCAAGCATATTTAAACAATCTCTAGTGAGGAAGCAGAAGATTCTTCCCCAATGGATCAAGTACACCTAAAGTATCCCCAGTGAGGAAGCAGAAGATTCTTCCTTAAAGTCCTCAGCATACCATGAAGGAAGCAAAAAATTCTTCCCTAGTGGATCACACATCTACAAAAGTTACACTACTCCTCAGCGACTCCATTTCTACTACTCCTCAGCAAGTTTCTCATCCCCAAGTAAGTCATGAAAGAGGCAGAAGATTCCTCCCCATACATACCTACTCCTCAGTGAGCTTTCACCACCCCCAGCGGATCCAACAATCAAGACTACTCGTGCACATATCCTCCGGGAATTAAACATGCAGGCATGGTAAAAAAAGGTAGAGATAGAGATAGAGAAAGAGACCAAGGTCAACCCAAGGCAAGAGCCTCACCAGAAAAGGTAGAGAAATAAGTGAAGAAGACAAGAGGAGCGAGTCACCCTGAGAAGTTTGAGGCAAGAACCCCGAATGGACACCACAGAGACTGTATCCTTTTGTGGTTAGTTGGGTTAGCTCGAAAATGGCCCTTGTTTGATTTTCTTTTTCTTTTTAAGAGACTCTAGGATAGTGAGTCACTCGCCATTTGCTTGCAAGTGGCAAAACAGGTTCTGGGATAATGAACCTATTGTTGCTCGTTTCTCGAGCAGCAAAGGTGGGACTTCAGATGTACGAATCCCACGCAGCTCTCCAGAGTTGCACCCCGCCCCATGTATGCGTGATGTGTGTCGTGTGCGTGGCTTGAGCCCGAGCCGTACAGCGAAACAAAATGTTTTGTCTCTTATTCTTTTAATTTTATCAGCGAAGCTCACGAATCAAAAAAGGAGCATCTGTAGGCACCGCATTTTGTACCCCTTACAACTCGGGCCCCCATTCCCCAATGATGCCCAAACTCTAAGGCCCAAGGCTAGTTTAGAGCCCAATCAGATATCAAATTGACTTGAGTGTTAATGGAAAATATAACCTTTTAAATGAGCAAAAACCTATTTTTGGAAATAAAATGACTAAAGTGACCCTCGGCCCACGTACGCGGGCAGCAGCCTACATATGTGGACCAAAGCATGCGTACGCTGGCACACTCCTGCGTACGCAGCTAGGGTTTCAGAGACATGAAAAATGCAAGTTTTTTACAATAACAGCTGAGATTTGGAATAAATCTCACATCGTCTGGGAGCTATTCCAAACCGCATTTTTTCCACTATGTAAAGCCTTACATGGTATATTTTCAAAATACACAGAAATCCCACGGGGAAAAATACAAGATTCACTAAAAAATAGTGAATAAAAAATGAGTTTTTCACAAAACACCCTCAAGTCAATTTTGTTTGATTAAGACCTTTTCTGGCCCCAATCCTTTTAGTTTAACATTGCTAATCACATTTTTATTGAATTGTGATAGATTTGACTAAGGGGATTGGTCAAAATCAGCTTATAAAGCTCCTCGTTTGAGGTATCAGAGCGGTCTTCAATATCATGCTTGTATAACATGTGATTGAGTTTTTAGAATCAAAGAAAGTAGTTTTCTTGGTGATTTAATTTTCTGCAGTAAAGTTTCTGCATAATTTTCTGCATAACTGGTATATCGGTCAAGCATGAGCATTTCGTTTTGCACTGCTTGGATATAGTTGGCAGTTGAATTTTATTCGATAACCGTTGCCGATGCCATTAACGTATATAGGACATGATGATATCGGGTTCACTATCAGGATAAATATTCTCTTGTTTTGTTCGAAGTGGCCCATGACTATAAAGTTATGGTGTCGTGTTTTGATAGTATTTGTCTTAGGAATGAACACGATAGTACTGTTGTCTCATTGGAATGCATAAACCTATAATGCGTTTGATAGTCTTTGTTTTAGTAATGAACACGTAAATGTCTATTGCTAATATTAGTGACTGATATGGCCCACTTTAATTTAATTTCGTTGAATGTCTGTATTCTTGGAATCTATAAATCTATATATATATATATATATATATTTATTTATTTATATTAATTTTGGCCGTGGGCATGTTATTCCTTTGGGAAAGGTATCTATGTAAACTTCAAGGAATTTTCTTTTTCAGTTTACTGATATACATGCTATCATGTTAATGCTAGGATTATGAAATTTATTCCTAATGAGATTAGGATTATGTTTTCAAGGTTTCTAGCATTATTATGGTTCTTGATCTTAAAAACCTTTAATTTAAAATATCTAGTGGGAGAGAGATACAAGGATTGGATCTCACAGCCTCCATTATCGGTTCATAGTAGTGTGGGGTAAAAACATCGTCTTGGCATATATGCCTCGCGATCACAAAGGAGGGTGTTTACTTCATAGTACTACAAGATTGAACTTACCCGTTTAAAGTAGTGTGGACAAGCACCTCGTCTTGGCGTATATGCCTCGCGATCCCAAAGGAGGGTGTTTTGTTCCATGGTACTATAAGTTTAAACACTATAAAAGGAGATGAAATGAGGCTACACATGATTCTAGATAATGGTGTATACTAGACTAAGTGTAATGTTAACCTCCCAAAGGAGCTATGTCATTATTACTTAGAGGCTAAAGGTAATATGGCATATTATTAGTGTTTGATAAGAGTTATCATGATATCACTAATAATGAGAATAGTTCTCAATCAATCATAATGTTTATAATATACTTGCTACTAAGGAATTATAGACATGGGATTGGGTTGTTGTTGTATATTTTTATATTATGGTTTTATTAAGGTTCCATACTATATGTTTATATGCTAAATTGATAATGTCTAGTTTACTTATTATATTCATGTTTGTTATTTTCAAATTTAAAATCATGGCATCATTTAGCCCATTTGTTGCTATTCTTAATCAAAACAAACTGACTGGATCCAACTATGTTGATTGGAAAAGAAATTTGGACATTATTCTTATTGCTGAAGAGCACAAATATGTACTTACTCAACCATGTCCTAGCTTTTCATCATTAGATGCTCCTCTTGAGGAAAAACAGCGATATGATCGTTGGCAGAAATCTAATGAGATGGCTAAGTGCTATATCCTAGCATCTATTTCAAATGTTCTACAGCATCAAATGCAGGATGTAGAACTAGCTTCATACATAATGCTAAGTCTAAAGTAGATGTTTGGTGAGCAAAGCCGTTCTGCAAGGCAAGAAACTATGAGGCAGATTTATAATACCAAAATGGCTGAAGGTACTTTTGTGAGGGAGCATTGTCTTAGAATGATCTCTAATCTGAATACATTGAAAGTTTTAGGTGCCGATATTGATGGAGAATCCCAAGTGGATATGATACTCCAGTCACTACCAAAATCATTCAAAGAATTCAGACTTAACTATAATATGAACAAAAAGGTTTATTCATTGTCTGAATTGATGAATGAGTTGGTAGCGGTGGAAGGCATCCTTGGTACTTCTAGTGTTGATGCCAATATGGCTGAAGCTTCTACTTCTCAACCTAAGTCGAAAGGCAAGGGTAAAAAGAAGAAGAAGAAGAAGGACTTCGCCAAGCAAGATGGTAAACAAGTTGCCTTAGGAGATGCCAACAAAGGAAAGAAAACCAAAGGAAAGTGTTTCCATTGTGGTGAGAAAGGACATTGGAAGAGGAATTGTCCAATATTTAAGGCTGCCAAGAATAAATGTATGAAAAGTACATTCCTTCTTGAAACATGTTTAGTACAGAATCCCACAGATTCCTGGTGTGTGGATTCAGGTTGTACTAATCATACCTACAATTCTTTGCAGGGGTTCCAAGAGACCAGAAAGCTGAATGAAGGGGAAATGTTTCTTACCTTGGCTGATGGGAGCAGGATTCCAGTTGTAGCTATTGGAGTGTTTAATTTATGTTTTGAATCTAGAGTTTTAATATTGGAAGATTGTTTGTATGTACCTAATGTTCGTAAGAATTTAATTTCTGCAACTTATTTAGGTAAACATGGATATTATGTTATCCTAAAAGACAATGTTGTAATAAAGAAGGATAAAATGTTTATCTGTTCTAGCAATATTATAGATGGTCTTTATATTTTAACTTCAGATAAACATGAATTATACAATTCTGAATTAGATAATAACTCTCATGTAAAATCATTAAAGAGAAAGTTTCCTTCTATTAATGATGCATATCTTTGACACTTGCGTTTGGGTCATATTAATTCAAACAAAATTCAAAGACTGATCAAAGATAGACTCTTAGAGCCCATGGACTTTGATGGATTTCTAGTTTGTGAATCTTGTTTAGAAGGTAAAATGGCCAAACGACCTTTAAATGCAAAAGGTAGAAGAGCCCAAGAATTGCTTGAATTAGTTCATACGGATGTATGTAGTCCTATGTCAACCCAAGCAAAAGGAGGTTATGAGTACTTCATCACTTTTACTGATGATTACTCAAGATATGGTTATGTTGTTAGGATTAGTGCCCTTAAATCCTATTGTATGATGCTATGTATGACATTATGTATGACTTAATGTTGTGATTAATAAAATTATTTTATTACTATCTAAAATAATGGTAACATGAATATTTGGACATTATCATATAGTCCATGAGATGCATAGTATGTGATTTATGTGATTTATGCGATTTAGTCACAGAAGATATAAGTCACAAGTTCTTTGTAAACTCAGAATTTTGGTTCGTAGTCGGTGATGAAATTGGGCATTTCATCTGTGAAGACTATAACATATCAACTAAGATGATTTATCTTGATCATGGAAGTGAAGACTTCTAGTTGGTATATTGATATGTTTTAAGAGTTAAGACATATTGAACTAGACCGCTGTGAGATTTATTATTCTCCTAACAACTGTCAAATGAATAATAAATCTCACGAATTCTATTTGCATGAACTCTTAATCCTGAGAAAATAATGGACCTGATTATGAGGTGTAGGTTGCTTTAATATATCAGGAGTGAGATCTAAAGTCACGATCAAAACTTCAGTATGTTGGGCAGCCACATTTAGTGTTGATGGAACATATATTCTCAAGATGGGATTCATAGTCTCTTAACGGAGATATAAAATATTCCCTTGAGATAATTTTAATGAGTTCAGTTATTCAGAGAGTTAGGCCTAACCACTTTGGTAAGAAATTGCTAAAGTATATATTTATGAAATTGGTTTTCATAAATATATGATGAATAATTTAAAAGAATTAAACCGGGTATTCAAGGATTAAAATGTAGTAATCTACAAAGTGGTAGTCTACATTCATGATTTTGTATTACTACGAATATTTTATGAAAGTGTTGCATGTACAATAAAGTCTTGGGATATAATTTATTAATGAGGCCTAGAGTGCAATTATATTTATATAGTGGTATTAAATATAATTAATGGTAACTTTGGACTTGTCAAGAGTTGACAGAAAAGCCCAAGGCCCATTGGAGCTAGTGTCTTATTTGTTTCCTTTTGGTCCCACTCCAAGCCACATACTAAAGCCCAATTGGAAAGGCCCAAAAGGCTAGCCCAATTAGATAATTAGTTATAAGGAGAGAAACATACAGAATTTTGGACACTCTTTAAAAATGGTTTGTATGTGAGTGTTAGACACTCTTTAATTCTCCCTTGAACACATATATTGAAACTGATTGAAAGACCACACTTCTTTGGCACAAGTGGAATTGGAGTGAAGATTAAAAGTGTTCTCAAGAACTTCTGATCTTTGGTTTTGAATTTTACCGCACCAAGGTACACTCTCTTGATTCTATAATCTGAAACTTACATAGTATATGTTATCAATTGCGAATGAAGTAGATCTGTTAATTTTCCGCTGCGTATGTTTTGTATGCGATACAAACATGTATTTATCCATCATATGCGTACCTAATGAGACGAAAGTCCGAAGCCTTTGAAAAGTTCAAAGAGTTTAGGGCTGAAGTTGAAAATCAATTAGGTAAACACATAAAGGTCATTCGATCTGATCGAGGTGACGAATACCTTCTTGGGGATTGCAAGGACTACTTAATTTGAAATGGGATTGTATCCCAATTAACTGCACCTGGAACTCCCCAACAGAATGGTGTAGCAGAAAGAAGGAATAGGACACTTTTAGAAATGGTTAGGTCCATGATGAGTTACTCAACTTTACCAGTTTCTTTTTGGGGCTATGCACTAAAAACTGCAATGCATATTTTGAATTTAGTTTCATCAAAATCTATTCCCAACACACCCAAGGAATTGTGGAGTGGGAGCGAGCCTAGTATGAGATACCTCCACAATTGGGGATGTCCGGCACATGTGTTAAAAGGGAAGTCTGATAAGTTGGAAGCAAAAACAGAAGTATGCATGTTTTTAGGGTATTCAAAGGAAACTAAAGGTTATTTATTCTATAATCATAAAGATAACAAAGTGTTTGTTAGCACCAATGCCATGTTTTTGGAGGATGATTGTGTGAATAATTTTAGTCCTAGAAGTAAAGTTGTCTTGGCTGAATAGAACAAGCAATGCATGAAACTAGGGATGATGTGGGTATATTAGATACACCACAAGACATTACTCATGAGATGACTAGTACACAGGTGCCTCATCGTAGTGGGAGAATTGTTCGGCCTCCTATAAGATTTATAGGTTTGGGAGAAACTTGTAAAGCTATTTTAGAAGAGGCTGAATCAGATCCCTACACTTATGAAGAGAAATTGAATGATATAGATGCACATCATTGGGTCCAAGCTATGAAATCTGAATTGGATTCTATGTATTCCAATCAAGTATGAGATTTTGTAAAGGCGCCTAACGGCATTAAACCTGTTGGTTGCAAATGGGTTTACAAGAGGAAGAGAGGGATAGATGGAAAGGTTGAAACCTTTAAAGCAAGACTAATGGCGAAAGGGTATACACAAAAAGAAGGTATTGACTATGATGAAACTTTTTCGCCAGTAGCCATGCTTAAATCTATCAGAATTCTCTTATCCATTGCTGCTCATTATGATTATGAGATTTGGCAAATGGATGTCAAGACTACATTTCTTAATGGCAATCTTGAAGAAGAAATCTATATGATGCAATCGGAAGGTTTCATAGCAAAGAACCAAGAGCATGGTATACAAGTTGAAAATGTCCATTTATGGACTTAAGCAAGCATCTAGGTCATGGAACATCAGATTTGATTAAGCAATCAAATCATTTGGTTTTGAATAAAATCTTGATGAACCATGTGTGTACAAAAGACATAGAGATAAAGTAATAATGTTCCTAGTGCTTTATGTTGATGATATTCTACTCATTGGAAATGATGTAGGGGTAATGTCATCGGTAAAGATTTGGTTGTCAAGCCAATTTGATATGAAGGACTTAGGTGGAGCTAACTTTATTCTAGGGATCAAGCTTTGGCGAGATCGTAAGAATAAGATGTTAGGTTTATCACAAGCTGGGTATATAGATAAGGTTCTAGAACGATTTAGCATGAAAAACTCCAAGAAAGGATTACTTTCTTTCAGACATGAAGTTCCTCTATCTGATGACCAAAGGCCTAAGACTCTTGAGAAAGAAAATATAATGAGACAAGTTGCTTATGCTTCTGCAGTGGGAAGTCTCATGTATGCCATGCTATGTATTAGACCAGATATCTGTTATTCAGTTGGCATGGTCAGCCGATATTAATCAAATCCAGGACTTAAACATTGGTAAGTTATAAAGCATATTCTCAAGTATCTACGGAGAACGAGAGATTATATGCTTGTTTACCATAGTGAGGATTTGATTCACATTGGTTATACAGATTTAGATTTTCAGTCAGATCTTGATTTCAGAAAGTCCACTTCAGGTTGTGTGTTCACCTTGGGAGGTAGAGCCATAAGTTGGAGTGTTAAGCAATCATGTATTGTCGACTCCACTATGGAAGTTGAATATGTTGCTGCTTGTGAATCAGTAAAGGAAGCTGTTTGGCTCAAGAAATTCCTTTATAATCTTGGTGTTGTGAGAATGGAGCAAGTTCCTATCACATTGTTTTACGACAATAGTGGAGCAGTTGCACAATCCAAGGATCCAAGGAATCACAAAAAAGGAAAGCACATAGAAAGAAAGTGCCACATTATTCGAGACATTGTTGCTCGAGGAGATGTAGTAGTAGTAAAGATTGATAGTGCAAATAATCTAGCAGATCCCTTTACCAAAGCCTTGTCCTAAAGGACTTTTGAGTCACATTTGGAGGGAATGGGAGTTAGATTAGTGCACAATATCTATAGGGCAAGTGGGAGATTGTTAGGATTAGTGCCCTTAAATCCTATTGTATGATGCTATGTATAACATTATGTATGATTTAATGTTATGATTAATAAAGTTGTTTTATTATTATCTAAAATAATGGTAACATGAATATTTGGACATTATCATATATTCCATGAGATGTATAGTATGTGATTTATGTGATTTAGTCACAAAAGATATAGATCACAAGTTATTTGTAAACTCAGAATTTTGGTTCGTAGTCGGTGATGAAATTGGACATTTCATCTGTGAAAACTATAACATATCAACTGAGATGATTTATCTTGATCATGGAAGTGGAGACTTCTAGTTGATATATTGATATGTTTTAAGAGTTAAGACATATTAAACTGGACCGTTATGAGATTTATTATTCTCCTAACAACTGTCAAATGAATAATAAATCTTACGACTTATATTTGCATGAACTCTTAATCCTGAGAGAATAATGGACCTGATCATGAGGTGTAGGTTGCTTTGATATATTAGGAGTGAGATCTATAAGTCACGATCAAAACTTCAGTATGTTGGGCAGCCGCATTTAATGTTGATGGAACATATATTCTCTAGATGGAATTCATAATCTCTTAACGGAGATATAAAATATTCCCTTAAGATAAGTTTAATGGGTTTGATTATTCAGAGTGTTAGGCCTAACCACTTTAGTAAGGAGTTACTAAAGTATATATATTTATGAAATTGGATTTCATAAATATATGATGAATAACTTAAAGGATTAAACCGGGTACTCAAGGATTAAGATGTAGTAATCTTCAAAGTGGCTGTCTATATTCATGACTTTGTATTACTACGAATATTTTATGAAGGGGTTGCATGTATAATAAAGTCTTGGGATATAATTTATTAATAAGGCCTAGAGTGCAATTATATTTATATAGTGGTATTAAATATAATTAATGGTAACTTTGGACTTGTCAAGAGTTGACAGAAAAGCCCAAGGCTGTTGGGAAATTTAGACCCCAGTTGATAGAATTAACAAGTTTTAAACCAAAGTTGTTAATTATATTTATTATGAATAAAACTTGTTAAAACAAACAAACATCAATATCATGTCAATATCATGCAACGGAAAAATAAATAAGACAAGATATGATGACCCAGGAAAACCAATGAAACAAACTAGTTTCAGAGTAAAAAACCTGGGGGGAAACCTTCCCGAAAAGCAATTCACTATAGTAAAGAGAAGTTTCAGATCTAGTACAAAACCTTTGTCCCTAGACTCTACAATCCCCGTAGATGATCTTACAGCAGAAACCTTCTACTGCTTCAAAACCTCTTAATTCTTCAATATATGAACGCCACCCTTTTTGATGCACGAATCCCAATACGTGACTAACCAATTACGCGGATCCCAGTACACGACTTAAGCACCAACTTGAAGAAGATGTTGGCTGCAAAGTTCTTCACTTCATCAACAATGAAGATCAAGAAGCACTTGTTTACAAAACCCTAAGGCACAAAGACGCAGTAGCTTCTTTCAGAGAGAATAAGGCATCGGTCACCTTTTGCATATGTTCTACTTGTATTCTCTTATGTGACGGCCTCTAAAATAAACCTTATATATGTCTAGGGTTGTGAGAAAAGAAACCCTACACAAATACATAAACATGGGCCAAAAATCAGATCTGGAAATCTGAATTCCCGTAACCTCGATATATACCTCGATAGATAGTATCTGTCAAGCCTCATTAATCCTCGATAGATAGCTATCTGTCGAGCAATTGTCGAGCTGTCTGTCCAGCTTTAGTGAACAGCTTTTCTTCACTTGTTTCTTGGTCCAATCTTCATGGCTTTAATACTAGACTTGAAAAACATATTCTTTGAAGTATTAAACACATCCTAGATCTACCCAATTACAAGTAAAGTGCGTTTTGTCAAAGGATTAGCCAATTACATAAAATAGTGACATATGTTCCTAACAAGTGAATCGCATATGTCCTAACAAAGGCCCATTGGAGCTAAAGTCTTATTTGTTCCCTTTTGGTCTCACTCCAAGCCACACACTAAAGCCCAATTGGAGAGGCCTAATAGGCCAGCCCAATTAGATAATCAGTTAGATATAAAGGGAAAAACATACATAATTTTATATATGATACATCATTGTGAAATGGTGTGTATGTGTGAGTAGAAGCCACTCGATTATTCTCCCTTGGAAACTGATTGAGAGACCACACTTCTTGGGCATAAAGTGAAATTAGAGTGAAGATTAAAAGTGTTCCCAAGTACTTCTAATCTTTTGTTCTGAATTTCACCACACCAAGGTACGCTCTCTTATTCTTAAATTCTAAAATTTACATGGTACATATTATCTCTCATGAATGAAGTAGATTCGTGATTGTTGCTTCCGCTGTGTGTTTTGTATGAGATGCAAAACCAGATTTTCCAACACATGCATGATGCCAAAGGTGCTGAGTTTCTACAAGGTGAGTAAAGGTAAGTCATACATTCACATGAACATGCATATGTGTTGTTATGTTTTGTTTGACGAACATGTACATGTGTTGTTGTGTTGCATTTTGTGTTTAATTGAAAAATGATGTACTTGCTTCCATGATTAAGTTGCTACCTTATATATGACATGGTAGGGTTTTCACATGTTAGATGAATGCTAGGATTGTATATGTGTGGTTTGGTTTCTTATGCTTTATGGATAGATATGTATGTGTTTTGGGATGATGATGCCATGTTGTATGCTTATATGTGTGCTAGTGTGTGTGTGAGTTTAGGACATAAGTGTTGAACTTGATTTTATCGAGTTTAAGACGTAAGACACAATTATGGGAGGCCAACCTTAGGGTTGGGCGGTCTTGGGTGCCTAACACCTTCCCAAGAACGTACCTAAACTCCGAACCCATATCTCTAGTAATAAGATCAATGGTCCTTCCTCGAAAGCAATTGCGAAACTAGGTGGCGACTCCTCCATTGTGTCCATAAGGCCCGAGATGACACAAGGATGGGCTTAATGCCCCTAGACAAAACAAGGATGGTCCTAAAGCCCAAGACACAAGAAAGGATGGGTCTAAGACCCAAGACAACACAGGGATGGGCCTAACGCCCCTAGGCAAGACAAGGGTGGACCTATGGCAACACAGGGATCGGCCTAAAGCCTAAGACAAGGCAAAAACAAAACACGAATGGACCTATGGCCTAAGACGATACAAGAATGGGCTTAGTGCCCCTAGACAAAACAAGAATAGGCCTAAAGTCCAAGACACAACAAAAGATGGGTCTAAGACCCAAGACAACACAAGTGTGGGCTTAATGCCCCTAGACAAAACAATGATAGGCTTAAGGCCCAAGACAAGACAACACAAAACACGGATGGGCCTAAGCCTAAAATACAACAAATGAAAGACTCAAACATCAAACAAAAATGGGCTACTAGAATGGGCCAACCTTTGAAAAATTTTATTAATAAAGAAAAACTCAAATGATTTTTTTTTAAAATTTTTATTTTGAAAGAAACTCTTTTTTGAAGAATCAATTTGATTTTTTTTATTTACATAAAATTCACTTTTTTTTAAAAAAAAAAATCAGGAATTTATATAAAAAATCTCACTAAAAACTCACTTTTTTTTTTGAAAATTTTTTATTTTGAAAGCAACTCTTTCTTGAAGAAAAAAATTTATTTACAAAGAAACTCACTCTTTTTAAAAAAAAAAAAAAAAATTGGAATTTATATATATTTTTTAAAACTAACTAAAAACTCACACTTTTTTGAAAATTTATGTGTTTTTTTGGGGAAAACTTCACGCATTTTTTTTTTAAAAATTTATTTAAAAAAGAACTTGAAAACTTGAACAATTTTTTTTGAGGACATAAAAGACTAGAAAAAGATTGACCCATTTTATTAGCCCAACAAACAATTCAAACAATGCACACATAATTGGGTTACCCTACATGGCTGGGTTTTAAGCTCATCTACATGTGGGTAGGGGTGTTCGTGATGCGGTGCGGTGCGGTTTTGGGCCATTTTTAGTACTGCACTTTGCGTTGCAGTTTAGCCAAAATCATAACTACACCGCACCTCATTTTTGCGGTCACATGTGCGTTGCGATGTATAAAAAATCACTTGCAATATAAAAATTTAACATATATATATCACCATACAATTCAACATGTATCAGTAATATCACTATCTCAGATTCTCATGTATACATCAAACATGTAATGAAGTCAAGTACTTTGAAATCCCAATAACACGTAGTAAATATCTAAACCCAGATTCAGTACCAAACAAAAATAAAGGAAACCCACAAAAATTAAACTTAAATATCTAACATAGCTACTGAGTACTGAGTCCTGACCCGTCACTTCCAAGTGCCAATTTACCAATGGCAACAATCAATAAAAAAATAATATAATTAACTAGTTTGTCATATACAAGCTACCAATAGATTAACTTTAACAAAGAAAAACTTGAATTGAACACATATAGAGAGATAAATACCGCAATAGTAGAAGCAACTGGTGCAACGGCAGTGAGTAGTCTAGTGGTAATTCAAGTGGAAGTGTGGTGGCTAGGGTTTGACTTCTGAGGGTTGAAAGAGTGATAAGATTTTTTTTTTTTTTTACTAACAGAACAGTGAGATACGGCTAGGATATTAAATTATTAATGTATTGATATTTTGTCCTTATTATATATATAATATAAAATAAATTAATATATTAATATATATATATATAGAGAGAGAGAGAGAGAGAGAGAGGGTGCGGTGTGGTGTGGTTTGTGTGGTTTTCATATGGTTTGGTGCAGTGTGGTGCGGTGCACTGTTACTTGCGGTGCGTTGCACTGTTACTTACGGTGCGGTTATGCCATTTTGCGGGCGATTGTGGTTTAGCGAACACCCCTACATGTGGGTAAGCTCCTAAAAGCTAAAGGGACAGATCAGTAGGTCACTCACAACTAGGTGGGCCATGATTCCAACCAAGGGCCTAAGTGGACCTTTGTAGATTGGTGGCAAACCGTTAACGTACTCAAAGCCCATCATAGGCAATGGCACAAATTGTGAGTTGGTGGGATGAACATTGAAAGACTTTGGCCTGAATGGCGCATACTCATCTTCCCACTTATCACCGACCGGGGTGAAAGGGACAAAAGAACCAAGTGAAGTATATGCAAACAAGTATAGAATAAGCCTTTATTAAGATTAAGAAATTTGAAACATTGGAATCTGTAAGGAACATATTTTTATGTAATTGGAATATCCTTTGACAAAACGCACTTTACTTGTATTTGGGTAAATCTAAGTAGGTTCAAGATGATCATTACAAGTGGTTACATTGAAGACATGAAGATTACTCAAGAACTACTCAAGAAAAGTGCAATTTGCAAGTCTCGATGCCTCCTCGATAGAAGCTCGATTTGTCGAGACTCATTAAATCTCGACACATGTCTCATGCATTGAACGGAAAGATTGCCGCTACAATACAAGTCCAATTGGGTATTAGGGTAAGGGTTCAACTGTAGGTTGGTATTTCGAGATAGGCCAAAGGGTTTGGTAAGATTCCTTATACTTGTAACCGCTTGTGATTGATAATAATGGATTCTTGGGAGTGGTGACCTTAAAATCACCCGATAGGGGTTTTGCCTCGGTGGTTTTCCCCATTCCTAAACAAATCACTCATGTCAAATTTATTTTCCGCTGCATTTAGTATAGTTGGTGATTTGTTTGTGCTACCACGCTATTTCATGTTATTGAAATTAATTAATTAACTTGGGTAATTAATTAATTTGCAAGGGGTCAATACATTTTTTGCCCTATCATAATCAAACTCTCTATCCCTAGTGGAGTCGCCACCTAGATTAGGTCTAGGAACCATAAATATAGCACCCTTACATGGAAGGACTGATCTACTACCAGAGTATGGGTTCGGAGTTTAGGTATGGGGATGGGAAGGTGTTAAGCACCCAACCCCACCCACCCCGTAGGTCGGCTTCCAGTCATTGTGTCTTACATCTTAATCTCATTAAAGGCCTATTCAATATTGTTATCTATACTCACACACACACTAGCATACACCTAGCAATCAACATGGCATCAATCATCCCAAAACCCTAACATACATCTATCATGGCAACTCATATCAAACCTAGCATACATCTATCATGCATATCATATCATCTAATCCAAGGCAACAAACAACAAGATATCATAAGGGCAGAAACATAGACATCGCAACATTAAAGACACATGTGATTGCATTCTAAACATCAAAAACAGATCATCCAACCAAGCATTTTCATGCTCATCATTAAATATATATCCAATGCTTGTTCATGTGAATACATGACTTACCTTGCTTACCTTACTGCATCTCAACACCTATGCATCAATGAATGGACATGTGAATGCATGTTCATGGTATTAAAGCAAGAAAAGAAAAGAAAACCCTAATCTAGCATGTTAAAGGCAAACAAACAATTAAACAAAGGAACAGAGACTCAAAAACTTAAAAAGCAACCAAAACAGAGGCATATGAAACAAAAAAATAAAGAAAAAGAAGCAGAAAAACTCGGATTAGAGTTTCTGGGCTGAAGTATGCGTGCGCATACATAAGCCTGCGTACACGGGCTAGTTGTATGCGTACGCTTACTTCAAGCCTACGTGCGCAAAAGAATTATGTGTGCACAGACATGCTCCCAGAAACCTTAATCTAGAAACACAGAAACAAAGCAGAAACAAAAACTAAGGAAACTAACAACCTAACATGCTTTAAAACATGAAAATTACGTAAACCTAAACTAAACAAGCATATTAAAACATATATAACAAATAAATCAATTAAGAACAAAAGGAACACAAGTTATAAAATATCCAAATTAAGGGAGAACCATGAAGAGAGACTCACCTTGCATATGGAACACAACTTGGTTGATATTTAATCGACCCCTCAATGCCTACAATACAAAGATTAATTTGAGAGAACAAGAGTAAAGAATACAATAGTTTTTTTATAATCACAACTTAAGAACAAGATTAGTTTTGAAAATGGTTTTGAAAAATCAAATTGGTAAAATAGTTTCTACCTTAGAAATAACTAAAGAGAGGTTTTTAATTTGTTAAAAACGTGCTAAGGGGCTATGTGTGAGTTTTAGAAAAGAGAATTAGGGTTTTAGAGAAGATGGAGGCTAAAAAATAACTCCCTCTAGCTAGGGTTTTGATTGGAGACATAAGATGAGTATTTATAAGTTAAAATTAGGACTTTTAGGGCTTTTAATTGTCTTTGGACGTTCCAAGGGTCTATGGGTCAGCCCACATCAAAGCATGATGTTTTGGGCCCTTAAAATGAAGTTTTAAAACCCAAAAAATCGGACTGCCTGGTTAGCCCAAATTCAAATGGTCATAACTTACTCAATATAAGTCCAATTTAGGAAATATTTATATGCAAATTGAAGCCGAGAATGTCTAGTTTCCAATGAAAGAAATTGCACTCAAAAATGATTTATGGATCAAAAGTTATGGTCAAAATAGTTAGCTAATGTCATTTTTCTGTGTCGATTTCAAAGAAATTTGAGCACTTTTGAGTTATGATTACTTCCAAACTTTTGTGAACTCTTTAATTAACCTTGGTTGAAAAATTTCAAGCTCATCATTGGGCCTGGGGACCAAAATTTATTAACAGGTACAAAATGCGGTGTCTACACCACCATCACCGCCATCATCATCATCGTCATCATCAGCGTCACCTGGGTAGGCCAACCCTCTAGGACCATACATTTGCCTAGAATACTCAGTCACCTCTAGTTTGAGGTTCCCGGTAAGCTAGACGAGCTCCTTGTGCCCCTGTATAGTGGGCTGAATTGAGAAAAATATAGTGTTAGAACAAGTGATTAAGAGATATGAGGAAAAGAATGACAAGGCAAGGGATGGAAGAGAACTCACCACTCGTGTACCCTCAAGAAAAGGGTAGCCCATGACATTTATGTTGTGGCCCACCACACGCTCACAAGCAAAACCATTAGGACCATAGGCATAGACTAACCAAGGTAGACAAGGAGGATCAATAGAAGCACCAACAGCAGGTCCAGCCTGACATAAGTATCCCATTTGAACATTATCATGTGAAGCAATGCAAAGGAAAGAATGGAAATAAATGAGAAAAGGAAGAACACATACCACAGGGGTGAGAGAGGGAATGTGGCGAGTATCGTTGAATTCCTCATAATCCTGCTCGTCTGTAACCTGTGCGACATAGGGAATACCATTCCTCCACAACTGGTACTTAGCGTCCGTTATGGAAAGTGAGGCAAGCATAAACACTGGAGGTTCCATCGAAATCTATGGGGCATCCTCACCCACCAACTGGCAGCATACCCTCTCCACTAGGTAGAGTACCCTCAAGCCAGCACCCTCGAAGGGTTGGGTGATCTTGGAAGTGACAAAAGCAGCTGCCTCCAAGTTCGAGTCTGCAACGAGGGGAAGGCCAACCCATGGGCTCCAAATGACCTGTGACAACACATAGGGTTAGAAGAAAATCCCTAAGAAACATGCAAGGGAAATAATAAGAGGCATTGAATTCCTAACTCACCTCACCAAAAGATAGCCCATTAAAATGAGCCCTAACCGAAGAGAAGCTCTTTAGATCTACCTCCGCACCATAAGCAATGAGACCGTATTGCATGGCCCAACACTAGAAAGGAAAAAGTAAGACGACAGTTTGCAAGATGATAGTTTACAAGATGATAGTTTGCAAGATGACAGTTTGCAAGAAAAGTAGTTACAGTTTGCAAGATGATAGTTAGCGAGAAAAATAGTTGCAATTTGCAAGATGTAAACATAGATATAGCTTGCAAAAGCATGATATACAGTTTTAGCCTAAATGACATGTGGATAGATATGATTGCAAGAATAGGAAATACATGAGCTACAAAAGAGAGAAGGAAGAAAGACTAACCTCAAGGAGCTTCCAATGCCCCACTAGCTGGCGCAGAGTCCCCTAGCTAAGCGTGTCCAAGGAGGAGTACAAGTAGGCAAGACACGCCTGCCCCCAGTTGGCCTCCCTATAGATACCGCATTTTGTACCCCTTACAACTCGGGCTCCCATTCCCCAATGATGCTGAAATTCTTAGACCCAAGGTTGGTTTAGGGCCTAATCAAATGTTAAATTGACTTGAGAAATGTTAAAATAAAAAATATAACTTTTAATAAGCAAATAAATCTATTTTTGGAAAAGTAAACCAAGGAAATCCTCAGTATGTGCACGCAAGAATCAGCCTGCGCACGCAGCCATACTGCATGTGCACGCAGGCCTGGTCCTGCACGCGCATGAAGGGTTCTAGAAACATAAAAAAAAAAGTTTTCTACATTAATGCTGAGGTTTAGAATGAATCCCACATCTTCTGGGAGTTGTTCCAAACTCCTATTTTCTCAATATAAATAGCCATACATGGAACCTTTTCAAAAACACACAAAAATCTCACGGGAAAACACTAAGATTCACTAGAAATAGTGAATCAAAAAGGGAGTTTTTCACAAAATATTCTCAAGTCAATTTTCATTTGATTAAGGCCTTTTCTAGCCTTGATCTTCGAGTTTAAGATTACTAATCACTATTATTTTTAATTGTGAGTAGATTTAACTGAAGGGAACGGTCAAAAATCAAGCTTGAAGAGCTTTTTGTTTGAGGAATTAAGTCTAAACTTTTCTTTTCTTTTCTTTTCTTTTTTGTACTTTAATCTTTCTGTTTGCTTTAGTTTTTGTTATATTATGTTTTAATATGTTTATATAGCTTAGGTTTGCGTAGTTTTATGTTTTAAAAGCATGTTAAGTTGTTAGAATTCTTGTTTTAAAGTTCTGCTCTATTTTCTGTCTTGATAGGGCTTCTGGACTGAAACCCACGTACGCATAATCTTGGCTATGTACGTAGGCTTGATTATGCGCATGCAGGCTTATTCATGCATGTGCATGATCCTGCCCAGAAACCCTAATCCTAATTTTCCTAATTTTTTTTCTTGTTTCCTTGCTTAATATGCTTCTATTTTAGTCCCTTTTTATATATATTCATGCTCTTGAGCTTCTGTTTCACATGTTTGATTGTTTGTTTGCCTTTCACATGTTAGAATTAGGGTTCATCTTATGTTTTCCTTGTTTCAATGCCATGAACACGTATTCATATGTCCATGCATGAATGCCATAGGTGCTGAGTTGCTGCAAGGTAAGTGAGGTAAGTCATGCATTCACATTCCCATGCATCTTTGAATATGATTTTGCCTTGACGATAGAGATAAACGTGTTTGTTTGGTTGAGTTCTTCTTGAAGTATAGATGCAATCACATGGTTGCTTGGATCTTTCTATGCCTATGTTGCTGCTTTGAATATGATATGATGTCATGTTAGATGTGTTGGATAAAATACATGTTTGTATTACACACAAAACATACGCAGCGGAAAATTAACGGATCTACTTCATTCACAATTGATAACATGTACTATGTAAGTTTCAGAATTTAAAAACAAGAAAGCGTACCTTGATGTGGTGAAATTCAAAACAAAATATTAGAAGTACTTGGGAACAATTTTAATCTTCACTCGGATTCTTGATGCCCAAGAAGTGTGGTCTCTCAATCAGTTTCCAAGGAGAGAACAAGAGAGCGTCCAACACTCACATACAAACCATTTCATTCCTTATATGATCTTAATGAAAAACCACTTATGAAAGTCTTATGAAAACCCTATGAAATTCTGTATGTTTCTCTCCTTATATATATGACTGATTATCTAATTGGGTTAGCCTTTTGGGCCATTCCAATTGGGCTCTAGTATGTGGCTTGAAGTGGGACCAAAAAGGAACAAATAAGACTCTAGCTCCAATGGGCCTTGGGCTTTTCTGTCAACTCTTGACAAGTCCAAAGTTACCATTAATTATATTCAATACCACTATAAGAATATAATTGCACTCTAAGCCTTATTAATAAATTATATTCCAAGACTTTATTATACATGCAACCCCTTCATTAAAATATTTGTAGTAATACAAAGTCATGAATGTAGACTGTCACTTTGAAGATTACTACATCTTAATCCTTGAGTACCTAGTTTAATCCTTAATGTTATTCATCATATATTTATGAAATCTAATTTCATAAATATATACTTTAGTAACTCCTTACTAAAGTGGTTGGGCCAACACTCTGAATAACCAAACCCATTAAACTTATCTCAAATGAATATTTTATATCTCTATTAAGAGATTATGAATTTCATCTTGAGAATATAAGTTCCATCAATATTAAATGCGGTTGCCGAACATACTGAGGTTTTGATCGTAACTTATAGATCTCACTCCTGATATATCAAAGCAACCTACACCTCATGATCAGATCCATTATTCTCTCAGGATTTAGAGTTGATGTAAATAAAAGTCGTGAGATTTATTATTCATTTGACAGTCTTTAGGAGAATAACAAATCTCATAGCAGTCCAGTTCAATATGTCTTAACTCTTAAAATATATCAACATATCAACTAGAAGTCTCCACTTCCATGATCAAGACAAATCATCTTAGTTGATATGTTATAGTCTTCGCAGATGAAATGCCCAATTTCATCACCGACTACGAACTAAAATTCTGAATTTACAAAGAACTTGTGATTTATATCTTCTGTGACTAAATCACATAAATCACATACTATGCGTCTCATGGAATAAGATAATGTTCCATTAGTTCATTTATAGATAGTCTCACATAATTAAATAATTTAATTATTTATGACATGCCAATAAATTGGATTTTTATGGCAGAAACCCTAAAAAGGAAAGAATCCTTTCTTGAAGTATTACATGATATACTTGGCTAGAATCTAATCTATTTAAGCAGTTTGATATATACCTAACATCGTAATTTCTAAATTTTAACAAATTTTAATTCTTAAGATGTGACCAGTTTTTCCCAAGTACTTTATATCAAACTGGACTAGACAACCAAAAACTTGGAGGGTCTCTTGCTAACCCATGTATCCCAACTGATTGTCTAGTGGATCGATTATCGCTTGGAGGGCGGCGGAGAGGTTTTTCGCTGAGTTCTTCGGTTTCCTCTTCGATAACACATCGACGTGTTATCTTGTGTTTGCATTCTCTCTTCCCTTACTCTTGTGCTTTACTTTTATTGTTTGTTGTTCCTGTTTATGCACTAGAGTAGTATGATGTTGATTGCGCTTCCTTTACTCTTGTTCCGCACTTAGATAAGTTAGAGTAAAAGCAATCTAGCCGTTATTTTTAATTGGGGGTCTAAACAAGCTCTTGTATTTTCACACAATTTAGAGCTTTCAGATTTTATAAAATTATTTTAGTCTACTTTACAAATAGGACAGTTCCCATGCATAGCACGGGTTAGTGACTAGTTATATATTAATAGCCAAAGCTGAAAGAAAATCCAATTAGATTTCAAATTGGAATTCAATTAGAGTCTAATTTTATGCCACGTGTCTCATCTAATCTAAATTTTAAATTTTTGTGACAAGTAAGTTAATTCAGTGTAAAAATTGGATTTTAATTATAGTTTAATTTTGTGTCACGTGTCCCATCTAATCTAATTTTTTAAATTTTTGTGCCAAATGAGTAATTTAGTGTAGAAAACGAGGAGTTCAATATAAATAAACAAAAAAAAAAAACCTAATTATATAACTAAAAACAATTCAAATTTATAAACCATTTATGTAATATACCATGAGGTCCATGACTATATATAGTCCATTACTAACTAGGTTATATATATTAAACCAAAGTTTAGAGAAAATTAAATTAAAATCAAAATTGGATTTTGTTTTTGTTAGCTTTCCATACAAATAATGAACATATTGTTTTTGTTAGAGAAAATTAAATTAAAACCAAAGTTTGCCGTTATTTTTTCTCTGAAATAATGAACATATTTTTTATACAGGTTCTATTTAGATATTTTTTTATGCGAAGATATTGAACATAACAAATTGTAATTTAGCTGAACGATCCCATGCACCCATCCTCATTCAATTTAGAAGATACTATTTGACCAATTTATTATTTTTATTTTCTGTTGTATTTATTAGAATTTCACAAACAATAATTGTGAATTGATATTGTATATGTAGTATCCAATAGTAATTTTTAAAATTATATACATAATAGCAATGTAATGAGAAACTTGGGATAACCAATATCATGAAAATTGTAAGAAATAACTATTTTAGTACCTCCAAATTCAGACTATATCCTATATGTTTAATAACCCAAGCTAACATCAATAGCACCACTACAATTCATCATTCTCGTGCTTAAGCACGAGTTAGATACTAGTTAGTTCTAATGTAAATTCATTACTGAAATTACTTTATTACTCATCAATAACACTCATAACAAATTAATACCTAAGATTTAATATAAAATTGTTATGAATGAAGCGTTTCACTTCGAAAATAGGAAAATTAATTAAAAAATTGTACTTTTAAATTGAAACTGGTATGACAATTTCTCTATAAAAAAAAAAAAAAAAAAAAGAAAAAAAAAGAAAAAAAAAGAGGCTTGACCACATATTATTAAATTCTACCTTAATGAACTATGGTGCACAACCTTTAGGGAAAGAAGGGCCTTAACACCCCCCCCCCCTAAATCTATAATTAAAATAAATATATATATATAAAATTTAATGTTAGGATTTTAAGCTCTGGTTGTGATTAGGTTAACCGATTTAATCTAGATCGTTAATTAGTTATATTATGATCCAAATCTAAATTTGTAAATATCACATAAACATTGATCACACATGACAACCAAAAACTTTATTGATGACAACAACTCTACACCATTCTAAATGATTCGAATGTCATCAACATACACTAAGAAATTTATTATTCTATATAGCTTTTACACACATAAGGCCTTTTGAAACTTGATCAAAATCAAACTATTTGATTTCTTGATCAAAGATGATATTTTATGATTCAGATGCTCGCTTTAATCCTTAAATGGAATTTAAGCAACTTGCATACTAAACACTACTGTTTCTTTGCTATATACAAGTCTAGTTACATCATATAGATGTCTTCCTCAAGATTGCTACTAAAAGAAGCTTTCTTAACATCCATTGCCATATTTCATCCAAATGAAATATAATGGATAAGAGAATCTAGATAGAGTCAAACTTGACTATTGGTGAAAAAATCTTTTCATAGTCGAACCATTTCTTTCTGAATAAATCTTTTCGCCACTAGTCTTGACTTTGAAGGTTTGCATCTTCAAATCTATCAATCTCATTTTCTTGTAGACCTATTTGAGAACAATAAGCTTAATGCTATTAGGCGCCTCTACAAGTTCTAGACTTTAAATAGAATCTAATTCTATTCACATAACCTTGATCCAGTAATTCATATTCATATCATCTATTGCCTTTACGTAGGACCGAAGATATTTATTCATATCCTTGTGGAATGACTTCAAAAGTTTATTCCAAAAGTATGAATTTATTTGATAATCATCCCACTACAATATTGTACTGGTGTAATAGTTATCTACAGAATAATGTCTTGTGGTGTATCTAATACAACCATCTCATTTCTAAATGTATTTTATAGTTGTCCTACAAAAAATACTGACATTTTTCTTCTAAAACAATCTACGATTTGCTTTAAGATTATTCACATAGTCATGATCAAGAACATTGTATTTGTACTTTACAAACATCTTGTATTCTTTATGACTACCAAAACAATCTTTTGCAATTCCTTTTGGATACTCATCATAAACACATATTTTTCTATCTTTTGATTTCAACTTGTCAGACTTCCTTTCTACCACAAATGCTAGACATCTCCAAAAGTGGAAGTATTATATACTAGATTTTCACCCAATCCACAATATGACAAATGTCCTAGAAACAAACTTTTGAAATCAATTTTAGAAAATGTATAGAAATTATTAGAGTATATCTCTAAAAGAAATAAGCAAATAAAAATACTTATCATGTACTTTACTATTTCTAAAAGAGTCTTATTCCTCCTTCATGTATGCACTGACTTAAAGAAGTCATTCAAACTATATTCCTTTATAATAAAGGAGCCCTAGATCATATTGTCCTCTAAATATAATTTATAGATTGGGAATATAACAAAATAATGGTTCTAAAAGCCCATCTTTCACCAATCTTGAATACCATTTAGATTAATAAGATCTAGACATAAGTGACAAAACATACAATACCAAAGGATGGAAACTTTCTCTTTAAAAAGTAAAACATGTAAATTTCCATCTAGAAAACAATTATGGACAATGCTTAGCTTTACCAAAACAGAAACATTCTCCTCTTGGTCATACTTTTGAGTCTAATTTCCTTTTAGCAACTACTAGGGCAACTTGCTTGTACAACTATTTGGTATTATAATTCCTCTTCTTACCACCCTTACCTTTCGGTTCAAGCTAAGAATTTGAATTAAATCATATTGATCCTAGCCTTAGCTTCTAGGATGTCTTCCGTTGCATAGAACTCACTCATCAATTCAGATAATATAAAATAAAATAAAAAATTTATTTTCAAAACAATCTAAATTGATCAAATGATTCTAACAAGGACTTGTGGATCATATCCAAATGAGATTAACATTTAATCTCTACATCCTAGAATTCCAATTTAATTTTAAAAATAAAATATTTTCATAAAATGACATAGAATTGGAACTCCTTAAGCCTTTCTTGGCACTCAATATGATTTATATCGAATATCATCTAGTAGCATGATATTTCATACCAAAACATCTCATTTAGACTTAATATAAAGTCTAAGTTTGGTACTAACTCTTACATCTCATGCTGTAGCACAATTGAGATAGAAACCAAAGAAACATTTTAGCATTTCAATAGAAAGTATGATCATATCATAAGCTATCTTCCATCAATGCATCATGCATAGGAAATTATGACAATGCTGAATCGAAACACATTCATGTATTTCAGCTCCTTTAAGCATCATGTCTAAAATTATTTCTTAGTTAATGTGATTTATTTAAAATAGTAGCTAGAGGACAAAATTTATGAAAGTTTTATTTTGAGACTATGAACATAATTACAGGGACATTATATTTTGCATCCATAACCATATAGTATGGAACCCGAAAAACATACTATACTAGGTGCAACGACAACCCAATCCATGTCTATAATTCCTTGGTAGCAAGTTTATTATAAACACATTAATTGATTGAAAATTATTCTCATTATTAGTGCTATCATGATAACTCTTATCAAACACTAATAATATGTCGTATTACCTTTAGCCTCTAAGTAATAATGACATAGCTCCTTTGGGAGGTTAACATTACACTTAGTCAAGTGTACACCATTATCTAGAATCATGTGTAGCCACATTTCATCACCCTTTATAGTGTTTAAACTTGTAGTACCATGAAACAAAACACCCTCCTTTGGGATCGCGAGGCATATACGCCAAGACGAGGTGCTTGTTCACACTACTTTAAATGGGTAAGTTCAATCTTGTAGTACTATGAAGTAAACACCCTCCTTTGGGATCGCGAGGCATATACGCCAAGACGAGGTGCTTATCCACACTACTATGAACTGATAATGGAGGCCGTGAAATCCAACCCTTGTATCTCTCTCCCACTAGAAATTTTAAAACAAGTGGATTGTCATGAAATCATTGTGATCTAATCACAATTTTAACTCTACAAATCAAATGTGTTTAATTTTTTAAATTCAATGTGATGTTACTAAGTCACGTCACAATAGCGTAACGAACATTCGTGCAATCACAAAAATGTTTAACCTTGTAATCCGTGAAGCAAATACCCTCCGCATGGAATGCAAGACTCGAAGTCAAGACAAGGTATCTATTCACATTACAATAAACTTAACAAAAGGGTTATTTCAGCACTCCCACTCATTATTTGGGTTTTTCTTTAAATAATTGTGATCCCATCACAACTAATAACCTTGCACTTGATAAAGACTCTAATCTCATTAGAATCACTAACTAAAATGGAAGTCCTAAACTATTTAGGATTCCTTAAACACTAATGAATCAAAAAATTAGTTATATAGAACTCTATCCTTAATTTACTAGATAAAGTATTCTAATCTCACTAGAAACTAAATAAATTTAATTAGAATTTTAATCTCATTAAAAAACCTCTAGTTAAAATAAATTAAAAACTTTCAATCACACAACAATTCTAATCTCATTAGAATGTTTCTTAAAAGAAAAGTTCCAAACTATTTAGGACAAAGAGTTCTATTTAACTAACCTCTTTGATCTCATTAGGTCTTTTAGTTAGATAATGATTAATAAATGTCCTTAACTTTTAAGAACTATAAAATTAATCATTATATATAAAACCATGTGTAATTAGAAAACATATAGAAAACTCTGAATTCCTAGTTTTCGCAAGAATCTCACGACTATGCTCTTCCCGCGAAAATGGGTTAAACAAAATAGTGAAAACACAAAATTCAAACAGAAACTTTCGTGACTGTCTCGCGACTGTTTCATGAGTAAAGCTTACCCGCGAAAAGTTTTGTGCTTCAGAGGCATTTTTCGCAAGTAACTTCGCGGGAAGCTAACTTGAGAAAAACCCGTGTTTTCAGTTTTTAAAGGTCAGTTGCAGACAGTTTACTACAATTTTTCATGAACAAACAACCACCATATTAACACAATAGATAAAATTTGATATCAAAACTTATTTCCATTGATGTTATAGCCTTAAAGTGTTGGAAAATCTGGTTTTGTATCTCATACAAAACACGTAGCGGAAGCAACAAACACGGATCTACTTCATTCATGAAAGATAACATGTAATCTTGAATTCTAGAACAAAGAATAGAGAGCGTACCTTGATGCAGTGAAATTCAAAACTAAGACTTGAGAATACCTTTAATCTTCATCTCAATTCTACATGGTGCCCAAGAAGTGTGGTCTCTCAATCAGTCTTTTTGTACATTGATTCTCAAAGAAAAAAAACCTTCTTCTTCTCCTTGTAGAGAAAAACTGTTTTATTTTCTTTTCATCATACGTACATTCTAACTACCTTTTTTTTTTGTTCCTTTATTTAATAAATCTTATTAAATAAAAATTGATTATCTAATTGGGTTAGCCTTTTGGGCCTACCCAATTGGGTTTTAGTTTGTGGCATGAGATGGGACCAAAGGGAACAAATAAGACTCTAGCTCCAATGGGCCTTAGGCTTTCTGTCAACTCTTGACAAGTCCAAAGTTACCATTAATTATATTCAATACCACTATAAGAATATAATTGCACTTTAAGCCTTATTAATAAATTATATCCCAAGACTTTATTATACATGCAACCCCTTCATTAAAATATTCGTAGTAATACAAAGTCAAGAATGTAGACTGCCACTTTGAAAATTACTACATATTAATCCTTGAGTACCTGGTTTAATCCTTTATGTTATTCATCATATATTTATGAAATCCAATTTCATAAATATATACTTTAGTATTACTAAAGTGGTTGGGCCCAACACTCTGAATAACCAAACCCATTAAACTTATCTCAAGGGAATATTTTATATCTCCGTTAAGAGATTATGAATTCCATCTTGAGAATATATGTTCCATCAACACTAAATGCGGTTGCCCAACATACTGAGGTTTTGATCGTGACTTATAGATCTCACTCCTGATATATCAAAGCAACCTACACCTCATGATCAGGTCCATTATTCTCTTAGGATTTAGAGTTGATGTAAATAGAAGTCGTGAGATTTATTATTCAATCGACAGTCGTTGGGAGAATAATAAATCTCACAGCGGTCCAGTTCAATATGTCTTAACTCTTAAAACATATCAACATATCAACTAGAAGTCTCCACTTCCATGATCAAGACAAATCATCTTAGTTGATATGTTATAGTATTCACAGATGAAACGCCCAATTTCATCACCGACTACGAACTAAAATTCTGAGTTTACAAAGAACTTGTGATTTATATCTTCTGTGACTTTTCACATAAATCACATACTATGTATCTCATGGACTAAGATAATGTCCCATTAGTTCATAAATAGATAGTCTCATATAATTAAACAATTTAATTATTTATGGCATGCCAATAAATTGGATTTTAGGGCATAAACCCCAACAATCTCCCACTTGCCCACCAAGACAATTTACCATATATCCGACACTTATCTCCTTTTAGAGTAATTCATAGTCACTCTAAGGCAATGTTTGGAAACAAGTTTCAGCTAGATTTATTATATAAATTATCTTTTCTACTACTACTTCTCACGTATTCATATCTCTCTAATGAGAAAATACTTACGGGTAATGTGTATCTTCACTACCTAAGATAAACACATTTCTTGAAGTCCAACTTCATGAATCACAATCAAACTACAAGTAAGTATTTGCACAACTAGTAACCATCAAATCCTCACTTTGGTGGACAAGCATATAATCCCTCATTCTCCTAAAATATTTGAGTATATTCTTTACTCCCACTAAATTAAATGATCTTAGATTCAATTGATATTTGCTTACCATGCCCACCGCAAAATAGATATTTAGCCTAGTATTTAGCATAGCATAAAGACTTCCTATCAATTTGATATAAAGAACAGTCTTAATATGCTCTTCCTTCTATATGTCTTAGGACTATAGTCCTATATAAAGGAACTTCAAACTTAAAAGGAAAGAATCCTTTCTTAAAGTATTACATGTTATACTTGGCTAGAATCTAATCTATTTAAGCAGTTTGAGATAAACCTAACATCCTAATTTCTGAATTTTAACAAAGTTTAATTCTTAGGATGTGACCAATCTTTCCCAAGTACTTTATATCAAACTAGACTAGACAACAAAAAACTCCATTGATAACAATAACTCTACATCATTCTAAATGATTAGAATGTCATCAACATACATTAAGAAATTTATTATTCTATATAGCTTTTACACACATAAGGCCTTTTAATACTTGATCAAAATCAAACAATTTGATTGCTTGATCAAAGATGATATTTTATGACCTAGATGCTTGCATTAGTCCATAAATGAACTTTAAGCAACTTGCATATTAAACACTACTGGTTCTTTGTTATGATCAAGTCTATCTGCATCATATAGATGTCTTCCTCAAGATTGCTACTAAAAGAAGCTTTCTTGATATTCATTGTCATATTTCATCCAAATGAAATATAATGAATAAGAGAATCTAGATAGAGTCAAACTTGACTATTGGTGAAAAAATCTTTTCATAATTGAACCATTTCTTTCTGAATAAATCTTTTCACCACTAGTCTTGACTTTGAAGATTTGCACCTTCAAATCTATCAATCTCATTTACTTGTAGACCTATTTGAAAACAAAAGGCTTAATGCCATAAGGCGCCTCTACAAGTTCTAGACTTTAAATAGAATCTAATTCTATTCACATAACCTTGATCCAGTAATCCATATTCATATCATCTATTACCTTTACGTAGGACCGAGGATCAAATTCATATCCTTGTGGAATGACTTCAAAAGTTTATTCCAAAAGTATGAATTTATTTGGTAATCCTCCCACTACGATATTGTACCAATGTAATAGTTATCTATAGAATAATGTCTTGTGGTGTATCTAATACAACCATCTCATTTCCAAATGTATTTTATAGTTGTCCTACAACAAATTCTGACATTTTTCTTCTAGAATAATCTACCTTTAAAAGAGCCCTATTCCTCCTTTATGTATGCACTAACTTAAAGAAGTCATTGGAACTTCATTCCTTTATGAAAAGGAACCCTAGATCTTATTATCCTCTAAATAGAATTCATAGAATGGGAATATAATAAAATAATGGTTCTAAAAGCCCATCTTTCATCAATCTTGAATAACATTTAGATTAATAAGATCTAGACATAAGTGCCAAAACATACATTATCAAAGATGAAAACTTTCTCTTTAAAAAGTAAAACATGTAAATTTCCATCTAGAAAACAATCATGGACAATGCTTAGCTTTACCAAAACGGAAAAACTTTCCTTTTGGTCATACTTTTAAGTCTAATTTCCTTTTGGCAACTATTAGGGCAACTAGCTTGTCCAACTGTTTGGTATTATAATTCCTCTTCTTACCACCCTTACCTTTTGGTTCAGGCTAAGAATTCGAATTAAATCATATTGATCCTAGCCTTAGCTTTTAGGATGTCTTCCGTTGCGTAGAACTCACTCATCAATTCAGATAACATAAAAAGAATTTAGTTTCAAAACAATCTGAATTGATCAAATAATTCTAACAAGGACTTGTGGATCATATCCATATGAGATTAACATTTAATCTCTACATCCAAAAATTCCAATTCATTTTAAAATTAAAACATTTTCATAAAATGATATAGAATTGGAACTCCTTAAGCCTTTCTTAGCACTCAATATGATTCATACCAAACATCTAATTTAGACTTAATATAAAGTCTAAGTCTAGTACTAACTCTTGCATCTCATGCTGTAGTACAATTGAAATAGAAGCCAATGTAATATTTTAGCATTTCAATGGAGACTATGATTACATCATAAGCTATCATCCATAAATGCATCATGTATAGGAAATTATGACAATGCTGAATCGAAACATAAATATATACTTCCGCTCCTTTAAGCACCATGTCCAAAATTATTTCTTAGTTAATGTGATTCAATTAAAATAGTAGCTAGATGACAAAATTTATGACAACTTTATTTTGAGACTATGAACTTAAATACCAGGACATCATCATTTTGCATCCATAACCATATAATATGAAACTCGAAAAATATACTATACTAGGTGCAACGACAACCTAATCTCGCAATTAATATTCCTCGGAAGCGAGGTCATAACAATCGCTATAATCAGGCGAGAATTATTCTCATTATTAATGCTATCATGGTAACTCTTACCAAACAAAAATAATTTGCCGCTTTTCCTTTAGCCTCTAAGTAATAATGACATAGCTCCGTAGGGAGGTTAACATTAAACTTAGTCTAGTGTACACCATTGCTTAGAATCTATGTGAGTCACCAAGTAACTCCACGGAAGCGTGGTCATTCTCAATGTAAAAACACACTTCATCTATCATTAAGAAGTTTAATATGTAGCATCATGAATTAAACACCCTCCGATGAGAGCAAGGCATATACGCCAAGGCGAGGTGCCTAATCACACAACTATAAACTGGCAATGGAGGCCGTGAGAATCAACCCTTGAATCTCTATCCCACTAGAAATTTTAAAACAAGTGGATTGTCTTGAAATCATTGTGATCTAATCATAATTTTAACCCTACACATTAAATGTGTTTAATTGTTTAAATTCAATGTGATGTAACTAAGTCACGTCATAATAGCGTAACGAACATTTGCGCAATCACAAAGAAGTTTAACTTTGTAATCCGTGAAGTAAATACCCTCCGCATGGAATGCAAGACTCGAAGTAAAGACAAGGTATCTATTCACATTACAATAAACTTAACAAAAGGGTTATTTCAAGTACTCCCACTCATTATTTGGGTTTTTCTTTAAATAATTGTGATCCCATCACAACTAATAACCTTGCACTTGTTGAAAACTCTAATCTCATTAGAATCACTAACTAAAATGAAAGTCCTAAACTATTTAGGATTCCTTAAACAATAATGAATCAAAAATTAGTTATATAGAACTCTATCCTTAATTTACTAGATAAAGTATTCTAATCTCATTAGAAACTAAATAACTTTAATTAGAATTTTAATCTCATTAAAAACCTCTAATTAAAATAAATTAAGGACTTTTAATCATAAAATGATTTAGTACTAAGAGTTCTATTTAACTAACCTCTTTGATCTCATTAGGTCTTTTAGTTAGATAATGATTGATAAATGTCCTTAACTTATAAGGACAATAAAATTAATCACATAGCTTTTCTTTTAATCAAAGTTTTAACACTTAGTCAAAAACAAGTGAAAATTCAATAAACAGGTGTCAGAATTTTTGGCTACTCATTCTGGCTACTCATGCGAGTAGCGAGTTTTGGCTACTCGTTTTGGCGACTCGCCCAGTCACGAGACTCCAGTCGCAAGTTTTGGCTACTCGTTTTGGTGACTCGCCCAATCGCGAGACCTCAGTTGCGAGTTTTGGCTACTCGTTTTGGCGACTCGCCCAGTCGCGAGTTCATCCAAAAGCTCTCGCGACTCATCTCGCAACTCGCCAGTCGCGAAAACGCCCAGAAACAGCCGTTTTTCTTTTAACCGTTTTTTACGTTTCCAATGAACAAAACACATTCTTAATGATCAAAACGATGAGATTAAGATTAAAACTTGAATTTCATTGATGTTAAAGTGTTAAAATTCAATTTTACATGGTTAAAATCAAACTTAAACAACATCATAACATCAAAATCAGTTTTAATCAAACAATAGTTTCAAAAACTATAATATGCAAAAAAATGACTGTAAAATTTTCAAAACATAAATTCATAAACAATAGTCATTGAATAAAATTCAACAACTAAGCCCAATTGCCTACAAACGAAGCAGTTCAATAACATTCATATTCTTAAAACTCAAAACATGTCTTTCATTAAAGAACACGACACATGGATCCATTGATAACAAAAAGTATGAAGAAATTTTACTGCAGAAAATTAAATCATCAAGAAACTATTTTCTTTTATTCTAAAACTCAATCACAGGTTATACAAGCATGATATTCAAGACTGCTCTGATACCATTTGTTGGAAAATCAGGTTTTGTATCTCATACAAAACACGCAGCAGAAGCAACAAACACGGATCTACTTCATTCATGAAAGATAACATGTAACCTTGAATTCTAGAACAAAGAATAGAGAGCGTACCTTGATGCAGTGAAATTCAAAACCAAAACTTAAGAATACCTTTAATCTTCATCTCAATTCCACATGGTGCCCAAGAAGTGTGGTCTCTCAATCAGTCTTTTTGTACATTGATTCTCAAAGAAAAAAAAACCTTCTTCTTCTCCTTGTAGAGAAAAACTGTTTTACTTTCTTTTCATCATATGTACATTCTAACTACCTTTTTTTTTTGTTCCTTTATTTAATAAATCTTATTAAATAAAAACTAATTATCTAATTGGGTTAGCCTTTTGGGCCTACCCAATTAGGCTTTAGTTTGTAGCTTGAGATGGGACCAAAGGGAATAAATAAGACTCTAGCTCCAATGGGTCTTGGGCTTTTCTGTCAACTCTTGACAAGTTCAAAGTTACCATTTATATTCTATACCACTATAAGAATATAATTGCACTCTAGGCCTTATTAATAAATTATATCCCAAGACATTATTATACATGCAACCCCTTCATTAAAATATTCGTAGTAATACAAAGTCAAGAATGTAGACTGCCACTTTGAAATTTATTACGTCTTAATCCTTGAGTACCCGGTTTAATCCTTTATGTTATTCATCATATATTTATGAAATCCAATTTCATAAATATATACTTTAGTATTACTAAAGTGGTTGGGCCCAACACTCTGAATAACCAAACCCATTAAACTTATCTCAATGGAATATTTTATATCTCCGTTAGGAGATTATGAATTCCATCTTGAGAATATATGTTCCATCAACACTAAATGCGGCTGCCCAATATACTGTGGTTTTGATCGTGACTTATAGATCTCACTCCTGATATATCAAAGCAACCTACACCTCATGATCAGGTCCATTATTCTCTCAGGATTTAGAGTTAATGTAAATAGAAGTCGTGAGATTTATTATTCATTTGACAGTCTTTAGGAGAATAATAAATCTCATAGTGGTCCAGTTCAATATGTCTTAACTCTTAAAATATATCAACATATCAACTAGAAGTCTCCACTTCCATGATCAAGACAAATCATCTTAGTTGATATGTTATAGTCTTTGCAGATGAAATGCCCAATTTCATCACCGACTACAAACTAAAATTCTGAGTTTACAAAGAACTTGTGATTTATATCTTCTGTGACAAAATCACATAAATCACAAACTTTGCATCTCATGGATTGAGATAATGTCTCATTAGTTCATTTATAGATAGTTTCACATAATTAAACAATTTAATTATTTATGACATGCCAATAAATTGGATTTTTAGGGCACAAACCCTAACAAGATGGATGTTAGGATGATATGTTATGCCATGCTAGATGAATGTTAGAAGATGCCGTGATAGATGTATGTTAGGAGATGCCATGATAGATGTATAATTAGGTTTCTTTGGGATGATTGATGCCATGTTATGTGCTTAG
The DNA here is from genome assembly GCA_030021035.2 of Notholithocarpus densiflorus. Taxonomy (NCBI): domain Eukaryota; kingdom Viridiplantae; phylum Streptophyta; class Magnoliopsida; order Fagales; family Fagaceae; genus Notholithocarpus; species Notholithocarpus densiflorus. The sequence goes on from JARYZH020000001.1 coordinate 14,199,472, forward strand.
ATGTATGCTAGTTTGTTTGTGTGAGTTAGAATACAATATTGAGTGTGCCTTTAATAGGTTTAAGACATAAGACACAATAAGAGGAAGCCAATTTTAGGGTTGGGTGGTTTTGGGTGTCTAACACATTCCCAAGACCATACCTTAACTCCGGACTCATATCTCTGGTAGTAAGATCGATGGCCCTTCCTCGAAAGGACGCTATATATATGGTTCCTAGACCATTGCAAAAACTAGGTGGCGACTCCCTATTATGTCCACAATCCCGAGCCCCCCTGAAGTCACGGAAAGGAGCTAGCCACCTCAAAGACACCGTTTGCCCTTCGTTGGCAAAGAGATAGGCCCCTAGAAGGTATAGCAAAAAGGCCCTAGCCATCTTGGCGTAGTCATCAGCCATCACCTATGGGAGAAGCATATAATCTACCTCAATGTCAAGATACCGGATCGTGTCAGTAGTATACTTCCTCCCAAGCAAGTCTATGCCTAGCTGAGTGCCCGACTCACCCTCCAAATTTATAAGCACCCTATCGCACCTGAGGCTGGTCATGCGATGGAAGTCATGGGGAGTTACCGTCATCTCCTTATCAACAATATGGAAGGTGTGGGTAGTGTCCCACCACCTCTCAGCCAAGGTTTGCACCAGAATGGCACTAGTAGATCTCTCGGGTAGCAAGCGGATAATTGGCTCAAAGCCCGCAACATAAATGTGACCCATGGTCTCCTCAGTGAAAATCCGGTATCATGCACCCATTTAATTGGTACTCCCCCAACTAGAAAACGAGGCCAAAATCTACAAATAAAAGAGGAAAAACGATGTTAGATTCTCAACGAGATGAAAAATGATGTTGGGCTTATAATTGGATGCAAAAATGATGAAGAAAAATTTTAGATTCGCAATTGGGTGAGGAACAAATGAAAAAGAAATTCAAAATATTCAAAATAGGGTTTCTATTTGGTGACATGCGCACACAGGCCCGTGGCTGCATACGCAGGCACTATGTATGCGTACGTAGTTGTAACCTACGTATGTATGAAGTCAAGAACATATACGCGTACGCATGAACATGCCCGCATATGCATGAAGCCTAGCTAAGTGCGCATGAACACAAGCCACGTACGCAAGCTCGAGTCCGCGTACGCATAAACACAGACAAAAAGTCATTCCTCGACATTTTCAAGCATGTTTCAATCAAAACTCATCCTAAACATGTTCCTACCCCTTCTAAGGTGTCAGGTTTTCATCTAAACCCATCCCACAGCGAAACCTAAGCATTTACATGTCCAAAAACATATTAAAATAGAAGATCAAAGGAAAACTTAAAAATGAGAAAAGTTTGAAAAACTTACAAATCCAACCCTTACACCCTCCGAGAGATGATCTTGTGGCCTGTAGGTCAGTGGAGGAGACTCAGTCAGCCTTACCGCTCCGTTCTAATGGGTGAGATTGAATGCATCACTGGAATGAACATAGGAGGTTTTCTTTGTTTTGGACTTGGGTGCCATTGGAGAGGATGAGAGAATTTGGGAAAGGGAGAGAATTTCAAATGAGAGAGTATGAGAGGAAATGAATAGATTGTGAGGAAGAATGAGAGAGAGACAGGGTTTCGTAGAGAAAAGATGGAAGTTAGAGAATTAGATGGAATGTGAAGAGATGAGGGAGATGAAGAGAATGAAAGGAAAAAAAAACAGTTAGTAATTGTTGGAGAAAAATGAAGAGGCAGGAATGCATCTGATGGATAAACTACATGTAGTTTAGGCCCCCATTAAACTACGTGTAGTTTAGTAAAAATAAAATAAAATAAAATAAAATTTTCAAATATCCCTAGTGGGTTCTCGGAAGGTAGGAAGTGCAAAAGAAAATTCAAGAATGCATCAAAAATGGACGAAATACCCTCAGACACAAAGACACTCAAAGCATCCCCAGTGGATTGAAAGTATCAAAAACATCCCTCAGTGGATCAAAAGTCGCCAAGGAAACTCCCCCATGAGTTTAGATCATCAACCAAATCTCCAGTAAAGTACAGTATCATGGAAGGACTTCCCCGCGGGTCCAAGGCACAAAGGCAACCCCTTCGTGAGTTATGAAGAAAACTTCCCCATGGAGTTGATAAAATCCCCTTGTGGATACAATCAACACAAGTTCCCTAGTGAGCAATAAAGAAGAAGAAAAATTTTCCCCAGTGGACCACACACTATCAAAGACTTCCTTGTGGGTCAAAATCACCACCAAACTTCTCAATAAGTTATCTTCCCTAGTGAACTACATACCAAGAAGACTCCCTCGTGAGTCGCCAACACACTTCTAAGCAGATCATACCCCCCAGTGAGTCTTTCATCATCCCCAGTGGATCTTTCACCCAGGACTTCCTCGTGAGTCGGAACACCAAGGCCAGTTGTGCACATATCCTACGAGAATTGAATATGCAGGCACGAGCCACCTACCAGTCAAGCAAGTCAGAATATAGAATTTATGCTCATATCCTCTGGGAATTGAACATGCAGGCACAAACCCTACATAATACAGAACTTGTGCATATATCCTAAGGGAATTGAACATGCAGGCATAGTAGAAGAGGTAGAGATAGAGACAGAAAGATAGAGATGGAGAAGACAAGTATTACCCAGAGGCGCAAGCCACTGGGAGAAGTTTGAGGCAAGAGCCCCAGATGGACACCACAGATATGTATCCATTTAAGCTCGTAAGAGCACCTTGTTTGTTTGGTTGATGGTTGCAACCGTTGGCCTTGTTTGTTTTTCTTTTTAAGTGACTCTAGGATAGTGTGTCACTCACCTTTTACTTGCAAATGGAAAAATAGGTTCTGGGATAGTGAACCTTTCATTGCTCATTTCCCTAGCAATAAAGGTGGGAATTTGGACATACAAATCCCACGCGATTCTGCGAAGTTACAACCTGCCCCATGTATGCGTGTTGTGTGCCATGTGCGTGGGTTGGGCCCAAGCCGTACGTTGAAACAAAATGTTTTGTCTCTTATTCTTTTGATTCCGTTAGTGGAGCTTAGGAATCAAAAAAGGGGCATCTGTAAACACCGCATTTTGTACCCCTTACGACTCGGGCCCTGTTCCTCAATGATGCTGATATTTTAAGGCCTAAGGTTGGTTTAGGGCCCAATCAGATTCTAAATTGACTTGAGATATGTTAAAATGGAAAATACAACTTTTTATAAGCAAATAAATCTATTTTTTGAAAATAAAGGCCAAGGAAACCCTTGGCCTTCATACGCATACACGCGTATGTGTATGTAGGTTTGATGCATGCATACGCAGGCGTAGACCTGTGTACGCAGCTAGGGTTCTAGAGAGCTATGAAAGGCAAGTTTTCTGCATTAGCTGAGGTTTGGAATGAATTCCACATCGTCTAGGAGCCATTCCAAACCCCTTTTTTTCAATTATATAAAGCCTTACATGGTATATTTCAAAAAGATAGAGAAAATCCTAAGGGAAAACACAAGATTCACCAGAAATAGTGAATCAAAGATGGAGTTTTTCACAAAATATCCTCAAGTCAATATTTTCTGATTGGGGCCTTTTCTGGCCTTGATCTTTGAGTTTTAATATTACTAATCACTTCCTTGTTTGATTGTGAATAGATTTAACTGAGGGAAACGGTCAAAATCAAGCCTAGGAGCTTTTTTTTTTTTTTTGAGGTATTAAGTTCTAAGCTTTTCTTTTCTTCTCTTCATTTTAATTTTGTTTTAATCTGTTTTCTTGCTTTGTTTATATCTTAATATGTTTTTTTAGCCTAGGGTTTAGTAGTTTCTATGTTTTAAAGCATGTTAGGTTGTTAGTTTCTTTAGTTTTTGTTTCTGCTCTGTTTTCTGTCTTAAGTTTTTGGGTTAGGGTTCTTAGGGCATGTCTGCGCACGCATAATTCTGTATGCGCACGCAGGCTCAAAGTATGTGTACGCGTACAACTAGCCCACGTATGCAGGCTTATGTATGCGCACACATACTTTAGCCCAGAAACTCTAAACCGAGTTTTTCTGCTTCTGTTTCTTTGTTTCTTTTACATAATATGCCTCTGTTTTGACTTTTTTTGTAATGTTTTCGAGTCTCTGTTTCTTTGTTTATTTGTTTGTTTGTCCTTGACATGATTAGATTAGGGTTTTGTCTTATGTTTTCTTTGTTTTACCATGAACATGCATATGATATATCCATTCATTGATGCATAGGTGCTGTGATGTAGTAAGGCAAGTCATGCATTAACATGGACATGCATTTTTTTGTTATAGGAGCTTTATCTTCTTTTGATGGATATGTATATGCAAGGTTAAATGCCATGATTTGAATAGGATAATATGTTTGATTGCTACCATGTTTGGTTCTGCCATGATTTGTTTGCTACCTTGGATGTAATGAGATAGGAACATGCTAGGGTTTATTATAATATGATGCCATGATAGATGTACGCTAGGGTTGATGATGATATGATGCCATGATAGATGTATGTTAGGGTTTTGGGATGATTGATGCCATGTTGTATGCTTAGATGTATGCTAGTGTGTGTGTGGGTTAGAATACAATGTTGAATATGCCTTTAATAGGATTAATATGTAAGACACAATCACTGGAAGCCGACCCACGGGTCAGATGGTTTTGGGTGCCTAACACCTTCCCAAAATCGTACCTAAACTCTAAACCCATACTCTGGTAATAAGACTTAGTCCTTCCACGTAAGGGCGCTATTAAATGGTTCCTAGACCTAATCTAGATGGCGACTCCAATCTTTTCTCCGCCCCAGTCCACTCGGCCGAGGCGTACTTTCCCTTTTCCTAAAGAGGAAGCCGCTGTGCTCACACATATGATTGAATTGACAAGTTTAAAAACCGACGAGTACAATCATTATGACAACAAATTCTTAAAACAAGAGTAAGTCATATGATTAAATTCACAAGGTTAAAAACCAACGAGTACAGTCATTATGGCAATCGTGCTCTTAAAGCAATAGCAAGTCATATGATTAAATACATAGGGTTAAAAACCAATGAGTACGGTCATTAAAGACAACCAAGTTCTTATAATGAGAACAAGTCATGTGACTAAATTCATAAGGTTGAAAACCCACAAACACAATCATTATAATAATCAAATTCTTAGAACAAGAATAAGTCATATGACTAAATTCACAAGGTTAACAAGTATGATCGTCATAAAGCGAGAGTAACTAATGTTCAGTTAATTTCGTAAGGTTAAAAACAAGCAACTATAATCATAGTGATGATTAAAATCCTAATGTCAGGATAAGTCAATTTGTTAAAAATTCATAAAGTTGAAAAACAACAAATTAACTCAGGCTGACGGCCAAAGTCTCATCACAAGAGCAAATATCATATGATCAAAGCTCACAAGGTTTAAAACCAAGAAGCAAAATCATATTGACGATTTAACCCTGCAAAAACTAAGACACATAACCAAACTTGCAAGTGTAAAAACTGACGAGTACAGTAACTACAACAAGATTCTCAAAGAAGTCGTCAATAAAGCATGCAAGAAACAATATCAGTAAATTAAAAGTACTTCCTAGATTACGAGCATACAAAGCTCCAAATTGTTCACAAAAAATAGAAATAAGAGAAATTGTGTTGAACTAAACTCGTCAAAACATAGACGAGAACTAGCCCTAAAACAAGGGCAAACAAAAAATAAAGAAAAATTAAAATTCAAACAGCGGGGTCAACGGCATCAAGGTCAGCAGCTTGATCAACAGGAGGGTTGACAGAGGGTTCATCCAAAGGAGTAGCTTGGTCATCTTCAAGGCCTTCTCCCTCGCCTCCTCTTTCCACTTTCCCATCAGCCTTAGCTCCTTCAGCGTCTTCATCAGCCATCATCTCTTTATGAATAGCTTCATAATCAAGATCAGAATAATCTACAACCTTGGAGTGATGCTTCATCGTCCACCGTCGCAGGAGCTCGAAGCCTTTGAAAAATTCATCAAAATTGATGGTCGAAAAAGCATCAGATGCAAGGAAATCAGCCACAGCATTCTCACGCTCGTCAGAGACCTTCTCCTTTAATAATTGAATCTCCTTGTCCTTTTTGATGACGAGCATCCTCTCTGTCCTCAACTGGTCAGAAATGTCTTTCAGCTTGGCTTTGGCATCACTCGCCTGGTCCATAGCTTTGACCAAGTCCTTCCTCAACCTTGAACCCTCGGCCTTAGCTGCTTCTGCCCTAGAGTTGGCCATTGCAACCTTCTCCTCTGTCACAAGATAGTCAGTCGTCAAGCGCAATGACTCCCCAAGGACCTGAGGAAAACAAATATAAGTAAAGACAAACAGATACGTACGTATAAAATTATTAAAGAAGAACTCACCTGCACAAGCTTGTGGACATGACGACTAACAAGCTCGTGAGAAGGAACAAAAGACAAAGCCTTAAGCTCATCATCAGAAATGATGTTATGAGCTCGTCCAAGTGCGGTAGCTAGATCTGTCCACACATTCTCACCCTCCTTCTCCTTTCCTTTGCGAGTCCGAGGTGGAGAAGGCAACTCTTCAATCGACATAACCGGAGAAGGGACTGAAGAAGTATGGACGGGGGTGGAGAGGACGATCCCAACACTACTCCCAATCTTCTGCCTCTTGGCAGGTGGCATGGAAATCTCCGACAAAGGTTGATTCTGTTAGAATTAGTGCCCTTAAATCTTATTGTATGATGCTATGTATGATATTAAGTATGACATTATGTATGACATTATGTATGACTTAATATTGTGTTTAATAAAGTTGTTTTATTATTATCTAAAATAATGGTAATATAAATATTCGGACATTATCATATAGTCTATGAGATGCATAGTATGTGATTTATGTGAAAAGTCACAGAAGATATAAATTACAGGTTCTTTGTAAACTCAGAATTGTAGTTCGTAGTCGGTGATGAAATTGGGCATTTCATCTGCGAAGACTATAACATATTAACTAAGATGATTTGTCTTGATCATGGAAGTGAAGACTTCTAGTTGATATGTTGATATGTTTTAAGAGTTAAGACATATTGAACTGGACCGCTGTGAGATTTATTATTCTTCTAATGACTGTCAATTGAATAATAAATCTCACGACTTCTATTTACATGAACTCTTAATCCTGGGAGAATAATGGACCTGATCATGAAGTGTAGGTTGCTTTGATATATCAAGAGTGAGATCTAAAGTAACGGTCAAAACCTCAGTATGTTGGGCAGCCACATTTAGTGTTGATGGAACATATATTCTCAAGATGGAATTTATAGTCTCTTAACGGAGATACAAAATATTCCCTTGAGATAAGTTTAATGGGTTTATTATTCAGAATGTTAGGCCTAACTACTTTAGTAAATAGTTACTAAAGTATATATTTATAGAATTGGATTTCATAAATATATGATGAATAACATAAAGATTAAACCGGGTACTCAATGATTAAGATGTAGTATTCTACAAAGTGGCAATCTATATTCATGACTTTATGTTACTACGAATATTTTATGAAGGGGTTGCATGCACAATAAAATTTTGGGATATAATTTATTAATAAAGCCTAGAGTGCAATTATATTTATATAGTGGTATTAAATATAATTAATGGTAACTTTGGACTTGTCAAGAGTTGATAGAAAAGCCCAAGACCCATTGGAGCTAGTGTCTTATTTGTTCCCTTTTGGTCCCACTCCAAGCCACATACTAAAGCCCAATTAGAAAGGCCCAAAAGGTTAGCCCAATTAGATAATCAGTTATTAGGAGAGAAACATACATATTTTTGAAGATATATGAAATGGTTTGTATGTGAGTGTTGAACACTCTCTATTCCTCTCTTGAACACATTCATAGAAACTGATTGAGAGACCATACATCTTAGGCATCAAGTGGAATTGGAGTGAAGATTAAAAGTGTTCTTAAGAACTTCTGATCTTCGGTTTTGAATTTCACCGCATCAAGGTACGTTCTCTTATTCTTATATTCTGAAACTTACATAGTGCATGTTATCAATTGCGAATGAAGTAGATCCGTTAATTTTCCACTGCGTACATGCATATTTCCATCAAATGGTATCAGAGCAGTCTTCAATTTCGAATCTGTATAACATGTTTTGTGAGTTTTGGAATTAGAGATAATAGTTTCATGTTGTTAGAAGATTATGCATTTAATTTTCTGCATGGTTGTTGAAACTATGTTTTGATAAAAACTAATATTGATGTTATGATGTTGTTTAAATTTGAATTTAAGTATGTTAAATTGAATTTTAAGGCTATAGCATCAATGAAATTCAGTTTTGATATCAATCTTTGTTTATCATGTTCATATGATGGTTGTTTGTTCAAGAAAAACCGTAGAAAACTGCCTAAGAAAATTTCTGGAAATTCGAGTTTCACGAGTTTTGATCGATCGAAAATCACTTTCGATCGATCGAGTGAAACAGTGACCAATCTTTTTTAATCGATTGATATTCGATTGTTAGTCGATCGATCGAATTTGCTTTTCGATCGATCGAACAAGGCAGATGGTCAAGTTCAAATTTTTTAATTTTTTCGACCGATCGAGGGGCACATTCGATCGATCGAAAGAAGCAAATTCAGAATTTTTTTCTAAGTGTTTTCACATGTATAAAGAGTAAGGCTATGTGTAATTAGATTATGCATGTTTTAAATTTAAAAACTTTTATTTTAAAACATCTAGTGGGAGAGAGATACAAGGGTTGGATCTCACGGCCTCCATTGTTGGTTCATAGTAGTGTGAAATATATACTTTGTCTTTGCCTCGAGCTTAGCATTCCATGTGGAGAGTATTTATTTCATGGTCCTACAAGATTGAATTTCTTAGTTTATAATGGTTTGATCAAACACCTTGTCTTAGCTTCAAGCTTTGCATTCCATGCGTAGGGTGTTTTGTATCATGGTACTACAAAATAAGCCTGTTAAGGGGATGAAATGTGGCTACACATGATTCTAGACAATGGTATACACTAGACTAAATATTATAGTATCCTCTATGCTGAGTTCTTACTATCATTACTTAGAGGCCAAATATATAACGGCATATTATTAGTGTTTGATAAGAGTTATCATGATAGCACTAATAATGAGAATAGTTCTCAATCAATCATAGTATTTAATGTTCACTCTATGCTGAGAGATATTGAGTATGGGATTGGGTTGTCGTTGCATATATTATATTATGGTTTTATTAAGGTTCCATACTATATGTTTATATGCTAAATTAATAATGTCCAGTTTACTTATTATATTCATGTTTATTGTTTTCAGATTTGAACATGTCATCATTTAGCCCACTTGTTACTATTCTTAATCAAAACAAACTAACTAGATCCAACTATGTTGACTGGAAAAGAAATTTGGACATAGTTCTCACAGCTGAAGAGCACAAATATGTGCTTACTAAACCATGTCTCAACTTTCCTTCATTAGATGCTCCTCCTGAGAAAAAACAACGATATGATCGTTGGCAGAAATCTAATGAGATGGCCAAGTGCTACATCCTAACATTTATCTCAAATGTTCTACAGCATCAAATGCAAGATGTAGAACTAGCTTCAGACATTATGTTAAGTTTGAAGGAGATGTTTGGTGAGCAAGGCCATTCTGCGAGGCAAGAAACCATGAGGCAAATTTATAATACCAAAATGACTGAAGGCAGTTCAGTGAGAGAGCATTGTCTTACAATGATCTTTAATCTAAATACATTGGAAGTTTTAGGTGCTGATATTGATGGAGAATCCTAAGTGGATATGATACTCCAGTCACTACCAAAATCATTTAAGGAATTCAAACTTAACTATAATATGAACAAAAAAATTTATACATTGTCTGAATTAAAGAATGAGTTAGTAGCGGCAAAAGACATCCTTGGTACTTCTAATATTGAAGCCAATATTGGTGAAACTTCTACTTCTCAACCTAAGTCGAAAGGCAAGGGTAAGAAGAAGAAAAAGAAGGACTTTACCAAGCAAGAGGGTAAACAAATTGCCTTACTAATGTGGATGATTTTTGGAGTTTAATGAGCAAAATTTATCCTTTATGCCATTATACATTAATTGATATGAGTGCTCTTAGAACTAAAAACTGAAAATACATAAAGTTTCTTTGTTCTAAATTATTATACCAAACTTTATGTCCTAACAATAGAGTTTGAATATGTGATGCACAATTATTTATGATTGTTGTAATTTCACTCTAATGTAACACTACAACTGTGATGCAACTTTAATTTAATGGGCACCTTATTGGTAAGTAATAGTTCCATTATGACTTTAAAAGGAAAAAAAAAATGTGAGAATTCCACTACTTGTGCCATGGCCCATGGCCTTTTAATTCGAAAATAAAAATCCTATGACCACATAAAAAAATACAATTTTTGCTTCAATTGTCCATGTAATAGACAATGAGTAGTGAAGAAAAAATAATAGATCTATATGAAAGTGATATGCAGTTAGTTACAATTTACCACCTAGGATAGTTTATGGTAAAACGGCATTTGCAAATATCATTTTGAAGTATGAAGCCTAAGAGTGCGTTTGGCATTGATTATTTTTGCTAGCTTATTTTACTATTCAGCTTATTTTTGCTACTATTCATGAGTCCTACTGCACTTTTTGGTATTATTCATGGGCCCTACTATACTATTTCAGCTAACTTTTACCTTTATTTACTGTACTTTCAACAAAAAGTTTTCAGTTTCAGCTAATAAGCTGTTCCCAAACGGATAATGAATACTCATCTTTTTGTCTTTTTTTTTTCTTTTTAATTTTTAATTTTTCCCCCATTTCTTGTCGTTCTATTTGTAACTTTTATAAAAATATATTTTCTTGTCTCTAAAATTTTCATGAAGTTTATTTTTTGTCCCTAAAATTTTAAAAATTATTTTTTCAACCTAAAGTTTAAAAAAACTTTACACTTTTTGTCCTACACTAAATAAAAATAAAAAAAAAATATTAAAAAAAAAAAAAAGAAGAAGAAGAAGAACACACATATGAACAAGTGGCATAAAATTATTGGTAACATATACGAAGATCTTTTTAAAATTTAGAGCAGATAAAGAAAATTTTTTTTTTTTCTATAGTTCACAGATGAAAAAAATGATCATATTAATGTTGTAAAGACAAAAAGTGTAATGTTTTCAAATATTTTTAGACAAAAAAATTTTAAATTTAAGTACAAAAAAAGAATTTTATGCAGGAATGAATACAATAATTTAGCCAAAAATTTAAATCATAGATAGGTTAGACAAAGGAAAAGTTTGACTCCAAACATGTTTTAAACAATTTTTTTCAAACCCACTACGTGGCAATTAAAAAGACCATTTATGTGTATTTTTTATCACATGATTTTGTTAATGAGTTATGTGACTTTTTTTTTTTTAGAATACTAAATATTTTTGATACACACACAGGAAGAGAGGAGAAGGTCTTAAAGAAACTGATAGTAGTGTATATCCAAAAGAGCCTGAGTTATGTTACTTATTTAAATAATATATATATATTTATAGTCTTATAAATCATCTTGTAATGAGTTAGAAAAGATAGCTCCAAAAATATTTGGAGCCAAATTTTGTTGTGTTAGACAATATCCCTCTTACACCCAAAGGATTATATGTTTGATTACTATTTTTTTTTTTTTCTTCCATGAAAAGGAAAATAATTTTATTCTTTATAATTAATTGTAAAATTTAACGCATATTTAGTTGATACTTATTCCTCTTTTTTTTCTTTTTTCTTTTTTTTTTGAGTTGATACTTATTATTCCTAACCTCTTGGTTAGATTTTATTTTTTTATTTATTTTTAATAGTCTAGGTTAGAAGTTAGAAGTCTGATGTCCATGCAAAAAGAAAAAAAAAATTACCACCAAAAGGACAATATCGTAAAGAGATATCATTCTGAAGGAAAGCAAGGAGAGGGCGGTGGATATAATAATAAATAAATCTGAAAACCAGAAACGGCAGAACCTAGAGGAAGGAGGCAAATGGTATTTCACTATTTCTACAGAAAAAGCAACAAAAAAGCAAAAAAAAAAAAAAAAAGAAAAAGACTATCTCTCTCTGATTCTCTTTCTTTTCTGTCTCTCTCTCTTCCTTTACCAAGTAAGCCATTTCTCTCTCTCTCTCTCTCTCTCACAGCACAACAATAACATACTGACTCTCTCACCTTACCCTATAACTAGACATATATAGTGTTTGTGGCCATGGCAGCACAACCTCAAAATCAAGTGTTGTTGTTGTTGTTGGTAATGAGCACAATAATAAGCATGGTGGTGGTGGTGGTCGTGGAAGGAGCATCGTGGTGCGTGGCAAGGAGTGATGCAAGCAACCAGGCATTGCAAACAGCCTTAGACTATGCATGTGGGTCTGGTGCTGATTGCACTCCTCTTCAGTCTAATGGCCTTTGTTTCCTTCCTAACACCATCCAAGCACACGCCTCTTATGCTTTCAACAGCTACTTCCAACGAAAGGCCATGGCTCCTGGTTCTTGTGACTTTTCTGCCACTGCCACCATTGCTCAAACCGATCCCAGTAAGTATAATATATGCATGTCCTTTCTCTCTCTCTTTCAAGTTGGATGTGTTTATATTTATAATGTGTGTTGTCTTTTTCTTTTTTTTCTTTTTTTAATTTTTATGTGTTGTTGATGTAGGTTATGGATCTTGTGTGTACCCATCTTCAGTAAGGTATGTGCCTTTTTTTTTTCCCCTTGATTTATTGGTAATAAGAAACTATTGTTCTTTACATACAGGCATAATAGATTTTTTTTTTTTTTTGGGTTTGGGGGGGGGGGGGGGGGAGACAGAACATTTTGTAGCACAACATTAATTAGTAGGTATGTTACTTTTTTCCCTTATGTTGGGGGGTTTTAAACTTTTAATAATAATAATATATTGAGATTTTATTTGGTGCAAATCGTTTCTTCGGCTTCACGTAAAATGGTTGAGGGATACACTTTCCCTAACAAATATAAGAAGGATTGATTATTGATTATTGAGAGATACACTTTCCCTAAATAAAAATTAACATACTTCCTTTAATTTCGCTTTACGAATAGTTGAGCATACATTTATTTACATAGAATAGAAGAGAAGAGAGAAGCGGCCTGGGTGGGTGGGTCTAATTAATTCAAATCAAAAGTAACGCAGATGACTCAAAAAGCAGCACTCTCTTTTAATTTAATTTACTTTTAAGTCTTGGGCTTCCCCATCTTCTCTGTTTCGGTATTATTTGTAATTGTGATTGTACTGATCGCCAATAGTTTTAGATTATATATATATATATAGACACACATATATAGTTAGAGTTGGATGCCTTTCCATTTCCAACAACGCCCACCATCTTCGATCAATTCAATTACACTCCAACCTTTACCGCACTCTTTTTCCTTTTTCACCACACCGGCCCTCTCTCCCAAATTTGTTCATCCTCCTATCCCAAATTCAACTACTCTTTCTAATATTAATAAATATAATTTCTATCTTATCCTTTTATTTTATTTAATATTTAAAAAATCAATTTTATTTTTTCCTATAGTTTGTGCATTTTTAAATGATTGACAATGCCTTATCTGATATTTCTTTTTAAAAAATTTAAATTTTCTAAACATGACATTTTGGGACGCTATTAGTATTATTTTACATTACATGCCAAATTGTGATTATTTTCACATTACTTCACTACTTTTTCTTTAATATTCACATACTCTCCTACTAAAGTTGTGTAATTCTATAGCACACAAAAGCGTGTGATCTAATTTTTTTTTTTTAGGGAATAGCAATGTCAATGATACTCAAGTGTCCTATGATATTAATGATGCAATAAACTAATTTGACAGTTATTTCAATTTTTCTTTTTCTTTTTTGAGTAAATATTTCAATTTTTCTTTAAAAGTTTTCTATTATGGATAGTAAATGTATACCTTAAGGGCACACATTAACCGAACCCATTATATTATCATGCATCCACATTTTCAAAGATGAAACTTGAAACAACCTTCAATTGAATTGAGCGAAGCCTAGTTTTTAACAAATTCTATCAGGGGATGTGACCTAAGTACACAATGTCACAGGCCCTTTTTATTGCATACTAGCTAGTCTACTCCCATAGTTTTTTCATGAATACATATTATTGTCATACCTTTTTTGCCTTTTTTTTTTTTTTTAATTTCATCAATCATAAATTGTTATGTATTTATTTAATTATTTTTTTTATAAAATGATAAAAGTTTAAATTGAAAAAAAAAATTAAACACATAACATATCATAATTGGTGGAATATAAAATAAAATACAAAAAGTGAGACAAAGAATTAATAATAAATAAATTAAAAAAATAATATTTAAATGAAATAGACTTTAGAATAGAGAATTTGATGTGAGTGAAAAGGAAAAATTGTTAGCTAAAATGAAAAAGTATGTTCTATTCTAAAATAGAGAGAAAATTTTAGCTAATGTGATGCCAATGCTAGGATTCTAGTATTTTATTTTTATTATTTAGTTTATTAAGCATATTTTTAATTTTAAAAGCTTAAATTTCTCTCTCTCTCTCTCTCTCTTTTTGGATTGAATTTTATTTTTGTTCAGTTTATTTTATTTTTTTAGTTTAATAAGCTAATAAAAATAAATTCTCCCAGACGGAATACAAATATCTCTTGAGTAATCATGATTTTTTTTATCCAAAAGAAAGTTCCATATAAAGAGTGTTTTTGGGTAGTATACTTGTATTATTGTAGGCAGCGGACCTAAAAAGGAATTTGTGTAGCCCATCCCCTTGTATTATTTCCTATTCCTATAAACCCAATGAAATATGAAAAGAAAGAAAAAAAAATCGTAGTGGGATATAAAATCGATAATCTGTAAAACTTAAAGAGGAATGTTATTTCCACACCCAGAGGTTTGACAGAAACAAATAAAGGTGTGGAAATAAGAGCCCTTATTAGGATATAGTTATAGTAGTAGTAGGAGTAGTAGACGACTGTAGATCTTAGGGTTTAAAAATATTGTTAGCCAAAAAAGTAGTATGATAGATAGAGCCTTGACGTGCTTGAAATGTGTTCAGAAATCAACATTATTATTCTCTCTGACAATAACACGTGTGTGATGAAATCAAATTCAACAACAAATACTTTATGGAATCTCACTAGTTTAAAGAAATTAGGAACTGTTTAGTAATGTTGTTCTAGTGATGTTGTTTGTATTTTTTTAAAATATGTGTAGGTAAAAAGTGTGTGAAAATACGTATAATATTGTTTAAATCTCAATCCAAGACTTTCTGTAGTTCTATTTGTATACTGCTTTTATAGGTTTTATAAAAGATGCTTACATTACCTCTGTGTTTTCCACCTAGGAAATATATAAATCAAAAAATAAAATAAAAATTGTTATGGAAACAAGGTTTGGTTGGTGTGTGTGCACTGTACAAGTCGAGTAACTCTTAAATACTTCTGGAACATGGTGAATAGTACTTTTTCCTCTCACATTTATGATGAGATTCATTAATTAAATTCATGATAAAATACCATAAATGTGAAAAAAAAAAGCACAATTCCACTATATTCCGAAAGTGCCTAAGTATAATTTGTACTACTTTACTTTACTAGGGGACAAAGACAAATGGGCTTTTTCCCCAATCATAATTTTAAAATATACAATGTGTTGCTAGTTTAGTTTCTACCAAATCTTTTGACCAAACCATCATGATATGATTTGATTTTGGGTGAGTTCCGTTTTACTTTAGACATGATGAGGTAGCTCGTAGTTTTCAATCAATATCAGGCTCTCAGATGTACTAGTTGGTCTAGAAGTTCGATATATATATATATATATATATATATGAAACAATATAATATAGTTCCATTTTATTTTATATTTATAGGAGTTCTAATTACTAATTAGCAATGCATTGCTAGAGTATAGTGTCGTCATGTTCATCCACTCAACTCAATGACACATTCTTTATTCACCAATATATATATATATATATATATATATGAAACAATATAATATAGTTCCATTTTATTTTATATTTATAGGAGTTCTAATTACTAATTAGCAATGCATTGCTAGAGTATAGTGTCGTCATGTTCATCCACTCAACTCAATGACACATTCTTTATTCACCAATATTGGACCCAAACATCTTTGTTCATTTTTGTGTTACCAGAGCAGCAATGAGAGGTATAAGTGTGGTACCTACCAAGTGTGTCATTGAGACTGGTGGCTATATGATCTGTTAAAGTCCTAAGATGGCTTTCAGGTTGGTGAGAATAGATACTCTCAAAAAGTCCAGATGCCCCTTATTAAAGTGGCCCAACTAACAATTCTCCGTGCACCTTTCAGATTATAAATGCCCCAAGAGGCATTTACTTGAACTAATCTACAGGAAAAGAGTTTTTAAATATGTATATAATTATTAAGTTAGTTTAATTAGTACATAATTAATGCTTTCATTCAGTCACACAATCACTTCGTTTTCATGACATAATTGCATTGTAGATTAAAAAATAATTATTGTTGATCTTTGTAAGAAGAAAATGAGAGGGAATAATAATTCCATTTTAATGATGAGAATGTGAGAGAGAACCTGTGGCATACAAAAATAGCTAACTTTGAAGATGCTGTTTAGTGGTGATCAGTGTCACTCCAAAGGATCAATTTTTGTTTTTTAAATGAGAATATTTCATCTGCTCCTAAAATCTAGTAGCCAATGCTATACATATCTTTCACTTCAATGGGCAAGCCATCTATGTGCCATTTCGTGTGTTGAAAAAGGAGAGAAACGCAATAACGAAACTGTTAAGAGTTGTGTCTCCCATTGTCAAACTTAAATTTAATTGAATTGATAATAATAAGTTAAACTTGATCTGAATTGTATATATATTTTTATGAAGATCTGAATTGTATATAGTTATCAATTTTAATTATTACTTTATTATTTGTCTCTAAATTATCACTGTTGTTTCCATATGATTAAAAAGGAATATCATATTACACTAGATTTTGCGAGAAAAATTTACTTTTGAAGCTGTTTAATCCAGGTTAGGGAAAAATTTACCTCTAATCCAATCAATAATTGTCACTAATTACTAGAATTATTCAAACTTGCAGCACGGCCGGAGGGACTATTACGCCAACAACACAAACTTCAAATAACCCAACTACTCCAACGACGACGACTACAGCACCTGCCAATGGTGGTTCTGGTGGACTAACTCCGGGATTGACCCCGCCGTTCCCTGACAATTCTAAAGCATCTTTGGAGTACATGATCTCATCAATCTTAGTGCCTCTCTCCATTCTACTTGTTCTTGCCCTTACCTTTCAACCAATGTAGGTGTTCTTAGAAACATTAGAATTGGCAGTGGAGAAGAGGCTTACACAGTTTTGTTAGAAGTTGAGCCTTCTTTGCCTACCACCATTGAGAATTATAAAATACAATTTGATCTTTTAAACTTTTTTATCTACTCATTCAAATTGTTGTTCACTGGCTGGTTAAGAGAAGCTCATTTGGCTTGGCGAGTTGGAGCCAAGCTAGGGTTTTAGGTAGGCTTTATTATGGTCCAAAGTTTGTAGGTCTTACAAATTCAATTCAATAGTTCAATTTAATTAGTCTCTTGTTGAAGATTGAGATTGTTAAGAGTATGATGTAGCCCTTCTACCAAGCATTTTCCTTTAATTGATGAATCTTTACATAGACAATTTTTTTCTTCAACAGCATATTTAAGTGGTATACTACTCGTTTCATGTTAGTTTCAACATATAAGAGCATTCACATCGGTCTTTGTAATATAGAATAAGCCCCACATTTTATCCAACCAACCCCCAAAACTTCCCACATCAATTTATGTATAATTGCGTAAAACTCATCCATAGCTACAGTAATTAAGTAAATTTACATTAACACTATTCATTTTGCATTTAGTTTTTTATTCTTTTTTACTTATCTCGAGAACGAAGGAAGAGAGTAGATGGTGGTTATTGGGTGTGAAGAGGGAAACAATTTTTAAAAATCAAGAAAAAACTAATAGTTTAATAAAATAGAGTTTAAAATAGATAATTTGATGCGAGTATTTTTGAAAAGTGATTTTGTAAAATAAAATAAAAAAACAAAACAATAAAACAAAAAAAAAGTAGGTTTTTATGTTAAAATGAATATGAATTTTTCCATAACTTGACGTGAATGCTCTAATAATTAGATAGAATATTCAATTTTTGTTGTAGTTTTCCTAACACATTAACAATATTAGATGGCCAAAGACCAAAAATATATATTATATTGTGCGTTTTATGAGTAAACAAAATTAATAGTGCCTCTTTGAAATGGTGGATCATGTTAAAGGAAGAAACAAAACAAAACAAAAACTATCATGACATTTTCAATATGCAATCCAACGGTTATATTTTCAAACTTACGCATAGATTTTTCTGTTTGGAATGGTGGATCATGTTAAAAGAAAAGAAAAAAAAAAGCCTAATAAAACTACCTAGACATTTTCAATATGTAATCCAACGGTTATTGTTTGTTTGTTTAGACCCTTGGAAATATACTTAGATTGTTTAACCTAATTAATTAACTAATTTGTTACTTAGGTTTATTATGCAAATCTAGGTTAAACAATAATATATCATATCATGCACAGCGGAAAAGTAAATAAGACAAATGATATGATGACCCAAAAAAACCAATGAAACCGTCCAGTTTCAAAGTAAAAAACTTGGGAAGGATTTAACTTAAAATATCCTTAAGGCAACAAATTCACTATGATAGAATGAAAGTTTTATAATAGATTTTTCCCTAAATCTACCTCTTGTAATACTTACTCACATGAGCACACGCAGCTCCAAATCCACAGACTCTTCTATCTGAATTTGTCGCACACAAACACCCACATTTGTGACTCTGAGATCCCACTCAAAACTTTAAATCATCAACTATGTATGATCTTGTAGCAGCAATTTCAAATCTACCAGTTCTAATAATGTGTAGATGGAATTCCAGTAGTGACTTTGAAAGGAGAAGGCACAATACCTTTTAGATCTCACAAGAGCACCTCGAAAGTCATAACAAAACGTGTCTTAGGGTTTCCTTTAAATACTAGGAAAATTAGATCTGAAACCCTAATCACTTGATGTGCTTAATGGACTGTTGGGCCGAAATTAAAATCTGCAAAAACACATCTCTATTGGTCGAGCCTTCTTCTCGATCGATCGAACCTGGCATATTTCGAATTCTTGAACCTGCAGCTTCTTTATTCTTGTACTCTGACTTGCAACACCTTGAGCATTGTCTAATATACCATATAGAATCTAAGATCTATATTTAGACAAGTTTGTGTTCACGGTTTGCCAATTGTTCTAAACTTTTAGAACCTAACAATGTCCCCCTTTGGCAATCCGTGACAAAACTCACATACATAATGCAATGCTCAAATACAAGAACAGCCATATTACAATAAAATGCCCAATTACATCACAAATTCCAATCTAATACTTCTAACCCAAAAGTTGCAAGAAGAGGTAGAAGGTCGTGATCGAAATATACCTGGCTTTCCTGAAACACTCAAAAGAGCACATCACCGCATGTGTGGAAATAAAGACAGACAAAAAAAAAAAAACTAATATGTAATAATAGCAAGCATGCAAACTAACTCTCCCCCTAAGTTAGATACATAAAATAATTTTTATTTTCTCCCCCTTTCAAAAACAATTTCATCTCCCCCTAAATAAAAAAAGTTAAAAACATTTTTCAAATTTCATCTATTTCTCCCCCTTTTTGCCACGTATTGACAAAAACAACCTAATCAAGAGTAAATACACAACAAAGGTCAAGAGAAAGTAGAGAATCAGGAAAACACAAAAGATATCAGCTCTATAGAAAATAGAGACAACTCCCCCTATAAACAGCATAGGTTTTAAAAACAGCTTTCCCCCTCTATAAAAAATAGGAAAAAACAAAACAAGTTTTGGGGATAAATAGTGTTAGGGAAAATTTAGGAGGTGGTGTGGACACAAGGGGGGAGTCGCCACCTAGTTTTTGCAATGGTCTAGGAACCATATATGTAGCGTCCTCTTGAGGAAGGACCTTTGATTTTACTACCAAAGTATGGGTTCGAAGTTTAGAGACGTTCTTGGGAAGGTGTTAGGCACCCAAGATCGCCCAACCCTAAGGTTGGCCTCCCATCATTGTGTCTTATATCTTAACCCTATTAAAAACTAATTCAATACTTGTATTCTAAACTCACACACACACTAATCATGCATCTAACACACAACATGGCATCTTTATCCCTAAACAAGCATACTTATCTATCTATAAAGCAAAAGAGAGCCAAACACACATAAGAAACCCTAGCATTCATCTAACATAGCAAAACTCTATCATACATCTAAACAAGGCAGCAGCCCTAAACATAACAGCAACAATATCATCAAGTTAGCAACACATATTATGAACGAGGCATTAACTTCATACACATATTATCAAAGGGGGTTTTAAACAAACAACATGCATGTTCATGTGAATACATGACTTACCTTACTTAACTTTCAACAACTTAGCACCTATGGCATTATGCATGAGCATGTGAATGCATGTTCATGGCATCAAATATAAAACCCTAATCTAAGCATGTTGAAAGACAAACAAGCATGTAAGGCAGAGGCACAAATACGTATGATCATATGAAAAGGCTTTTAAAAAGGGACAAAACATGTGAAACAAACCAAACAAACAACTTAAGGAATTTGGATTAGGATTTTTGGACAAGTGCCTGCGTATGCAGGACTTAACCTGTTCATGACATGCATGCGTGGGACTTGTTCAAGAACCCTAGCCCAGAAACCCGAAATAGAAAATAGAGCACAAACAAAAGCCCTAATTCTAACTATCTAGCATGCTCAGAACACAACAGAACTATAAAACTAACTTAAGCAAACATATAAAACCTAAACTACGCAAAGAAATAGGATTAAAACTAAAAAGAAAGACAGAAAAGGAAAAAGGAAAGCAAGAAAGAATACCTTAAAGCAAAAGCTCCTAGGCTTAATTTTTTACCATTCCCTTCAGTCAAATCTATCACAATTCAATAAAACTTTAAACTCAAAGGATTGGGCCAGAAAATGTCACAATCAAATAAAAATGACTTGAGGGTGTTTTATAAAAAACTCCCTTTTGATTCACTATTTTCTAGTGAATCAAGTTTTTCCAGTGGGATTTCTGTATGTTTTGAAAATGTATCATGTAAAGCTTTTTATAGTGGAAAAAATGGGATTTGGAATGGCTCTCAAACGATGTGGGATTCATTCCAAACCTCAGCCATTATTATAGAAAACTTGTCTTTTCCATGTTTCTGAAACCCTAGCTGCATATGTAGGATTATGCCTGCATGCGCACGCTTTGGCCCACGTACGTAGGCCTCTGCCCACATACATGGGCCGTGGGCCACTTTGGTATTTTATTTTCAAAAATAGATTTTTGTGCATTTAAAAAGTGATATTTTCTATTTTAACACTCCTTAAGTCAATTTGATATCTGATTGGGCTCTAAATTAGCCTTAAGCCTTAAAGTTCGAGCATCATTGAGGAACGAGAACCCGAGTCGTAAGGGGTACAAAATGAGGTGTCTACAGGTGGGGAAAAATAAAGAAACACAAACCAAACTTAAAAAAATAAGTTGAAGGTTCACATGAATATAAATATTCTCTCTTTCAATATATGCAAACTTGACACTATGTAAACCATAAGCATGCAAACACTTCAGGCACAATTAGTTAAGACTATACAATATAGATATCAATGATATAAAAATTCAGCATGTAATGTGTCTTCATGTGTCAAGGTATAAAAATTCACCTTGTTTTATTTTGCTATGCAAGTGCTACACCTTACCGAGTATGATTTGCACACAGGTGTTCATGATTGGTGATTTTCTCCTAGGATTTTCTAGTCCTTACGATCAAAATATGTGACATCAAAATCAAGATCATTTGTTTAAAGAATATAAACAACTCACACAATTAAGCACTAAATAGCCCAAACTAGCAAAGTGCAAAAAGTAGCTCATCAAGGCTAAGCAAGGTACACAGTCATGAATGCAAAGTTTCAAAGTTTCATTGGCCAACCTTAATTACACACTTAGTTGTGTGCAATACAAAAAATAAATAAAAATCTTTTTGTGTTTTTAAATTATGACCAAAAATAAAATAAAAAACACACATTATGCTAAATGAATAAAATGCAACAACAATGCAAGACAATGCTCAATTAAGTTATAGAGGGTACACAAATAAGAAATATCAATTCCTTAATTAACCCATGAGTACATGTACAATCTAGTACATACTCATACAAAATCAAAAATAGCTCATGCACTCAGTTATGCAATACACACTTTATATGTTTCTCCACAATATCAAGCATGTTCTAAGTCGAGAGAGATATATTATAATTCATGTAATCCTCAAGAAAAATAAAACTAGACACAAAATAAAATATTTTTGTCTTTTTGAAAATTTTCAATGTTTTAGGATTTTTATTTTTTTTTTAATAACCAAAACAACTTAAGAAAATAAAAAAACCAAAAACTGAAAGAAAACATGTCCACAAATAATTAAAAGAATTAAATCAATGACAAGTAAACAACACTCACCTTAACAAATCTTTTCTCACCCACACAGCACGAGTTCTTGGCTTTGTAGGTGAAGAACCATGAGAAGCAAAGTGTATTTGAAGGATTACAAACTTCTTTTGAGAGAAACTAAAATCCTGCAATTTCCTTTCACAAGCCAACAAACTTAAATTTTTCAAAAGCATATGAAACAATTTTTCTGGACTTGTAGCAGGAGATATATCATCACATATCCTAGAATGAAACACAAAATGCTTAAATTTCAATTTATGACTTTTAGGACAAATGTGACCATAAACACCACAAAAGTGACAGACATGAAAAAATTTAGGAACATCAGTGACGAGTACTGGAATTACGGGTTCGTCATTTAGCTGACAGACTTTCAATCCTCAAGCTTGTCCATGTAAGATGACAAGCATAAAATCCACAAGGTCGTCGTATGAGAAGATGACCATACAACATTAATGGCGAAACCATTAATAGTTTTGAAACCGACGAGCTCCAATGGTCAGAAAGGCCAATCATGAGCTATTCAAACCTCCATTTAAGCTCAGACAAACGTTATTCAAACAACCAAAAGAGCCATTAAGAGGCCAACTACGGTTACACTAATAATAAGGCTCCCAACGGCTATATCAAGGCTATAAATAAGCCACCAAAAACCAGAAACAAGGTACACAATTCTAAACACAAAGAATTACCTTCTTATTCTCTGAAGATACTAAGAATTCTACTGACTTAATCATTGGAGAACCTTTGGCTAACGCCACTTCGGTGTCTTTCTCTTTCATCTTTGCAGGGAACTTTACCTCATCACAAGCTCCGATGAGGCTATCGACTGACGACCATTTTTGGCTTCATCAATCAGTATTCCTACAAGAAGATCTAGTCATTGATTTTGGTTTTTGTCTCAATAAAGAACAATTTGGTCTAATGTGACCTACAACACCACAAAAGTGACAAGTAGGCACAAAAATAGAGTTCTTTTGCACTCTAGCTGTAGGTTTAGACATAGGTTTAGAAATTTCAACGTCTACATCAGAACTTTTACATTTGTCTAACCTAGCAAAATAATCATTTTCTTTATGATTCCTCTTAAAATGAGGAATATAAACTTTTTCATGTGTAGGCTTAAGAGGAACAGAAACAAATTTGTCATCAACAACAGGCTTGTTACTAATCAAATTTTCAAGTTTAGCTTTAGACTTAGCTAACTCTAGTTTCAAGCTTTTCATCTTTTCATCTTGAGAGGAAAATTGATTTCTCAAAAATTCATTATTTTTATTAGATTCATCCAGTCTCACAATCAATTCCTCTTTTTCAAGATTAGCCAATTTTAACTCTTCCTTAAATTTCTTAGTAATTTTCATAGATTTATATAATTCCTTACAAAGATTTTCACAAGCATCAACAAAATCAATAGAAGCATTAGTGTCCTTTTTATTCAAATCATTACAGCCAAAAGTAGTGAGACACTTAAAATTATCCATGATAGCAGGGATCAAGGATTTCACTCAGGACGTTAATCCAATCAGCGTGAACCAGCTCTGATACCACTTGTTTGTTTATTTAGACCCCTGGAAATATACTCAGATTTTTTAACCTAATTAATTAACCAAGTTGTTATTTAGGTTTATTATACAGATCTAGGTTAAACAATAATAAATTATATCATGCACAGCGAAAAAATAAAGAAGACAAGTGATATGATGACCTAGGAAAACCAATGAAATCGTCCAGTTTCAAGGTAAAAAATCTGGGGAGGATTTAACCTAAACTATCCTCAAGGCAACAAATTCACCATGATAGAATGGAAGTTTTACAATAAATTTTTCCCTAAATCTAAAGCTACCTCTTGTAATACTTACTCACGTGACCACACGCAGCTCTAAATCCACAGACTCTTCTATCTGAATTTGTCGCACATAAACACTCATATTTGTGACTTTGAGATCCCACTCAAAACTTTAAATCATTAGCTATGTATGATATTGTAGCAGTAACTTCAGATCTACCGATTCTAATAATGTGTAGATGGAGTTCCGATAGTGACTTTGAAAGGAGAATGCACAGTACCTTTTATATCTCACAAGAGCACCTCAAAAGTCATAAATACTAGCAGAATTAGATCTGAAACCCTAATCACTTGATAGGCTTAATGGACTCTTGGGCTAAAATTAAATTCTGCAGAAACGCATCTTGATCGGTCGAGCCTTCTTCTTGATCGATCGAGCCTGGCATGTTTCGAATTCTTGAACCTGTAGCTTCCTTATCCTTGTATTTTGACTTGCAGCATCTTGAGCATTGTCTAATATTCTCTATAGAATCTAAGATCTATATCTAGACAAGTTTGTGTTCATGGTTTGCCAATTGTTCTAAACTTTTAGAACTTAACAGTTATATTTTCAAAATTCACATTCAATAAAAAGATATAGAGGGAGTTTAAAGGGTTATTACATGGAAGAATCTTTTAAGGGTGGCCCTAAGGTGGGGGCAAGAGATTTTGAATCCAAGATCTCATGAATATCATGAGTCTTTAAAAACCACTAAACCAACCCATTAAGGTTGCAGCTATATTTTCAATATAGAAAATATGTTGGAAAAGATAAAGATTAATTTTCAATTAGTATTTCTAGGTTCAATTATAAGTTTATAACTCGAACCAATTTTGTAATGGACAAAGTTTACCTCAAAATTAGTTTGAAAGAATCTCCTCCAACCCAATACATGATAATTTATAAAACCATCAACGTATATTATTTAAATCGGGTACTACTTACACTATACAATTCAAATTTTGTTACTTTCCTGTTTGGTTCTTGAGAAACTATAGGAAAATTCCTTGAACATACTTCAAAAATTCATTTTATAAAATTAGAATTTTGTGCTGGTCTTTTTATTTAAAAGTAAATGACCTTGGATATAGTTTTGTTAGGGCTTATCTTCTAAATTCTAAATTTTTCCTTTGGATAGATTTGTAATTTAAGAGTCAATGAGGGATTATTTTTGTATTATAGGGTATTGAATTATGAATGTTCTGTATTTCATGCAGGCCTGGTGCATCATTTGGAATACTGCTTGGCGCAGTAACACTCCCGTGGTTATGCTTTTAAAGTTGATACAGCTGTCACTAGCATTCTCTTTGCATCAAGTTCTACTTGAAGCTACCACCCCACTTTAATCCCTTTTTAAGTTAATCATGTTGGTGGGTTATAGATTAACCCTAGTTAATTAATTCAATTATCCAAGTTGATTAGTTAGGTCAAATTACATGCAAATCGTAGAAGTACCAACAAATCACCAAATAAACTATGTGCAACGGAAATTAAATAGACACGATGATTTCTTGACGAATGGAAAAAACTTCTTGCAAGGCAAAAATCCCACCGGGTGAATTTCAGGTCACCACTCCCAATAATCTACTAATCAATAATCAAGCGGTTACAAGTATGAGGAATCTTACCACTACCCTGGCCTATCCCAAAATACCAACCTACAGTTGAACCTTCGCTCCAATACCCAATTGGGATTGATCTTGTAGTAGACTTCTTCGCTTTGCATGAATCTCCAATTTGTAACTAACTCCTTTACACAAACCCTAGTACGTGATTAACTTCAACAACTTGATTGATTGTTATTGGCTACAAAGTTCTTCATTTCATAGACATTGAAAATTGGGAAGCACTTGGTTACAAAATCCTAAGGCGCACAAATGCAATAGCTTCTCACAGAGTATATGAGTTCTGAGTCTCTCTTTTCATACTTAATGACTTTAAAAATAAGCCTTATATATGACTAGAGTTGTAGAGAAAGAAACCCTAATCATTCAAGTCATCATGGGACGAAATTCAGATCTGAAAATTTTGAATTCGTAAGTCTCGATAGTTCGACTGTCAAGCTCTCTCATTAAATCTCAATAGCAGTTAGTGTCGAGCATTAATGAAACAGCTTTTCTTCACTTGTTTCTTGGATCAATCTTCATGTCTTTAATGATACCACTTGTAAAGTAAACTTCACACACGTGTTGTTATATTAAACCCAACTTAGATTTACACAATTACAAGTAAAGTGAGTTTTGTCAAAGGATTAGCCAATACATAGAAAATATGACCCTAAAAAATCATATTTTTTTTTTTTTGAGGAAAATTTAATCTCAACATGAACATATTAGTGTAGCTGAAATATGAATGTTATGATAGATAAGTAGAAATACCATAAAAGATAAGATTTGAAATGAGACAATTTGCTTAAAAGTACAAGTATTCTCTGTTGATTAAAAAATGAACGAATGGGTTAAGTGGTGTCATGTAGTATTTGATTTAAATGTTGCAATTGCTTAGTTGGGCTGAACAGAGACATTTGGTATAACGGAAGGGAATTGTGGAATGACTTCTGCAATTATATAGTATATATGTCACATAAATAATAGACTGTGTGACTAAAATTACTCGTGGATGATTTATTTGAAAAGTGTCTAAGCAATCATTTGTCATGAGATGAAACCAAAAAATTACTTCCGGAAAAGTGCAAGCAAATTCTTTTTTTTCCTTCGAAGTTCCACCATGCAAATTGCAAATAAATTTTAAAACCATTAAGAGAGAGATATGTAAAGATCTATAAATATTTGTTTGTAAGTTTTAATGATATTACATTCTCTTTAAGCATTACAAAATATATTTTATTATACTTTATATTATTAATTAAGGCTGCTTGACTTTTATCCTTACTCTCCAGAAAACGTTACTTTGGTGCCAAAGGAATGCGTTTGGAATGATGTCTGAAAGTTTATTAGTTGGAAACTGATTAAAGTATAATTGTATCTTCAAAAATTGAGTTTTATAAAAGTTGTACATAAGCATATAAGCTAAATTAGTGTATAATCCTATGCATATGCACAGGTAAATTAAAAAAAAAAATCACAATTATACTTATATATGAGTTCAAATTATACCTGGTATTAGAGTTACAACTTACACATTTTTTAAACCATGAACTTCTAAAATATGTAATGGTTTCTCATATTATATATAGAAGTCGCTAATCCATGCAATGCACGGGAATAAATACATGATGAGTTTCAGAGAAAAAAAAACTATTATTTTTTAGTTGGAGTAGTAAGCAAAATTACATGAAATTAAAAAAAAAAATATTTGATATTGAAAAAAATAGCACAAAATTTTATTAATTAAGCAGAAGAAAGATTTCTTAAAATATAGGCGAAAAGCACATTTTAGTCCCTACATTTTCAGGCGATTCTCATTTTAGTTCCTACATTTTATTTTTACTGCTTTTAGTCCCTATCCTGAAAAACGCTTCCCGTTTTGGTCCCTGCCGTTACTCATTTAACAGAAATATCCTACGTGGCAAACGGTCCAACAGTAAATGCTAACGTGTCTATTAAAATAATATTAAAAAAAATATTTACATTTTTAAAAATGCCACGTCAGCAATTTAATTTTTTAAAAAAGCCACATCAGATAAAAATAATATAAAAATTTCTAACCTAATTATTTTTTAAAAAAAGAAAAAAAATTAGTTAAATTAATTTTTTTTTCCCTTTTTTTTGGAAGAACATGAAGAACTCAAAACTATGTGTTCTTCATTTTTCTTCCCCAACTAAGCTTACCCAGAAAATTAAAAATTAAAAATTTACTTTTCTTTTCTTGCATTTTCTTAGCAACCAAAACCATAAAATCACTCAGATTTACAAAATAAAAAGATATGCCTATAAAAATTTACAAAACACAAACATTCAACAAGATTTTCTTATGCTTTGAAACCAAACACAAAACTCAAACCCAGATTTTTGGCCTCCATGCACAACCAAACCCAGTGAAGCCTGAATAAGATCTTTAGAGAAAGCGTACACCTAATTCCACTCTGGATTCAAAATCTTCTCCAAATGAGTAGTCGCTTTGGATTCAAACAACATACACCACAAACCCACAAACCCATAAATCAACATACACCACAAACCCAGAAAATCAACATCGGAATACAACATACACCACAAACCCAAAAATCAACATACACCATAAACCCAAATCAACAAAAGTCACAACCCACAAACCCACCATCGGAATACATATTTCCACCACGATCTACACCACTAAGCTGAGAGATAGAGAGATGAAAGAGAAAGACTTACCGATCTGGGATAGAGAGACAACGATCTGTGAGTTAGAGAGAGTTTGAGCTATTTGGGTCTGAGTTTGAGAGAATCGTGAGAGAAAGCGTAGGTCCTTCAGAGAAAGAAAAGAAGAGAACCACCGCTGGTTGTGGTGGTGGCGGTAGTGGCGATGAGTAGAGGAGGCCAGCCATAGAGTTTGGAAGAGTTGTGAGAGTTTTGGAAGAGAGAGGAAGGTTTGAGATTTAGAAGTGAGGGGAACCGGTTTGATAAGGTAGTGTTGGGGTTTGAAGGTTTTCTTTTGAGTGTGTGAAAATTTTTTGGGTTTGTGAATGAGAATTTTTTGGGTTTAGATGTCAAGAAAATACATGAAAAAAAAAAGAAAAAAAAAAAGAAAAGAAAAGGAAGACAAAGAAAAGGGAAGAAAATAAGGATTAATTTGCTAAGAATATGAGTCAATCTTTTGGGGAAGAACACAAAGAACATGATGATGTTCTTCCAAAAATGAAGAACACATAGTTCTGAGTTCTTCATGTTCTTCCCAAAAAAAAGGAAAAAAATAATAATTTAACTAATTTCTTTTCTTTTTTTTAAAAATAATTAGGTTAGAAATTTTTATATTATTTTTATCTGATGTGGCTTTTTAAAAAAATTAAATTGCTGACGTGGCATTTTTAAAAATGCAAATATTTTTTTTAATATTATTTTAATAGACACGTCAGCATTTACTGTTGGACCGTTTGCCACATAAGATATTTCTGTTAAATGAGTAACGGCAGGGACCAAAACGGGAAGTGTTTTTCAAGATAGGGACTAAAAGCGTTAAAAATAAAATGTAGGGACTAAAATGGGAACCGCCTGAAAATGTAGGGACTAAAATGTGTTTTCGCTTAAAATATATATATACACCAAAAGATGCCTATTGAAATATCATAACCCTTCAAATTGGATATATCGAAAAATGTCTATTGAAATGTCATAACCTTTTATATTGGATATATATTAAAGATGTCGAAAATGTATTTATTGACCCAAAAATATGCCTATTGAATAAAAATGTGTCTATTGACCGAAAATGTGCCTGTTGAAATGCCATAATCTTTTGGGTATAAATAGTGGTTTATATTCATTTGGTAACTTCTTCTCTTTCATCTTTCTTAGAAACACAAGAAACCTATGGGTCTTCTTCGAAATTGTTATTTATAGAATGAGAAAAGGTATCAAACCTCCGAACTTGATTTGGAACTTTGCTAGCTGGTGAAGTCCTGGGTTCTGAAATTATTCGGCAAATAGAGGAACGCTTATTTGGAGAAATTGTTTTAGTGCGCGAAGGAATGTAAATTTCGGAGAGACAGAACAAGAGAAGGGTCTAGACAGAAAAAGATAAGAAAATGTTGTTGTTTGGTCTTTTATAGACAAATCTAATTCTTTAATCTTGATCTGGAATGTCGGAAGTTGTAACAATGGCAAATAGCAATAGGTAATAAAGTTTCAAACCTTTGACCTGGTCTTAGTTATCTTACGTGCCAAGCCCCATCAAGCTATATCCGACCTTTTTCGTTGTCCCTTTTCATTTCTTATCCTAATATACGTGACACAAGGTCACACACAAAAAATACAAATTAATAGATTAGAAGTTAATAAACATCTGATTCATAAAAAATAAAATATTAATAAACGTTTACCATATTTATTTGAAAATGATCATTTTCAGATTAAAATGTTTTGTACTTTTAAGATTAGAACAAAGTTTGGTTACAAACTTGGGGGAAAATGGACATTTATCCCTAATTTACAAACTATACAGTAAAATACTTTTGTTTTGAAATTATTTAGCAAAATGCCCTTTTTTTTTTTTTTTAACTTGATTTTAACAAAATCGAGTTATGTGTAAAACTCGATATCCTCAAAATCGAGTTATATATATATTTTTAAGTGGAACTCAACATTAGCAATGTCAAGTTTCACTCAAATTTTCAAAAAAATTCAAGTGGCATAATATGCATAGAACTCGACATTGCTAATGTCGAGTTTCACCTGTAACTCGATTTTGTTAAAATGGAGTTTAAAAAATAAGGACATTTTACTAAATAGTTTCAAAACAAATGTATTTTGCTGCATAATTTGTAAATTAGGGACAAATGCCCACTTTCCCCACAAACTTGGTTGTAGACGTCAATGACTACAACTTTACTGAATCAATAAGTAACCATTTAGCAACTCTTGTGTGGAGACGAGCATCCACACTGGTGGAGCTATATTTTTTAGCTTTTAGCAATTCAAAAAACTACTTTATTTATTTTAACATCTTACTTTACAATTCACCAAACATCAATGGTTCAATTTTAGCAACCACTTCATTTAAATAATCTTTCTTTATTCTTTTTTTATTCTTTGTTTCCAAAGGTCATATTTTCAAATTACCAAGAAAAAAAAAGACAAAAAAAGGAAAGAAAGAGAAACAGTGCACTGCCAAAGAAAGAAAGAAATATGAAACAGGAAAAAAGGAAATTACCAAAAAAAAAAAAAAAGAGAGAAAAAAAAAAGGAAAAAAAGAGAAACAGTGCACTGCCAAAGAAAGAAAGAAGTATGAAAATAAAAAGGGAAGAAAACAATATTATAATTGGTGGTGCCATTAAAATAGTATATTTTGGTTTAACTCTTGAGTTACAATGTACAACTATAGATGGTTGTGCACTATAGCTCAAGAGTTAGAAGTTTTACATATAGCTTTACTGATGCAACACTGTTTTTGTAGTTTGTAGTACTAAAAATAGTATTTTAGCAATTTAACACTACCAATACTAATGCTAAAGATAATATTCAACTCTGCCTTAAAATCAATCAAATTTTCTATTTGTTTACCAGATCATTTTATTATTTTATTATATTACTCCTCTAAATTCTCAACAATTTGGGCAATTGATTTTTTTGTAAATCAGTTCTTTTTTGTTAAATAGTGAAAAGGTCTAGGAATCAAGCCACACCAACGATATCAACAATAATACTGAATGATTTTGTTAAACGCTTTACAAATGCTTTTCTTCTCAATGACAATTTTTTGTTTGAATATATACATCTTATGTGAAACAGTGAAGAGATACTAAAATTTAAATGGCAAAATGAAAAATGCACAACTGTTCGGTATTTTTAAATGTATACTTGGCATAAATTTGAGTAGCCATGTGGCGTAACAAAGAATGGTCAACAAAAAGTCAAACGTTTCGCTTTTATATATATGATTTAGGATCTAATTAGATTTGGATTCTATTAAAAAATTAGATAAAACATGTGACGCAAAATTGAATTTCAATTTAAAATCTAATTAGACTTCCTCTAAGCTTTGGCTTTATTTATATATATATGTTAGATTCAAGTTACATCTAGTATAACTCTAAATAATATTATACCACTTAATAACTTATTATAAAATTCATATTTTGAAAATTCTACCGTTGAATTGCATGTTTTATATGTTCTTAACAATCATGCCAATTTTTATGTCAATTGTATGTTATTTACCATTTGATCTATAAACTCATATTTTATGCATTATTTTAAACTACAAAAACTTGAATTTAAAAAATTGATTAATGACATGGCTGTTAACCTTTGATCACCTTGAAATTTTGCAAGCATTGAAAATATACGAAAATAATGTAATTTAACGGTAAATTTGTTAAAATTTGGATCTTACACCACTCAATATTTTTTAATTGGATTAGAATATTGATAAATCTACCGTTAGATTACATTATTTTCGTATATTCTTCATGTTTGCAAAATTTTGAGGTGATCAAAGATTAATAGTCATGTCATCAATCAATTGTTAAAATTCAAACTTTTGTAATTTAAAATAATACATAAAAAATGAGTTTATAGATCAAATAGTAAATAGCATCCGATTGATATGAAAATTGACATGCATGTTAAAAACATATAGAACATATAATTCAATGGTTGAATTTTCAAAATATTAATTCAATAACAAGTTATTAAGTTGTGTAATATTGCTTAGAATTACACCAGGTGTAACTTGAACCCAACTTAAATATATATAAAAGAAAAAAAATTGTTGCAAAGGATCCTTCATGCTCCACGCAATGCTTCATAGTCCATAGTAATCTCCTTGCTTCGAATTTCTTTGTGCCTTTTTGGGTTAATGTTCGCTCAACACTTTCGAAACCTTCGAAGAAAAGAAAAAAAATACATTCAGGCCGAATTCTTTTATGTTGTACAATTTGAAAGCAAAAAATGACAAAATACTATAGTAAAGCTTTGAGCGTCTTCTAAAAGGTTTGTCATCTAATAGGTCAAATAGAAAAATATAGTACAGCTTTGAGCGTCTTCTAAGTAGATTTCCTGTGAGATGACAAAAAATGTGAGAAGATTATTTGTCTTAAAAAAATAACAATATTTGCGTTGTGTTTTCACAACCATTCACAACACAACCATTCACAAATATTGGTATTAAGATTACTTAAACATTTTAAAGTAATATATTTACAAAATGTCTCAGTTTGCTCAAGTAATTTCTGTAACATCTTGTTAGATAGGAACTTATTATAAAACCCTATGAGGCCATCTTTTTGTGTCTCATTGGAGTTCTAGTGGCTCTTTGATTCGAACTTATAGATGTTCAAGTTGTATCATTTCATAAAATTCATTATTGAGGTTAAAAATAATGCCATTTTCAATTGATGTGCTCCATATGCCTTTTTACCTAAATTCAAGTACCTCCCGATTCAACTGGGCACCTATCAGGCTGCCTTACAATGTATATCTCATCTCCAGCAAGGTTGTACATGTCCTTATTACGGTGCCAAGTCCACAAAGCATGAGTCTCATTTTGTACCTGCAAGCCACATAGAAATACCATTAGGTTCGACTCCTTTTGAAGAAGGGCTAAATTCCACCAATCAATGCCTTGGTATTTTATATGGTTTCACTATTACAACTAAATTCTTCTTTCCAAGACCTTAGATTTTGAGAATTTACAAATTTGTATGGGTTTTTGCATTTGTCTTTTATGTCGTGATAGATTATGACTAATTTTTGGGGTAGAATAGGCATTGTAAGATTTTTTTTTTTTTTTTTTTTTCTTGCTAAAATGTTGTTGACTTGCTGAAATTCATTTGTATCTAAATAGTGTTCCTAAAAAATCTTGTAACATGTTCCCTGCAAAATTTAAAATTACTTGTTAATTTTTAATGACTTTATTGTTTTGTTGACTTCTAAGATCCATTGCAGTATTAAAAGGAAGGCTTTTGGTGAATCATTTGTGTTGAAATCTAACTGTAGAAGATTACATCTGGAATTATTGTAGATGTGTGTTTGTCGAAGAGTGAGTGAGAGTACCTCTAGAATCCCATGACCAAAGCTACTTTCTCTGTATGCACTATAATCTGGCTGCTGGTCCCAACAGAACTTACCTTCTGCAGGGCCTGACGTGAAATTGAAAGCACAGAACCCACCCATATATTCATCTGGTGTTGTAGATGGTTCCGGGCAGTTCCCAGCTTCATCAGCATGTGCAATTGCCATCTTCTCCCGATTACCTCCATCACCGACTACGATATGAATGGGGCCACAGGGATCCAGAGTGTAGTTATATACTCGGTTCGACCTCTCATAGGCATGAACCTGTTGATGGTTTTCCAAATGAACAACACCACTTATACACACCATTTACTATAAGCATACAAATGAATGCATCGCTTTTCTGCAAACAGCTTAAATATTCAAGCATCATATAGGAAGCAGAAATACACAAAAGAGCACCATTTAGGAATCTGCATTTAAACTATTCATTTGACAACAATAAAAATTTTCTGGTAATTGAACCACATTCCTATTCCATGTTGCATTTTCATTTTTTCAAGTTTGTGTCGTCTAGCAATGACATTGATCTTAGATAATGACCATGTGGCAATTATATTAAATAGGAAGTTCTTTATAGTCATGGAAATTCTTACTTCAACCCTAGGAAAAACATTCCCTTATAGGTACTTTTGTTATGTTTACCTTGGTTTAAGGATTCATCTTAGACTTGATCCAGCATTTTTTTCCTTCACAAATGCAAAGAAGACAGAAGTACATATCTAATCTCTAAGTATTTGGAAACAGATTAGATTTTTACATATTTAGTATGTCATACCAACATTAATCTGTAGCACCAAAACAAATTATCTTATTGTAAGGAGAAGAAGAGAAAAAAGACAGGTGACGAGATATAGGGAAAATACACTTACGTGTCCATTGAATACAATGTCCACACCATACTTGTACAGTATGTCTTCCATCTCTACCCTCATACACTCTGCTTCTCTGTAATGTGCCATGTAGGTGCTATACCAAGGTGGATGCCACGCAGCTACCAACCATGGAGTGACTTCTCTGTCAACAGAAGCCAGGTCTCTCTCCAACCACTTGTATTGATCCTCTGCAATGCAAAAATTGGGAGAACACACCATGTAATTTCTAACAATAGAATATGCTCTCTCTCATTAAGGAACCCCACACTGGTTGGGTTTTTGCTTTGTTATGAGTATATGTCCTTGTTAGGCATCTCCACTTATTAGTATGGTATTAGAGCTTCGTTGGTCATTTGCCTGTTTGTCTTGGTTTCAGTTTTTGTTCAGCTTAGATGTGGGAGAGGAGAGGGTGTCAAGGAATCCAGCATCGATTGGGTTAGTGCTTGGGTTATGGCCTAAGGGTTTATATACTTCTTAGGTCTTTCCA
Source organism: Notholithocarpus densiflorus (assembly GCA_030021035.2). Taxonomy (NCBI): domain Eukaryota; kingdom Viridiplantae; phylum Streptophyta; class Magnoliopsida; order Fagales; family Fagaceae; genus Notholithocarpus; species Notholithocarpus densiflorus. The sequence goes on from JARYZH020000001.1 coordinate 14,234,953, forward strand.
CTCATTAGCTTAAACTTTTGGATTGGATACTCTAAAATCTCTAACATAGGAAATAACAACATCAAGCTTTAAAGTTACTGGTTATATAACCAAATGCATAAAATTGGCCATGTACATAATAAATGAGAAGGTAAAGCAATGGAAAAGAGGCTTTTTTTTTTTTTAATGACCATGGGAAATTGCTAGCGATAAAAAATGAAAATATGAAAGAGAACTTTAGTTCACCTGGTTTGTTATAAGATATGTAGGCACCAAGCATGATAAAATGTATCCCACCTGCATTAAAAGAATAGTAGAATGTGGATAATGATCCGCTCTCTTCAGATGGGAATGCAAACCTAGAACTGTAAGCAACAAAAGTCTGATTTTCAGCCTGTTGTTCAATTTCATGGTTCCCTTCTACCACCATTATTGGAACTTTAGACACAAGAGGCTGCATGTACCTAACATTAAACATCCCATGATAATTCTATGAGCTAAAATGCTTACTGAAAAATTCAAACAATAACAAAATTGCCAGTCTTTTTTTTTTTTGGTCCAACAAAATATAAGGTTTTGAGAGAGAGCAGTTTCCAATAAATTGAACTTTTATTCTTTCTAAACTTAAAATTTTTTTGGCTGTTTTATTTGATTTGGGAACCAATAAAATTTATCAGAAAAAGAATACAGAGAATACTTTCTGATGCAAATTAGCACGACATGTAATCTAAGGTCATCATGCATCAATCAACCATCTGAAACTAAGCTATAGAACATCCCTCCATACCATAAACCATATTCTAGAAAATCTAAAAGTCCCTAATCTTTACTTCTGTTACTACTAGAATTTAAAAGTGCATTTTTTATTCAACTTGCATAATTAATAGGGCTGAACGAGCCATATGTTTGACAACCAGACCAGTTCCTATATAAAAAATATCCAAGTGCCTGCCATTTGATAGCCCTAAATGGTAGGAAAAAAGATTGATTGGATAATTTTCAGTGAAAAAAAAAGTTAGAAATTCACCTTCCCCAGTAATCCCAACGTGGCTGATAAGTTTCATGAATGGGAGTTTGTGAAAATGAACAAGAGTAGCAATCAGACCCAGTTCCATTTGTAAGATACAAGTTAGCATAACTAACATCACCAACCAGTAGAACAAGATCAGGATGGTTACTGATCATGTGGTCCACAGTTGATGTGGTATTGAATGTGAGACCAAGGTCCCCCACCACTGCTACTCTGCTAGGGTAACTATGGGGTCCAGAAACAGGCATTGTCCTGAAATAATTTACATCACTCATTGCTGATATTGATGGATCTCCACATTGATACTGATATAGTGTGTCGGGCATCAGCCCTGCAGAAAGACATAATAGAGTTGTGAAACTAATAAATAAATTCACATGTTGGCAAGTTCAGATACACACAAGGTCACAAAGATGCATAGGCACACAGAGATTCACAAAAACAAAAAGGCAGGAAACAGATAGGGGGGGGTAATCAACTTATGACTTTCAATTATAGATGAAATGGCTGTGTAGAGAGAATTATACATGTCAATTGTCATGCTGCGTTTGCAAATACTTGATATTTGACCCAGATATTATTGAAAAAGTATAGGTAAAAAGCTGTTCTAAGCTCACGTGTATAAATATTCATTTGCTATACATGCAACCAAATCTTGAAACATACATTGAAGACCATTCAATGCCTTGTGAAAACACAAGACCTTATGTGGTGAACCAAAAGAAAAAAGAAGTTCTAAATAGAATTACATAATTGCACCATTCAATCTGTCAAATTAACGGTTCCATAGTGGAAATCCATTAGAAGAGAAATTTGAACACTGCAGCTGCTTCTTACATCCATATCCTTTGTATGGATAATAATCTTGAACTGTTCTTACTTTACAGCTACAGACATTTACAACCATCATTGGTAATAGACAAATACTTTTTAAGTTGTGATGATAACAGAATGCAAATGCCCAACAATGGAGGGTGCTGATAGAAGCTTTTATTTTTGGAATAACTTCTTGTCTCTGGTGAAGAACATCCTGTCCCCGAGAAGATTTAGGTGAACTGGTTTTTTGAGGAAACATAAGACAACAAAGAATTAAAACAAATCAAGGATCCAGTTAATTACTGAGGGGATAGATTCATGAGTAAAGATAACTGAAGTGAGCTTGCAATACAGAATTTGGAGAGTACACTCTCAACCTGACTGCAGAACAGTTAGATGACTCAGAAGAACGACTGGTCTAACATTGAAAAAATGCTACTGAAGAGCAACTTTGTAAATAACAAAGTGTTTTACATGGTCAAATGACCTGAGGGTACAGTTAAAGAACTTCAAATTTTCCATTTTCAATCATGATCAACAGCTGCTACATCACAATTCTTTGGGAGCACTTTGAGACGGTTTAGACCTTCACCTCAATTGATTGGCAACTTAGAGCTAATGAAGTAAAAGAACCATCCCATAGGACAGTCTTATGAATGATTGAAATGGCTACAATCAATTCAACCATTACCCTCTGTGCAACTCATATTATGTAAATAACAAAACCATACAGTATCCAATAATATGTAATATTGAGCAGAGGAAGCATTCATTTTGTCTGGAAGACAAACACCTTATTAGCATATAGATAGAGTCAGTCATTTGAGATGAATATATTAATCTAGAGAAATATGCATTAATTACACTACTAATTATACCTGTAAGGCGAACATGGTGGATAATTCCAGAAGTGTAGTTCTGAAGGCCTTCAAAAGGATAAAGTTGATTATAAACAAGCGAATAACCCGTTGCTTCATCAGTTATTGGCAATCCATACATTCCATATTGAACAACACTTGCTACAGTTTGAGGATCTAATGATGTTATGTTGTACCCGATATGGAATTCACCTGCAAAATTCAATCCAACTATATTCTGTGATTGACTAAAGGAAAGTAAATCCTGTACCCAATATATTCAAAAATTTTAAAGATAAAGATTAGGTGATTGTATCCCTTTCCAAAATTCAAAGTTTCAACCGTTATAAAAACAACTACTAAAACAAAAACAAAAAAAAGTAACGTTGTACTTGTATAATTACTGAATTTTATCTTATACATGATAGCTGAAGTAACATTGGAACCATAACTTTAAGGAATGCTAAGCTCTTTTTGACTTTGAAAACACAAAAATGACAAAACCCAATTGCCACATTTCACAAAAACGGATATTAAGTCAAATCTCATAAAAATCTCAGATTAATAAAAGAAAGAAATGAGAAGCTAAGAAAGTAAAAGTAGTAAACAGTTTATAGTGTGAAAGAGACCTGTGATCCAAGAAATCCACACAGAGTCATAGGTTGCAGAGAGAGACAATGAAATTTGCTCAGGTTCGAAACCTTCAACAACTCTTTGCACAACCGGATCAGTGTCTGACAAGTCCACCGCTTTCCCACGAGAGGAGTTATCAAGAGGGACCGTGACAGGCTTAAAAGGTCCATCAAGTGTAGATAGAACACCCTCACCACCATGAAAGAAGCTTAGTGAAAGCACCAAAACAAGTTCAATTACAGACATTGAGGCAAAACCCATTTGTAGCTTCTATCTGCATGGATTAGCAACAACCCAGAACCGGTTGGTTTTTAAGGATGCTGTTTGGAACTAAGAGAGAGAGAGAGAGAGAGCACAATACTATAGCCATGGAGGACAATAAGTGAATAACACTGAACTAGCCTCAGGTTTAAAATATATATAAATATAAATATATATATATATATATATATCAGTGATTTTATTTTATATTTATAATTTTTATTTTGAGAATCTAATTTATAAAGTGATAAAATAATTTGAAAATTACCAGTATAGTGATCCTATATTTTTTAGGTAATGTTTTAGTAGGAGGTAGAATTACATTTTTACCAGATTATTCTTTAATTTTGTCTCTACTTAAAAATAGGGGTGTAGAGACATTTTTGAAATAAAAAATAAGAAATCCAAACACAGAAAGCCCCTTAAATAATACTATAAAAGAACCAAGTATACATATTTTGAGTAAACAAAAACATATTTAATTATACATATTTAATTATGCTTTAAAAAAAAACATATTTAATTTTATATATCTATATCAAACGGCGGTGGCTGGCCAGCAGCCCCACCGAGCATGATGAGCCTTTTATTCTAGAACGTGCGTGGGCTTGGGAACCGACGCACCATTCATGAGCCCGAGAGTTTCATCCGGGCATAAGATCCGACCACCCTCTTCCTAGCCGAGACATGGGCGGGTGAGGCTAGGCTGATTAGTTTGTGTGCAGAGTTAGGGTTTGATCAGTACTGGTTACTCCGCAAGTCAATAGATTGGGGTGCTTGGCTCTGTTTTGGAAGAATTCGCTAAGAATTGAAGTAATATCCTCGTTGCCGAATCACATTGATGCCGTTTTGGGGATTCGCTGGAAGATAAATGGCGTCTCACCAGCATATATGGCTTTGCTGATCTGGCCAAAAAATGTGACACATGGGCTCAGCTCCGACAACTACATGCAAGTTTCTCGATGCCATGGCTGTGTGCTGGGGATTTCAACAAAATCCTCTAGTCCCATGAGAAGTGCGGTTTGGGTCCGAGAAGTGAAACTCTAGTGAAAGCTTTCCGTGATGTATTGGATGAGGCCGGGTTAAAGGATTTGGGATATGTAGGGAAGAAATTTACTTGGAAAGGCCGTCGTCAAGGTGGCTTTGTGCTTGAACGACTTAACCAAGCAGTAGCTAACAATTAGTGGCTTTCTCAAAACCTGGGTACCAAAGTTCAACATCTCCACTCCAGCTCTTCAGATCATCAAGCTATTATTGTGAAACCTGAAGGTATCAGTCTTAAACCAAAACGAACTTTTAAATTCGAACAAATGTGGCTACGAGATAGAGGATGTAGCGACACAGTCACTAATGCTTGGGCCCATCTATAATAGGGGCTACAATGCCTAAGGTAGCAGGAAAATTACAAACATGTGGAGAAAAGCTTACTGAGTGGAGTAAGAATTCTTTTGGGAGCGTTAGGAAGATGCTTGAGGAGAAGAGGAAGCTCCTATCTAGAGCAGAACTGGATGCAGCAAAGGGGGGTGATCAAATGCTGGTAAAATCTCTTCAAAAGGAAATAAATGACCTTCTCGATAAGGAAAGTCAGATGTGGCAACAGCGTTCACGGGCGCTTTTTTTGAAATGTGGAGACAGGAATACCACTTACTTCCATAGCAAGGCCTCCCAAAGATTTCGAAGAAATCAGATTCTCGGATTGAAGAATAATCAAAATGTTTGGTGTACAGAGTAGAGCCAGATTAAAAACATTGCCTTTGAGTATTACCAATCTCTGTTCTCATCCCCCTCCCCATCAGATTTTACTGAAGTCCTCAACAAGGTCCAACCTTCAGTAACTGAAGCTATGAATTCAATGCTGCTCAGGCAATTCAACAGGGAGAAAGTGGAAATAGCCATGAAACAGATGGAGCCCATTACAGCCCCAGGCCTCGAGGGTATGCCTCCGCTCTTTTATCAATCTTTTTGGAGTACTGTTGGTGAGGATGTCTGCTTTGCTATTCTAGACTGTTTGCATAATTGTAAGATTCCTAAAGAAATAAACCTTACTCATATTGCTTTAATTCCAAAAGTTAAATCTCCGGAAAGAATTACGGAATTCCAACCTATAAGTTTATGCAGTGCGATTTATAAATTGGTGTCTAAGGTGTTAGCAAACAGGCTCAAGGGTATCCTCCCTTCAGTAGTGTCAGAGAACCAAAGTGCTTTTCAAGCAGGTAGAGTGATCACAAACAACATACTGATGGCCTTTGAAACATTGCACTATATGAATCACCATAAAAAAGGCAAGGCGGGCTACATGGCCTTGAAGCTAGATATGAGTAAGATATACAACCGTGTTGAATAGAAGTATTTGGAGCTAATGATGAAGAGGATGGGTTTTGCAGATAGATGGGTGGCCTTAATGATGGAATGTATCTCATCAGTTAGCTACTCGATCCTTATTAATGGCGAACCCTTACCAATCATTCACCCAACCAGAGGCATCAGGCAAGGGGATCCACTCTCCGCTTACCTCTTTCTTTTCTGCAAGGAAGGTCTCCATAGCCTACTACAACAGTTTGCGGTTTCTGGCCAAATTAGAGGGGTCTCCATATGCAAGAAAGGTCCTCAGCTGACCCACCTCTTCTTTGCCGACGATAGTTTGCTTTTCTGCAGATCCTCAATTATGGAATGCCACAGGATTCAAGATCTTTTAAGCAAATATGAAAGAGCTTCAAGCCAGCAGTTAAACAGGTCAAAAACCTCTCTCTTTTTCAGTAAATCAACTCCAACAGAAGCCATTGAGCAGATCACAAGCTACCTTGGGATTCAAGAGGTCAAACAATACGAAAAATACCTCGGTCTACCTACTCTAGTGGGAAGGAACAAGAAGGCAAGTCTCATGTTTATCAAAAAGAGGGTTTGGGCCAAGTTACAAGGTTGGAAAAAACAACTTCTATCCCAAGCCGGGCGAGAAGTGTTGCTAAAGGTGGTGGTGCAGGCTATTCCAACCTTTGCCATGAGCTGCTTCAAACTTCCCATCACATTATGCAATGACATAGAGCAGCTGATTCGAAAATTTTGGTTGGGCCATCGCGGGGACCAAAGGAAAATACATTGGACAAAGTGGAGTTCATTATGCCTTCCAAAAGACCTAGGTGGTATGGGATTCAAGGAACTGCAGAAATTTAATGATGCAATGTTGGCAAAGCAAGTATGGAGGTTATTAGAAGATAAGACCTCTCTCTTCCACAGGTTTTTCAAAGCAAAATTTTTTCCAAGTGGTAATATTTTTGACGCGAAGGTAGGTAATGGCTCCTTTGCTTGGAAGAGTATTCTTAAAGGTAGAGAGGTCATAAAAAAGGGGGCCCAATGGAAAGTGGGAAATGGCGAGAACATCCTCATATATCAAGACAGATGGCTACCTGACCACCAATACACCAGAATTCAATCCCCCCCAACTTTCTTTGGTTGTGATGCACAGGTATCAGTGCTGATTGACAAGGAGAGGAGTCGTTGGATTGAAGATGCAATTGATAATAATTTCATGCCTCACGAAGCTAAGCTAATCAAATCAACTCCCATAAGCTTTACCGATGTTGAAGACAAGCTGTGTTGGTCGAGCAATGTGGATGGGGTATATTCGGTTAAGGCTGGGTATAGACTCCTGGTTGAAGAAGAGCTGAGTTTAAATGTTGGAACATCGAATGTGTCTCATTCTAAGAACACATGGAAGGGTTTATGGAAACTGAGGATTCCCAATAGAACTAAAACACTGATGTGGCGTGCAAATTTGGATGCTCTTCCAACTCAGGTCAACCTTGTGAAGAGGAAAGTTCTCACTGATCCCACTTGCCAAGTTTGTGGGATAGAACAGGAATCTACACTGCACGCACTTTGGTCTTGTCCAAAACTGAATGAGGTATGGGCTGTGCACTTTGGTTCACTGAGGAGTGAAACTAGAGAGTGTTCGACATTCCTGGAAGTGTTTCGAATGTGTATGGAGGAGTCTCATCCCACTGATATGTTTGTAATGTTAGCATCACAGATTTGGTTCAGAAGGAATAAATTGAGATTGGGTGAGGAAGTGGCTAACCTGAAACAGCTTAACTCAATGACTAGAGATGCTCTACAAGAATTTCAGCATGCCAACATCACGGCACCAAAACCTCCTCCTGCCCGAAGCCATACTAAATGGATGCACCCCCTATGGATTGGGTCAAAGTCAATTTTGACGGTGCCGTTTTCCTAGAGAATGGTGAAGCAAGATTAGGAACCATCATCGTAATGACCGTGGTCTAGTTATGGCTGCATTAACACAAGTTATTCCACTACCCACTTCGGTGGAGATGGTGGAAGTGTTAGCAGGGTGGAGGGCTCTTATCTTTGCAAAAGAGCTCGGTTTTGATCATGTCATCCTGGAAGGTGATTCTGAAATTGTAGTTCGAGCTATGAAGAGTGAAGGTTATTCTGCTGCAAGCTTTGGACACATCCTTTCTGACATCAAGGTCCTATCTACTCACTTCATGCACCTGGTCTTCCGGCATACACGTAGGCAGGGAAACAAAGTCGCTCATAGTCTAGCACGATCAGCATGTAATTTTTCTCCTTTTTGTACTTGGATTGAGGAAGTTCCTGTAGTTTCTTCTGTTGATTATCTTGCAGAAATTATCAATAATACGTAGGCCCCGTCTCCTTTTCTAGGGCGGATTCTAAAATAAAAAATAAAAAAGGACAGTTGAGCTGCTTGTGTTTGGTAAAACGATAGCAGAAAGCTTAAAACGGTAAAGCCTAAAGTGCAAATAGATAGATTTACGCTTCTATCCTTAAAAGTTAGGGGTGGCAAAATCAACCCAAACTCATTTACCCACCCAAACCCACCCACTTAAATAAGACTCAAACTAACCCAATTATTAATTTGGTTAAATAGTATTAACCCAATTAAACACAATTAACATTAATGTTTATTGGGTTTTAATTAACTAGGTACCCAATTAGACCCAATTATGATCCAAGTATCATTTTTACAAATAACCCAACTCTAAAATACCCCAAAACCACTAAAAATACAAAAATAAACATTAAACCTAAAAAATTACTAAAATACCTCCAAAACCTAAAAAATGACCAAAATACTCAAGAAACCTAAAAAAAATACCAAAATACCCCCTAAACTTAAAAAAATTACCAAATACCCCCGAAACCTAAAAATGAATGAAATACCCCTGAAACCTAAAAAAAAGGACCAAAATACCCCCTAAACCTAAAAAATGAACGAAATACCCCTGAAACCTAAAAATTGACTAAAATACCCCCCTAAACCTAAAAATTGACTAAAATACCCCCTAAACCTAAAAATGACCAAAATACACCCCTAAAACATAATATAAAAAAATAAATAAAATAAAATAAAAAGACCAAAATACCCTCTAAACCTAAAAATATCAAAATACCCCCGAAACCTAAAAAATGACCGAAATACCCCCAAAACCTAAAAGTTGACCAAAATACCCCCTAAACCTAATAAATGACCAAAATACCCCCCGAAACCTAAAAATTACCAAAATACCCCATAAACCTAAAAAATTGACCAAAATACCCCTCAACCTAAAAAATGATCGAAATACCCTCGAAACCTAAATATTAACTGAAATAACCCTAAAACATAAAAAATGATTGAAACATCCCCGAAACCTAAAAAATGACCAAATAACCCCTAAACCTAAAAAATGACCAAAATATCCCCGAAACCTGAAAAATTACCAAAATCCCCCCTAAAACTAAAAAATGACCAAAATACCCCCTAAACCTAAAAAAATGACTAAAATACTCTTGAAACCTAAAAAATGACCGAAATATCCCCAAAACCTAAAAAATGACTGAAAGACCTCCAAAACCTAAAAAATTACCGAACTAGCCTCAAAATCTAAAAATTAACGAAACACCCCTAAAACCTAAAAAATTAGTGACATTTCCCTTGAAATCTACAAAATGACTGAAATACTCTTGGAACCTTTTATTTGACGAAAATACCCTTGAAACATCCAAAATACCCCAAACCTCTATTTTGGTAATTTAAGAGGCTTCAAGTGTATTTTGTTCATCTTATAGGATTAGTGATATTTAGGTCATTTTAGATATTTTGAGAGGTATTTTGGTCATTTTAGAAGTTTCAGGGTATTTTGGTAATTTTAGAGGTTTCGGGTTATTTGTGGTCATTTGAGAGGTTTTGGGTGTATTTGGGTCATTTTAAAGGTTTAGGGGTATTTTATTCATTTTATAGGTTTAAGGGTATTTTGGTTTTTTTTTTTTTTTTTTTCGTTTCAGGGGTATTTTGGTAATTTTTTAGGTTTAGGGATATTTTGGTCATTTTTTAGGCTTTGGGGGTATTTCGGTCGTTTTTTAGGCTTTGGGGAGTATTTTGGTAATTTTTAGGTTTCAGGAGTATTTTGGTTATTTTTTAGGCTTTAGGGATATTTTGGTCATTTTTTAGGTTTCAGGGGTATTTTGGTCTTTTTAGGTTTAGGGGGTATTTTGGTCAATTTTTAGGTTTCGGGGGTATTTTAGTCATTTTTTAGGTTTAGGGGGTATTTCGGTCAATTTTTAGGTTTAGGGGTATTTTGGTCATTTTTAGGTTTCGGAAGTATTTTGGTTATTTTTTTATGTTTCGGGGGTATTCAATCATTTTTTAGATTTCGATGGTATTTTTGTCAATTTTTAATTTCAGGGGTATTTTGGTCATTTTTTAAGTTTCTGGGGTATTTAAGTAATTTTTAGTGGTTTTTGATCATATTTGGTCTTTTTTTAGGTTTAGGGGGTATCATATCCATGGTTTTAAAAACCGAAACGGGAACCAAATACTAATCCGATCCGGTTATTGTTAAAAATCAAAAATAGAAGAAAAACCTTTAAAAACTGAAAACCGCCGATTTAACTAGCAAAACTGGAAATCGGTACAATTAAACCGATTTTTAGCAGTTCTTCATTAAAACTTCAGATGTTGTGTTTAAAAAAAAAAAAAAAAAAGAGAAAGAGAAAGAGAGATTTTGTTTTAGATTTGAGAGGAGAGATTTTGATTTTGAAAATGTTCTCAAACCAGAAGTGGTGAAGCCTAAGACACCAACAATGACTCCAAAAACATCAAATCTCCTATCTTTGTGTTGAGGAAGGAGCCCAAAAACGAAGCAAATTTACAATGATTTGATCTGTTCACTTCCGCCTTTGTTTGCTGCTCTTGCATAGTTGCACTTGCACATACCCATATTGATGAGAGAGATAGAGAGAGGGAGAGAATATTGAAGAGGGAAATGAAAATTTAGAAAAAAGTAGGATAGGAAAGAAACTTAAGTTCAGAGTTATTTGAAAGTTTGAATAAAACACTAAAACGTGTGGATGTAGATTTTCAAAATGTGTGGTGGGTGTGATATAAACGTGTAAGTGTAGGAAAGGTGGGAAAAAAATATCAAGTGGGCAATGATATTGTTACCCATTGGTGACTTTCTTTTTGTTATTTGACAAATTAAAAAATAACTAAAAATGGTTTGTAATTGTTACACTTTACCTTTTTATGGTTTTTTTTTTTTTGTTGAATTTTGTTAAGTGTTGTCCAAAAGTTGGTAAGTTAATATTTAATGTTTTACTATTATTTAATTTTTTAGTTAAAATGACTAGTTATAAAATTATTTATTTATTTTTTTAATTAATAATTATTTATTTATTATTTATGATATCATCGGTTCGACCACCAGTCAGACCCCGATTGGACCATAAAACTGATAAACACTCCCTATTCCGGTTCTTTCACCGTACCGGTTTTTAAAACCATGATTATATCATATACTATATAATAAAAGTTGGGCTTAGAAGTCATGGTTGCGCCAAGTGACTTCACTAAATTGCGGAATTTTTTTTTAGATTTTTAATATATATATATATTTATATATGAAACAAACATTATCATGGCACACATGAGCATTACTCAATTCATATTTAATTTTCATCTGAGAACCATTAGCAGAAACCAATCTTTCAGTAGATTTTTCAAAATATTTTGAAGGAATCATTCCTTCTTGGATACAATTCATATCCGCACCAGAGTCAATCATAGCAATAATAGTGAAATGATAATCAGGAGAAACAACAATTTTAACTTTTGTAAACCATTTTGGAGGAAGTATTTTGTTAATGAGAGTAAGTTGATAATCATCATCAATACCTTTATCAGAAAGAAGAGCCTGTTGACTGGATTCATCTCCATCTTTGTGCTCATCATGTTCACTATCAGATTTATTAGATTGTTGTTTATCAAGGTTTTTATCAACTTTCAACATTATCAGCTCTTGTCTAAGATTATTGTTATCACTTTTAATGTTTTTAAAATCATTTTTTAATTTACTTATCTCTTGCTTAACAATATTAATTTCATGTTGTAAATCATTAACAGTTAAGTCTTTGGATTTCTTTTTATTAAATCTTTCCAAAGTTTCTTCAAAGCTTATAGTTGTTTTTAGTTTTTTATCAGTTTCATTTTTCACCAATTTTTTCTTGAACTTATCCAAATATTCCTTTTGCAATTCAGGGTTTTGAATTTGATTTATCAATTTAATTATTAATTTTTCATTTTCTTCACTTTTAGTGAGGGTTTTAACAGTTTGAATAGTATTGCAACATGAAACTCTACAACCAAATTTAATATTAGGAGAATCAGAAGAATTAGTAGCAGATTGGTAGCAAGAATCAGAAGAAGAAAAATCATCTTCCAAGGAATCAGACGAATTGTTTGATTCAAGGATTCTGAATAATTCTTCTTGCGCTTTATCACCAATGTTTAACATGTTAATTTCTGTGAACAATATGGTTTACCCCCTATTGCTCCTTCCAGGCAAAAAGGGAAAAAACATGATAAAAGTCACAAAAATTACAGCCACAAAAAACATAAAAGATACAGAACCAACTTTGTTAAACCTGATGATTTTTATGCTAAAAAGAAAAATGTTAAACAAAGATCAGGTAAAGGTAAATGCTTTAACTGTGGAAAACCTGGACATTTTAGTAAAGACTGTAAACAACAACCTGGTAAGTTAAAAAATAAGTTCAACATGTTAAACATTGATGATAAAAAGCAAAAAGAATTATTCAAAATCCTTGAATCAAACAATTCGTCTGATTCCTTAGAAGATGAGTTTTCTTCTCCTGATTCTTGCTATCAATCTGCTACTGATTCTTCTGATTCTCCTAATATTAAAATTGGTTATAGAGATTCCTGTTGCAATGTTGTTAAATCTGTTAAAACCCTTATTAAGAGTGAAGAAAATAAAAAATTAATAATTCAACTGATAAATCAAATTCAAAATCCTGAATTGCAAAAAGAATATTCGGATAAGTTCAAGAAAAACTTGGTGAAAAATGAAACTAATAAAAAACTAAAATCAACTATAAGCTTTGAAGAAACTTTGGAAAGATTTAATAAAAAGAAATCCAAAGATTTAACTGTTAACGATTTACAACATGAAATTAATATTGTTAAACAAGAAATAAGCGAATTAAAACATGATTTAAAAAAGATGAATAGTAATAACAATAACCGTAAAAAAGATGAGCACAAAGATAGAGATGAATCCAGTCAACAGACTCTTCTTTCTGATACAGGTATTGTTGATGTTTTCACTGACTCTCAACTTGCTCTTATTACTAAAATACTTCCTCCAAAATGGTTTACAAAAGTTAAAATTGTTGTTTCTCCTGATTATCATTTCACTGTTATTGCTATGATTGATTCTGGTGCGGATATGAACTGTATCCAAGAAGGAATGATTTCTTCAAAATATTTTGAAAAATCTACTGAAAGATTGGTTTCTGCTAATGGTTCTCAGATGAAAATTAAATATGAATTGAATAATGCTCATGTATGCCATGATAATGTTTGTTTCAAGATTCCTTCTGTTCTTGTTAAAAACATGACTGATAAAGTGATCCTTGGTTTGCCTTTTATAAATGCTTTGTATCCCTTTCTTGTTGAACATGATGGAATTACTACTGATCCTTTTGGACAGAAAGTAAAATTCAAATTTGCTTTAAAATTTGAAATTGATGCTGATGCTGCTTCAAACATGATTCATGCTAAAATTAAACATCTAAACTTCCTTCAGCAAGAAGTTAGATACAAGAAAATTGCTAAACAAATTTCTAATAAATTGTTGCAATCCAAAATTGATAATTTTCAGAAAATGCTGATTGATGATGTTTGCTCTGATGTTCCCAATGCTTTCTGGCATAGGAAAAAACATATTGTTGACTTGCCATATGTTAAAGATTTTGATGAGAAAAATATTCCAACTAAAGCTCGTCCTATTCAAATGAATGCTGAAACTGTTGAATTTTGCAAAAAAGAAATCCATGATTTGTTGCAGAAAAAATTGATTAGGAATAGCAAGTCCCCATGGTCTTGTTCAGCCTTTTATGTCCAGAAAAATCCTGAGATTGAAAGAGGAACCCCCAGATTAGTAATTAACTACAAACCCTTGAATAAGGTTTTGGAGTGGATTAGGTATCCTATTCCCAACAAGAATGACCTGGTCCATAGATTAAGTGAAGCTGTAGTGTTCTCCAAGTTTGATATGAAATCTGGGTTCTGGCAAATCCAAATTAGTGAGAATGATAGGTACAAAACTGCTTTTACCACTCCTTTTGGACATTATGAGTGGAATGTTATGCCTTTTGGTCTTAAGAATTCCCCGAGTGAGTTTCAAAACATCATGAATGACATTTTTAATTCCTTCAGTCATTTCACCATTGTTTATATTGATGATGTTCTTGTTTACTCTAGCTCTATTGATGAACACTGGAAACATTTGTATTCGTTTCTAGATACTATTAAAAGAAATGGTCTTGTTGTCTCTGCTAAGAAAATCAAATTGTTTCAAACCAAAGTTCATTTCCTTGGCTATGACATCTCTGAAGGACAGATTCATCCTATAGATAGAGCCATCCAATTTGCTGATAAGTTTCCTGATGTTATCATTGATAAAACACAGCTCCAAAGATTCCTTGGGTCATTAAACTATGTTGCAGATTTCTACAAGGATATGAGGAAACAATGTAAACCCTTGTTTGACCGGTTAAAAAGTAATCCTCCTCCTTGGTCTGATGTTCATACTTCCCTTGTTAAACAAATCAAATCTCATGTTAAGACATTGCCTTGTCTTGGTATTCCCACTGTTGGTACTTCTAAAATTGTTGAAACTGATGCCTCTAACATTGGTTATGGGGGCATTCTGAAACAAAGAGTTTCTCCTGGGTCACCAGAACAAATTGTTCGTTTCCATTCTGGTATTTGGAACAATGCACAGTTAAACTATAGTACTATTAAATAAGAGATTTTATCTATAGTACTATGTATTTCAAAATTTCAAAGTGACTTATTAAACCAAAAGTTTTTGTTACGAATTGATTGCAAAAGTGCTAAATATGTTATTGAAAAAGATGTTGAAAATATTGCTTCAAAACATATTTTTGCTAGATGGCAAGCTATTTTGAGTGTTTTTGACTTTGACATTGAATATATTAAAGGATCTCAAAATGCTATCCCTGATTTCCTTACCCGTGAATTTCTGCAGTGTTACAATGGCAAGTAGACGTTCGAAAGACATGACACCTACCACTGCTAATCAAATTGTTAAAAAAGAACATGTTTCCTCTTTGGACATTGTTAACCGTTTCACTCCACTAGGTACTATTCCCAAGCCTAATTATTCCTCTGTTTTAGCCTCACCATATGATCCTTATGCTCTAGCCACTGTTAACCAACCTGTTAAAATTGTTTACCCTAATGCTTCCAGTGCTCCCCAGTATGTTAAAAAACAATCTATCCAAAACCTGTTTTCTGTTGAGCTAAATAGGGCCTCCATTACTAACCCTTTTAGGCTTGCCACTAGTTATTTTCCTCCACAATTTCACTGGATTCCTAAGCACGGCCAAAAAACTGTTTAATACTATTCTGACATTCTACGTCATGAGAATTCAATCACTATCAAATCCATAAAAGACAAGGCTAATAGTGATAAGATTATTTATCACAGTGTTTACTTAAACCACATTATTTGTGAAGAAATGTGGGGCCCCAACCCTGCTGCCACAAGAAGGATGCCAACATCTCCTATTCCCTATTCATATCATGATTATATTACTGCCTGGTTCAGGTTCATGCTCCACCAAAATGAAAACATGTCCCATTCATGGTTTGTTAATTTTGACAAAGATTTCGACTCTGAGTTCCCTCTCTGGTTCATCCGCTGGTGGTCCCAGTTTGGTTCAACTGCTGAAATATTCTCTGCGCCATTGAAGGATTCTTTCCAAAATTTTACATTAAGGTTCAGAGTTGATGCTCATGGAGCTAAGTTTACCCCCCTGCTTCATTTTTCTAAGAAATATAAGATTCCTTGGATTCTAAAATGGCAATATACTAA
The DNA here is from genome assembly GCA_030021035.2 of Notholithocarpus densiflorus. Lineage (NCBI taxonomy): Eukaryota > Viridiplantae > Streptophyta > Magnoliopsida > Fagales > Fagaceae > Notholithocarpus > Notholithocarpus densiflorus. The sequence goes on from JARYZH020000001.1 coordinate 14,250,972, forward strand.
GGAAGGTGACGTTCTCACCCGCTGTTGGTATGTTAAATGGTGGGATAAGTTTTCTCACATCCAATCCATTATTAATAATGTTGTCAGAGAATTCCCTTCCCCAAGTGCTTCCCCAATCAGAATCACTACCACAGTGCAAAAAGCTGTGGCTGATGTACCTGCTTCCTCTTCTACTAAAAATGCTTCCTCTTTTACTAAAATTGCTTCCTCTTCTACTAAAGATGTTAAACCACCTGTTATGTCCAAGAAGAAGAGTTCTCCTTTAGATACAATCCGCAAGGACCCTGATGCTTTGTTTGCCCTGCTCACCAAGATGATTAAGGACCATGAAGCTACTGATTTAGATGGTGAACGATCCTTTCAAGCCTCTGTTTCAAAAGACCCTTACTACCCCTACAATCAGGAGTGGTTTGGTCATGATAATGAAGATGCTGATGACTTAGCAAAAGATTGATTGGGAGTTTGGTTCCCCTAATTGTCTGGCCTGCATAACGGCCAAAATTGTTGCAATGATTACTTCCTGGTCAAACTCCACTATTGTTTTCCACCTCTAATGATGTTAATCCCCTATGTTTCCTGCTGAAAAGAAGATTCCCCAGGTTTCCTGCTGAAAAGAAGATACTTCATGTTTCCAAGGCTTTTGGACACACTCGCTTTGGCAAGCTTTTACTGTTCGCCACACTGTTCATTATTCACTTTTACTATTTGTCGTATAGTTCACTCAAGTATTTTGCCTATTTAAGGGGGGTTGTCCCTTATGTTTAGAATAAGTTTTTTCTTCAGAATTCTTCCTTGAGAGCTTCTTACTTCTCTAGAAAGAGTTCCTTGCTCCTATTACCTTGTTCCTACTACCACTATCTCTCTACAATCCTTGTATCTAGGACTAGAACAAGCTTTGTAATTGTTAACCTGTAACTGTTGAGATCTTGTATTCACTACTACTACTGTAAGTGTTTGTTCTACTTTCAATAACAAGTATTTTCAGTTTTATGTTCATTATTCTACTTGTTGCTACCACCACCTTGGACGGATTACCGCCATAACGGATGGTTCTAAGTTGTTTTCATTTACTTTGAATTATTTTGATATATACAGCTTGGCTGGTTCTACCGCCTTATTATTGTTCTAACATTTACTTTCACTATATTATTACTGTGCTTCTGTCTCTTCCCTTCAGCTGCGCGTCTCTTCCCCCTTTATGGTATCAGAGCCACTCTTTTCTGGCCAGTGATAGTGTTGTTGTGTCTTTGTTTCTTTTCCGTGTCTACCCGAACCTTTGGTACTCCGTTGTTGTGTTCCCTTCTTACCGTCGTTGGCGCCACCCTAGTCGTAAATTGAATTCCCAGAACCGAACTGTAAGGCCCGTTTGAGCCAAGAGAGGGCGTGTAGGGCATGAGAGGTATAGGGTTGGTTAGGGTATGTGTTACAAAATGAAACGGTTGTGAGAAAAACATGATAATTGAGTGTTGAATCTAGGTTAGTATGAATAAGTTGTGGAGATCCAACTCCTCTATCAGCTCCAGGACTAGTTGTCCTCCTGATATTGTAAATGAAGAAGATCACACTGTTGAAGATGATGAGATCCCTGACTTTCGAAAATGGACTATTCCTAAAGTTGATACTAGAACTGTTTATAAAACTAGTTTTGTTGAGAAAGCTTTTCATTCTGCTTACAAAGTTAGAACTGTTGAACAAATATTTTCTATTTCAAAAACTCACGAAAAATGTTGCTTGTTTTCCAAAAAGAATATTGGAGAATTTATTGCTCCTAAAAAATTCAGTTACTTGCATATTGGTATGGTTCAAGTTGCTATTAAACCACTCACCCGCAAGGGTATTAATGCTTCTGTTCTAATGTGTTTACGAGATGCTAGATTTAAGAACTTTAAAGATAGCATTCTTGGTATGATCACTGCTTCTTTGTACGATGGTCCTGTTTATTTTAACTGTTATCCTGATCTTACTCTTACTTTGGATGATCCTAATATTGTTAAAGCTTTGACTTTAAATATTGCTTCATCTGGTTATATCATGGACGAAGGAAGTAAGCCTTTTGCTTTAATTTACCGAATTTATTACAGATTGTTAGGTACTCAAATAAATCCTAGCGTTATAAATCATAGAGAACCTTCTGGTAAAACAATGTTAATTCAATGTTCAACTCCTGATGCTAAAGTTCAAGTTCCAAAAATGATTCAATGGCAAGACGTTAAGCTTCCCACTGAATGGTTGTTGGAACAAGAATCTCCTATTGCTAAACCTATTTTTGATGAGCTTGATCTTACTCATATTCAACAATATTTTGATGGTACTGTTAAAATAAGTTTTCAAAATAATCAACCTTTGAGGATCAACGAAGGAAGGCATTCCTTTGCTGGATCTGGAAATATTTCAAAAAGAGATCAAGATCTCAATGATTTTTTGCAAAAAAGTCTTGAAAAACCCACTGATTTAAAGTTAAAAGGTGTTTCAAGTGATAAATCTCAAATAAGCTCTGTTTACTATTCCACCAAACCTGAAGCTTCCTCTCCATATAGCAAAGCTGCTAATGAAGATGAAGAAGACTCTGCATCTGTTGCTCCATCTGATTCTGATTTTCCTCCTATTGAAAATCCTTCTATTTACCAAAATCAGTTAAGAGTTTTGACTGTTTTAAATGATGATTTTGAAATTGATTAGGATTCTTTGTACAATGAGTTTATGCTTTCAAAAAACAGACCTAAAAGAAAATATTTCCAAAATAAATTTGCTCAGTCTGAAAAAGACCGTGTTAAGAGAAAATGGTTAGAAAAGATGAATCAATGGAAAAAACATATTTTGTTTTTTGATTTTCTTGAAAACCATTATGTCTCAAAAGATGAGGTTTCAAAACAACATTTAAATGTGATAAAAAAATCAAATTTTGTTAAAACTGATAAAACTATTATTAGGTCTAGTCATCCTCCTCTTGAGCCAATTTTGATAACTACTAAGAAAGATGAAGTGTCAAAAGAGGAAGTGAAGGCCTCTCCTTTCAAAATTGCTGATGATAAAACTCCCATTGTTAGTCTTATTGAACAAAACAATTTTACTAATGAGTCTTTGCATATTATTGGTCAACAGCTTAACCATATTAAAGAAAAAATCGTTAACAAAACCTCTGTTGAAAAATCTGTTTCTGAAAAACGTGTTCCTGTCAAGACTGAAGAACCATTGATTAATTTACCCAGTCATGACAAAAATTTCAAATTCAAAACCTCCCAATCTAAAACTCTTGAAATTGTTGAAAAGATGCTTTCTGATTTAAAGATTAAAACTGAAGGTACTTCTCGAAGTACAGCCTGCACTATTTCAAGAAATGGAAAAGAAATTGTTTCTGATGAAAGTACAGATTCTGATACTGTATCTTCTGTTTCTGCAAAAAAGATTTTTGATGATGATCTACCAGAAATCAAAAGATTTGTTGGAAATTCCAAACCTATGTTTCTTACAAAGAATTGGTATTCAAAACCTACTTCCCCTGATATGCAGTTTGAAGAAAGACCTTTTCAAACTCAGTTTTCTGTTTCTGCTGATAAGATCTATGAATGGAATATTGATGGTTTGTCTGAACAAGAAATTATTAATAAAATAGGTCATATGTCTATGGGTGGAATTGCTTATGTTAACAACCATAATCTTGATCACCCTGAAATTGTTACCTTCTTGCTACTGGTTTTTCTGGTACCCTTCGCGGATGGTGGGATTCATATCTCACAGAAGATTCCAGAGAATCTATTAAACATGCTGTTAAAAAGAATGATGAAGGTTTGCCTATTTTTGATGAAAGTGTTGGTCGAGGTATTCCTGATGGTGTTAATACCTTGATTTATACTATTATCAAACATTTTGTTGGTACTCCATCTAACATTTCATCTCGAATTTCTGACTTGCTAAATAATTTGAGATGTCCTACTATGTCTGATTACAGATGGTACCAAGATGTTTTCCTTTCCAGAGTAATGCATCGGAAAGACTGTTTCAATGGAAAGAAAAGTTTATTGACGGTCTGCCTCCTATCTTTGCTCATAAGGTAAAACAAGAGTTAATTGGAAAAAATGATTCTATTGATTATGATAATTTGACTTATGGTGATATTTTAAGCACTATTAAAAAACTTGGTATTAATATGTGCAATGATGAAAAATTGTTAAAACACCAATTAAAGAACAAAGCAAAAGCTAAATATGAAATGGGTAATTTCTGTGAACAATATGGTTTACCCCCTATTGCTCCTTCCAAGCAAAAAGGGAAAAAACATGATAAAAGTCACAAAAATTACAGCCATAAAAAACATAAAAGATACAGAACCAACTTTGTTAAACCTGATGATTTTTATGCTAAAAAGAAAAATGTTAAACAAAGATCAGGAAAAGGTAAATGTTTTAACTGTGGAAAACCTAGACATTACAGTAAAGAATGTAAGCAAAAACCTGGTAAATTAAAAAACAAGTTTAACATGTTAAACATTGGTGATAAAGCGCAAGAAGAATTATTCAGAATCCTTGAATCAAACAATTCGTCTGATTCATTGGAAGATGATTTTTCTTCTTCTGATTCTTGCTACCAATCTGCTACTAATTCTTCTGATTCTCCTAATATTAAATTTGGTTGTAGAGATTCATGTTGCAATGCTATTCAAACTGTTAAAACCCTCACTAAAAGTGAAGAAAATGAAAAATTAATAATTAAATTGATAAATCAAATTCAAAACCCTGAATTGCAAAAGGAATATTTGGATAAGTTCAAGAAAAACTTGGTGAAAAATGAAACTGATAAAAAACTAAAAACAACTATAAGCATTGAAGAAACTTTGGAAAGATTTAATAAAAAGAAATCCAAAGACTTAACTGTTAATGATTTACAACATGAAATTAATATTGTTAAGCAAGAGATAAGTAAATTAAAAAATGATTTTAAAAACATTAAAAGTAATAACAATAATCTTAGACAAGAGCTGATAATGTTGAAAGTTGATAAAAACCTTAATAAACAACAATCTGATAAATCTGATAATGAACATGATGAGCACAAAGATGGAGATGAATCCAGTCAACAGGCTCTTCTTTCTGATAAAGGTATTGATGATGATTATCAACTTACTCTCATTAACAAAATACTTCCTCCAAAATGGTTTACAAAAGTTAAAATTGTTGTTTCTCCTGATTATCATTTCACTATTATTGCTATGATTGACTCTGGTGCGGATATGAATTGTATCCAAGAAAGAATGATTCCTTCAAAATATTTTGAAAAATCTACTGAAAGATTGGTTTCTGCTAATGGTTCTCAGATGAAAATTAAATATGAATTGAGTAATGCTCATGTGTGCCATGATATATATATATATATATATATATATATGTATATATATAGTTTTTCTTCTCCTATAATTTCTAAGTTAATAAAATTCTTAATTTGATTACAATCCAAATTCTTCATATAATCCATCTAATCATTTTTTTTTTTTTACATGTAGTGTATTATAAAAAAAGCAGCAACTTTCTTATTTTCATAAAAAGAGGATATAAATTCGTTATCTACTTTTTTTTTTCAAATATATTTTGTTTAATTTATTTTATGGGATAAATACCAAATTTTTGGATTAAAAAAAAAAAGCTAATAACAACATGATATTTACGGTATAAAAGAAGAAAAAAAATTGTAATTAATGTTAACAACTTGATTTTTATGGTATTTTATTTTAAATAAATTCCTTCATTTTTTGCTTATATCAACTTCATCACAACTTTCATTGAGGACATACACAAGGGGAGTTACTGATAATAAATTTGTAATCTACTTTTTTTTTTCAAATATTTTTTTTAAATTAATTTTTTTGGATAAATATCAAATTTGTGGATAACAACAAAAAAAGCTAATAACGTTAATTAACAACATGATTTTAATGGTATAACAGAAGATAAAAAATTGTAATTAACATTACAACTTGACTTTTATGGTATTGGGTTTTAATTTAAATTTCTTCTTTTTTTTTTGCTTCTATCAACTTCTTCACAACTTAACATTATTGTTTTAAATAGAAACAACTTCTTATCAACTTTTGTTTTTTGGTTGAAGTTTAATTTTATTTGTTGCATAAATATAGGAATGATTATGGATAATAGTCTTATTATACCATGACTCTCATCTTTAGTGTTCCAAGACACTATAACTAATAAGGCCAGATTCATGATTTTTTTTATTAATATTTTGAATGTCCAAGTATTTATCATTTTTTAGGGTTATTTGTTTAATTTTTTTTTATTCATGTTTTTTTTTTTTTTTTTTTTTCAGGGAGTTTCCTTGAGGTTTCAAAGCACTTGATCAAAAAATACTTGGTATTTAGTTTTTCTCATAAAAATTTCTTGAAGTTTATATTTACACATTTTGTTTTGATAGGGTGAAATTCGGTGCCTCCTACCTCATTTTCAAAGACAAAAATTCAATTTTATGTAAGTTTATCTACTTTTATTTTTTAATGTTTAGTAATTTGGGTTGTTCATAATTTTTAACTATTACATTGAGGTCACCACTTAAATATGCTTTCAATTATTTTTTTTAATTATTGAATTCAAGGTTTTTCATTTAAATATGCACTTGAGATTTAATTATGCAAACTCCCTTTATATTTTTTTAGGCATCTCCTTTTATTTTAGTTGCATAGTTATCTACCATATTCCATTCAATTAATTTTGGACTTATATATGATTTTATTTATTTATAAAAACTAATCTTACACAATATGCATTCACTATATAACTTAAAGTAACAGGTTACTTTGTTTTTTAAAAAATAGAATAAAATATTACTTTATTTTTATTATCTATTTAATTTTAATTAAAATAAATTTTTTTATTAATTTACCCATGATTCTTGATTAAGCCGTGCATCACACGGGCATAATATATAAAACCGAAACCTCTGAAACTCTTACAATTTTATACGTCAGCATAATTTTTAAAAAATGAAAAATAAATCATTATCATTTTTTTAAATAAAATTATTTTTGTTTAGTCCAAACTTAACAAGAAGTGAAAACCTATCTCTCTAACAAGTCCAACTTAAACTCAAACTCATCATTATCATTTATTGTTTTGCTACACGATATAAAGCATAAGCACGTTTTCTATCTCGAAAAAAGAAAAAAAGAGATAAGCACATTTAAAGTTCTTGATAAAATACCATTTAGTTTGTTTTCTTGGTTAGAGAAGTTTGACTCAAAACAAATGCTACACTCCAATTAGAGACGTTCGGATCAAATAAAACTCTATAGTCTATATTGCATCTAAATTCAAACCTATAAATATGTTACATCAATGCTTCGGATAAAAAAGCATCATCTGAAGTAGAAAATAGAAGAGAGAATTTGAGAATAGCATTGAGTATGTGATGGCAAGTCATCAATTATTATGTATATGGTAATTTGATTTATATATCTTTTGTTTTTTTTGATTTGGATGGATTCACAAATTTGTATTTTTCAATTGCTTCTTTGTTATTTATTCTTGAGGTTTGGATATCAATTATCAAGTGCTAAACAATTAAAATTCAACAATAAAACTCATAGATATTGTGACTCTTATTCTAGAAAATATGCCAGTATTAATAGATTTTTCCAGAAGAGCAAATCCAAAAAGGCCTTAGATTTAGTGGTCAGGATCGTGATCATGACCATGTTAGTAATAAATAATCAAAAGCTTATTGCTACGGACACTATAAGCTGTGAGATGAAAACTTCAATAATAATCTATATACTCAATAGTAGATTTTAAATCACTTTTGAAAGAACTAGGATTTGTCTCAACTTTTTCTTCTTCTTTTTTATATGAACTTTTGGTCTCAATTTTAGCCATTTCTTTGTTTTGGATTATAGGTTTGGCCATATAGTGGATCTCACTAGCATTACATCGGTTCTTTATCTTAAAGATAAGGCTTCTATTGCTACAGCAAGAACTATTTAGGTATGTATCCCTTGCAAGCATACGTGAACTTAAATTGTCTTTTAATATATGCATGCTTTATTATTTTCTAATAGTTTTCCCGTGCATCGCACAGGTTAGCGACTAGTACTATATATAATAGCGAAAGCTGAGAGAAAGTTGATTCCTACAATTAAATAGGTGTTGCCATGTAGGAAAAATGCCCATCTAAAATTCAGCCATGTATAAGTTAAAAAGCGATAAATTATATTGTTTCACAACCTTAACACCGTCTGATAGTCTTTGTGTATATATATAAAAATAAAATAAAATAAAAAAATAAAACGGTTAAAATAAAATAAAAAAAGGCTTGCAACAAAAAAAAAAAAAAAAAAAAAAAAAAAAAAAAAAAAAACTAGCAATACAGAGAAAGGGAAGGAGAAAAAAAAAAGCTTGCGAAACAGATAAGGGAGATTCTAGCCTTTTGCCCCTATTGGGCAAAATATTTGGCATTATGCCCCTGTTTCCAAACTATATAGGGGCGTGCCCCTGTTTCGATACTCGATGATCCTAAAATCGAGTTACTTAAGGTACTCGATTATTACAAAGCCGAGTTCTATGCAAGTTCTTGCCACACTGGCAATCCAGCGTGGCTTTTGCCCAATAAAATATTCCCGCGTTATTGTTTGTAACTCGGCAATGGGGAAACTGAGTTACTGAAGGGATTTCAAATCCCATCAGTAACCCGATGAATAAAAAATTGAGTTATTAACATTACTCGGCTCTGGTATAATCGAGTTGTTCTGCTATGTTCTGACGCGATTTCAAATCACTTATTTGCATGTGAAGCTGAACCCGATGAATGGGAAATCGTGTTATTAACGTTACTCGGCTCTGTTATAATCAAGTTGTTCTGCTATTTACTTCTCCCCTCCATAGATCAGCTTCTCATGCAATTCTCCTCATCATTTTCAGATCAGCTTCTCCTCATTTTCAGAATTTTCTGTCAGAAGTTGGTGTTATCTCTCTATCATCTCAGGTGAGAAACTCATTTTCTTCTTTGAAATACATAGAGAATTTTATTGTGTAGGTAAAAGTAGTTGTAGATATTATAAAAGTTTATCAACCATAATGTATGTTTTTGTTAGAGAAGAATTTTCATTTAATAGGTTGTATTACTTGTGCTTTGGTATTTTCTTGAATGAGTGTTATGTGAGTAGATTAGGGTTATATTAGTTGTTTGGTGTGTTGTTTGGTGCTAAAAGAAATGTACAATAATCTATAGAAATGGTGATGAGTGTTATGTGTGTACATTGGGTTATATTGGGTCTTTGCTGGTGTAAATTTCATCGACAAAAAATGAAAATCTTTAGATTTGCTAAAACTAATGAACAGTTAATCTTTAGATTTGCAAAAGTTGAATGTACATACTCATCATTGGTCAGACATTAACAACAACATTTTGTATTGCACACAACGTGTAGACATTAACAACAACGTCTAATGTTTATGGTCAAATTTGAGTGTTAGTATTTCATTTTTAGCATGTAATAGTACACAAATTTATGAATGTCTTTGTCGTGTACCATCTTATGCAGCATTACATTATTTACCAACAGTTGATGCACACTATTAACTTGATCATTTGATGTTATTGTATTTAGCGTCAATGTCTGGTTCCGGCAACCCACAACTCTATAGGCCTCACGATGTGTTCACTGCTATGGGTCATTGCTGGGTATTGGAAGATGAGTTCAGCTATTCAATCAATCCGAATCTGCGAAATAGTGCTTACATTCACAATACCATGAGACAAGAGTGGACTTGGTTATTTCGTGAACAACAAATGTTTTATGATGAGTTGGTTGGTTTTAAGTTGCCAATGCCTCGGCGACTCGCAACGCAGATGCCCAGAGACATGATCGACGAACTTTGTAAAGCATTGAACCGCATAAGAGAAGAAAATAATCGAATGAAGATACGTCTTAATCGATATCGGACCCAAGTCGAGATTCAAGAGTCAGTGGAAGGAGGGTGGTACCAGCACGCACAATTCATGCAATCACTTCTTGCTGATCCCATTTATCAGTCAGACGTGGAGATGTCAAATGAAGAGTAATCGTGTCGTGGTGTAATTAGACTTTGTTGGAGAACTATTTTGCTTAACTATGTTTTAAATGTATGTGTGTCACTGTTGCTGCATTTGTACTATGTAAACCTTATTATTGATTGTGAGGAGCATGCACATTATTTGTAATCTAGATTATTCCCACATAACGCATAAAAGTTAAATATTCCCACACATTATGTTTTTCAATAAGCACCTACAACATAACACAGAAAACTTCAAATAACTTACACAATGTCACCAATATGCATGCATTGCATATTGAACACTAACACTACTGACATTATTAACTTAACCCTAGACATAACACACATACCACATAGGCATTCACTCTGACAGGTAGTCCTCGTAGTTGAGGACATTGTTACGTTCCACCGGAGTGAGTTGCCTGTTCGTTGCGGCGGCCAGCTCTTCCGCCAGTTGTAGCATGTGATACCTGGACCTACAGAGTATTATCAGATTGTTCTCTTTTTTTTATTTTTGTCACCGCACGCTCATATTGGTGCATGTTTCGCCGTGGCAGTGTGAGCGAGATACAGTTGACAAGAGGCGCTCCGAGTCGCACGAGATCATCGTGCAAAGCGTTGGACTCGTTCACGCGAAAGTCCCACTCCCGCCGCAGTCCGGCATAGTATTCCCTCTCGTCGAAATCTCTCTCCCTCCTATAGTTATCTGGAAAACGAGGTAGCATCCAATTGTGCATTGACATTGGAAAATGTGACTTCTGATCAGTATGTGTAGATGTTTTGCAAGGGTAGATGTAAATGGGACTTTATATAGGAGTTTTGCAAGGGCAAGTATTCACGTGGATGTGACTATATATAAGGGTAAGTATTCATATGAATAAAGATGATATGACTCCACAGTGTATTGTTCAGTGAGGTGTTGAGGAGCACATGCAAAACTGCGAATATGACTTGACTATACAGTGGCACCTGTTGGTGCATATGGTTCGCTGAGGCAGTTGTTTGATATGGCTATAGCTTGTGCTACAGCAGCGGGCTGGTGATGTGTACTGCAAAGGAAGTTGTGTATTTATTCATGTGAAGACTATTCAGCATTCCTATGCTTCATCTGACATGACTTGATGAGACAGTGTCGAGCTGTGTTAAATGTATCATAAACTTTTCAGGGATGCTCTGCATCCTTGAAAACGGTGCATTGCAAAAGGATGCATATCTGTGTATTGACGTGCGTGTAGGTGATATGACTGGACAGGGTTCATGTGAAAACTATTCAGCATTCCTGTGCTTCATCTGACATAACTTGACGAGACAGTGCCGAGCTGTGTTAAATGTATCATAAACTTTTCAGAGATGCTCTACATCCTTGAAAATGGTGCATTGCAAAAGGATGCATATCTGTGTATTGATGTGCGTGCGGGTGATATGACTGGATAGGGTTCAACAGTGCGAAGCTATTGAGCAGCACATGCAGCACTGCAAACATCAGTGTAGCAATGGTGGACAGCTCACCCCGAAAATTGATGCATAAACTTTGAAGGGATGCTCTGTGTTTTCACATGATTGTGGATAGGTACTTGTGGTTAGGGTTCAACAGTGCTGAGCTATCCACCGTAACTACACTCACTGCTCCCTATGGTGGTATTTGGCAAGTGGGATTGAAGAAAACTGATAACAACATTTGGTTTTGTAATGGTTGGCAAGATTTCGTTGAATACCATTCTATCTGTTATGGTTATTTTTTAATCTTCAGATATGAAGGAAATTCAAGCTTCCATGTTCTTATATTTGATAAGACTGCCACTGAGATTCAATATCAACCCAGCAAGAACTGTAAATTGGAAGATCAGCAGGTAGAAATAATAGACTTAGGTGAAGATGATACAAACATATCCCTCAGATGATTTGTCCACAAAACATGAAGTCAAAGAAAAGTTTTTTACGAAAAAATTTTCTTGTACATAAAGAGGAAGGGAGAATGAGTGGTTAGTCTGGTTTGGATGAGTCTGTATGTAATGTATCTATATAAAGTAGTACACTAGCAGAACTAAGATACACGGATATAGGTATATGATACAGCGACTCATGGTGTCATATATATGAATTATTCGTATTATTGAATCATATGTGTGGTTGGTATGTGTGGTTTGGATGAGTCTGTATGTATTGAATCTATTAAATTTTCCTACAAGTAATGTGCAATAAATCTAAGTTGGGTGATGAGTGTTATGTGGGTAACATTTCAAATTACATAGACTGAATATTGGAAACATCAACATATCTAAGGTTTTTCCTACATTACAAAGTAGAGGACATTGTCCAACCAAAGCACAAGAATCATATGTAGCAACAAAGAACAACAGGTAAAGAATGAGCAAGTGATTTCATATACACTTAGCCAATCCATTGAAAACATTGCAACATACTGACATAGCAATGTAATACATTACCAGTTTCATGTCACGCATGGTGGAAGGGAGTAAAAATGAACAAATGTGAGCGTCTACACCTCGACGGTGATGGTCCCAGTTGGGCCCCACTCTACTCCGGCGAGTCCTTGCTTTAGGAGCCATATGGTTTTTATGTGAAAGAGTGGTTGGTGTGTGTGGTTTGGATGAGTTTGTATGTATTGAATCTATGAAATTTTCATATTAAATTTTCATATGTAGCAACAAAGAACAGCAGAGAAAAAATGAGAAACTGATTTCATATAAACTTAGCCAAAACTAATGAACAGTTAATCTTTAGATTTGCAAAAGTTGAATGTACATAATCATCATTTGTCAGACATTAACAACAGCATTTTGTATTTCACAGAATGTGTAGACATTAACAACAACGTCTAATGTTCGTAGGTAGAAATTTTTGAAAATCATTATTGCTTGAATCTGAGAAGTCTGAAATATCTCTTTCATCATCTAACGCAGTAATTTCATTAATAGAATTCATGGCTTGCTCTTGCGCCTTCCCCTTTAGATGCTTCCTAGCTTTTTGGATTGCGTGAAAACGGTCTAGTCGCCTTTGCATTTGATTGTTCTCTTGTTCAAGACGAGCAAGTATGTTGGCAGGTTCATCTCTAGGTAATTCAGCTGAGCGTGCCTTAGGAACTCGTAACCCGTGCCATCGACAATACACCTCCAACTCACACCTCTTCTCGTATAGGGTTGACCATGGTGGTTCTGCTACGGTGAACTCTGTTGCGGTGGTATCTGTACTTAGTTTGTAGGTTTGCTGACCATGATGTGCCCGACGCTTCCAAGACTCTCGTACGTGTATATTGGCATATTAACAAAATCTCTCTTCTTTCCAACCCATTTCCCTCTATAGTGGTCTGTGTATGTCTGTAGTTGTTGATCTGCTGGAACTTGTGATGATCCACATGTTGAAGTAGATCCAAACTTGTTTTGCATTTTACGATTTGACGTTGAGGCGTTGCGACTCATAGCTTAGTCAATCTACGAAGTTAGTGGGGTAGAAAGAAGATCATTATTGTGGTGCATTTATAACCTCATTTCATGGTCCAAGCATTACAATCCAAAGTTATTAGGGCTTGTCATGTCAATACAGGCTGGAAAAACACTATATGAACAGGGTCATAAATGTTCCCAATGTCATGTGTCTAGCTTCATGTGGGGACCACACCAATTTAAATATGAAATTGGTGTCTAATTTTCCTCCATCTGTCTAAATTTAACTGGGATCAGTTGTAATTACATTCACTTTCATATAGAAGTTAGGTGAAAGTTAGTTGTGCTCCTTTTTTTTTTTTTTCCCACACCCGCATATTTTCAAGTTCACCTCCCCTTCTACAATAATCAAAACCCAAAATCGTTCCTCTCCTACTCAGCTAACAGTGCATGTTCCTAGTTACCACACCGATTTAGGCACCTTAACATACAGCTCCCCTCTTCTTCAATGAATGCTATGGAATTTCAAAAGAATCTCTCTGTATTAATGATGCATGTCTTTGGGTATTTATGTATCTTATATAGGAAGAGGTTCTCCATCTATTCCGATTTTACTTTTCTTTACAAGTTTAATGGTCCTGGTTTATGCTCTGCAAACGAATTCCAACCATTCCTAAGGTTTGATTACTCCTTTCTTTCATCTGCCTATACTTTCGTTCCTTTTTGTCAAAAAATTTTATTGTTTAATTATATAATTTTATTGTTTTCCTATGTTTGATGTTGCATGTTTATTTTCCGTTTCACAACAAGTTGCAAGGAAACTCACACTTTTAATGGTCCTGGTTTATGCTTCCTAAGGTTTGATTACTTCTTTCTTTCATCTGCCTATACTTTCGTTCGTTTTTGTGAAAAAATTATATTGTTTAATTATATAATTTTTTTGTTTTCCTATCACTGATGTTGCATGTTTATTTTCTGTTTCATAGGAAGTTGCAAGGAAACTCAGAATTTTATTGGTCCTGGTTTATGCTATGCAAAACGAATTCCAACCATTCCTAAGGTTTGATTACTCCTTTCTTTCCATGATATATTTCAAAAAACTTGTTTATATTGCACACACAGGGCTGTCTCCCCATGCTTTAGAAATCGAATTTCGAAACACATTTGGATCTACTTCTTCTTCTTCCCCTGATTGCGTAATAGTATATTCTGTTTTAGCATAAAAATTTGTTGGTAACTTATATGATAAAGGGTCTTTAAACAGCTTATTGTCTTAACAAAGGTCATCTATGTTTTTATAGTTTATGTCCTTATTTGGTGTGCTTTTTTCCCCCACAGGAGATTGTCATAAAATTGGGAAACTCTGTTGCCAACGAACTGAGGCTTTTTAACTACTTATTTCCTTACCAAAGGTCAGCTCTTTTTTATTGTTTATGTTGTTATTATTATTGGTCAATTATTCGGTAGTCACAATTGTACCAAAACACCCTATTATCCCGTCAATCTATTTTCAAGTCATTAAAAAATATGACAAGTAGTTAGCTGTGATTTTCCATAGTACCTGCTTATTTTGTTAACAAAGGTCAGTTTTTTTCCCCTGTTTATGTTGTGATTACAAAAGTATGGTTAGTATTTAACCCTGATAATGTATAAATAATTGCTTATTCTCTTGAAAAAGGTTAGCTACTTTTTTACTGATAGTGTTGTTATTATTACTGGTAAATTATATGACTTCTTGTTAATATGTTTTTCGTTAGAGCTTTTAACATTTTTGTTTTTATGGTATTCACAAACTACCAGAACTTTGTATTTTCCCAGCTAATAAATTTTCAAGTAATTAACAAATATGGTGAGTGGTTAGCGGTAATGTTGTGTTAGTGGTTCGATAATTATGGAACAAGTATATTATTTGAGATAGTTATGGATGAAGCATGAGCTAGAAGGTCAAAAAGGCATTTGATTTTAAATATATAAAAAAAAAAAAATTAAAAAAAATAAAAAGAGCTATCCGAACTCAAGTAGAGAAGTGTTGTAGAAGTGAAGTGGATCCTGGCAACCTATTTGATGTTCCTAACATCAACACAAACTATATTGGTTCTGAATTTTTTCCAGTTCAGCTGAGTTGCTTAATTCATGTGTTAGAATAATAGTTATTAAATGATCAAATTTTATTACTCCCCTTAATTTAAATTTTTTGAGTAGGTTATAGTTAGCTTAACTGGTATAGTTTTTTATCATTGAATAAGAGATTTGTTACTCTATCTATAATAATTAATCTTTATCATAGGTTGGAATAAGACATTATTTATCAACGTAAAACCATCAATGGAAATCTATTTGAGGTACCTAGAGAAGCATGGTTCTGGTATCTGTACCATACTTCTGCTAAAGAAGTTATTTATGCTCTTTTTAAAAATTACTTCCTCTCATTAGTTGGTAATTAGTTTAGTTGTGCTCACTGTTGGTTCTGTACCCTTTTCTTTTAACTGGCCTCCTTCTCATGCCACATCTCTTGATTGATAGATTTATTGATAGATTTAGTTGTGCTCACTATTTTATGAATTACTGTTTTCTCGAGTCTCTCATATAGGTTTTCAACGCATGATGTCTAAATCATTGTAGGCAAATATTTCAGGTTGCAACTGTTGTTGGTGGGGGAAATATCACCTCACAAGTAAGACCAAAAAACCCTTTCAAAGTGACACAATTTGAAAAACTGCTCGTGGGGAAACTTCTTTCTATTTTGTTATTCTCCAATTATTTGCAAAAACAATCATTTGTCCCATGAAAGAAAAAGATTTTGATTTTCGTCTTTCCATGGACCAAAACTTTTTCAGTTTAACTCTGTCTATTTTTATATCAAATTGCTCAAGAAGAGTTAATATTAGTATATATTCTAAAACCTTTACCATAAAAGAGTTTCTAGAAAATTTTTCATTATAGATAATTTATTTGAAAACTTGATTTAATTTTTTTTTTTTTTTTAAAAAAACACTCTATGACCGGATCTAAAGGAATTTATGGAGGCATTGTGGGCCAGAGCGAATGTGTGCATGATTGGCCAATTTGGTGTTGGGTTTTAAGGGAATTAGGCTGCTTGAAGTGGTAATTTACGCTACTTTTTTCCTAATGTAATTTACACTACTCTTATTTAGAGGGTATTATGTAAACAAGTTTTTCCATGTAATTTACGGTATTTTTTTAAATGTAATTTATGCCACTTTATTTTAGATGGTATTATTATATTATATATTTGAGCTACTGGATAATGTTACCCAATTTAACCCTCACATGAAGTGGTTGTTATCTAAGAAATTGTTGTAAACAGATTTCTTTTGTAACATAAATTATATTTATCATTTGTATAATTCTTTGTGAAATTCAATTTACATTTTCTCTTTTATCGAGTATTACTTTACTGCTCCATAAACAATGTTACGTACATTTTCTCAGCTTTAAGGGTAATTGATATCTTTGAAATTTAATCTCTTTTTAACTTTTGTTATGGATGTGTAGTAAGTGGCTAACCATTATTGATTCCTTCACCGTGAAATAATTATATTTGAAATTTCAACTCTTTTTCACTTTTGTTATGGATGTGTAGTAAGTGGGATTTTTTTAAACGTGTAGTTTTTCTTATTTTGATAAACTTTTAAATAAGGATAGGGTCACACTAATTCCCCACCTTAATCTTTTAAATTTCCCTACAATTTAGCCTTTTATTTTCTTGGACAATAAGATATGTTAGTGCCTAAATATAAGGATATGGATGGAGAAGTGGAAACACAAAACAAATGGATAGTCAATGACAAGAAACAGGAAACATAGGTATTAATTATTAAAATAAATCCAAAAGTATAAACGGGTATGAGTACGGCAAATTTAATCTAATTTTAACTATAAACTAGCCTTTGAGCACGCGCGTGCTCAAAGGGTCTTCTATTTTTTGGGTAAGGGTTAATTTAGAGCATTTATTGTAATTTGGGATTACTACATTTTCCAATCACAAAAAAAAAAAATAACCTAGGGGTGTGATGAGTATTATGTGCGGTGAAATAACTTTCCATAACAACGGCATACTTTTTTTTTTTTTTGTGGAAAATGTAGTAATCCCAATTTATAATCAATACTCTAAATTAATCCTTACCCACAAAATAGAACAGCCTCTACGCACGCGCGTGCTCAGAGGCTAGTATCTGTTTAATCTACTTTTATGATCTCTTTTTATTTTTTTGGTATAGCCATTGTAGAACTAATCAATAATGCATCTGATGAGGTAGGTTCCTTTCTGTTATCATTTCAATGACTGTAGTTTTTCTTCAAATATGCATATGTTATCAGTGAGGTTACCTTATCCACATTCCAGTTGAAGGAAAAAAAGAAAGAAAATGATCAATCAATATAAAAGTCATCACACATTGTGAATATGGTCATATTATCATAAAATTAAAACCATGTTTGTGGACCTTGAAGAGTACATATAATAATATACAAATACTTGAGAATCACATTAAAAAACTTTCATATAATCTATGGAAGCTACAAAAACTACTCTCCCCCCTACATTACAATCCCTACTTCCCCTGTCTGTTATGTATTGCCAAAGGCAATCATCAAGAGTCAAAGGGTGGAGGAGGTGGAAAAGCACTCCTGTACTCTGAAAAATCCGCTCTCAACACAGCAACCTCAGCAATAAGCCCATGTAAAAGCTGTCCATGAGCTGCTTGAGTCGTCATAAAGGTCTCCATCATAGCACGAAGAGAGAGAGAAGGAGGAACGGTGGGCTCTGCAGCTGTGCTGTCAGCATGTACCCCATCGACACCATGCAAGAGTAGTTGTAGGATCAACAAGACTCTCCTCAGCATGAACGTCTCCAATGGTGGACTGTACTCGTGGTCTTTTTGATGAACCAACACTCGATCCAACATTCTTCTTTTGTGCACTCCGCTGTTTGAGAAAGGTGGCTCCTATAGGGGCTGTGATGTGGATCAACTCTAGGGAAGGAAAGTTTTCTAACCCTAAAAAGTTTAGAACCCTATAGATGAAAACTGGGAAGAATAGACCATGCTTCTTACACTTGCTCCTATGCGCCTCAACAAGTGTTTGATAGAAAAGGGAAGGAAAACAAATGGAGGCATCAGTGACAAGGGCGTACAAAAAGAAACACCTCTCTATAGGAATAGTATGGACATGGGAGATGGGGAAGATGTTGTGACAAGCTATCCTAAAGAAAATATAATTAAGCTCGGTTAACTCACTCGAGTTAATTCTTGGGTCAGATCCCCATGTCACTGATCTTCTGCAAAGAAGAGTCATAACATCAGATATAGGAGGACGCTCCGAGTATGGATAAGTAGGTCTACTGACACGAGGTACATTAAGAACATTGGATACATCATTCTTAGTTATGACAAAACTTTGACCTCGAATCCAAGTACCCAATTTATCATCAGAACGAATATAGAGATTGGAATAGAACTCTCTTATCAGGGCAGCTGGAGGGGGTTGTAAATCTTTACATAAAGACAACCAGTTCCTACACTGTAGATTCCTATGGATAGAAAGAGGTAATTCATCTAGATTGATTTGTCTTTCTGGCCAAATATTCCTATACTAAATTAAGTTTTCAAACCTTTGCTCGTTTGTAACCGTTTGAAATGTTATTTGATCAAACACAATTGCAGGCTTAGATAAGGAGGCAGACACTCTTTTGGCTTTGGTTTTAATGGTTTTAGACTTCTTAGGAGCCATAACTAGGATCTACAAAGACGGAACGAAAGCACAACAGAAAACCAATATTCAGAACTGCGTTAGAGACACATAAACACAATGTACATATGCATGACAAAAAGACTACATGATGCATGGATACAATTGGGGCATGAATGAATGCATTGAAATGATCAATTTTCTGTATATACATGAACATTGACCCATACAGTCAAGTTATTTGAAAAACATGCGAACCCACAGTGCACATTGTGCAACGGGTGTAAAACCAGTGACTTCCAATCCATCAAACTTGCCACGATGGTCAATTTCAAGCAATTATACCCAATTCAACAAAACCCCAAATTCCATGAAGAACAAGATTGGCGAATGAACCAACATGCATACCCAGATGTGAAAATTTTGAATATAAACGATAGAGAACGTGCCGCCAACATGCATACACAACAACCCATGAACCAGTTCAGATCAAATGAAGCAATTCATCAAAATCCCCAAATTCCCAATATGAAGACATGAACCCTAATTTCCCATTTTTCACAAATCATGCGTTCTTTGCAATTAAAGGGTAGAAAACGTGTGTACAACATCCATACAAAAAAACCCATTACATATTTCACATCAAAACACCCACACCCATGAAAATCCCCAAATTCCATATGAACACATGAACCCTAAATTCAATGGGCTTTTACAAATCAACTATGTTTATGTAATTAAAGGGTACAAATCATATGAACAACATGCATACGTAAAAACCCATGAACCATTTCAGACCACAACACCCAAAATCATGAAAATCCCCACACTTGCATAGTTCAAAATTTCAGCTTTTACAGGGAGATTAATGCAGGATTTTCAGTTAATTTGAATGGGAAGCAAGGGTAAAAGAGTCTCACTACAGTTGAAGATCGATGTTTGGAGCCCGAGAAGTCGCTTTCGAGCCTGAGGAATCGAGAGCAATTGACTGCTGCTTCTGTGGGGAGTCGAGTGCAGCAATCCAACAACAGAAGAAAACACTAACCAGTCCAAATAAGGAGAATCCACATAACTAGATGTTAAAATAATCGAGTATTACAATACTCACTAACTATAAAGCCGAGTTTTATAAAGGTGACCGATCTAACACCAATCGAATAACAATCGGTTTTTACAAAAAAGTTTGGTTGGACTCATGCATTTTTCGATGGGTCGAACCCCAGTTTTGACAGATCCAGAAATTCTTCATCGATACTCGACTTGGCTGGTGTCGAGTTTTACAAGTATAACTCGCTTCCTCGGAGACCGAGTACTGTCTGGTCGTGGTGATTGAGAAACGACTACATATTACTCGACATTAGTGGTATCAAGTTACTATAACATAACTCGATTTCGCCAAAATCGAGTTATGTGGAAAACCTTTCCACAAGGATCATGATCTATGCATGTTTCTTTTGTTGTCAGCTGCAGCTCAGTTTTATCAATACACCAGCTATGTTATGTTTATTACAATGTTCATGAAGCACTTGTGCATTGCAATAAATACACTTGTTGCTTTTGAGATTGCCCCTGCTATAAATATGAATGCCACCAAGTTGTAGAAGCTGGAAATCATACTAAACATAAGGCATTGCTTGTAATAACTACAATTTACATGTAACTGAATTGTTCGCTTGACCAGCTTAGTGAAACCCCATCTAGTACATAACATTAATGCCACTAACAAAGTGCATGACCACATAAGTACAGAACTTAGTATCAACTTCCAAGCAAAAAATGACCAATCTAACACCGTCTTCTCGTCATGTGCCGGTTCAACTGGTGTCGTTCGAGTGCTTCCAATTAAAGAGTTAGGGATCATCCTGGCTGCGCAACGTACGTCCGTTATCACCCATCCACCTTGGCTGTCGTACCTACTGTAAACAGTTCAAATATGTTATGTACAATGGACCTATATAAGTTATTAACAAGCTACATAGCCACAACAACGCTTAGATTCATGACTTACGACGAATAATGTGACAAACAATTGAACAACCTCATTTCACGATTCTCCAGTGAGCATCATATTTAAATACCAACAAGGGACTCATTTGCCTATCCATGCATGAAAACCAATGTTTGTTTCATGACTAGTCCAAATACTTACTATGGCAATAGAGAACAAAGAAACTACTACTGAGTTGTTAACAGTCATGTAACGATTTATATGACAAAAGTTGTAGGAGAAATGGAAGCTTTACCTATGATGCAGCTCCACCGCTCGTTGACTCCGCATTTCGAGTAGGACATGTTCTACTGTTGTGCCCCTCTTGGCGACACAACCCACATCTTGACTTGGGTCCATTCTCAATCCATAGGGAGGTCGGTAACTCCTTATCATCCTCGTCCATCTCATTGCGGATTCATGTGGACTTTGGCCGACCTTTGTTCCGGATCAGTCGCGAGTTGGGCATCACTACTCTAGTTTCTTCCGGATCCGACCATGCTAATCTATCTTTCAACGGTTGGAATACCGGTTCGTAGCTGTGGTACCTATGAGTCACGCTATAGCAAGGATCAAGAAACTGCTGCGTATTGTGCTTATACTTAGCACAAATTGCTATTACGTGTGAACACGGGATCTTGTACGCTTCTCATTTCCCGCATGTGCATGTCATACCCCGAAGATCAACCCTATGCGTGTGTTGTCCGCCCCCATTACTTAGAGGATTACCCGGTGTGTCAACCTGATATAACCGCACTTATGCGCACATCCGTGTCACCATATAGTATTTTGCCTTCGCTTGATTTTTTTCGAACTTGTCCATGGCATACTTGCACCATTCTTGACCCGCTTCCAACTGATTTAGAGTGAGATTACGACGAGCGTCAAAGTACGAGTTCACTTTGAAAAATGTGAACCTCACCATTGCCGTTATTGGCAAGCTGCGTGCACCTTTCAGTACTCCATTAAAGCACTCTGATAGGTTGGTTGTCATTGCTCCGTATCAACACCCTCCGTCGTGTGCAAGTGTCCACTTTTCTTTGTTTTCAGCTTCGAGGTACCTGTGTGCAGCCGGTTTGACATTGCGAATTAATTCTAGTATGGCTTCAAACT
Source organism: Notholithocarpus densiflorus (assembly GCA_030021035.2). NCBI lineage: Eukaryota > Viridiplantae > Streptophyta > Magnoliopsida > Fagales > Fagaceae > Notholithocarpus > Notholithocarpus densiflorus. The sequence continues at coordinate 14,273,219 of JARYZH020000001.1, forward strand.
TTCTGACTTGATTCGCACTTACTGCCCTCCATACAAAGTTCTTTAACTCCGGAATTTTCCATTTTGTGTTAACATTGCTGGCTACATGGCGGAGGCAGTACCGGTGATGGGCCTAGGGAGGCTATAACCAAGTCATACTTATGTCATCAAAGCAGGCTTTTATCCCCGAACATCAGTCAGAGATGATGCAAAGATTGGTCCAGTCCATAAAAAATCGTTTTAGGCATGCCAAGAACCATCCTCATGTCTCCTTGCTCCCACTCTCAACAACGGCAAACGCGAGCGGATAAACCTCGTTGTTAGCATCTGTTGCCATTGCTATCAACAACTTCCCCTTGTACTTGCCATAGAGGTGTGTTGCATCGATGCTTATCATCGGCCTGCAATGCTTGAACCCTTCAATACACGGACCAAAAGCCCAAAAGGCACAGTTAAATGTGCCAGTTCCCGACACACCACGATGGTCGCACTTCAACTGTGTCACTGTGGTTGGATCTGCATCTTTTAACGTCGCCAGAAACCGAGGCAATTCTGCGTATGACTCATCAAAATCCCCATAGATGGCCGTAACCGCCTTCTGTTTTGCATCCCAAACCTTATAGTGAGACGCCCAATGGTCGTGCTTCGCATGCAGAAGACTACGCAAGGTTACTATTGTTCTTGAAATGTCTTCCCATACGTATGACTCAAGTGTGATGGCAATGAACTTCGAATCCATCATCCTTCCATCATGATCCACCTGGAGTGACGAGCAAGTGTGGGGACCCTTACATGTTGTGATAATCCACAGCTTGTGCCTTTTGCTACAGATAGCTCGAACTGACCATAGACATGCATCATGTACACACGTTACAACCAACCTCTTGGGGTTTGACTTCATGTACTTAAATTTCTTATTGATACCCACAGAGAACATGGTTAACGCATGCTCAGTTCATCCCCCGGTCGCCAACTCATCAGACTTGTTTCCAGGGAAGGTGATGGGTCATGAATGTTATACCATGTGTTTAACGTGAACCATTTGGGGTTAGGGTTCAGATTGGGGCAAGCATCCACGTTGTTTTCAACTTGTAGTTCATCTAAAAATTTTAGATTGTCCTCCGGTCCATTATTATCAATGAACTCCTCATACATATCTCGAGTGTCATCCATTCTGATTGCCTCGTCCAAGTAGGTTTGGATATCTTCACTTCCGTGAGTATACCCTCGACCCTCATGGGTATGGATAGACCCTAACACTTCGGCGTCTTTAATATTGTCCATAGCAACCACATTGCTTGTCCAACGTTGTAGGGCAAAGACGTCTCGGCTGTAACTGAAGGGTACACGATGGTTATAGGAATTGATTCTTGCTCTCCAGCTTTATTGGCATACTGCAAACCCCCGTCGACATTAAACCAATAGTGTCAACAGTTACATACAAGTCAAAACCTATGAATTGCGGTGGCCGCTTTATCATTCCCCACATTATGTTCACATCATCGCCGCATTGTAACAGAATTGAATTGTAGAATACTTAGGTACCCACCAGCTGCTGAGGAGCCCAAAATACAATGGAGATGTCATGGGAATCCTTGTCTAACCCCAGAGTTGACATTGTCTTCCTTTTCAGTTTTCTCATATGTATCCCAGGTTACACTTCAATGAGCGTCTGCTTTTGGTTCGAACCTCGGTATGATAGCCCGTGCAAATCATTAATATATGCCTCCCCGTCGTAGTAAATGTAGAAGTAATGCGGACTCATAATGGACCTGAACCACAAATAGTAATAATTGTATCATAATGTGTAATATTATGAAATCATAGGCTAACTATATATGCCCTATGTTTGGGTGTTCATGCAGCTAAACAAACCTAAGCAAATTGTGGTAAAAAAACCCATTTTTTTTATCATAAATTTTAGGCGAGTCATAAAGTCTTGATGCTAAAAAATACTATTGAATAATTGTATCATCTAGTCCATCAGACTGAGATTTTGAAAACAAAAATGTTCGCACAATGTGTTTGGGTTTCATGTAGGATATTGTTAAACAAATGAGAATTCAAAAGCATTGCAAATAAGGGAGATAATTCCTAGCATGCAACATGTACCACATTATTATGTTCAAATACCCCCCATTAAAGACCCACAACATTCAAAGAATTTGTGTTATCATAAATTGTACCACAGTGCATTGTTTTCAGATACCCCCATTAAAGACCCACAACATTTAAAGAATTTGAGTTATCATAAATTGTACCACACTATTATGTTCAGATACCCCCATTGATATGCAGGGTGTTTATTGAATTAAGTTAGTTAGATTAGAGGAGACTAACCTCCCAAAACATGAGAAAGAAAAGACCATTTGCGATTTAATTTGCTTGCTTTCTTATTCAAGTCTCACTGCTTAAATACAGTGCAGTTTACAAGCTGATACAATCGAATAGAATAAAAGATAACTCAAATAAATGAAACAATCTAAATAACTTAACTATCCCAAAAACTAGGAATCTTATTTGCTCAACTCCAATACTACTCTTATCAACGGTCCTTGAGTTAAGGAACAAACTTAATCCATTACCCCACAGCTCATTTAAACAAAATAATAATAATAATAACAATGATGCTGGGTTGATGTCTATCCGTATCTATCAGTTTTACTATTTTGTACATATTTTGTAAATATTTTGTCAGTTTTACTAAGAAGAAGAAGAAGAAGAAGAAGAAGAAGAAGAAATATATAGAAACTCCAGTAGTTTGTATGTCTTTCATGGCTCATAACACTTACCTTTCCCCCCCTACATTTAAGTTCCCTATGTTCAGGTTGTTCAAGTTGTATAAATTTCTATATAGCTATTTTTGTTTTCCTATTCTCGAGCCAAGAATAATATGCATAGATTTATAATTTAACTTTCCTTTTAAGCACCATAAAAAAGTGTAAAAATTCAATAAATTTGAAAACAAGGAAATAGACCAAGTTTCGATTTCACACTAGTCAATTAAATGACTAGAACTTCCCGTAAAATAAATTAGAGACACAAAAAACTCCTACATTTCTGCAACATTGTATGTCAAGTTTCAATAAACAGCTTATGGTTAAAAGGGTGTCAACAAGACTGAGCTTGTCTATTCTCATTGGATTATAGAAAGAATCAAAAAAAATTTGTGAAATGAACAAAGAATAACTTAGAATTAAGCAATACCAGCAAAAGGAAAATGTGTGGAAAAACTTTTGTGCCAACTATAAACTATTGAACTAAAATATCATTTTGGAGATTAACCAAATATATTTGTTGAGTCCATGAGATTAGGTTGGTAAATCATGAACAATCATAAATATTATGAGTTTTTTAGTGTGGCTTGAGTGTATTTGAATTCTATTTCAAGTCCTAGAAAAGATCAAGGTTCAAGCTTAAGAAGAACTTGGAGTTTTTGTAATCTCAATACCATCTCGACACCAACAGCTCAACGATCTTTTCGTTTCCTCACAGCTGCCTTGGCCGATCTCGTCTTACCTGAAATTGAAAGCAGAGCACATTACTTGAATGCAGTTTAAAGAGAGGGATAGACCATGTTTTGTACTGTGTACGTGTATGTTTATGTGTATTATTATTATTATTATTATTATAGCCCATTATTATTTGGAATAAAAGTAGTTTTTATAGAGTAAAACTTGTGAAAAAAATAACCATATACATAACCGTACTCACTCATAATTAATTCACAGTTATTGATATTATTATATGCATTTAGTCCATTGGCATATCTAAATGAACTATTAGATATGTACATTGGGTCGTTTTCCCTTTCACATAAATGCATGCATGCATGCTTCTCATCTTATTGTTTAATTAAATAAATTTGGAAGAAGTTCGTAGGGAATGCATGGTATTTACCGTCACCAGTCTCGTAACTAGGGGGATGTATGTCAGTGCAGAGTGATCTTCGCAACCCATGTACCGGCTCAATATTTTCACTCCATATTTGATCAATCTGTGCAGCTAGTTCATCGGGGTTAGGAAGTGATGGTTCCTGGGTGGGCTAAGCCTGAACTACAGGTAGGGTCAGTCGGCCAGGTGTAGGTACAAATATACAGCCACCCTCGTGGGCAGAGTCGTTGAACAATGGAGGAGACAGCCGAGTGGGTGGTGGCGACCGAGGGCTGGCTTGAGCATAGGATGTGTGTTCTGCACTATCGTCATGGCCAACGGGGTGGGATGGCCCAGCAGCAGCGTCAGGCATGCATCGCGATGACCCGGTGCCATCCATGTACATGTCCCAATCGCCCTCTAACGCCTCATCATCTATACAAAAACAATTGTATTCATTAAGATGACAACAAGGGATTGAGTCAGTTTGATCCGGGATAAGTGAGAATCGTTTCAGTTTTTTTAATAGAGTGGTGTTAAGCCATTGAAATTTGTGAAATCAGCAGAATGGGATATCATGTGTGGCTGTGATGAAAACATACTTCGCTACTATAATATGTCCTCTGAATAAATTACAACTGAAAGTACTAGAATTGGAAGTCAGTAAGAATTGGAGGTATTAGAGGTGGAAGTTACCCGTCTCATCCTTATCCTCACAACTGCGTATGGGTGCAGGCGCAGGCGCAGGCCCATGACCACCTCTATGACCTCCACCGCCTCCACGCCTTCCTGACCCACCACCTCACCTGCCACGGCCTGTGGCCTGTGTGCTCGCCTCACTCGCCGTACGCGCGTTCTCCAATGCCACTCGGCTTAACTCTCCGACAACATCCAGCGTATGTAACAAGTGGTTGTACATTTGGGAACCTGGTTCGCATTGCAATAGTGCTGTAACATTGGACTCAACCTGTGAAATAAAGGAGTCACGTTAAAACTTTTCTGGTTACTTTAGTGTTGTGCAAAACTATGCCTTTAAGAATTGAGAAAGTATAAAGATTTAATCGCAAATCGTATGATTGGTAATTCATGACCGATTTGGAAACATATTATACATGATGAGCTTATTCATATATAGCGCTACTATTGAAATGGCTTTTGAAATGGCACACCAGCACATATTGGTTGTGAAAAATGCATATCTAGTGGCAAGAAATGAAATGTTCTCTAGAATGAATGTCAAAATATTGATTCAATGGCTCCATAAAACATAATTTTTAGAATGCATGCAGCAACACACATATATTGTCAATCCATAAAAGAAGCATCGAATTGTTGCCTTACCAGGATTTCCTAATACGCCGACTCTTGTGTAATGTACCGTTTGGTCGTCCTTCGGTACGACTCCATGTAAGTAGCAAGGTACATCGTGTCCCCATCCAATGTCGGTGCGTCAGCAAGACGTTCCCCTCTATGGGTCCATCGGTCAATGTAGACAGCATGTTCTTGCACCCAATCCCTCTCTAGTTTACCTTGGAGGGAGATTCTATGGATATCAATCGACGTATCCATAAGATCCGGTGGCACTTGCTTCATCCCAAACTGACGAAAGACATGTTCGGGATGATGATCCTCTATTATCCAAAAATAGATCAACGGCACAATGGCCCTCCATATATGTCGGTCGGTAGTGCAATATGGGGGCAGCGAGTCTAGGACATCCCTATACGGCTCCCAAACAACCTGAATAAACGGTCAACAAAAAAACAAATCAAATACGTTATTAATTATACATATGCAGTAGTTGACAACCCTACCAAGTGAAAAACAAAACTAGGGAGAACTATATCCTCATGACATGAAGAGGTAGAATACCTGGTGTGCCTGTATACTCAACAGTGATGCACGATACGCAATTAGCACATATGTGGCATGCTTTGTCGTGCTCTTCAGCCCCTTCCATCTAGTAAACATACAATTTCGGACAATGCTTATTAGTTAATATCAAACAACAATGCTGTCATAAGAGTAAAATGCTTAGCAAAAGACATTTCACTTATATATATGTTATTTTGCTCAATAGGGGCAAAAGCCTAGAATCTCCTTGGAGTGTTGTTCTTTCTTGGTTGGGGTCCAAGATTTTATTTTGACTCCTTATATTTGTCTATTGCATCACCCATTTTGTATTGTGGGCTCTACTTGGTCCTCCTCTTAGGGGACTATAGGCTGCTTCCAAGGGCGCGCTCACTGTCGTAAAGGTCAAATAAGACCAACCAAAGCCCTCTCTCTCTTTCTCTCTCACACAAACACAAACGCATTCACTATCATTTATTTCTCACTTTCACCACCACAGGACATTGATAAAGCAATCCAATTTATTAAAGCACTTCATCGCCCCCTTGCTTTCCTCTTTTGATTTTTTGAAGGCTCTCTCTCTTTCTCTCTCTCTCATTTGAATTCTTATAATAAACCCTACAAGGTATCACTCTCAAGATAATATCATCTCTCTTTACCATCTTCAGCTCTAAGCTTTCACATAGGCCAACCCTTGACAAAGTACCAAGTGATTCCTATCTAGATGCTTATCCCTTAAGACCCAGACTTGAATGATTTTATATATTTCTTTCATTTTGCATGGCTAGTGATGCAATCTCTCCCTATCTTACTTCTATGACCCTCTTCTTCTTTCTATTGTTACATGTCTCTAATACCACCATGGTTGACAAAAACCTTAGGTTTTCACCACTTGTTGCCTCTAGATATGGATCCATGAAGAGAAACAACATGGAGTTCACTTCAAGAACACTTGGGGTTGGCAAGTCCAAGACCAATTCAACATGCAAAAGTGAATCAACTACAGCCAATGCTATCCATGTTCCTTCACCAGGTAGAAGGAAAGGAAGGTACCAAGCTAGTAAATCACCATTGCCATGGCAAGACAAGATCTTCAATGCAAGTGAACATGAAGATCCAAGTGGTCCAAATCCCATTTCCAAAAGGTAAGTAACTAAGCAAAACAAAGAAAAAGAAGAAGAGGTAAAAAAAAAAAAAAGTTTCTTCCATCTTTGTGGTTTGTAATTTTTCTTTTCCATTTTATATACAATTAATTAGGCTACTACAATAGTGACATATCTCTACAGTTTATTCTTATTATTGTTTTCCAAATAGAACCTACCAACCAATCATTTAACTATGAGGATATGTATATGAGATTCTAGTATTGATCTTTGGTTTCTTTCTTTTTTTTGGTGGAGTGTCATCGTTATGCTTCCCTTCTCTTCTAGTTACTACTGTGTTTCCTTTCACATTTCTTTGTGGATGAAGATGAACTCACTGTTTAATTTTTATTTTATATGCAATTATTTGTAAAGGATGTTGTTGCTTTTTGCTACTGTTTAATTATATATTTATCTATGATTAGGAGAAGCACTTGTATCAATTACTAGACAAGAGTCTATTCTCATACCTATTCCTCATTAATTTTTGTTACAGCACCGACAGAAGTAAAGACAAATATCTTGGAGGGATGTGATCAATGTGTTCGGGGGCCTCTTTCGGATGCCCAGCCACGTGTGGTCCGTTGGAGGGATGACCTTACTAGGCTCGGGTTCTTTTTGGGGAGTTGCGTTCGGAACTTAACATTGGGCCACGTGGTCCAACGGCTACCGGCGTATTTTTAAGCCTACAAAATCATTAAAGCCAAAGTCTAAGAATCACGATAATGGTCGAATAAATATGTAATATGTGTTTGATATGATAGCTTTGATTAGTAGTTGTAATAACAATTGAAATAAAGTAGTATTTATTTAGAGGTAAAGTAATCATGTACTCAATGATGTAAATTTAAAGATATGGAAGCAAAGTCACTTATCTTTGTACGGTTTATAGCTCCAGCTGTGTAGCATCAGTGAGCTGATAGGATTCCAGCAGAATGCCAGCAGTAGAGGCTAGTTAAGCTTGCCCCTCTTATCATGCATTTAAATGAGTTTAAGTCGTGGTTAATAGTTGTAATAGTTGTTGGAATAAAGTAATATGTATTTAAATGTGAAGTAATCATATACTCAATGATGTAAATTTAAAGATAAGGAAGCAAAGTCACTTATCTCTGATGGTTTGTAGCCCCAGCTGTATAGCATCAGTGAGCTGATAATATCCCAGCAGAGTGACCCCAGCGGTAGAGAGGCAGTTTGCCATGATAACTTCAAGATTGAGGGGAAACAATGGGTACAACTGGAGGGAGAGAGAGTATGTCCAGCTATGTGTAAGGGTTGGTTAAGCTTACCCCTCTTATCATGCACTTAAATGAGTTTTCCCCTTGACAATGCTCTTTTAGTTGTTGTGAAGTTATGAATAGTGTTGCCTTCCATGAGAAGGGCTTTTGTATGGAGTATATGTGCCTTCTAAGAGAAGGGCTTTTGTAAGAAGTAGTTGTGCCTTCTAAGAGAAGGGTTTTGATATGAGATCTTGGTGCCTTCTAGGAGAAGGGCTTTAGTAATAGAAGTTTATGCCTTCCATGAGAAGGGCTTTTAGTATGTGTGTTTAATATCTCTTGAGAAGTGTGGAGATGGTAAAAGATATAGATGTTTTGTGGGATGTAGTATTTGTAATATGTATGATATATGGAAGTATGAGAGACATGGAGGTTAAAGATAGTAAAAATATGAGATAATAACTGCTAGAGAAGTTGTAGAGATTGCTTTCCAAGAGGAAAGATTTTGTAAGAGAAGAGTATGGAGATGTGTTTAGGTATTTGGAGATAGGAGCAGTAAGATAGGTGTAGAAGAGTATTGAGATGTGTTTATGGGCAGTAAAACAGTAGGATTTCAGAGTAAGAGAGTATGAGAGTGGAGCTTAGAAGAGTTGTGGTGTGTTATATGTAATGTTGTAGTAAGTGTGTATGAGATTGTGTAGGAGAAGTGAAGAAAGAGATGTTTAGAGATATGGGCAGCAAGATATATGTATTTTCAGAATATGGAGAGCGAGATAATGAGTATAAGAGAGTAATAGTATTGTAGTGTGTTTAGCAAAGCTGCTGGGATTTTTTGATGGGATTGTATGAAGGCTTATGAATGGCATTTATGAGCTAAGCGCTGAAGAGTTTAGTTCCTAATTTAGAAACTAAAAAACTCCCAAGCTCATTAAGACCTTAAGAAGATTATTAAAGGGAGAGAGAATAGAGAAGTTTCATGAGAGAGTTGTTCTCCATTGGTGTCCCTCTTTTGAGGTGTTGATGAAGGGTCCCCTTTAGAGCTGAGTTTAAAGGGGTATTTTAGCAAAGAATATCAGCCAAAATCTGTCCCAAATAGCAATGAATCTTCAGAGAATCCATCTTAAGATTTGGCCAAAAATAGTATGTTTAGCTTTAAGGTATTCTTGCTGTTTTGGGTAAGAGCTGCTGGGGAAAGAGCAACAGAAAAGGAAGGTATTTTAGCAAGAGAAAGGTAGTTTCTTTAGTTGGTTTTGGTTTTAGCCAAATGTGGAAAAATCAGTAATGTTCAGGTTGCTGGGTCAGCTGTCACAGTTGTTCTGAAAAAGCTGTCCTAGCTGTCAGGGAAAAGCTATGATAGCTATCTTGAGACAGCTGTTTGCTTTGGGCAGAAGCAAATAAGGTCAGTTGGGTGATTTTAGACTGCTGGAGAGGACATTCAGCATTTATTTTATGGATTTGGCTGAAAATGGTAAGATCTCTTTCAAGGGTATCTTGCTATTTTGGGTATAGCAGCTGGTTGCTGGGATTTCAGCATTAAATGGCTGATGATATCACTTCCAGTCAGGTGTCAAATGCTGAATACACTGCTGGGGTTCAGTTGGAAATGTTTCTTTTTTTGGGTGTTTGTGTTTTTGGTCCAAGGTTCCATTACAACACATTTTTAGCAAGTAATAGAAGGATTGGCTGAAGGCTAAGGAAGCTTTAGAGATTTAGTCAAGGTCTCATTGTGTTGTGACATAATCTTGGTGAGCAAGAAGAGTATTTAATGCTTTGCTCTGGCAGTTGGCAGAGAAATATAAGGTCTGATTGTGGCAGACAGCAGCTGCGTATCATAGATATCATGAATATTTTGTATATATTTGGAGATAAAAGATAGCCAATCAGATTAGGCCATGTGTTTGAGTTGGATTTTAGCTGAAAGTAGTAACAAGATTTATGTAGAATAATATAATGAAGTTTCTAAATTTGTATAGCAACAGCTGGGGATTGAATGAACAGTTATCTTCCCAGCAGTTAGATGGCTGGAGATATTGAGTATTTGTCACATGATGAATATTAAGTTTTAGGAAAAGAGCAATGTAGAATTTTATCATCTAAAGTGCTATGTGATAAGAGGTGCTTACCATATGTTACCCGCTACACACGGAGTCGTCAGAGTTTAGGGAGTTGGAGAAGACACGCCAAGCAACATGTCCCTTTTATCAACTTTAAACCGCTGGAGTTTTACTGAACATACCTCTTGGCCCTCCAAACCACGACTCCCAAAGAGACTTATGAGCTTGGATCATAAGCCGAAGATGAGATGACGTACCTCGGGTTTTGTTGTCATTTTATGTAAATATGGGCTCTTGTTGAAGAAGCCACTTGCCATGAGTGTAAGGGAGGTAATATAGGCCGTGACCTTTGATTCATTGCTTAAGCCCAATCCATATGTTGATGTTGATGATGTTGTGGGGTCATGATCCCAATTGATGAAGAGTAAATGTGGACCATGAATCCGCCTCTAGAAGTAAGGATCTTGCGGGCCATGTGAGCCCAAATCATGTAGTTGAATGAGATATGAGCTTATTTTAGGCTTTAAATAGATTTACCCAAAAAACCAATAATATGTTGATGTGGCATGGGTTGCCAATGAAGTAATGCCACGTTGGCCGAAAAAAGGGTCCTCAACACAGTGCGTGATCAAGTTCCATGTTTGGAACCTCCCCATTGAAGACCCACAACATTCATCCAAATTGTGTTATCATAAATCGTACCACATTATTATGTTCAGATACCCCCCATTAAAGACCCACAACATTCATCCAAATTGTGTTATCATAAATTGTACCACATTATTATGTTCAGATACCCCCCATTGAAGACCCATAACATTCAAAGAATTTGTGTTATCATAAAGTGTACCACTCTATTATGTTCAGATACCCCCATTGAAGACCCACAACATTCAAAGAATTTGATTTGTTATAAATTGTTATCAGTTATTACCTATCAGCTGAGATGTTGACAGAACGGAGAAGACGTGGACAACAAACAATTAGTGCACTTGGTGAAGCTGGTCAATTGAACTTGAAACTGGCAGTAGTTGTGACACAACGGTAGAACTCTCAGACCGGTCCACGTTCAGAAGGGAACCAACAGTTCATGCATGGCAAATGGTCAGTGGCCCTAGAAGGTGGGGGGGGGGGGGAGATCATAATTTAACAGTACTTGATTCTATGTAAATCGAGTTATAAATAACTCGGTTATACAGAAACTGAGTACCATTAAAATCCCGGTACTATTGTCGCTATAACTCGGTTATAGTGGAATCGAGTTTAATGTTACTCATCCCTGACGAAATTGAGTATCATTTAGTTCACCTAAATGTAGTTGGGCAGTAGTTATACATACTCGTCTCTTTCACAGGCGAGTTGTATAGGTAACTCGATTTTGTAATAGTCGAGTACTTTGTACCCTTGTTATATTAAAACACAGCTTCCTCTCATTCTGGTTGGGGTATGGGCAGAAGAAAACATTCAGACATGGAGAAGAGACGCCTCCTTCGCTTCTAGAGGTAACATGCCCACGTGTTTTATAGTTGTCAGTAAACAATTTACTGCTGTATAGTTATAGATTATGCAACTGTTTGTCAGATCTTGGAACAAACAACGTCAAGGTTACTATAGTCCACCGGCACCTGTTGGTAAAGCGACATGGTACATGTTTATCTAATACCTCAGATTCAAAACTTGGTAAGTTCTAACCCAACTTGTAGTTCATGCAGTTTTAACATACAATGCTGTTGTCTGTTCCTCTTTTAGGGTGGCAGATACTATGTTGTGTTCATTGGTCGTGCTCCTAGCATATACGACAATTGGGCAGAAGCAAGTAGACAAGTTCATAAATTCGTGAACGCCGAACACAAGTCATACAAAGATCGACGGGAAGCAGAATCTGCATACATGGAGTTCATGCAACGTAATGGTAGGAACATGCAGTATGGTGCTTCCCCATCGTGGACATCTCCTACCATGTCGACATCAAGCCCGGGGGGGACGTCTCAAAGCGAAGGAACCAGCTATTGCGATGGAGACGTTAGGAACAGATTGTTGAGGTATCAACTAGACGTTGCCATTGAGGAGCGTGACCACGCAAGGGGGATTGCAACCTTGAGTACTAACATGCTCAATGAAGTGGTAGCCCATGTTATGGGGGATGATGAAGTTCATGATTCGACACGACAAGGAAGCGCAAAATGAAGGCGAAACTATGGCTCCTACTTGTGGCATTTATGAATCTAGTAATACTAATGACATGTGTTTTTATGCCCCCTACGCCTCAAGTTTTCACTACAGATGGGCTGAAATGTTGTTGAATAGCATTTTCATTTCCCTTTTGAACTTTTATTGGAATCTGTCTTGCCCTGTTGGCCTATAATTGCTTGTATTGTTGTTAACATTGGCTAGGTTGTTTTGGTAATTGTACTTGGATTTGGATAGCCAACAAGTACTTTCTTTATATCTTTTTTGCTTAGGTCAAAAAACATACACTTGTTATGAAGAAGTTGCGAATATAACGGGAAATCTAAAAAGTCATAACGCTGATGTAATATACCCCCTGTCTGTTATGATTCTGCAGCATGAAATGGAGCCATCTTGGAACATAAAATCCAAAAATGCACACCACCTAGCAATGAAACATGTATGGGCATTTGCCAAACTGTTTCATTACGTAATATGCAATTATACACATATGGACCTTAACATATAGAAATGTACATTTCCATTGCATTTAAAGATATTGTCATTTTACATATAGAAATCTATATTTCCATTGCATTTAAAGGGTTATTATATAATTTATAATTTAGATAGCACACTTTGAATATGTCTAGGCCCATAGATTAAGCAATTTGTAGACTTAAAAGACTATTGAGAATGAACTGTTTGAATCAAGTCTAAAAAAATATGAACTACTATATATCATTTAGATGAAAACTTTTATCATAGATACATTCATGTTTTTTTGCAACAAATATAAATCACGCAAACTTAATAATTTTATATTATATGCTAGCATCGTCTCTGCTTCTTCTTCTTCTTCCCAAAAATGTTATGCATCGTCTTTAAAAGATGCAAACAATATTGATATTATGGGAAAAGTTACATAAAATATTGAGAAAAAGTTACATTATATTACAATCTAATTGACAAGGTTTTTTAAATATTTAAATCTTTCTATTTTTCATATCACTGACGTGTTTTACAATTACCACATGTAACAACTTAAGTCTTAATATTCTTAAGTTGTTTCGGAAAAAAATAAATAAATAAATAATAATAGTACAAATGGTTGTCACGAAAGAGGAGTTCATGTAAAGTTTTTTTGCAAAATGAAATATTTGTTTTGTAAGGCCACAAAACTTGATAATTTGCAAATGATGGAACCACTTGCAACAATATTTGCATAGTTATGTAGTTCCAACTAAAGCAATTGTGTATACTTTTAGTCTTCCAAAAACACACATCTACAAGTGGTTAAACGTTCATCTTGGGAAGTTTTAACTTTTCATATAATTTTACTTTTACATATTCATCTATTTTAATTTAGTTTTTTTTTTCAAATAAAGAACAAACTTTAATCTAGACATTTATAAGTAAACAATTAAATTATGATTCATGAATAAATAAAAAATAAATAAAAAATTATCTATGCATAATTATCTTGTGCGGTTGTAACTTTACATATAATTTCTGTTTATATATCATCTACTTTAATTTAGATGTTTATAACTTAATAATGAAATCTATATACAGGGTAATTAAAACAATCATACTTCTACAATTCAAAAAGTCACAATTTCTTTTTTTCAAGAAAAGGCCTTTTACACTAGGGGTGGCAATTCGTGTTCATGTGTCGAGTTGAGCTGTAAGTATTATGTTATATGGGTCTACACAAACCCGACCCATTTAGTAAACGGATCAGGACTCCTCAACCCTAACACGACCTGTTTATTAAACGGGTAACCTGACACGACACGTCTAACCTGTTTAACTAGTAGGTCATCTTAAGGTCGACAAAAATAACCTATTAACAACCTGTTTGATTATGACCTGAACAACCTATTTAATTAAACATTAAACTTAACTCGAATAACCTATTATCAACTCCCATATATCTAAATTCATAATTCAACCATAAATCAAGTAATAAAAATTCAAATAATAACAAAAGCAAATAATTCTTTCATTCCTTCAAAATAAAATTACTTGTCCAAAAGGTTCCACCCTCCGTACTATCAAATTCAATAATATGTCAAAGTTCCATATTAAATAACCAAGATTATTACATGGCATCCAAGTTCCATATCAAAAACTAAAAGACATTACAAATTAAGAGAATAAAAAACCAAAATGATTACATGGCATATCAAAATATCCTTGATGGCAAAATCCAAGTCCAACCATCCAAGTGCCATATCAAAAAGTAGAAGACATCACTGATTAAGAGACTGGATTAGAAGAGATTGAGGGTTCCATTGAAGAGGTGTCTTCCTTGTGCTCATTGTTATTGATATTCATGCTCATTTTATCTACAATGAGCTCTTCCAATTGTGATTGTGCAAGTTCTACATCAAATAAATTTAATGAAACAATAAAAACTTATCTACGCATTATAAATAAGAAATTTAAAAACTGTGGGTAATCAAGCAATTGAAGCAATGAATCAATTATATAAATAAGTAATATGCATAGTAGTAATTACTGGTAATAAAATTGTCGTGTCTACTGTCTACCAAGTCTGCCAACAAAATCTATAAACTATTATATTTTGAATATGCATGAATATAATTTGTATTATTTTGGTCAACCATACCATCATGCATCATTCAACTCAATTTATTCCATTTAAATTCTCAAAAATATTGTGCATATTCTATATGTTCTATTTTGATAACTCAAAGCCTCTGTCCATAGAGCAACTTTTTTGCCATTTAAAGTTTTCTCTACACCTTTTCATGATTAATATTTAAAATAAATATTGACATTTTATGGGAAATTTAGAACCTTTGTGACATATATATTATTTTCTTTTTAAAAAATCATCATAAAACTTAGAACTCATTCAGCCAACATATAAATAAAAAATACATTACCTATATCTGCCACTGTAGAAACGGGAATGCTCAATGGCACTTCAAATGTCCTTGGACATAACTCCAAATGGTGCTTCAAATTTTCAGTAACATATGCTCCGGCAGCAATATATTCCTTTCCACACTTCTTGCATTTGCATGTAGGCTTTTCTTCATCTTTTGTCGGAAGCATCTGAAAGTAACACCAAACAGTTGAAGTCCTCCTCCTTTTGTAGACTTTGAGCTCAGTCTTAGCCTTCTTTGGCAGAGGAAGTTCAGCCACTTCATCAAGTTCATCTTAGTCAATGTCTTTTCCTTCACACTTAATGTCAATAGGAATCATCTCATCACTTTCCATCTAGACCAATTTAAAGAAAAATTATTGATAAGAAATTTAGTAATTCTAAGAAAAATTAAAGAATGACAAAAGAATTTAAAATCAACAAAACAAACAAACAAATCTACTATTAGTACTAAACAGTCAACATTACAATGATTATGGATCTTCGGTTATTTTATTTTAAGATGTCAGAAACAGAAAAAACTTGAGAATAAATCATAGAGCAATACAGATTATTTTAAAATCAGCAACAAATAAACAGATCTAACTTTATTTTTTATATCAAGATCTCCTATTAGTACTAAAAATCACCAGTATAGTGATAAACACAAAACAAATGGATTTTCTACACAGTGACTGTTTTCTGCACAGTGGTGTTTTCTGCACAGTGTTATTTTCTACAGTGTTATTTTCTGCACAGTGTTATTTTCTGCTCAGTGTTATTTTCCAAACTAAAGATTGGGAAAACTAGGGTAGAGAGTGCAACAAGTTTTTTGAAAACACCTTGCCTGATAGGTGGTGATATGCAGATTGGCAAAGGATAACAAAAGAAAGTTTAATCTAAGAAATCAGAATCTAAGGTTAAAGGCATGAATCGTGTAGAATGTTATATCAAATAAGCAGTACTATTTTGACATGCATGATATATTCATGCTTATTGCATCTGGATTAGGTAAACAATAGAGCAGAAGCTGCTGCTCTACCCAATAGATTAAAGAAGAGAATAAAAAAGAGAGCTTTTTTAAAAAAGAATTGTGAACTGGAGAGAGTAGCCTATGAACAAGTTAGCTTTGAGGTGATTACGAATTCCATGTATGAATTATGATTCGTTCACTGTTTAACTTCTGATTTATTTAAGCCAACAATAGTTGCTTCATTGCAAAACCATGACATGCTTATTGTGTGGAATAGCTCAAGTTCTAACTAATGGAGCTACCATAAATTTTGAACTTTTATGACTTCTTATTAAACATGAATAACATTCTAATCATCGTTGGAAAGATTCAAACTAGAAAGTGAAGATTTCATCTTTTAGATGTCTACAGGCATCAATTTATTTTAATTTTTAAATTTTTGGGTGATCAACTGGAGGCATCAATTTTTAGTGCACATATAAATGCCGTAATATTATTGTTGTCTTCCCACATCAAGAGGGCTCTTCGAAACTGCCACAAGCTCTACTCTATATAAAAAGAAGGGAACAACAGAAATGACCAAAACATAAAGCATTCTCTCAAGTTAATCAATCAAATAACCATGCGGAATAAAAAACCTTCACAAATCATGAAAAGTCCTCATTTGAAATACTTTTAGCATTTACCTATCCTATACTCAACCTACTTACAGTAATTTTTCTGCTCAGTGTTATTTGTTTGCAGTGTAGTTTTTCTGCTTGTTGTTTGCTGTAGTGTAATTTTTTAGCTGTGTTGTTTTCTGCAGTATTTGTTTTCCTGCAGAATAGGTTCGGTTTTCCCCTATTTTGATGTTTCAAGGATCTTATGCCCTGTTTATTATACTTTATCTAATAAAACTTCCATCTTTTATCTCAAACAAAAAAAAAAAAAAATCAACATCATAGCGATTAACAACATAAATGAACGGATCTACAATTATTTTGTTTTAAGATGATAGATACAAAGAAACTTGAAAAGAAATCATAGAGCAAGACCCAGTTATTTTAAAATCAACATAAAAAACAAACAAACAAGTCTACTATTAGTACTAAACAAACAATCGACATGATAATGATTAACACAGTAAACAAAATCTACAATTTATTGAAAATTTCATTAGTAAGAAAACAAAACAAAAATATATAACATATATACCTTGCTAGTGGATTCGGTGGTTGAAAGCTGAAGAAAAAGAACAGAGGGCAGCCACGGTTTTGAGGAGAAGATAAATTGGAGGGGTCGGCTAGGGATTTGAGGGGAAGAGAGAGTAGAAGGTTGAAAGACATGTTTCAGGCTAGAGTTTTGATTTTATACTGTAGAATCAATCTGTAGATCTGTATTTGTAGTGTAGTGTAGATCAAAGAGGGGTGGTTGGAGTTTTGAGGAGAATAAGAAGAGTCACAGACAAAGTAAAGGTTGACGAAGAAACCAAGAGACAAAAGATTGAGATTGAGATTTGAGAGAGGCGTGAGGTCTGGTTCTGAGGGGAAGACCAAATATCTAGTGTCGAGTTTTACATTAATTATCGTCATAAATACTCGACTGCACTGGTGTCGAGTTTTATACATATTGCTCACTGCCTCGAAGGCCGAGTACAGACTGGTCGTGGTAATCAACAAGGCACAGTAATCAATGGTCATATAATCGAGTACAATAATACTCGCTACCTCTAAAGCCGAGTTTGATAGCGGACCGATCAACAACCAATCGAATACCAATCGGTTTTTACAGAGAAGTTTGGCTGGACTCATGCATTTTTTCGATGGGTCGAATCGTAGTTTGACTGATTCGTCATCAATACTCGACTACTCTAGTGTTGAGTTTTATAATTATTCAAATGAAGCAATTTCTAATAATTTATTCACACCAATTTAGCATACCAAATGAAGTGTTGATAGATCAAATGCAAAGAACAAACTTTCTGCAGTATTTCAACAATCTTATTCTGTCAATACTTAAAAAGATTATATGCAACAATAAACTGATGGAAGGAATATATTTTCTGGATTTGAATTGATGTGCAATATGAGTTGTTAGTTCCTTTTTTTGGGACATGAAATTCATGCAACTCCTGCTTTGTGTATATTTAATTTGCTTGTTCGATTGTATTTATATTTGAATGTATTTCAACAAATCTATTGCTAAATTTAAAATTCCAGAATTTAAATTTCCATCCACAAAATTATATTGCATTCATCAGTTTTATTTCCAAAACACTATATTGCATTCATCCTGAAGAAATCTATAGCTAAATTTACACTAGAGTATTTTTCTTATAAAAGAGAGCCACATAGAAGGAAAATTTCAACAAATCTATTGCTAAAATTAAACTTCTTGAATTCAAATTTCCATCCATCATCACTATATTGCATTCGTCTAAAGCTGCCTTTGTTCAAATATGCAGTACATAGATACAAAAATATAGAAATGAACTTTTCCATTGCACATGAAAATATCCACCCTTTGCAATTATAATTGGTACCTAACTAGAAACAAAAATATAGAAATGAACTTGTCCATTACATATGAAAATATCCACCCTTTGCAATTATAATTGGTACCTAACTCGAAGCTTACTCAAACATGCACATATAGGACCTAAGATGCTTAAGTAGCTTCATTAGTTACAAAATATGTTTAAAAAGATTCTATAAACTCAAATCAGCTGTCCAAAAATTCTATCCAAGTTGTCATATATGCTCTCCAAAAATCTGTCAAAGTCTTCTATGTCCAAAAAATCTTGTTTTCAGTTTTGTCCACTAGCTGTTACATCAACAATAAGACGTTGTCCAACTACCATGCAAAAAACCAGGAAAACAACCAATATGGTGGTTTTCAAAATTTATCAATATTAGGATCTACTGAAGCCTGCAAAATATGCCACCAAATATGAATCAGTAAATGAAAAACAAAAAAAACTAAAAACTAAAGGAAAATATAAGTTTAAGTTATAGAAAAATTCATAACGTCTACGCACACCTGACTTAAGCCATATATCCCAACGTGATCTTGTCCAACCAAAAAGTCACACTTCAGAAGATTCCTACACTATTTCCTTGGGTATGGAGGAAATCCCTGTCCATTCTATAATTCTTGGGTATGGGGCCATAGCTGTTGGCCAATCATGGCATTTTATTAATAAGTTTTATTTAGTTTATGGGTGTTCATCCGTGTGGGTTTTGGTTCAATTCATTGAGGGTTTAGTGTTCAGGAAAATTGTGGGCGGATTCAGTTTATGTTTCTTCTTACTCGTTCGCAATCCTACATCAAGTCTTTTCTCTTCCCTATTAAAACCCTGGTCATTATTGAATCCTAAAGCAAGGAAGTTATGACTCAAGAACAAGTTTTGTTTATAAATGGTTCACCTGCATGCATCTCATCCTCACTCAACATGCTCTTGTCCCCTAAAATCATTCAAATGAGGTTCCCCTCATGAATCTAAAACCATAGACAAGACCAAAAGAAATTGACCCAGCAATGCCTTTTTCTTTGTACCAAGACTAGAAGAGGTTCTTAACTAATGTAGAAGAAATGCCTTTTCTATTTTCCACTTACCAATACCCATATCAGAAATGCCTTCTCTTTGTACCAAGTACGCTGGTCCTGCGACATATGTATGGTCTGAAATTTAAGAAGTTGTTGTCTCTAACATGCTATGTCCAAGCTGAAACATAACACTTGTGTTGTGTCTGTGTCCAAATTTCATAGATCTAATTTGATGTGCAGGGCAGATTTTAATAATAATAATTTGATGTGCAGGGCACCTTTTTTCCATCACTTTCTTGCAAATCAAACAAAGCTTAAAGCAAGGAAGGAAATTTATACACAAAACTAAGCAATTTCAATTTCTAAGCCATGCTGGACTTATGTATATCCAGAGAGAGGAGAGAGAAATTTAGTTGCTTAAAAGTAACAACTTCCTTTTATAGCCAAGAAAAATCCCAACTGTCCAATATTGTTTTTGATTTTTCTCTTTTTTTTTGGTTGTGAATTGTAATTATCGAAAAATGAACCTCAAAACTAAAATAAATTAAAAAGTCCAGATATTGGGCAAGGTTTTACCCCCATATGCTCCACATCATCAACAGCTCAACGATTTTTTCGTTTCCTCACAACTGCCTTGGCCGGTCTCGTCTTACCTGAAATTCAAAGCAGAGCACATTACTTGAATGCACACATTCCCTAACAGCCAAAGTAGAGTTTAAAGAGAGGGATCGCACATTCCCTAAGGCCACAATGATGTGGAAAGGAGCTATATAGCTTCTCTTTTATTCATCCACTAAATAGACCAAAGCAAAATGTGTGTTTAGGGGTCAACACTCAATAGGCTACATCATTGTGCAGATTCTGTAAGGATTTTGTGGAATGAAAAAAGAAAAACTAATGAGAAAAATTCTATAGCAATGATTGATCACCCTTGACACCACTAATAAGTTCGGTGATGAATTGGGTTGCCATCCAATGTCACATGACTACTACAAATTCTACAACCACAAATAATGATGGTGAATACATGATTAACTGCATTGCAACAATGGCAACAATAATTCAATACTATAGAGGATATACTTAAGACTCTTGGATTATGCGTTTGATGATGAAGCCTTTGAAATATCTACTAAGTGAAGTGAGTAATAGTTGACTTCCCCTCTGCTTAATTTAATTATCAGAAAATGTTTGATCTGAGTATGATCATCACTTAAAGCAAACAACATCATATGCAAGTCCTGTGACATTCTATTAAGGTAAATGATAAACGGTTTACATAGCATGGAGGTGTACTGGCTAAATAAGAAAATCTAATGCAAACTGAGCACAAGATTGTTAATCTCAACATTCTAATTAACAGATAGTAGTTAAGAAAGATGCCTTCCTAGCTGTGCAAATAATTACTTTATCATTCTGAAGATAGAAGACTAGGACATATAATAGTGGAGGTAGACATAGGAATAATTCCTTTACGTGTTTTATATATCTTTTATAATTATGCACAGTCTGTGGATTTCATAAATGTTTCCATAAATCATGGTATTTACCGTCACCAATCCCACAACCAGGGGATGTATGTCAATGCGGAGTGATCTTCACAACCCATGTACCGGCTCAATATTTTCACTCTGTATCTATTCAATTTGTGCAGCCAGTTCGTCGGGGTTAGGAAGTGAAGGGTCCTGGGTGGGCTCAGCCTGAACTACAGGTGGGGTTGGTCGGCCAAGTGTGGGTACAAATATACAGCCACCGTCATGGGCAGAGCCACTGAACAATGGGGGAGACAGCCGAGTGGGTGGTAGGGACCGAGGGCCGGCTTGAGCACAGGATGTGTGTTCTGCACTATCGTCATGGCCAGTGGGGTGGGATGGCTGGGCAGCAGCGTCAAACGTGCATCCCGATGACCCGGCACCATCCATGTACATGCCCTAGTCGCCCTCCAACACCTCATCATCTGTACAAAAATAGTTGTATTTATTAAGATGACAAGAAGGGATTGAGTTAGAAAATTTATTACTATTTGCAACCTAGATATGGTTCAATGGCATTTGACCC
Organism: Notholithocarpus densiflorus; assembly: GCA_030021035.2. Lineage (NCBI taxonomy): Eukaryota > Viridiplantae > Streptophyta > Magnoliopsida > Fagales > Fagaceae > Notholithocarpus > Notholithocarpus densiflorus. Next base: position 14,294,953 of record JARYZH020000001.1, read on the forward strand.
TTTACAGGGGATTTAATTTGGGGAATGAAACCTCTCATTTACACACTCACACACACAAAATGTCGTCCCAGTTGCAGCCTCATGGTTGCTTTCTTTTCCGGTGTTCTTACTTTTTATTCTGATTGAATGTTTTTCCATTTGCAATGAAAGTATCATATTTTGCCCAAAAAAATAAATTGTCTACTATTTGCTGTCATTTTTTTTTTTTATTGAATAATTATTTCAACTTTAACAATAAAATTTAAGAAAATTCTTGAAGGCGAGTGATAAAATTTGATGTTTTAGGATGGAAGAAATTTTCTGACCGAGAGTGGAGAAAGATTACTTGCACTATCAGTTAATGCATTACTCATAAAAATCCAATAAATTTTTTTTTTTTTTTTTTGATTGGAACAGTCTGCATTCATTCAACTAAAAATGGAAGACAACAAAGTCCAAAAACAAAGCTAGAACAGAGCTGAAAACACAAAGCAGCTACAAAGATCAGACAGTAACAATAAAACATTGTTTTTAACACAAGATTCAAAATGTATAATTACCCTAGAAACTAGAAAGTATAAAGGAGAGGTTCATTCGTAAGTAAGTTCGTAGAAACTCAATTTGAGTGGGATCATAGAATCCAATAACTATTGTAAAGTGTAAACCCTACATGACAAGGGCCAAATGCGTAAGCAATCCAGATAGACCTGCACCTAGTCCATGTTGTTCATAGAATCCAATAACTATTGTAAAGTGTAAACCCTACCCAATAAAACTAATGCTTAGGACACCTAGACTACCCTATATAAACCTTGTTTTGTTGATAAAATCTAATAAAACTTTGTTTTTAATTCATTATTGGCATATTTAATTAACTATAATAAAAAAAAAATTAAAAAAAAACCTTCGAATTACAAAGTCCAGCTTTGTTTACTTGTTAAAACTCTATCATTGTTATTATTAGTATTTTTTTAAAGTCTAATTTTATGAACTTCATAATGTGATCACAACTTTGAATTTTCCTCATATAATGCTAATTTTATTTTCGTGGTCGCATAGAAATATGATGCACGAAGGACATTGGCAAACATATTATTGTGCTTTATACTCAATGAAAAAATGAATAGACTTACTGTTTTTTCATCAATGTGTTAAATGAATGAATGCATTGATGTGTATATGTTAAAAGTGGATAATAGTATTGTGATTGTAGTTTATAAAGAATGAATGAAACAGGTTTGCATGTCTTACATTTCAATACATATATATTTTGCTTGGAAGAAAAAAAATAAATAAAGAAGAAGAAGAAGAGTCAATAAGATTTATAAAAAGAGAGTGAATACAAATAAGCCCTCAGGGATTAAGATTCTCTATATTTTAAAGATCACCAAGATGTCATTACTTGTTACCTTATAACACAAAGTGACCGTACACACATTGATATTCAACACAAAAAGAAAAACATTACCTGATAAACAACTTTGAAGTTTTTGTTTGTTTTATTTTTTTTTTTTTTTTTTTTACCTTATAAATATCTTTTACAAATTATGTAAATTTAAAATTGAAAGTACTACAACTAATACAATACACAAAACGTTTAGATATAAAGTGCGATTCCAGAATACACATCCTGTATAGGGTAAAACAACAAACAACTCTCATTCTCTCTTCTTGGACACTTGGACTGGACTCATCTCTACTGCATACAATGTGACACAGTATTATTTGAAAGATTTGTTCCCCTTTACTTTATGAAAAGAAAAAACAGATACCATATGCTAAGAAAGAGTATAGAGTATACCCTTTAGGATGCCCATCCTTAATCAAGTACTTTGTCTGTTATGAGTTAAGATTTCTCTTAAATTTGACAAAAAATCAATATATATATATATATATAAAAGTAGAGACCTCATGTGGGAGAGCATGAGGTTCTGCCAAGTGGCATATTCGTTGAGCTTCTCTCATTTAGGCTTCCACCTCATTAAAGTTTACATTTATGTAAAACTTCTAATTCATTGAATGTGTCAATGAAGTTAATACACATTCATTATATATAAGTATGCACTAATTATATATATATATATATAAGAATTTTATATGGTTTTTTTCTTAAAAAGTTATATAAGAAAGAAAAAACATCACGTGAAAGACCATGCAATTCTGTCATGTAGCACTTTGTAAGAGTAATTTTCCATTTAGCTTTACACCTCAACTTCTTTACATATTTGGATTATAATAAAATTCTATTAATAGGATATCACTATTTTCACTGACTATTTAACTTACCACTATCATACTTCAATAACAAAAACATGACATCATAAATTTTAGATGATATTTCCATAAGCCAACTAAACATTTACATTTTTCTCAAAATAAAAAATAAAAAAACTAAACATTTACATGAAATTACAAATCTTTTATGCTAACTCCAAGCCAATGTAGATACAAAAATTATGATTAAAAATTTCAGCCAAAAAAAAAAATTTGATTAAACAAACAATCAACTTATTACACCACTTTTTTTTTTTTTTTTGAGAAGATATTACACCACATAATAACTAATTTCTAATTTATGTAACTTTTTCTCTATAGTTTAAATTCTCCATCTCCTTAATTTTGTATTACATCATTAATTTAACAAAAATCTCTTCATGTTATTGCAACATTATTTCATGTTATTACTTTAAAATATTTTGAATATTCTATATAAGTTTTTCACATAACAGCTTAAAACATTATCCGCGCATCGTGTGGGACCATGGCTAGTTATATTTAATAGTTTGGGACAAAGTGCTTATTCCCACTGGTTAATATTTAAAGTACTTAGTTTTAATATTTAAAGTTTGGGAGAACATTGTAACTAATTATACCATAATTAAGAGAAGGAAGTGCAAATTAACCCTAAAAACTACTTACCAAACAATATATACTTCGCTACTATAATACGTCCTCTAAACAAATTACAACTGAAAGCAGTAGAAGTGGAAGTCAGTAAGAATTGGAGGTATTAGAGTTGGAAGTTACCCAAGTCATCCTCATCCTCATGACCACCTCCACGACCTCCACTGCGTCCATGCCCTCCAGACCCACAACCTCCCCCACCACGGCCTATGGCCTGTGTGCCCGCCTCAGTCGCCGTGGCACGCACGTTCTCCAATGCCACTCGGCTCAACTCTCCGACAAGATCCAGTGTACTCTTCAAGTGGTTGTACACTTGGGAGTCTAGTTTGCATTGCGATAGTAATTCCACATTGGACTCAACCTGCGAAATAAAGGAGTCACATTAAAACTTTTCTGGTTACTTTTGTGTTGTGCAACACTATGCCTTTAAGGGCAAATCGTATGATTTTTGACTAAATCTCTTGGCAGGTAATTCATGACCGATTTGGAAACAAATTATGCATGATGAGCTTATTCATATATATATGAACATTGAAATGGCACACCAATACATATTGCTTGTGACAAATGCATATCTAGTGGCAAGAAATTAAATGTTCTCTAAAATGAATGTCAAAATATTGATTCAATGGCTCCATAAAACTTAATTTTCAGAATGCATGCAGCGACACACATATATTGTCAATCCATAGAAGAAGCATCGAATTGTTGCCTTACCAGGATTTCCCAATACTCCGACTCGCATGTAATGTACTGTCTAGTCGTCCTTCGGTACGAGTTCATGTAAGCAGCAAGGTACGTCATGTCCCCATCCAATGTCGATGCGTTGACAAGACGTTCCCCTCTATGGGCCTATCGGTCAATGTAGACAGCATGCTCTCGCACCCAATCCCTATCTAGTTTACCTTGTAGGGAGATTCTGTGGAAATCAACCGATTTATCCACAATATCCGGTGGCGCTTGCTTCATCCCGAACTGACGAAAGACAAGTTCGGGATGATGATCCTCTACTATCCAAAAATAGATCAACGGCACAGTGGCCCTCCATATATGTCAACCGGCAGTGCAATATGGGGGCAACGAGTCTAGGACATCCCTATACGGCTCCCAGACAACCTAGATAAATGATCAACAAAAAAACAAATCAAATACGTACTTATTTGTGTCAATCCTCAATATGAGGAAATATGTAGAAGACCATTGAAGAACCACTTCACTAAAAATCCTTAGACATTCTTGACCTATTTCCCCCTCTTAATGGATTTGACATGGTAAGATGCAACCAGATACTACTAGTTGCACTAGCTAAAACCGAGGCAAAAATTTTAAAGGTACACAGCTAAATATGTGTGGAATCAAAACGACAAACATCAGTGTAAAATTACTAATGAAGGTACTTTATATTGACTGCCCACCATTTTGAAATCTTCATAACTAATTCCTTGTATATCTATGGTCTAATCGACCAAAGTTACATTATTAACTATACACATGCAGTAGTTGACAACCCTACCAAGTGAAAACCAAAAATATGGAGAATTATATCCTTGTGACATGAAGCGGTAGAATACCTGGTGTGCCTGTATACTCGACAGTGACGCACGATACGCAGCTAGCACATGTGTGGCATGCTCTGTCTTGCTCTTCGGCCCCTTCCATCTAGTAAACATACAATTTCAGATAATGCTCATTAGTTAATATCAAACAACAATGCTGCCATGAAAATAAATGCGTAGCAAAAATAAAGCCATTAATTAGCTTTCATATTTTTGATGGAAAATACTTATTAGACTAAGTAAGGAAATACCTAAAACCTTTGCAAGGCTTAAAATTTAAATGGATCTGTAGTTACAATTGATGAAGTGTTGCAAACAAATAATTTCTAGTTAATTCTTTTGTCAATTCTCTCCTAATTTTATGCCTTCAGAACTGAAACTGATATTGGAGCTATCTGGTCTGGTGTACCATGGTCTAGTGCACTACATGTGAGTCAAACACACACAAAGGGCTTCAGCTTTGTAGTTTAGATGTTTTCTCCGAAGGTGATTTCAAATCCTTCATCCCCACTTGTTACTATTAAAAAAAGAATTAAAAACAAAGTCTAGACTGTGAATTTCTGAGCATACGAATATGCCTTTGGAAAATATAATAAACGCAAACAAATTCATTGTTTCATAATAATACAAATTTAGATATAAATTCAGAACAAAGTACATAAATTGGTTAACAAACAACCCGTTTTTTCCTTGTTGAAAAAAAATGACCAATTTACATACTCTACCAAATGAAATTATTACATAGACTTTTTCATGAGTTAGCCAAAATTCAAAAACAAACATCTTCAATATTAAACTTAAATATGATCAGTTTATATTCTATTTACAAATATTTTGTACAACCTATTTTTATAAATTGTGGCCGAGTACATATTAAGTACTGAATGACGTGTGTGACTGTGATTCCCATTGCACTAATAGATGCATCTAAGTGTTCTGTATAGCATTATCTATTAAAAAAAAATATTTTGTATTTGTAATTTTCTTCTACACTCATAACAGTGTATATTGGCATGCTATCTTGTTAAGTAATCCATTAAATTAATGTCAATTAGACTTTTGGTTTGAAACAGGGTTTACTTCTCGACAGCAGTGTCCTTAGTGAATGTATTACAAATGGCATACATGCAGGGATTTTGACCAATTATAGACACATGCACGGTGAATGAAAAATGGCATGACAATTGTATCAAACTAATCAAATAACATACCGACTAGTAAGGGGACCTGCCTCCACCGGCGGTTGTGGCGGCCTCGTAACAGGGCATATCAGTAGGAACCTCGAATACGCCCACAGCTACACCAACATCAATGCTCCTCTAATCTGCATCACCTTCGTCTCTGATGCCTTGCATAAGTGCCTGTACAGCCAGGCTAATGTTCCACTATCCCAACTATACCTCTTCGCGTTGCTGATTGGGTTCAGGAACTGTAGAGGCATCACCAACACCCGATTTGCCGACTTGTCCATAAACAGAATGGTCCTCAACCACGCGAGTATGTGATAGCGCGCATGTTGCTGCACTACCTAGTCAGTAGCATCCGCAGCTAGGGGACCTCTAAATCGTGCCTCCAACCAGGTGACTCTTAGCCTCGCCCCAGCAAAGATTGACTTGTTTTCATGGGGCTGCGGTATCGGGTCTAGAGGATGATGACCCAACAACTCGAGACACAACCTAGGCCAATCCATCTTGACACTCCCAGTCACTGGCAACCCATTAACAGGAACCCCTAGCATCACCTCAATATCTTGTAAGGTGATGCCCATCTCTCCATGCGGTAGGTGGAATGTGTGCGTCTCCGGACGCCAACGCTCAACTAGTGCTGTGATCAACGCGTGATCCACTTCCAAGTTTGGAACCTTGAATAACCCTTCAAAACTCGCCTCAGTTATGTAGCGAGCAATCCGTGGGTCTAGCCCATGTCGGGGTAACGTGCAAGATCGGCGTCTGCACTTTAGCACGCCTGGCAATACCTGCACAAGAAAGAGCACTATCTTAGGATAGTGCACACGAAATAACTATAAGAATGCTACATAATAATAATATGCAAGAAACAATAGGCTAACTAGTTAGTTACGAACATTTTGCAATATGTTAGTTACAATGTTAACTAGTTATTCACTCTAGCTCAATAGCAGATAGGATCAATTCAAGATCAATGACATTGTTTGAAATTAGCACTAAGGTGATGGGCATTATGTTTTGAAATGAATGAACAAAGTGCCTCACTATGTCAAATGGAGTAGGGAATTAGGAATCAAAGTCAGTTGTCTTATGTGGAGCCACGCCTAATTGTGTGTGCACATTTGGAAAAATAATGGCAGCAGATTCATTTTAATTGATTACTATAGCTTCTAATTGAGATCTACTGACTTTGAATATTTCTGCTCCATACCATTTTCTTGATGCTGTTAATGAAAGAGTGTTTTTAAATTCACGATTATTTCTGCTTCATACCATTTTCTCTTTGGATTAAATAAAATTCTGCCTAAACCAAAAGAAAAATGCTACCATGTCCAACATCTATTTACAAATAATCAAAGAACCCTACAGAAATAAAAAGAAATGATTTCGACATGTCCGAAGTTCAGTACAACTACGTACCTGACCGGCAGGCGTCGCCCACAGCGCCGAGGATCAATGACCCAACTGCTACGTCAACTGTGTACCAACCGTGGGTCCAGGATCCACATTTCACAGTTGCTGCAAAGCTGACACGCATGCAATCATGTTAGACACGTAGGTCTATGTTTAATAGTGAAGCAAAGCTTGGCTTTTGCAAGTAAACACAAGCAAGTAATTGAATGTTCTAGAACAAACTCACATAAACAAATAGAGAGAGAGAGAGAGTGAAAGAGAAACAAAGTGAGAGAAAGATTTGACGGAAAATTGAAAACATATAATTGCTCAACTGAATTATACATCATGCATCTATATATGCACTGATTTTCAATCCATTTAATCATATCAAGGAAGAGTTAAAGTAAAACACTAAAATATAAAACAGCTAGCCTGAGCATATATGCCTAACTTGATCCTAATGTTCATGGCTGCAAGGCATAAACAAAAAGGACACATAGTTGCAGAATGTATAAGCAACCTAACTAACCAACCAACGTGAGAATCAATGTCTAAATCAAACAAAGTAAACCAACAAATGAACACAGCAAAATGCAAACCAAAGAATCAATTAAGCACCACAAAAGACACCATTGTAAAACACTAAAACATAGCTCTAAAATTAAAAGGTACCCAATTACCCCTAAACAAGCCCTAGCACCCATCAGTAGTAGAATGTCCCTTCTTTAAACAAAGTGTAAAGTTCTTTCCTTTTACTTGTTCCCCTAATCTTTAAGTTTTTCCGTACTTGACATCACATTCTAAAAGAAATTTTATTTCATAAAGTAAGAAGTGAAAAGGGTTCATTGTAACTTAGTGGCTAGTGAGGTGTGTTTTCAACAAAAAAGGGGGAGACAAACATGGAAGTAGGTAAAGGTGCCATTAGAGACTCTAGTGCAATGGACATCTCACTCACAAGCACAGCTTTGGAGGCAACTAATAATAATCAAATTAATATTGAGCTTAATTAAATGGATTAAACAACTGTGAGACCTATACCATCAAATGATGGTGTGTGCATAGTTATGTGTCAAATGAACATTGAATTGGTGACCATAACAGTCCAAGAGCTTTGCTTTCTTTTCTTTTGGGTTTTTTTCCTTAATTTGTTTTTATGAACCCCACAGTCCAAGAGTTAACAATTTTGAGATTATGGATACAAACGAGACAGAAATGGAAAAAGAATTCTTAAATTTTTGCAAGAAGAAGAAAAAAAAAAGATTATCTAGCATTTTTCTATAAAAGCCACAAGCCTTACAAAAAGAAATCAAATTTTCTTTTACCCTAGACAGAATTCAAGAACTGCAAAGTCGATTATGTACATAAAATTTATGAAACCTACAAATTAAATATTTTGTTAATACTTGAAATGTCAATTATATTTTTATTGGTCAAGTCTTGGTCGTATATTAGGTTATTATTAATTCATTTCTTTTCTTCGAATCAAGCACATTTTTGTAAATCAATAGTTGGCTTTCCTAAGTCAACTAGAAATAGAGTCAAGGTAGTTAAAGGTGAAAGGCAACCTTAAGGTGCCAAGGCCTTATATCGCCCGAGGCCCTAAGGTGTGAGGCGACAAGGCCTTTGGTGCAGCCAAGGTCAGCCCATTCCAGAAGACCAGGAATTTACCAAATTGTCTTTATTCTGGGAGAACTTAATTAAAAGCAATCCAACAGGGAAAAACAAAAACAAACAATCAAATAAGAGTCAATTCAACTTTAGATTGACCAAGGAAGGTCCCAAGAAAACTCTTCATCATCTGAAACATCCCAAATTAAAAAGTCTTTAAAGGAAACTGCAAACAAATAAGAGTCAATTCAACTTTAGACTAAGGAAGGTCCCAATAGAACTCTTCATCATCTGAAACATCCCAAATTAAAAACTCTTTAAAGGAAACTGCTTGTTACGTTCCCATCACTAACTCCTAGGTTTTTAATTTTTTATCATTTTTTGTATTTGTTTCTTTATTGCAATTTACCATCTGCATCAAATTTTAGTATCAAACCTCGTTCTACATCATTCACACAAAATAAGAATAGCAACTCATATTCCATTCTTTTCCATTAATTAAATTATATATCAATTCCCATTCAAAAGCCTAAACCTTTATACCCACAAAAATTAATTCCGACACAGAGAAATCAATCCCTCCACCAATACCCTTGGGAAATAAGTATAGGAGGCCAAACCAAAAAAAAACAAAACAAAACAAAGCCTTAGATCCATCAGAAGCACCCATTTTTAGCACCGACACCTGAAAACAATTGGCTTTTCAAAGGATTTACTATTTCCATTCCCAAAGCCACCACAAATCTTAATGCTCCCTAACCTAACCCAACCTTTAGGAAAGGATTGGGTGACCCTAAAAGGCCACTAAGTTCCCTTTTCAACCCCAAATGTAATAGATGATAATAATAATAATTTGATGTACTTAGTCAACAAACATAACCCACAAATGACTGCTAATCTGACACAAGACAGAAGCTTGAACGAGCTTTAATACCAAATTTGATGTAGGATTTTTAGGAATTTCAGCACTAAACTAGATTCTTGATGAGATATTGAATGTGTTGATGGTTGTTTGGTATTAAAACAGTAAAAAGAACATCAAATAAAGAAAGATAAAACACTGGGCAATCACGCCTAGGCTTTCCTAAGCAGTCACACTTAGGTAGGAGGTAGCAATCGCGCTTGAAAAAAGTTGGAATGTTATTAAAATCTATCAATATTATCGACTACAATAAAGCCATTATATAGGCTATTTCTAAATCCTTTCTTAGAAAGACTAGGAATTCTAATAACAAAGAAAAAAAGTACTTTAAGAACTTCTAAACCAAATAGAAAAAGGATTCAAAACACAAAATACGATTGATGGGCTTTAGTACAACCAAGGACAGACCATTCGAGGAATTTGAAAATTACCAAATTGCCCTCATTCTAGTCAAACTTAATTAAAACTGATCCAGTAGCAAATAAACAAAAACAAACAATAACATAAGACTCAATTTAACTTTAGACTGGCTAAGCAAGGTCCCCCAGAGAGCTCTCCATGATCCAAAACATCCCAAATTAATGCTTGAGCATTACAACCACCTTTCTGTCACAATTTATAAGTCTTTAAAGGGGGCTGCCAATTACGTCCTGTCAAGTCCCACAGACCCTATAAGTCTTTTGGGTTTTTTTTTTTTTTAATTTGTTTTTATGAATACAGTCCAAGAGTTAACAATTTTGAGATTATGGATAATGAATCCTTTCTATTTCTCTTATTCTTCAAAATAGTTAGAAAACAAAAAATCATGACATAAGTTAATAGAACTAAAACAATACCAAAAGGTTGAAATGAGATACTCCTAAATTTGTATAAAGTAGGCTACTCATCAGTGGGAAGCCTGAACAACATTAATCAAAGTACAGTTCAATATTAATATTAAACATTATGCAAACTGCAATTCAATATTAATGTTTGAGGGAAATATTAATAATATAACATTATCCAAAGTACAGCTCAATACTAATATTTACAGTGCCTCACCTATGCCTCACCTAAACTATTACTTAATAGAAATCCTGCTTTAAAATAACAGCCTGTCAAAAGTTCTTTCCTGAGATAATTACCAATTCTAGTCTCTTAAGACAATCAATTATGCATCTGTACACAAAATGTAACAGACTTTCAACTGATGTGGTAAGTTTATATGTTCCCATATGATATTACAAGGATAATGACATGAAACCAACAACAACAACAACAACAACAAAAAACTAAGATGTTGAATAAAAACAATATGGCATAGTTAGAGCCCTAAGCAGAGTAAATGGCAAGAAAGGTTTTAGGAACCCAAAACAGTAGATATACAGGGCATTTATGAGTTCAATTTAGTTCAGTGATAGTGGATGTCCATGATGTGCATTTTATGGTATGTGTGTAGATATATGCGTGCATATCCATTATACACACATTATATCTATTATAATAATAACTTAACAGAGTGGAAGCTTGTAAAAGCCAGTAAGTTTGAAGTTCATTCTTAATATGAAGCTTTGAAGGGTAGGGGCAAGTTCTCCATAGAAAAGCATCTGGCAACTCAAGGTTCCTACAGATGTTGCTTTCTTTGCATGGACAGCAGCACTAGACAAAATTTTAATAGTGAATAATTTGTGGAAGCGTGACATGATGATTGTCAATTGGTATTGCATGTGTAAGACTGACGGATATCATGGAACACCTTTTACTACATGGTAGCTAGAGATATTTGGTCATTTCTGTGGGTGTTATTTGGACTGTCCTGGGTCATGCAAAAGCCAGTGGGGCAAATGCTAATTTGTTGGAAAGGGAGTTTTCAGAGTCGGAAATTCTAAACCCTGGGATGCAATTCCATTGTGCATCTTGTGGATAGTTTGGGGATAGCAAAACTTGCGAACTTTTGATAGATTTGAACAGCCAATCATTATGATCAAACAATCATTGTTACAGTGCTTGTATAATTAGATGATTGTGCTAGAAAATATTCCCTCACATTTGGTTTTTGGTTTTAGATTTTGTAGATAGTCTGAATTTGAAATTGTAAGATCTACAATGTAGTATATAATTTTCCTTATTGCCTTTGTCAAATAAAATCATTTTATTTATTTATGAAAATAAGAATACATAAATATATAAAAGTATAATTGGCTCTATTGAAATAAACCAATAGCTTCTCAATTCCAGATCATTCAGCATTTAATTAAAAAGCAATTTTCCCTAATTCAAAATCATGACATAACTTATGACATAATTTGTTGAAATTATAGAGTTTGATTTGATACACTTTCAAACTAAATGAATTAAAAAGCAATTTTCCCTAACAATGAACATTGTTGTCATGCCAACTGTATTTAACATGAATTTCTACTCTAGATGTGCATCAACACCAATTCAAAACCAAACCCAACAAAGCTAAAACGGCAACAACAATAATAAATAGAGATAGAGAAAAATCTAACAGAGAAAAACTTAAGAAGCCACACTCAAATCAAAGTACATGCAAAAGCAACACTTAACTCAGATTACATGCAAAGGGAAAAAAAACAAATTTTGAACTCAGCATTTAGAAATTACCTTAATACATTTCTAATCCTTTAACTCTGAAGATGGATTCGGTTTAGCTTCGGCTATGGTGAGAGTGAAAAGGTGTGGGTTTGGATTGAGCTTTGGAAAGGGTCTACTGACCGATTTGGTTTGGGTACGGGTAGAAATAAGAGAACTTGAAGATGCGTTGAACTTGGGAAGGGTCTACTGAACGAACTGAGGGTGGCTACTGATCGGATTGAGGAAGGGAGAGAAACTGTCAAGGAAGGGAGACAAACAGTTTTAGAGACGTTACATTCAAAACTCCTTATTCTGCACATAACTCGGTTTCCCTATTGCCGAGTTCTAAACAGTTACGCAGGAATATTTTATTGCCCAAAAGCCACGCTAGTCATCCAGCGTGGCAAGAACCTGCATAGAACTCGGCTTTGTAATAATCGAGTACCTTAAGTAACTCGATTTTAGGGTCATCGAGTATCGAAACAGGGGCACGCACCTATATAGTTTGGAAACAGGGGCATATTGCCAAATATTTTGCCCAATAGGGGCAAAAGGCTAGAATCTCCAACATATGAGACATAGTTCGTACAGCCGGCCATCACCATCCCTTGCCAGACTTAGACCGCCGCAACCGGCACCGGTAACCTAAAGGTGCATGCACGAATTGAGATACGGAGATAGAGAGAACTACCACCGGTCAAAATTAAATACGTAGGTCCAAGAGGTATTGTGATACGGAGATAGAGAGAGGCAGATACAGAGAAATAGAGAGACATAGATACAATCCATAAGCGCATAGGAATTGAGATTGAGGATCGAAACTACTCCGTGACCAACATAATCAGAACTAAACATAGATCGGCGAAAGGTACACATCACTTCTCTGTGTTCGAATTTGAATTGAAATTCGGATGTTTATTCTCTTTCTTTAGATACTTTGTTGTCAATATTAACTCTTACGGCATGGAAAAGAATGGCAAACCCCTAGAATCATGAGAGGCCATCTCCAAAGGACATATATAATAATGGCTATATATAAATTGAACTGACCTCTAGATGTGGTGATTTCCTTAATTTTAGGGGAACATCGAGAAGATTATTGAAAAATAAAACCATTTTACAGTTTATTATAGTTTGCTTGAATGGAATTCTGCAGGGAATGTTTACATGGGGTCAACAGGCTATGAATAATTAAACCTTTTTTTTTTTTTTTTTAGAATCAATAATTAAACCATTTGTAAAAGCGATTCGGCCAAAATTTGACTATTGTATTATACACTTTCTCTTTTGTACAACGTATAAATTGTTATTTTTCTTTGGTCTATTGTATTATACATTAGGGATTTTCACCCTTGATTTTAATAAACAGATTTCAACATGGATGCTTTAGAGTGTATAGTAATTATAATTTTTTTGTAAATGGGATTATGGGATTTTTTGGGTTAATTACTGCATTTTAAAATAACAAATAAACATATTGATAACTAATGTATGTTATACACTTTGCAACAGATTTTCTTTGGTCTCTCTTTTACTATTTTTTTCCCTACATTTACCACCAAAAAAAAAAAAAAATTGAATGTCCTTCTGTTTAGATAGATTTATAATGTTCACCAGGCATTTTTGCAAGAAACGTTGTTGGAACAAACTGATAGGTTAGGATAGTCTGATTTCCCTTCTACTTATCTCATACTTCGTATTAGATTTTGTCCATTTAGTGTATTTGTGTTTCTATTGGCTCTGATTTGCATGTTTTAGCCAGCTTTTTTCTTTATAAATTGATTTTATTAGCCAATTTTCCCTTCTACTTATTTCATACTTTCATAACTATTTTCTTTCAAACCCACAACCTTCAAAAAAACCTTGAACCAAATCTGCATTAGTTATAGCTTATGAGATTTCAATTATCATTTTTTTTCTAGATCATGTGTTGATGCCAGGTTGGTCATTCTCTAAACAAGAGTGTGTGTCTGTGTTTTCTTTTTCTTTTCACGAGCTTAAAAAGTGGCATTCTTTCTTTCTTGGTTGTCGCTGCTTGACTATAACATCCAAGCAACATACTTCTCCCAAACCTATCCTTGCACTTGAAAACAAGTCCAGTCAATTTCCACCCCCCTCCATATTTTACCATCACATTAGGTGAAATAGACCACCCTTCAAAAGAAACTTTGTTCTTGAAAAAACACACAAAATCCCATGAAAAGCATTAAAACTTGGTGTTATTGCATTTTAAAACCCGGTGTATTTAGAAGGTATACACTAATTTTTCTGGAACTCCTCACCGGTACTTTTTCTTATTTGAATTTGAATTAAAATCCGGCTGTTTATTCCCTCTCTTTGAATGATTTGGTCTCAGATTATAATCTTTGTTTTTGTTTTTTTAGTAACATTAGAAAAGTTTATCTCTCTCTTTCCAATCATATTTTCAATGTTTTCTTAGGCTTCTTTTGCAGTATTTCTTTCATTCTCCTCTACTGCAATTTAAAACTGCTATGATTTATTTTTTGAGCAATCGAAAATAATGGCAGTTTCACTAAGCTGATACCAAAGCAGTAGTAAAAGTGTTAAACTTGAAACTAAAATCTTATGAACACATTAATGTTTTTGATTAGTCCGTGGATCTTTATTTTTATGTTTGCTCTGCTTTGCAATCAATTTGGCTTATTTGTTTTTGTGCAATTTTGCTATTCAGTGTAGCTCAATGATTACATTGTATTGGTTTTGAGGGATTTGATTTTCTATTAGTGATGATTATATAATCAATAATTTGAGTTTTGCGATTCACCATCGAGAACCTGCTGTTCAAAGACTCAGTTTTCATAATGAGGATGAACAACCAGTTGTTTTTGAAGAGGTTGGTCATGCTTTCTTTAGGTTTCTTTGAGAGGTTGGTCTGACTGCTATGGGGAGTTGTTGGTGGTCTCAGCCCTCTCGGGTTTGTGAGAAAGGAGGGAACTTTCTGTATTTTTGGGCTAGGAAAGGGTTCTGTTTATGGAGTTTTGGAAGGCTGGAACAGTGGTACTTTTTGTATTTGTTATGTTACTATTTCTCTTTTCTATCTCATTTGTCTGTATTGAATTGTGCTTAAGAATAGCCAATGCTATTGCCCATTGTACCTAGATAGATAAATCACTTTGTTGTATACTGCAGAATATGAGCAGCAAGAGAGACTTACAAAAAATTTCCCCCTTTTGTAAAATATGTTACTATCTAATTTTTATAAAGAACATTTTTCTACCATTAAGTTGGTTTATCAGACTTGGAATATATGTAGTTTGTTTTAAATCTAACCCACGTATGTAAAGGGTTTGTGATGTTTCCTTCCTTAGAGGTATAGAGTATGGGTATGTACACTTTACATGAAACTGTAATTTGTGTATACACAAATTTTACTAATAATAGAAAATTTTCTGCTGCAATTGTTTAAATATGAGCTATGGAAACAAGTTTGAGTAAAAAGTGAAGAGCATAGAAGTAATACAATGCTTGAGTGGATTACCTAAAGGATCTCAGATTTAGTAAGAAGGAGAGTACTAATTTTGAGAAAATTTTAGCATAAAAGAAAAAAATGATGAGGTGTTTGGCTCAGCTGTTGTGGCTGTGATTTACTTATTTGTTCATAGTCAGGATTGTCCAATATATTTTCGAGGAAAGAAAGCATAGAAAAGACAAAGATATGTTGAATGTTAGAGGGTTCAAGCGAGGTTTGACTTTGACCGGCGTTGTAAAATAGGTGGCGAACAATTAGCTTTTATAATAGGATTTCTAGATGCTTCTGCATGTTTACAATGCCAGCCAAGACGATGAAGTAAATTTTTTAATTATTCAAGTAAGAAGTAATTGAAGTAATATTGGGGAAGTTTAATTTAGATTTTTTTTTTTTCCTTTGCTGATTTCTCACCTATCAACCTAAACTCAATTGAATTCAATTAAGATGTCTTCTACCATCTTTTATGTAAGATGTTAGTAAATTACCGTTTGTTATATTACTGTTTGAACCTAACAGAATTTGAATTGCTTTTTTTTTTATTTCTTTGGGTTGGTTGGTGAAAATATTTTGGGACCGTTTGATTTTGTAACTATGATATTGAAATATGCTATCATGATCTATATGTCTGATTGATTTTCTACTTAAAAGGTATCTAGCAGTGGGTTATAAAATGAGTCAATGGGGTTTCATGATTTCATCCATTAGTATATTAAGGAAGTTGTTTAGAGAATATTGTATATATAAGTGCAAGAGCTCTTAACTCTCTCTTACCATTCCTCTAATAGTGAATAGGCCATTTTGATTTTATTGTGTCTGTAAGCTTTTGGGATTTTGTGTAGATAAGCTTATTTTATGAAGAGAACATGATCTCATATTTGATAGATTAGATCAGTTCTGACAAGTTGAGGTGTCAGTTTTACCAGTCTACACTCAATAGTATAAGCACATTGTTGCCTCTATGCCAAGATTAAGATTTCCTTGATCTATTGACAAGCGATCCTTAATTGCCAGCCTGTTACTTAAGATTGTTTTAGGAAATCAGTCCAACAGCCACACTTCAATGTGTGGTGGTCTCTCTTTTGTTTTGCTTTAGTCCTTGCAATGTGTGAATAATATGCATTTTGGAAAAATCTTGATGGAATTTTGGAGGGTTAAATTATGATGGAATATGGATTGTAGGTAACATTCCACTAAACAATTTAGCAAGAATATAGCATTTAGTATCAGAAATCCTAATAGACTTTTTACAATTTTTTGTAGGTGACTATCAACTATCATCCACTTTTGCAACAAAGCTCTACGTCAACCTTGACATTCCTGAAGTCACAAAAATTCAAAACAAGTAACTACTGCCATGCTATTTCTTTCTCTCTTTTTTTAATATAAGAAAATTAAATATTCAGCAAACTAACAAAAAATCATGTTAAATGTTGATGCATAGATTGAACATCACAATGGACATAAATGTTACACAGATTATGCCAAGGGGACCACGTGAAGTACAGGATGGAGAACTTGCCTTGCATAATGGAAAATCAATAGCTGAAATAAAGGACTTGGAGTGGAACTTAGAGACAAAGGTATCAAAAGGATTCATACAATTTCAAATTAGCATAATTGATAACTGAAATTTACGGTCCCAAGATAAACAAAAAAAATTATTTGTAAATTTACAAACGCGCACACAATATAAATATACATTATACTAACAACTTTGCAACTGAAACAGGTATAGGATACATGTCCAAGTAGAAAGTAAGACCGATTCAACAACATTCATTTTGTTTGACAAAGGAACTGAGAAAATTGTATCTAAGACTGTAAAAGAACTTGCAGAGATGCAAGCAGAGGTAAGTTCAATTAGAAATGTCAATTCTATTTCCGTAGGTTTTCCTCTTACATACATTATCTTTAGTAATATTTCTTCTTATTGTCTCGAACTTCGTCATGTTAGAATTCTATAATTACTAATTTCAATTTCAAGAAAAACTTGATGCATTAGTTATAACTTATGAGATTTCAATTATCATTTTTTCTAGATCATGTGTTGATGCCAGGTTGGTCATTTTCTAAACAAGAGTGTGTGTCTGTTTTCTTTCTTTTTTTTTCTTTTTATGAGTTTACAAGGTGGCATTCTTTCTTTCTTGGTTGTCACTGCTTGACTATAACATCTAACCAACATACTTCTCCCCAACCTGTCCTTGCACTTGAAAACAAAGCCAGTCAATTTTATTTCTTTTAGAAGAACACCTGCACTTTACCATCATTATCTGAACAACTAACCATCCACCCCCTTCCATATTTTACTATTACATTAAGTGAAATAGACCAGCCTTCAAAAACAAATTTGTTCTTCAAAAAACACATAGAATCCCATGAAAAGCATTAATACAATGTTCAAGTCTAACCACTAAAAAGATGGTAAAGAGTCTTATTTGTAAATTTACAAATGCACACACAATATAAATATGCATTATACTAAAAACTTTGCAACTGAAATAGCTATAGGATACAAATCCAAGTAGAAAATAAGACCGGTTCAACAACATTAATTTTGATTGACAAAAGAGCTAAGAAAATTGTATCTAAGATGGTAAAAGAACTTGCAAAGATGCAAGCAGAGGTAATTTCAAATAGAAATGTCAATTCTATTTCTGTAGCTTTTCCTCTTACATACATTATCTTTATTAATATTCTCTTCTTATTTTCTCGGACTTCGTCATGTTAGAATTCTATAATTATTAATTTCAATTTCAGAACAAAATTATATATTTGGTTTGTGGTCTTTAGTATTTTTAAGTTTTCATTACGATATTTTTCATTAGAATACTCAAGATATTTGAGAATTTCTAGCTTGCTAGGTCAGTATAGTACTATGAATGCAATAAACTCATAAATAAATAAATAAAAACTAATGGTATAGGTCATGATGTATGTATGTATACTTTGCTAAATTTATGAGTTCTTAGGTTTTCTTCTTTTCCTATTACTAACCAATCATCTTGACAGTTTATGCTTAATGGGTTAGTGTACAATATTGTTGATTAAAATCATAATGGTTGTTGAGGTTGTACTACTCTTTGTATTTCTATGGTTGGTAACATAGAGGTAACAACCATATAGTTTATATCTATTATATACAATCTGTTCTACCAAAAAAAAAAGTTATAATTTGAGATGGATTTCTTTGTCGTAGGGATTATGCTAAGCTATTGTTTTGCTTCCACTACCCCGCTACAAAAACCAAATTAGAATCTTCTGATTAGTAGATATTATTGAAAGTACCCAGAAAAGCATTGTATTAGAAAGAAATAACAAGCTCACATTCTTTTCATACTTCAAAGGGATAGTACTATAATTATTAGATGACAATGTTAGATGTAAATGTCTAAAATAGCTTTCAAATTCAAAACAAAAACCAAAACATGTAACTGACTAGACAAGAGATGGCAATTAGTCAGATACTAAGATTGTTTCTATTGGAGTGATCATTTCAAAAGTTGAAGTGAACATTAAAATAGAGGGCAAAAACTTGAAGATATAAATGGGTCATTCAAACAACATTACACATTGTGCTCGAAATTTCAGCTTTACGATCAACCACAATGGTGAGCACGGTAATTTAATATAGTTAGACCATTGATATAATTTTTTTTCCCTTCTAAATTTTTCTTGATAGTGTTAGCACAGAAATTTCAACCTTTGGGTTGAGTAATTAAAAAAAATAGGACTAAAATAGTTTTGAAGATTATCAAATATGGACTCTGATTCTAAAAATAAATGCTAAAATTTCTTTCTTTCCTTTACCATGATATGATAGCAAAAAATAAAAAAGGAAAATGCAATTGTGGTTCCTAAGAATAGCAGATTTGGTATTTGAAATTGTTGTGTAAGTTTTAGATTGGTGTGTTTCAAGCTTATATGTGGTTTTTAATTTTTTTTTTTTTTTTTTTTTTTACTTAGGTTAGTTTGTTCCTGTCTTTTTTAATTCTTTAAGGGGTAATAACTTGGGCTTAATCACAAACATTAAGAAAGATCTCTTTGATTTCAACTTTGAATATGTTCCTTCATACCCTCCATCATAGCGGGTGTTACAGTTTTAGTTGTTTAGAATAGGTTTAAAAGAAAATCTATTTGTAAGACAACACATATTTTTATGGATAGCATACTGAGTGTTATATACATTTTAAATTTGAAATTCATACCAAGTGTTATTTTTCAAAATTTATAAATTCAATTGCATTAGCTACATACTTATTTAATTAAATTTATTTAAGACAGACTTTTGAAACAAAATGTTTCTCCAAATATTTACCTAAAATTATTTGAATATATTTGCTTTCTCATATTCTAATTATTATTATGTACAAAAATTTATTTGTGGACTCTTACAAAATTTTCATTATTTTTATTTTTATTTTTACTTTGTTGAAAATAGATGTACTTTTTTTTTCCCGAGAACCCAAAAAAACATATACTTATGTAATTCCCGTGCATTTGCACGGGTTTAAAAGCTAGTTTTAATAATTTTAAAGGATTTTAAAAGTACTTTGGTCATTTTCAAGTTTTAAGGGCATTTTGGTAATTTTGATTATTGGGTGGGTTGGAGTTTACCCATAATAATTGAGTTGGGTTTGGTTGGATTAGAAGTAATTAGTTAAATGAATAATAAATGGATAAATAAGTTTTATGTACCCAATCCAATTATGTCTACCCAAACCAACACATTTGACACCCCTACTTAAAAGCTATAAATTTGAAGGGATAAAGAGCATGAGCCGTTTGGTCTTTTGGATCTTGGCTCTATCTTATCTCTTGTTTGACTTTTTGGCCCTATGATATCTTACCTCTTTTCATTTTAATTCTTATATTTATATATATATATATATATATATATATATATATATATTACTAATGAAATTGTAACTACATTCTTACCCTTGAGGATATGAAAGGAAAAACGACTACGATGTAAAGAGCTGAAGGGCCTTTTCGTCTATTTAATTTTTATACTTATCTCCAGCCGCTTCAAGTCCCAATCAAGAATGGAAATACATGTACGGAAAAGAGAAGGCAAGAGAGAAAAATATCAAAAAAAAATTCTATCTCAAAAATAAATAAATAAATAAAATCCGAAGAGGTAGAGAAGAGCAGAAAATCCGGATTTTTCTCACGAGTAGACTATAGAACTAGAATCAAAGATAGAATCAAAGAAAGGGAAGACCTTCTCATCCCAACCACTCCCTCTTGTGAAAACTTGGGGAAGAGGGTGAAGGAAAGGAGAAAGATTTTTTCAGCTATTCAAGCAGCATCATGTACATATTAGTCTTTCAAACCGATTTTTCTTAATGTATTTAATATTTTTTTTAATCACTATTTATGTATTATTTTGAGTGAAAATGCAATTTTAGGGCTTTGATTTTGTAGATTGATTCATAAGTGCCTGGGTTTGTACTTATTAAAAAAAAAAGTGCCTAGGTTTGTGTTTGTATTTGTTTCCTCTACTTTTTATCAAGTATTTTGGTTGAATTTTCAATTTTTGTGGAAGCGAGATTAGTTTCAACCACTATTGTTTGTTGACTGGTTAAGTTTTTTTTTTTTAATAAATTATTTGTTGTTAATTTTTCCATTTGGGTTTTGTTTACATTTGTATCTTCTGCTAAGCTTTTTTTTTTTTTTTTTGTATTTGTGAGAGGGAGAATTTTGGTCCAAAGGGTCAAAAGGCTTGGGTGTCTTCTTTTGACGACAATTCAATATTTTTTTGTTGAAGCTCTTATCCTTTGCTTTTTTTCTTTTTCAAGTTCAATTCAAAGAAGCTGAATGATTGCATTGTGTATCAGTTTAACATTCCTTAATTACACTATTTATCTCATCAATTGGCAAAACCCTTACATTCTAACAAAGTATGCATGACATGAATGGCTTGTTTTCCCTTCAATTGGTATATATGGCTGCTTAGTGGACATATCTGTCATATGCAGGTTTCTATGCATGTGATCTTTCACAACAAAGTATGAAAGAAGCATTGGGGAAAGTTTGGAAGCTAGAGTAGAATGGTTTGTCGATTAGTCTGAGTTGACAATGATACATGATTTCTATAGGCTACTATATATACATCAATTATATCAATATATGAACTTTGTATACAAGATATAGTAGAATGTAATGTGCATAGGATTCTGATCATGAAGGTTATGAATTACTTGGTGAAAATTAATTTTTTATTCAACACTGTTGTGAAGTTGTTTTGTCGTGATTATTACTTCTACCTTATGAATTAAGGATATTGTTCACCTAAAAAATTACTTTGATAGATAAAAAATAAAAAATAAAACTTAATTACTATTCCAATAATGACTTAGTTTTAATTGTTCTAATCCTATCAGAAAATATTTATGGGCAAATTACAACTTACCCACCCGTGGTTTGACTGAAATTTAAGTTGCCTACCTGTGGTTTGAAATTTGACACTTTACCCACCTGAGGTTTGACCAAAATTTAAGTTGCCTACCTGTAGTTTGAAATCTCATGATGCAAGTGTTTCGCTGGATTATATTTGATCTTATTTTATTTTGTATTTTTATGTTTTTTGTGTTTTTGGTGGAGAGAGACATAAAAGTGGAGCAAAATTATATATTTAATCTTATTTTTAACAGAAGTCTGTTACAGAATTCTAATTGAGCTAACTTCAGGTGGGTAAAATGTCAAATTTCAAACCACACTTAAATTTCGGCCAAACTACAGGTGAGTAAGTTGTAATTTGCCCAATATTTAGAAAAGAGAGAAAGAGGTAGTAGGTAGATGATAAGCTCTTTTTTTTTGGGAGGGGGTGTGAAAAGAAAGTTCAACATGAAATTCAAGTAGGATAACTGTGACAAATTAATAATATAAATATTAAAGAATACTCCATATTGGATTCTGTCCTGATAATAGAATATTATTCAGAATTATGAATACTCAATAAATTAGTCAAGATTTAGTAAATATATTTTATTTATCTGAAATTATTTTTCTTTTATCAATTTGAATAAACTCATTATTATTTTACACCATAATTATTGAGTATTCAGAATTAAGAATACTCAATAAAGTAGTCAAATGATTATCTCTTATCTTTCTATCAGCAGGGAACACCCTATTGATTTATGCAACTACTGTTTGATGAAGTAAAGTTAGAGCAGTTAGGTTTGATGGTAATTTTATGTTTCTTTGATGTTCAATTCCATTTATTAGTGTTTTTTTTTTTTTTTCTAAACAATTTATTAGTGTAGTTGGATCTGAGTCATGTACTTGGTAATATAGTATATCTTCTAACATTTATCATAAGCAAAAGTTATAGATTGAAGCTCTATAAAAATAAAAAAAAATAAAAATAGTATATCTTCTAAGTTCTAATCAATTATTAAAAGACATTCCTTTTAAAGTGTTTTGGTGTGAAAGTTTGCAAAAACGAATTCAAAGATCGCTTTCACTCTCAATTCTCAATTCTCAATTCTCATTCACATTTGGTGATGGACTATGCTGCCTACTTTACTATGCCCTGCGTGCTCATTAATTGACTTCATGGTCATCATTTCAAGCACTTTTTTATTTTTTTTATTTTTTTTTTATAGAATACTAAATATTTTAACACACACATGGGGAGAGGGGAGAAAGTTTTAAAGAAATTGACAGTGATGTATATCCAAAAAGGCCTAACTCTTGGATACTTGGTCACTATATATGCATAGTAAAGTAGGCAGCACACACACATATAAATATATATATATATATAAATATATTAAAGTAGGCAGCACACACACATATAAATATATATATATAAATATATATTTATATATATATTGTAAGTAAAACTATTGACAGAATTTTGTTCCTTAAAACATACTTAAATTATAAGAGAGAAGTATCAGTTCACTTAAAGTTTGTTGACATATTTGGTCACTCTATAGCTGTTATGAAGTCTTACAAAATTTCATCTTTCTCTATAGCTTTTTTTTTTTTTAATTTAAAATTAGAATAAAGGAGAATTTGCTATGCCACTGAATTACAAAATAATCATCTCATACTTTATATGGAAGCTTTTTAAGCCACTTTTATTTATTTTTATTTAATTAATTAGAAGCCACACACCTATTAGTGGTTGTTGGGCCTACGGATTATTGAGGTACTTCGCCCAAAAAAGACACTTCTCTATAGGTGTGGAATTTCATATGGATCCCATTCTTGACAACAAAAGAAAAAAAAAAAACACCTTATTAATTAACTTAATCATGAACTTTAGAAAAACCTAATTGTGGGTGCAACGGTTTTCCTTCTTAGGAAAAGGGGAGTACGCCTTGGCCAAGTGGACCGGGGCGGAGAAAAGATGGAGTCATCGACTAGATTAGGTTTAGGAACCATTTACATAGCACCCTTACGTGGAAGGTTTGATCTTACTACCATAGTATAGGTTCGAAGTTTAGGTACGATTTTGGGAATGTGTCAGACACCCAAAACCGCCCAACCCGTGGGACGGCTTCCACTCATTGTGTCTTACGTCTTAATCTCATTAAAGGCATATTCAACATCGTCATTCTAAAATCACACAAACACTAGCATTCATCTAGCAATCAATGGCATCAATCATCCCAAAATCCTAACATACACCTATCATGGCAATTCACATCAAACCTAGCATACATCTATCATTCATATCATATCATCCCATCCAAGACAGCAAACAAATAAGACATCACAAGGGCAGAAACATGGACACGGCAGCACAGTATTGATATCAAATATAGCCCAAACATCTAAGCACAGTATCCAAGCATCAAACAAACATATTCGTTGTGTTCAATATCCAAAATGCATGTTCATGTGAATGCATGACTTACCTCACTTACCTTACTGCATCACAGCACCTATGCATCAATGCATGTTCATAGTATATCATAGCAAGAAATAGAAAGAAACCCTAATCTAGTATGTTAAAGGCAAACAAACAATCAAACAGAGAAACAGAGACTCAAAACATAAAAAAAAAAAGTCAAAACAGAGGCATATTATGTGAAAGAAATAAAGAAACAGAAGCAGAAAAACTCAGATTAAGGTTTCTGGGCATGAGTATGCGTGCGCATACATAGGCCTGTGTACGCAAGCCAGTTATATGTGTACGCATACTTCGAGTCTGCGTACGCATACAGAAAGCATGTGCACGTAGACACGCCTTAGAATCCTAACCCAAAAACACAGAAAAACAAAGCAGAGCTTAAAACTATAAATCTAACAATCTAACATGCTTTGAAACAGAAAGCTACTAAACCCTAGGCTACCTAAACATGTTACAACATAAACAAAGCAAGAAAAAAAAAAGGAAAACATAATTAAAACAAGGAAATGGAAAAAAAATGGTTAGAACTCAATACCTCAAACATGAAGCTTGTCAAGCTTGATTTTGACCGTTCCCTTCAGTCAATCTATTCATAATCAAATACAAAAGTGATTAGTAATCTTAAAACTCGAAGATCAAGGCCAGAAAAATGCCCCAATCAGAAAATATTGACTTAAGGATGTTTAGTGAAAAACTCCCTCTCTGATTCACTATTTCTAGTGAATCTTGTGTTTTCCTTTAGGATTTTCAGTGTGTGTTTGAAATATACCATGTCAAGCTTTATATAGTTGAAAATTTTGGGCTTGAAACGGCTCCTAGACGATGTGGAATTCATTCCAAACCTCAGGTTTAATGCAGAAAAACTTGTCTTTCATAGCTTCTGGAACCATACACAGGCCCGTGTATGCGTACGCATACATGAAACCTGCGTAACCATACACGTGTATGCGTACGCATCCCTAGGGTTTCCGTGGCCTTTATTTTCCAAAAATAGCTTTATTTTATTCATAAAAAAATTATATTTTCCATAAAAACCTTCTTCAAGTCAATTTATAATATGATCGGGCCCTAAACCAACCTTGGGCTTTAAAATTTTACCATCATTGGGGAACGGGCCCGAGTAATAAGGGGTACGAAATGCTGTGTCTACACTAATAACTAAACTTCTATCATAAGCACTTGCATTAGTCAATGTAGAACGGGATAAATGCAAAATTTTGGCCAACCAACCTAAAAAATTACTCACATAAGTTTGTCTAAAATTATATATATCTTGTAAACAACTATTGTTCATGGTGTAAAGGCATATTTTATTCATTTCTCAATTCACTTTTTCGATTGGTGTGTGTATATGTGTGTGTGAGGGATGTGGGTTTTTTTTTTTTAAATGGTAATGTGAATGGAGAATGAATATTTTATTTAGACAGTTTTTAGAATAGATAATTTGATGAAAGTGTTTCTAAAAAATGGTTGTATAAAATAGAAAAAGTAAAGTCTTATGCCAAAATAGATAGGAAATTTTGCATGAGCTCTTGTGAATGGTGTTTTCCTAAATCATGATTTGATAAGGATGAAAAAAAAGAACATGGTTTTAAAAATTAGACTAGGCTGGCCAATTCAACGAGATCCAAACCATTATCTAATCTGGTAAAAACTGGAAACCGGACTTTTTTCCAGTTCTTTGACCGATCCAGTTTTTAAAACCATAAGTGAGATCCTTCAAGAGAGACAAACAAAAAGAAATTGAATAAATTAATGTTTAGTTACCATTTTGGTCCTTAAAGTTAACCCTATGTGCCAAAATAGTTCCTAACATTTCAAATGTGTCAATTTAGTATTTAATATTTTGTTATTGCATTAAAATAGTTTCTGCTATTAAATGATAAGGGCGGGGGCAGGGGAGGGGGAGAACTAATGTGGCAAACTGTGATATTAAGATATTATTTTCATGCCACCTATGATGCCATGTGGGCCATCATGTGGCCTTAATTTATTAGCCAAAAAAAAAAAACTAAATCAACTAAATTTAAAAAAAAAATTTCGAAAAATCTGACTGTGGGATTGAAATCCCTCAAATTTTGTGAAGCTTTTTGAGGGCACAAATAGTGTTAAAAATATTAAGGTAATGATGTGGTATAATTTTTTATTTTTTATTTTTGATATCACTGTTAAAGGCATGGACTATTTTGATACACTGTCAAAAATGTGAAAATACTATTTTAGTCCTTATATTTTGTGGTTACAATTAATTTGATCCTTACATTTTGGTAACAGTCAATTTGGTTCTTGTTATTTTCAACTTGCAGTCAATTTGGTCCTTACCGTTAACTCATTGACGGAAAATGCTTACGTGGCAAACGGTTTATACAGTTGACATATTTTAAGCTTACGTGGCAACTAAATAATAATAATAAATTTGGATAAATATTTAAAAACTCCATCTCAGCAATTAAAGGATTAAAAATCTAAATCAGAAAAAATTAAGGGCCTGTTTGGTAGGTAAGCTCAAACTCACATTTTCACATTTTAAACAACATTACACACATTTCCATACACTTTTACACCCACATGTATTTCAAAAAACTACAAACAACGTTACTCAAACTACTCTACCAAACATCCCCTAAAACATCAAGATTTACTTTTATTTTATTGCATTTTCTTAATAACTAAACATGCAAAAACCCATATCAAACCCATATAAATAAAACAAACACACACAATATAACCAAACTCCCTTTCCAAATAACAATAAATATCAAAAAATTTAGTTAGTTGTCACGTTTCAAAACAATACTGAAAACTAACATCTCGAGTGTCTAAAACTCGAGTTCCAAGATAAAACTCGAGTTTTTAAGTCTCGATTTGTAAGAGGATAAGTCTGATTTGGAAAAAAATCCACATGAAAATCGAGTTTTAAAGACTCGAGTTTCATAAATTGCAGAAAAACGCCGCTATAGGGCTTTAAAACGTCACTATAGGGCTTAAAAATGCCACTATAGGGCTCCCTAAACTTGGTATGGGGTGATCACTTATAAAAAAAAAAAATTCAGGAAAACGCCGCTATAGGGCTTTAAAACGTCACTGTAAGGCTTAAAAACGCCACCATAGGGGAAATTTTTTTTGCATGGAACTCGAGTCTTAAAGACTCGAGATCTATGTGGCATTTTCAGTCCCCAAACACTCGCAAAGCGAGTCTTTGAGACTCGAGTTTTAATATGGATCTCAAATTTCTAAAACTCGAGATGCTACTTTTTTTTATTGATTCAAACGTTGCTTAACTAACTATATACAACCCATTTCCACCGTTATTTTGCACATTCCCCCCAATATAACCCAAATCAAACGATTCAACTTAGATGGTTTAGAAATCGTTCTCTCTGGGCAGTACACGGTGGTGCAATGAAAGCAGAATTTTATGAACAGCAAAACAAAGGTAAAGATTTTGTTGTTGCATGGACATTTAAGTAGAGTACTACTAAACAAACCACAAACGAAACTCAAAAACCAAAAGAAAGAGAGAGCTTTTATGCTATATGTGCCTCAAAAAAATTGGAAACGAACAACATGTTCAAGGTGAACAGTCCCACCCACTATTGCCTACATCTCAGCTCATCCAATGCCCAATAAACTCAAAAACCTAAGACCCACATCCTTCCAAATCCCCAAGAGCCCAAAACATCGTGTCTATCACTGATCTGTCTGCCATTGCCATTGAAACAGGACAAAGAGATAGAGATTAATTGAAATAAAGAAGAAATTAAGAAATCGAGAGAGAGGGGAGACCTTCGGGCTGAACTGATTGGTGTTGGGAAGGTGGGTGACGATGCGAGCGATGAATTCTTTAACAGTATTTCAGAGAGTGCTTGATGTGGGTATGGGTTTACATAGGAGTTTTAGATTTTAGCTTGAGGTTGAAGATAAAAAGATGTACCAAGATTTTCTGAGACACTTACTCTGTTTTGCTGGGAATTTTTCTGGATTTTCAGAGAGAGTATTTGAGTGCTATTGTTTGGTTGCCAAGAAAGTGAGAGAAAAGGAAATGACAAAAATTTTCTTTCTGGTTTCTGAGAAAAGGCAAGAAAGGACAAGAAAATGAATGGATTTTAAAATTGAGAAATTAAATTTTTTTTTTTAATTTAAATACTGAGTTAGAATTTTTAAATATATATCCAAACTTATTATTATTATTATTATTTAGTTGCCACGTAAGCTTAAAATGTGCCAACTACATACCATTTGTCACATAAGTTGAAAATAACAGGGACCAAATTAATTACTACCAAAATATAGAGAACAATTTGATTGAGACTTTAAAATGTAAGGACCAAAATAGCATTTTCTCCTATCAAAAAATTAACAACTAAATTTCCAGATTTGGAACTTTAAAAACCAAAATGATAATTAAACCAGAATTAAATGAATCCAGAGAGAATGGGTTCACAACTCACAAATATTTATAACATACCATGATAACTAGGTACCACCTCCAATGGATCAGAAATAGATATGGCGGAAAAAGTGATTAAAGAGCCTTCATATATATATATATAGCATGGAGCATCTAAGGTCACAAGTTGCGGGCTGGCTGTGAGCGTGAGATTGTGTATTTTGAATGAGTTGATGTGTTTTAGTAATACAGTTTTCTTATTTCCACAACCTAAGAGCACTAGTATCCGGAGATGTATCTTAGTTTCAGTTGGATTATTTTGATAAAAATATTAAATTTTCTTTTAAAATAATTGTTCCGTTGATGACTATAAATATTATTGATTAAATGGAAGTTTAGTGGTTTTATGTATGTGACAATACTTCCTTACCAAATACATTTCCTAATAAAAATGTTTTTGACCACTAAAAGCAAGTTATGATGTTTCCGTCTATATATAACTCAATGTTTTAATGGGTTATAATTCCATATAATTGTCATAGCATTTAAATGTCCATCTGCGATATACGTTTAGTCAAATAACAAAAGGAAAAAGTTATTTCAAATGTTAATGCCATTAACATGGTTTGTAATGACTTATGGCACATATATTTTCTATATATACAAACACCATATGTCCGGCCATGTTTGAGAGATATAAAAGCAACTTTTTGTCCTTATATATTTTCATGTAATAGAAAACTATGATATATTTTAGGGTAAACAACATAATTGGTCATTATCCTTTACACCAAATGTCAATTTAATCTCTAACTTTTCAATTATATCAATTTAGTCCCTAACATTTTAGTGTCGTGTCAAATTAATTCCTGCCATTATCTCCTGAATGAAAAAATCTGACATATCAAATGAAATAATAAAAAATTAGTTTTCCCTACACATCAATGCCCAAGTGTATAGCCACGTCAAATTTAAAAAAATAAAAAAGCCTAAATTTCTATTCCCACGTGTGTTAAAGTTTATTCTGAAATCTCTAGTTTTCTTTCTCGTGTCATTATACTAAAGAACCTCCCTCTCCCTCACCCTCAATCTCACTACCACCTTAGAGCACTCACAACAGTGGTGATATATTGGTATATTGCTATATTTTAGCTCCTCAAACACCAAAATCATACTCCAGCAGTGGAGTTAAATCTATTTTTTTTAGCTCCATTGCTACAGTGCACATCTATAGATAAATGTGCACTGTTCATGAGAGCTAAACAAAAAAAAAATATTATTTTATTCTGTCCGGTGATTAAAATAATACCACTAGCTCTTTTTTTTTTTTCATTCTTTTATCAAACCGTGCCTCTCTCTCTCTCGTTCACTCTCATCTCATCTCTGAAGCTCATCTCTCTCAAGCTCACTCTCTCAACTCCGGTCTCTCAAGCTCCCTCATTCACCGCCGTCGGCTCGACTCATCCTCAACGTCGCCGCCACCGAAGCTCGACGTCACCCACCCACCAGCCATCCCAAGCCACCAATCAGCCTCAGACCCACGCCGCCATCCGCCTCAAACCTACGCCGCCGATCGAAGTGCTTGCTCATGGATATTGGGTACCTGACTGGGAAACCCATGGAGCTCGCCGACCCACCCCTTCTGCCGACCCAGCTTGCCGACGTTGTGCTTGTTTGTGATTGGTGATTTTTTATTTTGTTTGTGGTTGGTGATTTTGTTTGGTCTGGGTTGAGAAAAAAGATTGGAGATTCGATGATTTTTTTTTTTTTTTTTTCCTGCTGTGGACTACTGGTGGTGGTGGTGGTGTTGGTGGTGGTTGTGGCTGTGGTTGTGTCTGTGGCTGATGGTAGAGGTGGTTGTGGTTGGTACTGTGGATATTTTTTGGGTAGTGAGATATATTATTTTATTGTAGTGGTTATATTATTTTATTGTGTTGAAAGCTAAAATAGATCCACTGCTGCAGCATGTGTGTAGGTAAAATAGATAAAGTAACTTTTGGTGGAGCTAAATAGTTAAATTTTTAACTCCACTGCTGTGAATGCTCTTAATACGCAATCTCTACTGTGCGAAATTACAAGTCTATCTTAGTATTTTAGAACTTAGAAAACAAAAAATGGCACCAAGCAAAGCTACTCCTAGGTATGGAGGACTAAAAAGTTGTTCTACTCGGGAATCTCATCGATGCTGTGGACTTGATCTTCGAGATCTCAAGATTTCAGATGCGTTTTCACTTTTCAGGAGGCAATGTCACGATCTCAACAGGAGATTAAGGCTCTTGAAGCCTTTGTTTAAAGATTTGGAAGACATCAAAGTCAAAATCTTCGAAGAGATCGTTAAGGCTCTCATTTTTTTTTTTCAACGAAGCTTTGGACAAAGCCAAGGATTTGCTTCTATTTGGAAGCTGAGGCAGCAAGCTTTACATGGTCACCACTAGTTTCTTCCTTTGCCTAAAAATATGTTCTTGTTTTTTCAATGCTCCGAGACATGATTGTGAAGCTCTGCCTTTAGATTTAATGGTTTTATGTAGCTACAGAAATCGAAGAGAGAAGAAATAAATTATAAATTTGAGGAAATTACAATTCATTTTAAAAGAACATTAACTTATATTTCCTACGTCAGATTGACATCTCAGATGAAGTTAAGAAAGGAGAAGAAATTTGGGATTTTAGAAATTTCTCCGAACTTTAAAACTCACGTGGGAATAGAGGCTTGGGTTTTTTTATTATTTTATTTATTTATTATTATATAAAAAAAAAGTCTGACATGGCTATATAGTTGTCAGTTTATGTGATAGGAAAAATCAATTTTTTATTATTCAGTTTAACACATCAAATTTTTCTATCCAATGAATAAATGCACGGACTAAATTGATGCAACACTGAAAAGTTAATAACCAAATTGACACAATCGAAAGGTTAGGGATCAAATTAACATTTGGTGGGACCAACTATGTAATTTACCCTATATTTTATTTGTTTGTTTTCTTTACTTAAAAAAATATATATCCCTACTACACTTTTTTCTGGGTAAAAGAATGTACTATATTGAGAGCTTCTTATCTTACAAGCGATGTAGGCTTGTAAGGATAATCAGCGAAGGTGGCTGGATTGTTGTATTCCGGGGGCAGCACGCACAATGTTTTAGTCTACTACACCGGAAATCTCGTAGATGTGTGTATCATCTCAATACAGTGACATGGTCCATGCCTCAACCCCGCAATCTAAAAATATATATGAATTGACGGTAAATTACTTCATGTCATGAGATTACTTTAAAGCATCATCAAGATAATATCTTTCCACTATTCACTAATTTTATGGTAAATCTAATTTATGTGAATTTTAATAATTTATATGATATGTTGAATGTAATGAAATTCAATTTTTTTTTTCAATTATTGTTCTTAGGAACAACAATTCGAGACGATGTTTAATGTTTACGGTATGTATGATGTGATTATATATATTATTGTTATATATATATATATATGATAAAATGGAGAATTCATTACATATATATTTCTTGTCCATGAATAAAATCCTTCTTGATTTTTCTTTGAATTCATTGGTTATATATGTTAGAAAATCTGGTTTTGTATCTCATACAAAACACATAGCGGAAGCAACAAACACGGATCTACTTCATTCATGAAAGATAACATGTAACCTTGAATTATAGAACAAAGAATAGAAAGCATACCTTGGTGCGGTGAAATTTAAAACCAAAACTTGAGAGTTACTTGGGAACACTTTTAATCTTCACTCCAATTCCACTTGATGCCCAAGAAGTGTAGTCTCTCAATCAGTTTCCAAGAAGAGAATAAGAGAGTGTCCAACACTCACATACAAACCATTTCATTTCTTATGAAAACTCTTATGAAAGCCTTTATGAAATTATGTATGTTTCTCTCCTTATATACAACTGATTATCTAATTGGGCTAGCCTTTTGGGCCATTCCAATTAGGTTCTAGTATGTGGCTTGGAGTAGGACCAAAAGGGAACAAATAAGACTCTAGCTCCAATGGGCCTTGGGCTTTTCTGTTAACTCTTGACAAGTCCAAAGTTACCATTAATTACATTCAATACCACTATAAAAATACAATTGCAAAGTAATACAAAGTCACGAATGTAGACTGCCATTTTAAAGATTACTACATTTTAATCCTTGAGTACCCGATTTAATCCTTTATGTCATTCAAAATATATTTATGAAATCTAATTTCATAAATATATACTTTAGTAACTCCTTACTAAAGTGGTTGGGCCCAACACTCTGAATAACCAAACTCATTAAACTTATCTCAATGGAATATTTTATATCTTCGTTAAGAGATTATGAATTTCATCTTGAGAATATATGTTCTATCAACACTAAATGCGGTTACCCAACATACTAAGGTTTTGATCGTAACTTATAGATCTCACTCATGATATATCAAAACAACCTACATCTCATGATCAAGTTCATTATTCTCTCAGGATTTAGAGTTGATATAAATAGAAGTCGTGAGATTTATTATTCATTTGACAGTCATTAGGAGAATAATAAATCTCATAGCGGTCCAGTTCAATATGTCTTAACTCTTAAAGCATATTAACATATCAACTAGAAGTCTCCACTTCCATGATCAAGACAAATCATCTTAGTTGATATGTTATAGTTTTCGCAGATGAAACGCCCAATTTCATCACCGACTACGAACTAAAATTCTGAATTTACAAAGAACTTGTGATTTATATCTTCTGTTACTTTTCACATAAATCGCATACTATACATCTCATGGACTAAAATAATGTCTCATTAGTTCATTTATAGATAGTCTCATATAATTAAACTATTTAATTATTTATGACATGCCAATAAATTGGATTTTAGGGCATAAGCCCCAACAATCTCCCATTTGCCCTCAAAAACAATTTACCATATATCCGACACTTATCTCCTTTTAGAGTAATTCATAGTCACTCTAAGGTAAGGTTTGGAAACAAGTTTCAGCCAGATTTATTACATAAATTATCTTTTCTACTACTACTTCTCAAGTACTCATATCTCTCTTTAGAGATAATACTTACGCTTAATGTGTATTTTCACCACCTAGGATGAACACATATCTTGAAGTTCAACTTCATGAATCACAATCAAACTACAAGTCAGTATTTGTACATCCAGTTACTATCAAAGACTCACTTTGGTGGACAAGCATATAATCCCTCATTCTCCTAAGATGTTTGAGTATATGCTTTACTCCCACTAAATTAAGTGATCTTTTGATTCAATCGATATTTGTTTACCACACTCACTGCAAAATAGATATTTAGCCTAGTATTTAGCATAGCATAAAGACTTCCTATCGATTTGATATAAAGAATCGTCTAAATATGCTTCTTCCTTTTATATGTCTTAGGACTATAGTCCTTTATAAAGGAACTTCATACTTCAAAGGAAATAATCATTTCTTAAAGTATTACATGTTATACTTGATTAGAATCTAATCTATTTAAGCAGTTTGAGATAGACCCAACATCCTAATTTCTGAATTTTAACAAAGTTTAATTCTTAGGATGTGACTAGTCTTTTCTAAGTACTTTATATCAAACTGGACTAAACAACCAAAACTCCTTTAATGACAACAACTCTACATCATTCTAAATGATTAGAATGTCATCAACATACATTAAGAGATTTATTATTCTATATAGCTTTACATACACCTAAGGCCTTTTAATACTTGATCAAAATCAAACAATTTGATTTCTTGATCAAAAATGATATTTTATGATTCATATGCTTGCTTTAATACATAAATGGAATTTAAGTAACTTGCATACTAGACATTACTGGTTCTTTGCTATGTATAAGTCTAGTTACATCATATAGATGTCATCCTCAAGATTGCTACTAAAAGAAACTTTCTTCATATCCATTGCCATATTTCATCCAAATGAAATATAATGGATAAGAGAATCTAGATAGAGTTAAACTTAACTATTGGTGAAAAAATCTTTTCATAATCGAACAATTTCTTTCTGGATAATTCTTTTCACCACTAGTCTTGACTTTGAAGATTTACACATTCAAATCTATCAATCTCATTTTCATGTAGACCTATTTGAGAACAATAGGCTTAATGCCATTAGGCACCTCTACAAGTCCTAGACTTTAAATAGAATCTAATTCTATTCATATAACCTTGATCTAGTAATCCATATTCATATCATCTATTGTCTTTACGTAGGACCGAGGATCAAATTCATATCCTTGTGGAATAACTACAAAAGTTTATTCCAAAATTATGAATTTATTTGATAATTGATAATCCTCCCACTACGACATTGTACCGGTGTAATAGTTATCTACAGAATAATGTCTTGTGGTGTATCTAATACAACCATCTCATTTCTAAATGTATTTTATAGTTGTCCTACAATAAATTCTGATATTTTTCTTCTAAAACAATCTACCTTTACTTTAAAAGAGTCTTATTCCTCCTTTATGTATGTACTAACTTAAAGAAATCATTGGAACTTTATTCCTTTACAAAAAAGAGTCCTAGATCATATTATCCTCTAAATAGAATTCATTGATTGGGAATATAACAAAATAATGGTTCTAAAAGCCCGTCTTTCACCAATCTTGAATATCATTTAGATTAATAAGATCTAAACATAAGTGTCAAAATATACAATTATAAAGGATGGAAACTTTCTCTTTAAAAAATAAAACATGTAAATTTTCATCTAAAGAACAATCATGGACAATGCTTAGCTTTACCAAAATAGAAACACTTTTCTCTTGGTCATACTTTTGAGTCTAATTTCCTTTTGGCAACTACTAGGGCATCTAGCCTGTCCAACTGTTTGGTATTATAATTCCTCTTCTTACCACCCTTACCTTTCGATTTAGGTTAAGAATTTAAATTAAATTATATTGATCCTAACCTTAGCTTTTAGAATGTCTTCTGTTGTATAGAACTCACTCACCAATTCAGATAATATAAAAAGAACTTATTTTCAAAACAATCTGAATTGATCAAATGATTCTAACAAGGACTTGTGGATCATATCCATATGAGATTAACATTTAATCTCTATATCCAAGAATTCCAATTCATTTTAAAATTAAAAATTTAATAAAATGATATAGAATTGGAACTCCTTAAGCCTTTTTTAGCACTCAATATGATTCATACCAAACATCTCATTTAGACTTAATATAAAGTCTAAGTCTAGTACTAACTCTTGCATCTCATGTAATAGCACAATTGAGATAGAAGCCAATATAGCATATTAACATTTCAATGGAGACTATGATCACATCATAAGCTATCTTCCATAAATGCATCATGTATAGGAAATTATGACAATACTGAATCGAAACATAAGTATGTACTTCAGCTCCTTTAAGCACCATATCCAAAATTATTTCTTAGTTAATGTGATTCAATTAAAATAGTAGCTAGAGGACAAAATTTATGACAACTTTATTTTGAGACTATGAACTTAAATACAGAGACATTATATTTTGCATCCACAACCATATAGTATGGAACCCGAAAAACATACTGATGCTGCACAGAATCAGTAGGCTGAATGCTTCGGCTTAGGTGGGCTACTGGTGGTTGCGAAGGCCTACAAAGATGAACACACTATCAAAGGGGACCGGTGTGGACCGGCCAAACACCCTCTGATGGCTAAGTTAGTTTCTTCCAAGGAAAGAGTTTCAACTTTTAGAAGAAAAATCTCAGAATACACTTACCCCATTTTGATTCAGACTGGTCCTTTATATAGAGGACCTCGGAGCGGTTATTGACTTGGTAACTTCTCCAAGATTCGTGGAAAATTCTCTTGAGTCTAGATATAACTTCCCCAACGGCTATAGGAGTTACAACCGTTGACGGAAGTTATGTACTTAAGAGGAATCCATGGCGATGAATTCGGGTTGAGTAACCGTTTCAAGGTTTTGGGGCTCAAATCTTCCATACTCTCAAGTGAATTTACACTTAAGAGTTTCTAAGTGTTATGTGGTCGGCCATGCACTTCGTGCATGGAAGACT
Organism: Notholithocarpus densiflorus; assembly: GCA_030021035.2. Lineage (NCBI taxonomy): Eukaryota > Viridiplantae > Streptophyta > Magnoliopsida > Fagales > Fagaceae > Notholithocarpus > Notholithocarpus densiflorus. The sequence goes on from JARYZH020000001.1 coordinate 14,331,888, forward strand.
GGTTTTCTGAGTGTTATGTAAGTCGTCCATGTGCTTTGCCCATAGACGACCCTACTGCTCAGACGTTGTGTGTCGTCCATGTGCTTTGTCCATGGACGACCCCAATGCTCAGACAATCAACAAAAATACTTGGCTCAAGATCATGGACGATCCATATGGACGACTATGAGTTGTAATTTTTACTACCCCATCACATACTATACTAGGTGCAACGATAACCTAATCCCGCAATTAATATTTCTCGAAAGCGAGGTCATACCAATCACTATGATTAGGCAAGAATTATTCTCATTATTAATGCTATCATGGTAACTCTTACCAAACAAAAATAATTTGCTGATTTTCCTTTAGCCTTTAAGTAATAATGACATAGCTCCAAAGGGAGGTTAACATTACACTTAGTCTAGTGTACACCATTGCCTAGAATCAATGTGAGTCACCAAGTAACTCCACGGAAGCATGGTCGTTCTCAATGTAAAAACACACTTCATCCATCATTAAGAAGTTTAACATGTAGTACCATGAATTAAACACCCTCCGAAAGGAGCAAGGCATATACGCCAAGGCGAGGTGCCTAATCACACTACTATAAACCGACAATGGAAGCCATGAGATTCAACTCTTGTATCTCTCTCCCACTAGAAATTTTTAAAACAAGTGAATTGTCATGAAATCATTGTGATCTAATCACAATTTTAACCCTACACATTAAATGTGTTTAATTGTTAAAATTCAAGGTGATGTAACTAAGTCACATCACAATAGCGTAACGAACATTCGCGCAATCACAAAGAAGTTTAACCTTGTAATCCGTGAAGTAAATACCCTCTACATGGAATGCAAGACTCGAAGTCAAGACAATGTATCTATTCACATTACAATAAACTTAACAAAAGGGTTATTTTAGTACTCCCACTCGTTATTTGGGTTTTTCTTAAATAATTGTGATCCCATTACAACTAATAACCTTGCACTTGTTAAAGACTCTAATCTTATTAGAATCACTAACTAAAATGGAAGTCCTAAACTATTTAGGATTCCTTAAACACTAATGAATCAAAATTAGTTATATAGAATTATATCCTTAATTTACTAGATAAAGTATTCTAATCTCATTAGAAACTATATACCTTTTAATTAAGCTTTAATCTCATTAAAACTTCTAATTAAAATAAATTAAGGACTTTCAATCATATAACAATTCTAATCTTATTAGAATGTTTCTTAAAAGATAAGTCTCAAACTATTTAGGACTAAGAGTTCTATTTAACTAATATCTTTGATCTCATTAGGTCTTTTAGTTAGAACCATATATAATCTCATCACACATATCATTGCTCTTTCTTTATATGTGAAAACACTTAGAAAAATTCAGAATACTCAGATTTCGATCAATCGAATGTATTTCTCGATCGGTTGAAAAAATTAAAAAAATCGTACCAAACAATCTGTCTGGCTCGATTGGTACTCGATCGATCGAAATAGAGCGTTCGATTGATCAACTAGCAATCGAAAGTCAATCAGATCAAACAGATTGGTTACTGTTTCACTCGATCGATCGAAGGTAATTTTCGATCGATCGAAACACGTGAAACTCAAATTTTCCAGAATTTTTCTAAAGCAGTTTTCAACGGTTTTCATGAACAAACTATCATCATATGAACATAGTAGATTGAGTTTGAGACTAAAACTGAAATCCATTGATGCTATAGCCTTAAAGTTCAATTTAACATACTTAAATTCAAATTTAAACAACATCATAACATCAATATCAGTTTTTATCAAACAATAATTTCAATGTCCGTGCAGAAAAAATTAAATGCTTTATTTTCTAACACCATGAAATTATTGTCTCTAATTCCTTGCATTTATACACAGTTATCTTTCTCAAAGTCAGATCATGCATATTTTATCACACAAAGGATACAATCTAATCCATGTGTAATCAGGCCATAAATCATATATAATCATTGACGGTGTACAATACTAATTCAAAACTAGTAAATCGACATTGTCACATATATATGTCATTTGATGAACACGTAAAGTTGAATTGCTTAGATATAGTTATTGAATGCTTGAAACCTTGTATCACTGATTCGAATGCATATGAAATATAATATACGGATTGAATGAATCCTTTATATTAACACATGCAAGATGGCCATCAAGACAATTAACATTTTTTTTTTTTTTTTTGAGAATCAAGACAATTAACATTAAATTGTCTTATTATACATCCAAACGGTGCAATAACATCATTCACGCACTTGACGGTTATTACAATAACTATATCCAAAATATATATCCTGGGCATAAATTCTTTTGAAGACGGAATTCCATATTAAAAGGAATTCACTTCACATCAACGCAAAGTCAATCTCCAAAACTTAATTATGAAATCAAAAATCCTATAAACGTGATTATATAGAAAAATCACTGCAGAATGCCAGAACATCAAGAAAATGATTTTCTTTGATTCTAAAACTTAATCACATGTTATACAAGCATGATATTGAAGACCGCTCTGATACCAATTGTTGAAAAATCTGGTTTTGTATCTCATACAAAACACACAGCGGAAGCAACAAACACGGATCTACTTCATTCATGAAAGATAACATGTAACCTTGAATTATAGAACAAAGAATAGAAAGCGTACCTTGATGCGGTGAAATTCAAAACCAAAACTTGAGAGTTACTTGGGAACACTTTTAATCTTCACTTCAATTCCACTTGATGCCCAAGAAGGTTGTAGAGTAGGTAAGAGAACAGTTTCTCTTTTTTCTTTTTTTTCTTTTTTTTCCCAAAAACACAATCAAATAGGAAAATTGAAAAACTTGGAACTTCTTTTCGTTGGCTTATATATGACTAAAATTTTAAATGATAAAAGTAAAAGACGAATGGAGCTTCTTTTCCAAAGCTTTTTTTAATGAATAGAATAGAAAAACTAAAATTTTGAGAATGGGAAATATGTCAATCATTACGGCCTTGGGTTTTTTTGTCAACTCTTGACAAGTCCAAAATTACCATTAATTATATTCAATACCACTATAAGAATATAATTGCACTCTAGGCCTTATTAATAAATTATATCCCAAGATTTTATTATACATGCAACCCATTCATTAAAATATTCGTAGTAATACAAAATCATGAATGTAGACTGCCACTTTGAAGATTACTACATCTTAATCCTTGAGTACCCGGTTTAATCATTTATGTTATTCAAAATATATTTATGAAATCTAATTTCATAAATATATACTTTAGTAACTCCTTAATAAAGTGGTTGGGCCCAACACTCTGAATAACCAAACTAATTAAACTTATCTCAATGGAATATTTTATATCTTCGTTAAGAGATTATGAATTCCATCTTGAGAATATATGTTCCATCAACACTAAATGCGGTTGCCCAACATACTGAGATTTTGATCATAACTTATAGATCACATTCATGATATATCAAAGCAACCTACATCTCATGATCATGTCCATTATTCTCTCAGGATTTAGAGTTGATGTAAATAGAAGTCGTGAGATTTATTATTCATTTAACAGTCGTTAGGAGAATAATAAATCTCACAGCGGTCCAATTCAATATGTCTTAACTCTTAAAACATATTAACATATCAACTAGAAGTCTCCACTTCCATGATCAAGACAAATCATCTTAGTTGATATGTTATAGTTTTCGTAGATGAAACGCTCAATTTCATTACCGACTACGAACTAAAATTCTGAGTTTACAAAGAACTTGTGATTTATATCTTCTGTGACTTTTCACATAAATCGCATACTATACATCTCATGGACTAAGATAATGTCTCATTAGTTCATTTATAGATAGTCTCATATAATTAAACTATTTAATTATTTATGACATACCAATAAATTGGATTTTGGGGCATAAACCCCAACAATATATGTATTGATAAATTGTTTATGGTGGCAATGGAATAACAATTTCGTGGAGATTCAATTCAAGAGCCTTGGAGTTCAATGGCGGAAATCTCAACAAGCTCTCAAATGAAAGGCAATCTAAGAGGTAGGAAATTATGAGTTTGGGGTAAAGTATCTCTTATTTTATTCGATATATTGCTACCATATAAAAATAAAATTTTGTATGCAAACACCTAAAATTGCTATGGCCTAAACATGTGTATATACATAATAATATAATTTGGGCCATATGTCAATTTTTATGCATGACACATAATATCTTTGGATAAATACTAATATGTATCACAATGCATTTTATGTGATTGTTAAAGTCGTATAAAAAAAATTACTATCTGATTGCTGGGTAGTACCATGAATTTAAAAAGACTTTATGCATCATAAGTAATATATTTATTCATGTGTAAAATTATGAATAAAATATAAAATATCATATCCATAAATCTCTCTCTAATTCCAGGCATGTGATGGAAAATTTGATCTACAATTTTGTGATTGCACTATTTGGTTTTTCTAGTGTTAGTCATGGCCGAAATAAATAGTATTGACTAAATGCCTTATAAACATTATCTTTTCAAATGTTTAGACGTTTTAAATATGGGAAGATATACAAGACCCTTATTTTTTGATTTGATGAGGAAGAACCAACGTTCAAATGTCATTTAAAAATTAAAAAAAAAGTGTTTATGTGAAATTGTTAAATCTCATGAATTTTTATGAACCCCACAAATTATGGTGTTTCTATTTTGAAGAACTTTATATTGAGAAGAGTTCATGTGCCTTTAAATAATTAAGAATTTTATGTGGCACGTTTTTCATTTAAATTTTCTCAAATAGTGGGGGTATTGAAATTGAGGAATATGGACAAAAAAATGTTTTGGGAAATATTATTTGGGACTCATAAAATAGTTTATGATAAATTTCAACTATGTAAATTATCTTGAGAATTGAGATAAAAATTATTTTTTGGCCTAAGTGTGTAAAAGTTTATCCTTGTGGTAAAAAGGGTACTCCTATTGATAAATGAGAACAATGGTGTCATATCAAGTTGGTATTCCTATTGTATAATAATAAAGATACAATGATGCCCTTGTATAAAGTAGACACTTGTATTTGTGCCAAATATTAAATGAGAATGAATAGGCATTCCTATTATACAATTATGTGGTATAATGATGCCAAGTTTTTTTTAAAAAAATATTAAGTCCCTTATACTTGTGAATTATGAATATTTTTTGTTCCTAAATCTGGTTCCTAGTAATTAGAGACTACTAACCCTATGTAGATGCTAATAAATCTACATCTCTTGCCATATATTTATGAGTTATGAATGGTGGAAAAACAATTTTTAGTGAGATTAACCACCAAGAGCAAGAGTAATTTTTTTTTTTAAATGATATTTATGTATAAAGTGGTTTCTACTATAATAGAAACACATACTTTTAGCATGCTACTATATTGAATATATAGTGATGAAAAAAAATGAATGTGATTATCATTGGCCATGTATATGATGATTTTACCAAGAAGCTAATTAAGCTTAAGCCAATGAAGAAGTAAATATATAGCTTACATTTATGTTGTTGAAAAAAAAATGAATCTATCTTATATTAGCACTATTTTATTATAATATTTTTATATAAAGTAAAGTGTTGTTTCCCTAAACTTTTGAGTTACTATATAAATGAAATGATGAAATATCTATTTAGAGTCGAAAGTCTAGATGTAAATCGAGGGAGATGAGATTAAAGCCCAAAGAAAATAAATTACCTATGAGAATACCCTACCTAGGGACTGGAGATCCCAAGAACTAAGTTCAAACGAATCATAGAGTAGTTTGTATAACATAAACTAAATTTTGAGTACAAGTACCCTTGTTCATCCCTATGATGTAAGTGCATGTATCTTGTTACGTTATGAAAGATGAGTTTTATATTAAAAAACTCTAAATGTGATCTATAGCTTTTATGAGTGGGATGTTAGAGTTGCGAGAGCATCCTTGATAGATACACCTAATTGAGCATGGAAGTAGGGCCACAAGGCTGTAAATGCACTGGCTTAGAAGCTCATGGCAGAGTACTAGGATATTATGCGTGTGATGTAAAAGCTAATGCCTTGCTTCCACATAAAAAGTCATAGTTTAAGACTTAGCTCACTATTGACTTTGGAACTACATTGTTGAAACACTAAATAAGGGTTCAAGCCATTGGCACCCTTATTATGCATAATATTCTAACTTGACCCATTGTGTAGGCAATTAAAATATCAGACCATTGTGTCCTCCAATATTGGTACTGTTTGTAGCTTCGACCATGACTTTTTTTGACCATCTGTGTTCCTTAAGTGACATGGTTGATGTATTCTATACACATTATAATAATTTATTGAGAGTTGAAGCTTAGAAATTAAGGACTGTATGTAACAGAGCTTTAAAAATGATAACTGAATACTGGGAGTTATTATTAAATATGGTAAAACATATAAGTTTGAGAATGGATACAAGTCTAGTTTAGGAAAAAAAATTTGTCTTCAAATCATCATTAGTACTAGTAACTTCCAGAAATAAAAACATTAACAAAAGGGCAAGAACGTGAAATAGAGACAGGCTCACAAGCATAGCAAGGCAATCGCCTCGTCTCCATTGTTCATTGGTAAGCTGCCAGTACGCATAGCTCCAGAGTATGTTGCTCCTGTTGGCGAAAATGCATGCAAGCTTGCCAATGAAATTGGCATACAAGTGCAACGTAATCTGTCCAATTAACTATATCTAACACTCGAATGTTAATTAATCAAACATACATATAGATATATATATATATATATATATAAGCAAGCATCCCTTCCTTGGGGTAAAGTGGGTCCAAATCCTCCTCTTCTACCATCCGAACATATTATTAAAGCAAGAACAGATTAAAACAAATTGGAACCATGGTCCTCCATATATTCCACTCACAAAAATAATGCGCATCTAAAAATTTCACAGCAATTGTACAGCACAACCCTTTTCCCAACATCGAATTCACACTTTACGCAAAATTCTTAAGGTTTCATATCCAAGAAAGAATTTGCATTAAGCACACTCTGCTTCAATCAATTGAAACAAACTGACAAAGCTATATGAAAGGTGCTCCATCAAAAATTTGCACCCAAGAATACAAATAATTCCATTTACAGAGAAGCTAACCGTTAACATTGAATCATGTATCTATATAATCTGCAGACTGGATATTTCTTAGAAGCTCCTTTAAGTTAGCCAATACGTGGCATGGTCCTAAACTCTTTACACCAATAAAATTCAAAAGCTGCTCTAAATCCTACAACCAAAAGGGAAAATGTTAAGTTTACTTGCAGTAATCAAAAAGAATATGAATTAAATTTTGGGCAAACTAATTTAAAGAGAGAAAAATAACAATAAAGCTGTCATCAACCATGAATTAAGTAAAATTTAGGGTGTAAATCAGCAGATAAATACCCTAACATAATAGGATTTTAATTTTTTTTGGGATAATTCGATAGTTGGGGGAGGGGGTATTTGAACCCTAGATGTCTTCATTAGAAACAAGGAGGTGCCAACTAGTTGAGCTACAAGGCTCTTGGCGGCTGTATAGGATGAATTGGTCTTTAAAAGCAACACCCATATGTATAGGAAACCAAGAGATGGCATAGCTAGACATCATATATCTTACCATATAATAAAAGTTCTCTTTACACACTATGCTTGCCCCATGTGTCACATTAAATTTAATAATAACTCTATCACAAAAGTTTTAAGAATATTAAAATACTACTCCCATAAAATGAAAGTTACAAGAGATTTTATTATTTTGTTTAAATTATTTTAATTCTCTAACATAACATTTGGTTTAATAAAAACTCGGCTTACATGAATGATTCTATATTATAACTCAGATTTTTTTAAAAGTAAAATCATTTATTAGAAAAAGAAAAGGGTAGATGTGCACTAATCCCTTTTAGATCATACAACTCAGAAGAAAAGAGAATCAACAAAATCAACAAACGACATGGAGGAGATGCCACCTAGAGCATGCATCCAATCAAACAAAGTACGCAAAATATGCTCCATCAAAGACCCATCTATTTCTTTCATACCATAGATTCCACATCACGCACAACAACAGAGCTCGCCACACCTTGGCGCCTCTATGGCACTGAAACTGACCCTCCCAACATTCCAACAGATCAATCACCGATTTAGGCATTACCAAGACAGTGAAAACGAAGGACTATAAATCTGTTGCCATAGAGCAGTGAAGAAAAAGACAATCAATAGATTATCCGCTACATTCGCACATAAAGCACCAATCAACTATTAAAACGTGTTGCTTTCGAAGATTATCAACTATGAGAATTCTCCCAACTCCCAAGACACACAAACCATGTGAAAAGGGAAGCCTTCCTTGGAACTTTGGCCATCCAAATGCTCTTCCAAGGAAAACATGAACCTGTAGAACCCTTTAGAGCATTATACTATGGTCTCACCTCAAACACTCCTTTCTTTGATGGCAACCACACCACTTGATCTTGACCAGAGGAGACAGGCATATTTATCATATAGCACCCCAAGAAAAAAAAAATAGATTGTAACTCCAAATCCTGCAAAGGCCCGGCTGAATTGAGGATTCCAATGTCTTCCTTCCCCCTCAGACGGGCCAGCTAGATATGAGAACACTATAGCCTCCTCATTCACTTCCAAATCATACAGGTCAGGAAACCAATCCCTCAAAGAGCAGTCACTGCACCAAACATCCGTCCAAAAAATTACCCCAGACTCATCTCAAACCTCAAGACATAAGAAATTACAAAAAGAATCCCAGCCTGTAAGAACACTCTACCACAAACTAACACCATGCTGACCCCGAATTTGCTCCGTTGTCCCACCACCTACCCTTCACCATATTTTGCATAAATTACTCTCCTCCATAAATGGTCCCACTCCACACCAAATCTCCAAAGTCACTTCCCTAAGAGGGCTTGATTAAAAGAACTACTTTTTCTAATACCCAGACCTCCCTCTTTGACAGGGGAGCAAACCACTCTCCAATCCACCAAAAAATAATTCTGATTATTTTTTTTAAGTAAAAAATTTCATTAATTAAGAAAAAAGTGCCACCAGGTACGCAGGCTGTATATAAAAGGCAACACAAAAACAAAGAGAAAGTAAACAAGAAAGAAAGACAGCAACTATTGAAAGCTCAAGGAAGTCCAAATAATCTAGAAACCCCTCTACAGAAATGAAATAGACGGTGAAACCCAATCATAAAAGGACCTCAAAAATAGATATTTCAACTTCAGTCACACTTGGCTCTTCCCCCTCAAAGCACCGAGAATTTCGTTCTTGCCATAGGCACCACAAAAGACTCAATGGAACGACTTGCCATATTTTCTTTAATTTACACTCTAGCAACACAGGAAAGTGATTTGTTAATGGCCTCTGTAGTAGCTTCAGAGTCAAATTGGGGAAGTGATTCAATTGATGAAATAATTTCTTTAATTTACATTTAATTTGTAATGTCCCCATGCATCGCACAGGCATACGGTTATTTCAGGATAAAGATTCTAAAACATAGGTAATTCATGATACATCACTCTGGCAAACATTGAAAATAGTTGCTGCCAAACAGTTACAGAAACTTTAATTTTTAGTGACACTTCTTTAGAACAATGATTCCATGTATCCTACTTGGACACATGATGGATTGGTGTTTCTAGAGGAACCCACAATACTCTCAGGAAAATAAACCAAAAAATAAAATTAAAAAAAGGATTAAGTTAAACTAAACTATCAACAAAATTGCCTAGTTTCATAAAATTAACAGGAATGATCTATATGAGGATCCCAACCATAGCAATACAAAAATATAAATTATAGTAGATAAGAGTACTGACTACCATCTCTTCGCATTTTGCATATCAAGAGGAACAGTAGTGATCTATCTATAACTTTTAAAAAATAAAAATTCAATATTCATAAGATAAGCAGTTTTGTTACTTGACCCCCAAAATAAGAAGTAAAAGAAAAAAAATTTCCAACTTACAAAAAGGATCAAATAAATATCATAGCAAAAGCAAACTTTTCTAATGATGTCTGCTTCAAAATGATTAGAGGAAACAGATTACTACAATCAATGCAGATTTGTCAACTCTATCAATTCCTCTATAAAACTCCACCTGTGTGTTGTGCTTAATTCCATATATTTAGTTTACAGCCAGCCCTCATCCCGGGAAAAGGAGGAGGGTTGCGGTAGGTTGACGACTAGCATAAAATTTGGTCTCTCTATGAATGGATCCAATACAAATACTCTTTGGGGCATCCCCTACTAGCGATACACTGCATCAGACCCCGGATGCAGTGAAATTAGCCAACCCCAAATTTTGGGACTAAGGCTTTGTTGTTGTTGTATAAAATTATCAATTCCTCAATAAACGATGTCTACTTGAAAAGGTGAGATTTTTATGTGTTGCTTACGAATCAAAGGTAAAAAGAAAAAGATCAGGGAATTATAGGCTTATGCTTCTATCTTGAAAGCACACAAATTAATTACATCTCACCTCAAACCATCACATTTTAAGAGTGTGTTTGGATGAGCTTATTTTCATTGTCTTATTTTATTTAAAAAAATAATGTGTGAAAGTAAAAAATGCACTTACAAAAAGTGAGGCTTTAAAAAGTTACATAAGCTGGCAGTGAAAACTAAGATAGAAAACCTAAAATCCCAGCTTAAAGGGGATTGGACAGGAGAAATACTAAGCAAGCAATTGTGCAATGCCTAACATACTTGGAAGAATTCAAAAGAAAAACAAAAATATATTTTGGGGAAACTTCCATATTTTACTACAGTACATAGTCCAAGCAACCTAATTTGATTCAATGTTGCAATTTGCATGAAAGTTTTAGAGACCAGAGATTACATATCAAAGAAAGCACACCTTATTTAACAAGAATACAGCATAAGCGGCCCTCGTTGTGTCTTGACCTTCTAAAAAGAGAGGGAACTCCACGTGCTTCATACTTGTGGAAAGCTCAGTATTTGAAGATGAATCTGATGATGTAGGCTCTATAGAAGGTGAATAGTCAATAATATATGAATGAGAACCACCCAAGCGAAATGGGTAACGCAAAGGAACTTTTAAGTAGGAAGCTATAAGAGAAACAGCCTGCAAAAAAATCAGGCTAATAAAGTACTTTCCAATATGTTGGTCCAGCAGCAGGCTTCAACACTTTAACTTTAACAAAACAATCACCGCCTAAAACGCATTAGCATATTATAACACAATGAAAAAATTATAAATTCCTATTAGGATGAATAAAAATGAACTATCAATACAGAAGAGCAGGTAGTAGATGATGTACTATTTGATATTGTTAAGTTTATGTAAAATTTATCAAAAAATAGAAGTTTATGTAAAGCAAAGAGAAAGGACACACATGTGCAACATATCCCAGGGCAGTTGCAGACCTCTGAACCTCCTTCTTGTCAGTGAAAAAACTCATCTGCTTAAAAGGAAGCATAGTCAAGTGCAGACCTAAAATTGTCAAGGATCCATGATTAAAAGGTTTTGATCCAGCAGAACTCCCTGATAGTACAAACAAACCAAAAAATAATAATTAACAAGGAAACTAGAACCTAGTATATAACAGGCTCACATGAGATCCTAGATATGAAGCATTTAAAAATTGATGCATACATATCAGGATGCATGTCCAATCAACTAAAATTATAGAAAATATAACAGATAGACAAACATTTACAAATCATCATTATGGAGCTATCAAAAGCAATGAGAAGAGTACAAAGTAGTATTACTTAAGATGCTGGGAATCCCTAGAGCAGGTCAGCTAATAAAATGAACCAAGGGTAATGTTTTGTATTATATAAGCTGTACATTCAATCCAAATTATTTCCAGAAGTCAGATATATAAAGGATATCTCAAACTTTATCACTACAAAGCTATCAAAAGTAGTGAGAAGCGTAGAAACTAGTAGTATTGAAGGTGCTGGGAATCAGTGTTGTTAAAAGCGAGCTTAAGCTCAAAGCTCGAAGTCCCAATGCTCCAACGCTTTTTGCTTCAAAAGCTAGGCTCATTCAAAGAAGCGCGCTTTAGGTGGGCTTTTTTGAGTTTTTTCAAAAAGCTCAAAGCACGCTTTTTGGAGATTTTTTATATTTTTCAAAAAAATAAACCAAAACTGAATTAAAACTATAGGATCTTGACATTATTGATATAAACCATTGATTTTTCATATTATTAGTGTAATTTACTTATCAAAAAAATATATTTTGAGTATTACTTGTCCTAAAACCCAACCCACAACCTCCCAGTTCTTCTCTATTTTTATTTTTTCTCCTTGAAACAGTAACTAACCTAGCTCCTTGGTACCAATTACCATGTTGCAATGTCCTCATATTCTTCATGAAAAGAAAAAAAAAAGCATGATATAACATATGTGGTAATTGTTTAGTTACTTTAGTGGTTGATGTTGAACATAGCAGACTAATTCTTACAGTGTTATAGTCATTAAGTGATTGAATTATTAACTAATATTACTAATTAGTCATAGGGCATTATGGATATAGGAGATTTAAGAAAGGATATTACATGGAAGTACTCATATCTAGCTTATCCAAAAAAATAAAATGACTTGACTTGCAATTTTTGAGTTAAAATTGCAAAAGTAGGGCATATCTAAATGTTATATGAATTATATAAAAAAAATTATTTCAATTTATATGATAATTTGATCATTTGATTGTTGCATTTCTCATTAATAATAATTTTTAAAATTTTTAAATTATTTTTTAAAAATGTGCGCTTCACTTCAATCAGGCGCGCGCTTGCGCTTTGCGCCTAGGCTCCAAGAGGCCTTTGCGCTTAAGTGCGCCCCTCGCTTTTACCAACACTGCTGGGAATCCCTAGAGCAGTTCAGCTTCAGCTAATAAAATGCAAACAAGGTTAATGTTTTGTGTTAGAAAGCATTGAATGTGCACAGTCCATCCCAGAAGGCATTGAATAAGCTGTACAGTAAATCCAGATATATCCAGAAGTCATTCTTATAATTGAGTTTTAGAAATGAAGTGAAGTTGGTTTTATCCTTTGAATAGATAGAGAGTCATACAAGCCCAGTGTCAGACCACTTTGAGGAACTCCTGAAAAGGAGTTAAACAAAACCTCTAAAAAGAAAATATAAGCTTATAAAATGATTTACAAAGCCAACAAAAATTCTAACTTTTCGTCTCAATATAAAAGATATGTGTTCATTGAGATACAATGAGAAGAACAGCAAGTTTAACATAAAAGAACTTATCCCATAAAAGAAAAAATAAAAAAAAATATAAGCTGTTAATTACTTAATTATGACAGCTAGAAAACTAGAATTATCTACATTTTTTTACAAGTAATAAAATTTATTAATAAAATAGATTACTTCATGTTCATGATGATGAGCACTCGGTAACCTAAAAGAATTACCCAAAAAAAAAATTTATGCACAAAATAGAAGTGATTTGTGAGATCTATAAGAGTGTTACTAATTACTATTCATAAGACCCCAAGCAAAAGACCAATCACACAGAGTTCGAATCAGCAATGCTTCCAACTAGTTCTTTGATTCTGTGAAAAGTAGAGTAATCTACATGACTCCAACAGATCGGTAATGCGGATATATACCAACAAGTAAGAAATATTGTTAATGCAGAATGATTTTAGAGAGGGACAAGAGTTACAGTAACCATGAGCCATCAGATTCTTTGGTTACGTCAGCTCTTGCTCTCAACAGTATGTAACAAGCAGAGAAGGTCCATTTTGAACAATTTTGAATGTAATACAACAAGTTTTAAACTCACTGACACATACCTGATCTACTACTGCTAGGAAATAACTCAAGTTCCTGCTCCTCTGCAGGTCCAACAGAGATCTTTACAGGATAGAGCACTGAAACTTGAGATATCATATATTGTTGCCTCGTCCTTAGCCTTTTTTGTAAATTTCTGAGACGAACATAACCCTTCTCTCCAGCAAGTAACCTATTTGATTCCTGTAATATAAACATGATCAGCTTTTAAGTTACACCAATGCAAATATAAAATACTTGCAGCAATGAAACAGGAACACTGGTTACATGGTACAACCAACTGTAGACCATAGATTATTCTGCACATTCAAATGGGTGCATGTGTTCCACACAAGTCCTATTTGGCCATGATGAAAAAAAATAAAAAAAATTACTTCATACTCTGATCAGGAAATCAAAAAGTTGATATGCAATATCCACACCATAACTGCAGAAACTTAACTCCCAATACTAGTCAGAGTTACCAAATCATGACATCAGGTGCCAAGGCTCTTTCATAACATAACATGAATCAAAGACTATTTCATGAGGTAATTACATTTTGGCACCTCAGTTTCCCACATTATGATAATATTTCATCTTACTCTCTATATAAATTTGTTTTTTGATAAGTACTCTCTATATAAATTTTAAAATAGGTATTTAAGTTCAAGCTGGTTTTCAAGTCATTGTTTTGTCGATCAGTAAATACAAACATTGAATATTTGGCGGGCATGTTATGTGAACAAATACTGCAAAAGAAAAAAAGCATACAATTGAAATCATTATTGATTCGCAACCTGTTTAATTGGTCTCAGGTTTGGGGTTTTACTCATTGTACCTCTGTTTTAGAGTTTCACAATTCTCTTAGCTTCACTGTGTTATTTTTCTTGACCCTTTGTGTTCATCATCGCTAACATAAAGTGTTTTATTTCAATAAAGCAATTCTACTTTCTTATAAAATAAAAAATAAAAAAGCATGTATACCTGCAATCGCTTCCTTGCGACAGAAAGTGCAGTCCCGGCAACCAAAAGTGATCTAACTTGAACACTAAGCTGGTCCTCTTGCTTGTTAGCATCCTCCTTTGCAAGCTTGGAACGCATGGACATGTCTTCCATCACTTTTTTTTTAGCATCAAGTTTCTCATGCATCTCCTCGAGCTCATTCAATTGATTCAATGAATGAGCATCAATCTGCCCACAAACACAATGTTGAGGCCCGCTAATCCGCGGGCTAATCAATTAAGCCCCCCAAAGAAAACCAAAAAAAGACCCTTGGAACCACACTCGACACCGCCCACCAGAACCATGTATCAGGCAGGCAGGCAGGCAGGTAATCCTATCCTAGTAGGAATTGAACCCAACCCCCTACTACTAGGTTGCACCCTGATGGTGATGGGTTGAAAAATGTTTGAATAAGAAAAGCTTTAATTGTTAAATTTTTAGATAAATAAAAGCAAAAGAAAAAGAATTTGAATTTGAAATTGAAATTGTGAATCGCAGAGCAATAGATTTTGTCTTTACCTGAATAAGGGAGTGGAGTTTACGGTGAAGAGAAAGTTTGTTTTGGTTAGCTTGTTTGAGCGCAGAAGAGAGACTCCATAACCTAGCAAGCTCTTGCTCAAAGTCCTCCCACTCGATCACCTTCACCTTCAAATCCGAATCTCGCTCTCGCTCTCCTTCCATCATCATCAATTATCTCAGCCAGGCTCGGCCTCATCTCATCCTCCAAACTCACCGGTTAGGGTTTTCATTTTTCAACATCACCCAACCCATTGTTTTCTTTTTCTTTTTTTCTTGGGAAATTTTGTTTACGATGAAGCGAACAACTGTAAATACGATCGTTCGTTTGTTTGTTTGGTAAACGGTAGAATGACAAGTGGAAGTTACAAGCTGTTCATTTTTTTTTTTTTTAAATAGAAATCCTAATATAGGATAAGGATATATATATTTATATTTATATATATATATATATTTATATATATATATGTGAACCTCCCTTCTGGAGACAACACCCTATAAGTACTTATATTTGTAAAGTGACCATCACGTCAAGAATGCATGATAGTACAAGCTGTTCATTCTTAAACTTGAAAAGGGAATAGGTATCTGTCTCTATATAATTTCGAGAAATTAGCATTTAACCAAAAATAAAGGAAACACAATTCTTATATTATATATGAAAAAATATATATATTCTATAATCTATATCTATATCATATTATATACTATATATAATAGCAGAAGTTTTTTCCTGCAATTAAGGTTATGTTTGGCTCAATATAAAATGATTTTAGAGTGTAAAATATTTTCAAGTGAAAATGTTTTTCAAAAAATGAAAATATTTTCAAGTGTTTGGTCACATCACAAAAAATGCTCTGAAAAATATTTTAAGGTGTTTGGTGTTAGAATTAGTTCCCTTAAATCCTATTGTATGATGTTATGTATAATATTAAGTATGACATTATGTATGACTTAATATTGTATTTAATAAAGTTGTTTTATTATTATCTAAAATAATGGTAACATGAATATTCGGACATTATCATATAGTCCATGAGATGCATAGTATGTGATTTATGT
Source organism: Notholithocarpus densiflorus (assembly GCA_030021035.2). Classification (NCBI taxonomy): domain Eukaryota; kingdom Viridiplantae; phylum Streptophyta; class Magnoliopsida; order Fagales; family Fagaceae; genus Notholithocarpus; species Notholithocarpus densiflorus. The sequence goes on from JARYZH020000001.1 coordinate 14,348,282, forward strand.
GAAAAGTCACAGAAAATATAAATCATAAGTTCTTTATAAACTTAGAATTATAGTTCGTAATCAGTAATGAAATTGGACTTTTCATCTGCAAAGACTATAACATATCAATTACGATGATTTGTCTTGATCATGGAAGTGGAGACTTCTAATTGATATGTTGATATGTTTTAAGAGTTAAGACATATTGAACTGGACCGATGTGAGATTTATTATTCTCCTAACGACTGTTAAATGAATAATAAATCTCACGACTTATATTTGCATGAACTCTTAATCCTAAGAGAATAATGGACCTGATCATGAGATGTAGGTTGTTTTGATATATCAAGAGTGAGATCTAAAGTAACGGTCAAAACCTCAGTATGTTGGGCAGCCACATTTAGTGTTGTGTTGATGGAACATATATTTTTAAGATGAAATTCATAGTCTCTTGACGGAGATACAAAATATTCCCTTGAAATAAGTTTAATGGGTTTGTTATTCAAAGAGTTAGGCCTAACCACTTTGGTAAGAAATTACTAAAGTATATATTTATGGAACTGGATTTCATAAATATATAATGAACAACATAAAAGGATTAAACCGGGTACTCAAGAATTAAGATGTAGTAATTTACAAAATGACAGTCTACATTTATGACTTTATATTACTACAAATATTTTATGAAGGGGTTGCATGTATAATAAAGTCTTGGGATATAATTTATAGATAAGGCCTAGAGTGCAATTATATTTATATAGTGATATTAAATATAGTTAATGGTAACTTTGGACTTGTCAAGAGTTGACAAAAAAGCTCCAGGCCCATTGGAGCTAGTGTCTTATTGGTCCCTTTTGGTCCCACTCCAAGCCACATACTAGAGCCCAATTGGAAAGGCCCAAAAGGCTAGCCCAATTAGATAATTAGTTATAAGGAGAGAAACATACAGAATTTTAAATAGAACAACTTACATGAAATGGTGTATGTGAGTGTTGGATACTCTTGAATTCTCTCTTAAACATTTCATATAATTGATTGAGAGACCACACATTTTGGGAGTCAGTGGAATTGGAGTGAAGATTAAAAGTATTCCCAAGTGCTTACAATCTTTGTTTTGAAATTCATCACACCAAGGTACACTCTCTTGTTCATGTATTCTGAAATTTATATAGTAGTGCATGTTATCAATTGCGAATGAAGTAGATCCGTTAATTTTCCGCTACGCATATGCATATTTCCATCATTTGGTTGTGTTCCTAAAAATACTCTAGAAAACACATTCTCTCACATTTTCTTTGCTTCCAAACAAATATTATAATAGGAAATCCGAATATATAAACCAAATCAACAAAAAACATAACAAAAAAAAAAATCAATCTTTCTCAAAAATAAGCATCGATTGTGAGAGAGGGAAAGGGAGAGATAGATTGAGAGAAAGAGAGAGGTAAAGGACCACAGATCGGTGGGTGGGTCTGCAGGAGGCGAAATCGACGAGTGGGTTTGACGACAACAAGATCGACGAGTGGGTCTAAAGGAGGTGACGGCGACGGCGACGAGATCGTTTTGTAGATTAGAGATCGTATTAGCTTTTCGGCCTTCGTTGGTCAGAGGGAACGAGAGAGGAAGAGAGAAGAGAAAGGGCTTCCTTGACTGGTGGTGTAGATCTGTAGCGACGATGACAACGGTCCAATAAGGCTAAGGCATGAACCTACAACGCGATATGACCAGCAAAGGTAGGTTGGGTTGTCTTCTTCACTTTCCCTTCTAGCGCTCTCTCTCTCTCTCTCTCTTCAGGTGTGTAGGTTCGGAAAACGAATTGAAGGTAAAACTAATGTGTAAAATATTTTACAGGTCAACGGGCCTTATTTTACAGTCAAATGAAAAAAATTTCAGTTTGACCGTATTTTACATGTGCAACCAAACACATATAGGGTGTAAAATATTTTCTCAAATCCATTTACACTCGAAAAAAACACAGCCTAAGGTCATGCTGCCATGTAGGAAAAAAAGCTATCTAATTTTCAGCCATGTTATAATTAAAAAGCGAAACATTATATTGTTTAACAATGCTAAAACACTGTTTAATAGTCTCTAAGTATAAAAAAGAAAACTAACCGTACAATCAAAAGGCTTGCTATACGGGTTATCAAAAAAGAAGAAGCCTAACCCAGTGAGGTTGGCCGAGTGGGTGGGCACTCAGTCTCAAAATGGCTGTCTTGGGTTTGACTGGGAGCTCCCCAGTTTAAGTCCGGGCAACAGCACTTTGAAAAAACTCCCTGGGCCAGCGATTTACCCCGCTATAGGCCCACCCGTCGCGAACAGTGATTAGTCTCTGGTTGAAAGCTTTGAGGAAACACTGTGGAAAAAAAAAAAAAAAAAAAGCCTTGCTATACGTAGAAAGAGAGAGACAGAAATTGTTGCTCCGTTCGTTCTCTGCCCCATCCCTTCTCTACTCTGTTCATTCGCTGCCTCATCCTTTCTCTTCAACAGTGTATTCGGAAGGTACAGATTGATTTTTCCCTGGAATTTCTCACCGATGCTTTTCTTTTCCAAATTTCAAAAATAAGAAAATCCGGCTGTATATTCTCTTCATTTTTTTCTCTAAACTTTCTAGGGTTCTTCTTTCACCCTTATTGGAAAACTGTGCTAAATAGTGGGTGTACTATTGTGGAATTGTGTTTTGGTTTAGGACTCTATCACCACGAGTCAAACTCAAAACCCACACACACCGATTATGACTTTATTGGGCAATCCAATGGATCCGGATCCCTTTACCTTTGGCTATTAAGGGATTTTTAGATATTATTCTATAAGGCCAACGGTAAATTTAAAAAAAAAAAAAAAATTGTGGATTAAATATGCTTTAGATTTTGGTTCTTTTGGTTGGATTGTTTTTCATTTGGGTATTTGGGTAAGATTTGGTTTTTATCAACGACTCTAGATTAGAATGGTTTAGTTTTAGGTATTTGGGTATATACACGCTGCTGTAAACGGAAGACTCTGGATGATAATGGTTTTTTTTTTTTTAATTTATAAATCTGTATTGAAACATTTTTCTTTCTTTTATTTTTTTTTCTGTATGTTCTTTTTTTACCCATTATTTTTAAGTTCTTTGAGTGCTTTTTCCCAAATTTGTCATACACAAAGTTCTATTTTCAAGTTCTTTTACATGTTTTTTCCTCAATTTGTAACACACAGTTTTTTTTTTTTTTTTTACCAGCCCAATCTGAAATCTGTTTAGAATATCATCTTCTTTTTTCTTTTTCTTTTTTCTTTTTTGTCAATGTTGCATGCCATATATTTGATGAAATTTCTCATAGTCATGCGGTATTAAATGTCTCTTATATAAAATTTAAAGAGATAAAACTTCATAATGATTTTTAAAATATAAGAATCTTGAAAAAATTGATGTTATGAAAGGGCATTAACAATAGTGAGAATATTTTAAACCTCCTTACAGGGAAAATTGGTGTGAGGGTAATGTAGCTCTCATGTGTTTTATGTGTTGAGATTTCCATTTGAGAGTTTTGATTTTTCTATTTGGGTTTCTATTGCTTTAGTTTCTATAGGTCGTATTTGTATGTGCTATTATCTTTTTAATAAAAGCTTATAGAAATTGCAATTGGTAAATCAATTTCGCAAACACATTTACATCTTTGATTAGTTTTGGTGATAATATGCTTTTTCTTTCAAAGATTGCCTTTTAAAAATATTGTTTGCTAATTTGTGGGTTGACAAAATAGAACTTGAATAGTTTTTTTACAAAGTTGGTCTAAAATATCCCATGGTCAAGGTGGGATGCAAAATTGGGTGTGGACACACAGCTTGAGGTCATTCACAGTGAAAGCTCCTACCTATGCCATGGAGCTTTTTTAAGAGCATGCTCTGTAAGTACTTTTATTCTGTTTTGAGATGATTAAAGCTTTATCATAATGATCTTATTGGAATTTTGGCATAGTTAAAAAAAGGGGCAGCAAGGTATATAAATTTGCACATGCATAAATACTTGTATGTATCAGTCTTGTCAATTTGTAGTAAAGAATTATTATATTCAACTATAAGATTAAAAAATATATATATTGTTTCTTTAGCCAATTTGATTATTTAGGTTTTGATGTAGTAATCTTCTTCTTCTTTTTCTTTTTGGAAAGCATGACAAATTGAACATATAATATATGATAGCAAGTCTAAAACGAAACTAAAAAATTAAACTAAAATCAAAGTACAATTTTTATTCATATATATGTATATATTTTGTTTTGCTTTCAAAGTTGGCTAAATTAATAATGTCTAGCATGTGTTGGATGGAATTCATGATATATGTAATGGTTAGTGGAACTCAATTACTGTTTCAGATATCAATGTTTAGTATTTTTAAAACTGGCAAATACTTCCATTCTTCAGATTTTTATAATAGGTCATGATGCCTACAACCTCCCATTAAAGAATATGCCGCTTTGTTTAGCGTTTTGAAGTGCATTGTTTTCCCATAACATTGTACTATAACAAGAATAACTCAAGGTGTGGTTATTGTATCTTTTATATCATAGAGGTGTAACAATGTATATTTTCTTTATTTGTAAGTAGTCAATTTATGTATTTGTAAAAGTTAGACCCTTTTATAGTGGTATTCTGGTTATGTAATATATTATAAGCTTATTTAAAAAACTCTATATACTACTTTCGTGTTTGTGTGTTCTAATAAGTATTATTGTTTTCTCAAAAAAAAAAATTTTTACGTATTTGCAAGCAAATTTAGGAAGGACAGGTGAAATGATTTGTTGGCGTAATGTAGTTGAGAAGATTTTGGATTCATAAATCAACTTTTTTTTTCAATGTGAGTTAAAGTAAATTTTTTTTTATTCAAGGTTTTCTTATAAATTGTTCAATATACATTTGGCAGTCAAACAGATTCATTTAGAATTGAATAAATTTTTTATTTCAGTTGTTTCCAATAATTGAAATTTAGTTTGCTTTTGGACGAATTCTGTCAGTTCAACAGCAATAAAATAGTGCAGAAAAATTTAAGGTGGTGTTTTTTTTTTTTTTTTCCATTCAGGTTTGATTTTTGGTTTTTCCACATTTAAAATTTTCCTCTTAGAGTGTTTGTACCAATAGAAATTAAAATATTATTTCTTTGTATTTATACATTGGAATTTTACCTTATATTATTATTGAATATGTTCTCCTTAGTTTTTGTGATTGTTATAGATCAGCAAAAATAGTTTGAGTGGATTATGAATAGAAGTACACTTCTACTAAAGAAAACAATATTTGGAACATGAAGCTCAAAAGGTTGTATTAGTTTCTATCATTTCAAATGTTACATTCAAATAGGTCTTCATTGTGCTATTGCCTCTAGTTGGACAACAATCACCCATTTAGCGCACCAAAGAATCCATTTTGTTCCTATTGTGTATACCTTTGTAGTTGGCATGTTCAAGATGGACTAAATTTAAGGGGGTTCTACATATGTGCTATAGTTTTTGCATGTGAATGATGATGGCTCAATTCATCCAAGTGAAACGGAGCTGGCATTTATAGTGCATTAGGACTAGCTAGAATATGGCTTAGCTCACTAGATGTATTTTTTGGTTAATGAGTTCTCAGACTTTATTTTCTACTATAGGGAATTTTGGACTTTTGACATTGTTATTGAACCTGACTCTATATCGCTCAATTGTCATTTTTGTTTTTTGAATTGATTGGCATTATTAAAACAAAGCCTTTAATAAACATATTAATTGTTGTATTTTTATTGTATTGTTATGTTAAATTGATGGTATTTTAAATGTGTAAAACATTCCCTCGCACATTGTGCGGGTTAAATGCTAGTAATAACTAATAGCCGAAACGTTTGACTTTTTGTTGACTGCTCCTCATTGTGTCATGTGGTTACATAAATTGCAGCCGCATTTACATTTTAAAACATCGAACAGTTGTGCCTTTTCAATATATCTATTCACAATTACACCTATTCCGAATCGGTGCTAGTGTGACTATAAATAGGCATCCCTCATTTCATTTTAAAAAGTTAGGTTATGTTTGGTAACAGTTTTTGTTTTCTATTTTCAAAAACTTGTTTTAGAAATATAAAGAAAAAATAATTTTCTTGTATTTTTTAAATAAAAAACATGTTTGGTTAGTTAAAATTAAAAAAATAGTTTTTTGAAGAAAAAAATAGAATATAGTAAAATATGTTGTTACTAGGATTTGAACTATAATGCTAACTCAATAAATTAGACAGATTCATTAAATTAAATGCGTGTTTTCATTGGCTTTTGAAAATTAGAAACTGAAAACAGTCTTTTGCATGTTTTTAGTTTCCTTCACAAATTGAGTTTTGAGAACAGTTTTTATTTTCTGTCCATTTTGGGTTGCCAAACAAGTTTTTTAGTCTCAAAAATAGAAAATTGTTTTTGGAAACAGAAAATAAGGGGAAAAAAAAAACAGTTACCAAACATACCCTTAGTTTTTTCATTCATTCATTAGAGTCTTCAAAGAGAGAGAGAGAGAGATAGTTCTATTCGTTGTGCTTGGAGATTGTAGTGCTTCTTCTACGTGTTGTTCATCGTTTTATCTTGGTCAGTTTTATATCAACCATTCTGTATTCATTTGGTCTATAAGTTTTACTTTATTTCTCTTATACATTCACACACAGATTTGTACATATATTGTTTATTTATCTTATTCACAAAACCACAAAAGTAAATTATTTGTGTAATAATATCCAATAATCTAAAGAAAAATCAAGTTTGGAAGTCTAGAGAAGTGATTTTCTAAGCAATAAATGGTGTGGAAGAAGAGAAAATTCAAGAGAGATGAAAGCTTGTGAATAGTAACAATGGAGAAAGAAGGAAGAGGAGAGAAATGAGCCCAAAAAAAAAAAAAATGAAGGAGAGAGGGAGGCCAAGGGGCTGTTTGGATTTCAAAAAATGCTCACTCATCACTCTATAACTCATCACTTATCACTAAAAATACCACAACTTTCTAAGGTGGCATGTTTGGCACTTGTTTCCAACTTTGATAACTCAAAAAATTTTACTTTTTTTGGGACCCACGGATTGACTTGGTGCAGATTTTACTTCTTATTTCTTTTTTTTTTCTTTTTCCTTTTTCCTTCAACCCCCAATACCCAAACTCACCGAACCCAATGAAAAGGAATGGAAAAAAAAAGAAAAAAAAAAAGAAAAAACCAAACCTAAAAACCCAATGTGAAAAGGAAAGAAAAGAAAAAAAAAAGAAAAAAAAAAGAGAAGAATAGAGAAACCAAGCCCAGACCCAGCATGAAAGAAAAAAATAAATATATAAAATATAAATAAATAAAAAACCAAACCAAACCCAGAAACCCAATGTGAAAAGGAAAGAAAAGAAGAAAAGAAGAAGAAGACTAGACCTAACGTGAAAGGAAAAAAAAAAAAAAAAAAGAAGAAGAAGAAGAAGACAACGCGTGTTGGAGAGAGCAAAAGGTCTAACCGGATTTGACTACTCTCTGACTGTGGGTCCCTCAAATATGTGTGTATTTACCAAAATGCCATCATAACTCTATTTCCATAACTCAAAAACACCTAAAAATTATTTTCAGTTTCCATAACTCATCACTCAAAAATCAGAGAATTGAGTGATGGAAACAAAAACTGAAAACAAATCCAAATAAACCAAACAGCCGTGGGACCTACCAATTTTGAGTTATGGGTGATGAAAACAAAGTGATGGGTAATGGAAAACACTAAATCCAAACAAACCCCAATATTTCGGCCCCCCCTCTCTCTCCCCCCTTTAAGTGCTTAGTCAATTCAAGTTTGACTGAGTTGACTCAGTCAAACTTGAGTTAACTAAAAAAAAAAGGAAAAGAAAAAGAAAAAAGAAAAATTGTTTTCAAAAAGAAAATTTCCAAAATTTTTCAAGGGTTTTCAAAAATTAGCGGTTCAGATTATTAAAATAAAAAAGAGAAGAGATTTTTGATTTTGCAAAAACAAAAAGAGAGAGAGAGAGAGATAAAAAAGGGGAAGGGAAAATTATTTCCAAAATGTTTCAAACAAAAAAAAAAAAGCCTTTTTTCAAAATTTATGGCCCCAAATTTCACTACAAAGGAAAAAAGTGATAAAAATTGATCAAGTAAAAAAAAAAGGAAAAAGAGAAAATTTGGAAATTTTTTTTATAAAAAGAAAAAAGGAGCTTTCAATAAAAATTAATAATTCAAATTTCAAAGAAAAGAAAAAAGGGAAAAAATTTACAATGATAAAATTGATTACTTCTTAAAAAAAAAAAAAAAGGAAAGGAGAAAAATTATAAATTTCAAACAATTAAGCAGATAGAGTCTCAATCTTCAAAAATTCTAATGTGAATTTTTTTGTCCGTTATAGGAAAAACTTCAGGTTTTCAGATTGAGCAGATAGAGTTCTCAATCATCCCACCATATCGAGCAGATAGAGTTCTCGGTCATCCTAAGTTTCAGATTGAGCAGATAGAGTTCTCGATCACTCCACCAGATCGAGCAGAGAGAGTTCTCAGTCGTCCCAAATTCCAGATCAAGCAGATAGAGTTCTCAATCGCCCCACCAGATCGAGCATATAGAGTTCTCAGTTGCCCTAAATTCCAGATTAAGCAGATAAAGTTCTCTGTCACCCTAAATTCCAGATCGAGCAGATAGAGTTCTCAATCACCCCACTAGATCGAGTAGATAGAGTTCTTAGTCACCCCAAATTCCAGATCGAGAATATAGAGTTCTCAATTACCCCACCAGATTAAGCAGATAGAGTTCTCGGTCTCCTCAAATTCCAGATCGAGCAGATAGAGTTCTCAATCGCCCCACTAGATCGAGCAAATAAAGTTCTTGGTCGCCCCAAATTCCAGATCGAGCAAATAGAGTTCTCGGTCACCCCAAATTCAAGATCAAGCAGATAGAGTTCTCAGTCACCCCAAATTCCAGATCGAGCAAATAGAGTTCTAGGTCGCCCCAAATTCCAGATTGAGCATATAGAATTCTCAATTGCCCCACCAAATTGAGCAGATAGAGTTCTCGATCGCCCTAAATTCCAAATTGAGTAGATAGAGTTCTCAATCGCCCCACCAAATTGAGCAAATAGAATTCTAGGTCGCCTTAAATTCCAGATCAAGCTAATAGAGTTCTCGATCACCCTAAATTCCGAATTGAGCCAATAGAGTTCTCAATCGCCCCACTAGATAGAGCATATAGAGTTCTCGGTCGCCCCAAATTCCAGATTAAGCAGATAGAGTTCTCGGTCGCCCCAAATTCTAGATCGAGTAGATAGAGTTCTCGGTCGCCCCAAATTCCAGGTTGAGCAGATAAAGTTCTCAAACCCCCATGTTCCAAATTAAGTTGGTATAGTTCTTAGTCATTCAAGTCCAGGTTAAGAGGATACAGTTCTCAATCATCGGCATTCAAGCCTTTATGTAAGGTTCTCTATTCGTCAAGGAGACTAGATGTCAATATTTCTCATTTTTGTAAGACAATAAAACACTAGTACTCTGTCTCAAGGTTCTAGGTTCTAGGGCTAGGAAATCTTTGAAACAATCAACCTCGATTAAATCATGGTTGCTCAAATTAGTATCTTTATTTTACATTGACATTTGCCTTTCAAGCTCTGTTAATAAGGGGCATTCTATAGACACTCAATTTTGCACCCATAATTTAACCTTGGGAGATGACCAAAATAATCATTCTAAGTATCCAAAAATAATAATTTCATTTTATGCATTAAATCATTCATCACATAACATAAAAATGATCTTGAGATTCTAACGATCGCGACGATATGCCCAGTTCCCAAATCGGACCGTCGGATTGAAATATATCACGAGATCAATTTTTCACGGTTTGCATGTATTCATTTGGGTGGAACTGATCACATGTAATTAATTGAAATTAATTTTGATTGGTGAATACTTAAAATTAATTAAATAAATTTTTGTGATTGGTTGTTGATTTTGATTAAAAATAAGTTTGGTTGCAGGGGAATAAAATGAATAGTTTGATAATGTTGAAATTGGATTGATAATTAAGTTTTTAGGATAATTATTTTTAAGGATTTAATTATCAAGTTAATATGGGTTTTATTAGGAATACAAGTCCAAAATACGTCCAAGTACAATTCCCTGCTCAGAAAAACGCCCAAAAAAAGAGTACAAAACGTGCAAGAAGGCGAAATTGGACAAAGCATACGCGAGTGCCAATCGACACTTCAGTAGTGCCGATTGGCACTTATGAAGTGCCAATCAGCAGTTGCGAAATGCCGATTGGCACTTCCATAGTGTCGATTGGCACAAAATAAAAACTAAGCCCAGATACGTTTGGTTCAGGTCAAGACCTATCAGATTCTATTTTTAAGGGATAAAACCTAACCCAATTCGTGCCTGTCGATTATCTAAGCAACCCAAACTTATTTTTTAAGCAGATGCACCTCTATAAATAAAGGAGGAAACTCCCCTTTCATTAAAGAAATTATGGAAGCTCTAAAAAGATTCATTCTCTTTGAATTCTAAAATAATCCCCTCTTGTAGAATACATTCATACAGGTATGTTTTTATCTTGTTGTTTATAAGCATGCTTTTGCTTCCACTATATCTTTCATGAACATGTGTTTATTCCTTTCATTGTTTATTTAATTGTGTTCTTGGTATGTTTATTGCATGCTTTTCCTTTTAAGAAAATTCCACATGATCAGTTTGGATTTTACTGTGTTAATTGATTATCATGCATAGATCTTGGGTTAAATTTCTCTTAAGATTTTAGATCTACAAGAAAATCTATCACAAAAATTTCATTCTTTTTCTACTTTTAAAAGCTAGATTTGTATTTTTCAAAACAAAAACCATATCTGTATTTTTCAAAAAAGTCTTATCTGTATTTTTCAAAACAAAAACTAGATCTGTATTTTTCATAAAAATCTTATCTGTATTTTTCAAAACAAAAACCAAATCTGTATTTTTCAAAACAAAACCAGATCTTTATTTTTCATAAAAATTTTACATTTTCATAAAAAATATGTTTTCTCTTATATTTATAAAAATAAAACCTTATCTGAATTTTTATTAAAAACTCATTCTTTCCACCATGGAATCTCAGATCTAAACTTTTAAGCAATCTCATCAAACCTTTTTCATACAAAATAAGATTGCAGATTTAAGATTCTTAAATAGTATTTAGCCCTAGATCTAGAATTTGACATGGCATTTGTCGCATCTTATTCACATTTTGCATATGGGTACTTAATGATCAATTAGAGTCTAGAAGATCGGACTCTGTCTGGGCAGAATAGATGCCTAACACCTTCCCATTTTGTAGCCTAGCCCCCGAACCATAGTTTTGGGTTCGTAAAATAGTGCTTTATCTTTTCTTTTGATAGATTGTAACTAGGAAACAAAGCTTTGTAATTTTTTATTATTAGATTGTAAGCTAGAAAATAAAGGTATGTATAGTTCTTTTCATCAAATTATATTCATTCAAATTAATGAAAATTTGTATTATTCAGATATTTTGTACTCTTTTGTATAGTTTTCTTATTTTTCTTATAAAATAAGTGGTGACTCCATATAATCCCAAAAGAAGGGCGCCGATGTAGACACTCGATTTTGCACCCATGATTTAATCAAGAAAGATGACTAGAATGACCATTCATGTACCCAAAATTCATGATTGCATTACATGCATTAATTTGTTCATTGCATATCATAAAATGATCTTGAGGTTCTAACGGTTGCGATGGTATGCCCGGTTTCCAAATCGGATTGTCAGATCGAAAGATATTACATGATCAAGTTTGCATGGTCAGTATGCATTGTATCTAGGTAGAGTCGACCACGCATGATTAATTTAAATTAATTCTGATTGGTTAAACAATTAAAATTAATTAAATAATTTGTGATTGGTTGATAGTTAGTGTCAAAAATAGGATTGCTTGCATGGGAATAAAGGGGTAACTGGATAACAATAAAATTGTGGATAATCTAAACTTTATCAAGATCTATTTTAGAGTATTTATCTATAAGATAATTGTTGATGAAAAAATCTAAATTATCCAGAAAAGAGTTTAAACTTTAGAATACGGATTAAAAGCACGTCTAAGTGTAAGTCTCGGCTCAAAAAACCTAAAAAAAGGAAGTACAAAACGCACCCAAACTCAAAAGCGGGATTGGCACCCAAAAGTGCCATTCGACACTTTCAAAGTGCCGAATGGCACACATTAGGGTTTTGGCCCGACGGTATTCGGGTGACGTTAAAACACATCCTTTTCGATTTTTTAGCAATAAGGACACGTCCCAGTTCGTATTCTGATCATCTAAGCTATTTTTTCAAGTCTCCTAGCCTCTATAAATAGAGACTAGATCTCAAAATTCAACACACTTTTTTACGCTCTCAGATTTCCTCTCTTTCTGACTCCCCTTTCTGATATTCTTTCTCTTACGTTAAAGAGGTTCTGGAGGCTTTAGTCTTAAGAATTTCTTTTTTTTGTAAGCAAGGATTTTGAGGTTTCAAAGACAATTGCATAAATTTCTTTGAACCCTAAAATATTCTCTCAAGAAAAAGAGTACGTCCATGCAAAAGGTATCTTTTCTTTACTTCTTCTTCTTCTATCTCTTTTAATTTTATAATGCATGAATAAATATGTGTTTAGTTTTGATTTTGCAATGCTCATCTCATATGTTGTCAATATTTTCTTTATTAGAATGTGTTTATGATGTTTTTATTGTTAAGATCTATTTTTTATTTCAAAAATCTACTTGTTATCATATCTTTTCTCAAATCAAAAAACTGATTTGCATCTTCATTAGATGTAGATCTGAATTTTTCTCAATCAAAAAAACTAATTTGCATCTTCATTAGATGCAGATATGAATTTTTCTCAATCAAAAAACTGATTTGCATCTTCATTAGATGCAGATCTGAGGTTATGTTTGATAACAATTTTTGTGTTCTATTTTCAAAAACTTGTTTTTGAGAATATAAAGAAATAAAAAATTTCTTGTATTTTTGAAATAAAAAACATGTTTGGTTAGTTAAAATATAAAATAAAAAAAATAGTTTTTTTGAAGAAAAAATAGAAAATACTAAAATATGTTGTTACTAGGATTTGAAATTTAATGCTAACTCATTAAATGAGACAGACTCATTAAATTAAATGCGTATATTCATTGACTTTTGAAAATTAGAAACTGAAAACAGCGTTTTGCATGTTTTCAGTTTCCTTCACAAATTGAGTTTTGAGAACAATTTTTGTTTTCTATCCATTTTGAGTTGCCAAACAAGTTTTTTAGTTTCAAAAATAGAAAATTGTTTTTGAAAACAGAAAATAAGGGAAAAAAGACAATTACCAAACAAACCCTGAATTTTTCTCAATCAAAAAACTGATTTGCATCTTCATTAGATGTAGTCTGAATTTTTCTCAATCAAAAAAACTGATTTGCATCTTCATTAGATGCAAATCTGAATTTTTCTCAATCAAAAAAACTGATTTGCATTTTCATTAGATGCAGTTCTGAAATTTTTAAATAAATTAAAAAAAAAAAAAAAACTAATTTGCATCTTCATTAGATGCAAATCTGAATTTTTCAAAATGAAAAACTGATTTGCATCTTCATTAGATGCAAATCTGATTTTTTTTTAAAACAAAGACAGATTTGTATCTTCCTTAGATACAAATCTGAATTTTTTTAAATCCAAAAAACTGATCTATATCTTCTTTAGATATAGATCTGATTTTTTTTTAACAAAGCAGATTTTGAAAAAAAAAAAAAAAGTCATGAGTAGTTTTGTTTGATGCATGCAGTGTAGGTTTATTTCATGAATATAGTCCTCTTCTAAAAAATCTTTTTCTTATTTCTTTTCATAAAAGAAAAACATATATGATTTTTCCTATATATAAATCTAAATTTTTTTTGTTATAAAATGGATCTGATTCTTTTTAATACAAACCAAAAACCAATTTTTCTAGTTCTCAAAAACAGATTTGATATTTTTTTAAAAACCAAAAGACTTTGTTTTATTTAATAAACATAGATCTAACTTTTCTTTGCCAAAAACTATTTTTTTTACATATACAAAAACAGATCTAATTTTTCTAAACCAAATCAAAAATTTTTTTTTTTATCACAACACATATCTGAATTTTTTAACAAAGAAGAGGATGCATTCATAAATAGACTTATGTGATTTAGTTTTTCATGTGTACAACATATCATTCATAGCATGCGTAAAGGGTTACATTGGTCATGAGAGTTTAGAAGACCAGACTCTGTCTGGGCGGAATGGGTGCTAACACCTTCCCATTCCGTAACCTAGCCTCCGAATTTAGTGTCTTTGGATATGTAGACCTAGGCTTTATCTTTACTTTTATTTTGGGTAGATTGTAACTAGGACAAAAAACAATGTATCTTTGGTAGTTTGTAACTAGGACCCAAAGCCATGTAATACTGAATTTATCAAATATGTATTCTTTTTTATTCAATCAATGAGAATGGAACAATTCAGTCATGTAAATTTGTATTTAATTTTTTCTTATTTTTTTGTATAAAAAATAAGTGGCGACTCCACACCACTTACCCAAAAAGAGAGGTGCCCTAAAAAAGTACCCAAATCTCTTTTTTAAGAGCACCCTAATTTTCCCGATCTCTCACAACTGATGCCTATCTCTTTTGATTGTGAGCACCCAAAAACCCCGGTCTCTCATAGTGGTGTTTGGGTTGTGGTCTGGTGTGGGTTTTGGTAAATTTTGGTTGTGTTTTTTTTTTTTTTTTTTTGTGATTTTGGTTATTATTTTTGGTGTGATTTTGGTTGGTTTTTGAGATTGTTTTGACAATTTCATTGCGTAGTTGGTTGGATTTTGGTGGATTTGTGTTGTGGTCACAGTGGCTGGTGGTTATGGGTGGATTTGGGTTGTGATTATGGTGGATTTGTGTTTAAGGGTTGTGGGTTCAAAAGTATGGAGAAGAGGATAAAGTGAAATAAATTTTGAATGGGGATGGTTTATATTATTTTAATGTGATGGAATTATAAAATAAAATATCTGATATAGGGGGTGTATTGTAAAATAGTGTGGTAAAATAGATAAAGTAGGTTTTGACATGTTGAAATGGCATATGAGATAGCACAACTGATACTAGTGCTCTTATACTTTATTAGGAGAAGCAAAATTCAAATCCACATCTTGGTGATTATCAAATTATAAAAAATGAGCTCCAATCAACTCATAAGAGATCTCGGGTTCAAAGCCTCACTTGCATTAAAAAAAAATTCAGTTCTTTATCAAAAAAAAAAAAAAAAATTGATATTATGGCACCAATGATAATAAAGAGCATTTAGAGCAACCACATCAGCCCATCTATAGTCTTCTAAAATAGAAAAAAATACAAATTTTACACATTTTAAGCAAAAAAACACCCACATCAGTGGGTGTAAAAATGTTTAAATATTTCCATGAGCTACAATAACCGTTTATATTTATACAGTTACTGTAGCTCGTTTATCCATTATTTTAATATTATCTTTGTACAGTATAAAAACACCTTTTTTGCTCTTTTTTTTCTCTCTCCTCTCACTAAGCAACACCAACGCCTCTCAGGTCTCAGCTTCTCTCTCCCTGTTTCATTCCTGAAATTTTCCTCTCATCTTCTCTCTTCGTCTGCTTCTTATCAGCTTTTGCTCATTCTCATCACCACGGGAAATAATGTGATCGGTTTAGGGGGTTTTGCAACCCCGTGAGGAGGGTGGATCAATTGACAGACTCATCTTCTCTATTGACAGACTTTGGGGCTAATTTCTCTAAAATGGTATGGGTTTTTCTCATTGAGATTTTAGGGTTTTTTTGCTTTTTGGTTTCAAGCAAGATTCTTGGGAGTTTCTCTAAACTAATTTTTGTTAGGGTTTCTTGGGAGTTTCTTGTTTCAAATTTTTTCTGGTTTGGGTTTTTTTTTAGAGATTCTTCGGAGCACACCTGAAGTTATTTTTGGAATTTATTAGTATTTCAGATTTTGTGTATTTATATTTGATTATTTTAGAGTTCAGATAAGGATTAAATTTTGTCTTTTGATAGGGATTAGTTTCCCCGTGTGTAAGGAGTGTTTGAAGAATTTGGAGTTTTTTAAACTTGTATTAAATTTCTATTTCTCCCCTGTTTTCGGACTGATTGAACAGGGTATATACTTAGTTATAAACTACTTAGTTATATACTTAGTTTTCGAACTGTTTTCCCTGTGCTGATTTGGTGGAGTCTCTTATTACTTAGTTATAAACTACTTCAACCTGATGTTAAAGGTTTTACATTGATTTTGGATGTTTCTTTGAGATATACTTGAGAAACATATACTGTTTGTTGGCCATGAAAGAGCTGCCTAGTATGTCTCTGCCTGTGGAGCAATTTTAATCTAGGACTAATCTTTAATTTTTTATTTTTATTCTAGGACTAATCTTATAGGTTGCAAGCAGTATAGCTAACAATTGAATGCTTATTGGCTTCAATTTAAGCTTTTCTGGCATATCTGGCTTACCCACCTTTGTCAATTCTTTTCCCCTGCATTATCTAGTAGATAAATTTCAACTTCAATTTTGTTGCTTATTAGTGCTGCTTCTGAATTACTTTGGTGTTTGTTAGGTGATGGACTCACAAAATCCCTTCTTCCTTGACATTTTACAAGACAATGAACAAGGTTTTGAGTCTTTTGATAGTAGTCTTTTGATGTCCACTCCGCATTCAGACGTGAATGTCCATCAATCTCCACCCCAAGTCGAAATGGGACAATTTATACCCCCCATTGCAAAAAAATCAACTACTAAGAGAGGTCAACGGGAAATCAACTTCACCGTAAATGAAGACATTAAGCTAGTGTCGGCGTGGCTCAATGTTAGCTTAGATGCCGTGACATCGACGGACCAAAAACACACAACATTTTGGGATAGAATTTGGTCCACCTTCCACAATGACAAGAAATTTAACCGCACCAAGGATTCTTTAAATAGTCGGTGGTCAACAATTCAAAGGGAGACCAACAAGTTTTGTGGATGCTTGGCCTAAATTGAGAACCAGAATGAAAGTGGTAAAATTGAGCATGACAAGGTATTTCGACTCAACATCTAATATGTATTGTACATCAATACACTTTTAGTTTTATGATTCTCATTATTTTCAATTTTTTTACTTATGTAGATTGAAGATGCAAAAGCTATGTATCAAAGTAATAGCAAAAATGCATTTCAATTAATACATTGTTGGAGAATTTTGAGGAATGAAGCTAAGTGGTTGATTCTAAGAGATAATTTGAAGGTTCGCACAAGATAGTCAGCCACACAATCTTCTCATACTTTTGCAAGCTCAATAAATCTAGATGAAGATAATGATGAGATGAACTCCGGCAAAACCTTGGAGAGACTCATAGGCAAGAACGCCGAAAAGGAGAAATTAAAGAAAAGAAAGAATTGTGATGACGTGATCCCAATACTTTCCTTCCAATTGGACGAAATCAAGGAAGAAAAGAGGAGAATGCATGAGGAGAAAAAGGAAAGTATGCGCATTGCATTAAAAGAATGAAGAGAGTTAATGCGCATTGCATCTGAAGAACGAAGAGAGTTGATCTGTATCAAGGAAGAGAAGAATGAAGAGTTGATTCGTATCAAGGAAGAGAAGAATGATGTAGAAAAGAGGAAAATGGAAGATGAAATTATGATGAAAGATACAAGAACCATGGATCCTGAGCAAAAAGAATATATTCGTCTACGTCGTTTGGAAATCTTAGAGAGGTTAAGGTCTAAATTTCCATCATAATTTGAATATTATTATTGACAATATCTAATCAAGTAATTTTTTGTATAGTGCAAAGATACTAGCACATAGTTGACATAGATGATTTGATGTTAGACATCTCATTTGTAGTATTTACTTGTGTAGGGAACATGATTATTCAATCTCTGATCATGTAAGATATATTTTTGTAGTCTTCACTTATGCAAGGAAACGGATGCAATGTTGTAAATTTTGTATTGTGCACGGACAATAACACTTGATTATTCAATTTAATTTGTGACTTTGTTCTTATTATTCTGTTTTGGGTGAAGCAATGTCTCTGTTGAAGGTGGATGTACTTGCTGATTTTATTGGTTGTATATGCTATTTGAATGTGAATAGCACTTTCTCAACAAAAACTGCTATTTCTGCATAATGTTATTTTTCTGCACTTTCTCAACAAGTGGCTGTACTTGCATAGTGTTATTTTTCTGCATAATTATTTGTTTCTACAGAAACTGTTTTGTTTTTCTGCATATTTCTTGCTTCTGCAGTATAGGTCCGGTAATGTTGTAATTGTGGTCCGACTCCTCTGCTTGTTTTATAAGTTTCTATGTATTGTTTTTGAATTCTGCAGTCGTGATTTTCTGCATACTCCTGCATTAAATACCCCTGTATGAGATAAAAAAAGAAGAATTAAAAAGGATAAAGTACCTAACAACATTAACCGTGCTATTTTGGTTAATACTATTAGACTTATTTGTTGCTTCTTTACCAACAACATTATTTTCTGTTTGGAATTGGGAGAATGATATTGCTGAGGGTGAAGGAATTATAGGAAAAAAAGGCATGGATAAGGGGAGCCTGGGGAGGAAGAGGGTATGGGAATTATAGGAAACAGATTCCCTTGTTTTGTTTGCAGGGTTCTTATGTACTCTTTGCATATTTTATCAAATAAAATTTCTATCTTTTATCTAAAAAAAAAAAAAAACTTAGTAAATTTCAAATTCGTGACAATGAAGTTTAATATTAGAATAAAATTTACAGTGTCCTTTTTGGAAACTTAGTAATATTAAACTTAGAAAATTTCAAATTCCAACGAAGGTTTACATTAAATAAAAGTAGTAATACTTAGAAATTTAGAATTCCAAATTCCTACGACTGGCCTTGTACTTGCCATAAATGCTCAACGAGATCCGCTTGAAGTTAAGAATGAATTCCTCTATCTCTAATGGAATTATGACGTTCAATGAACTGCATAAGGTTACAAGTGGGATTATGTGACACCGGTTCGGGTCCATTATCATCGATTTGATCATAATCAAAGTCATTTGCTCCAAGGTAAGTATGTCGCTCATCTTCAACGATCATATTATGCAATATTATACATGCCATCATAATGTCCTTAAGCGTTTCAAGGTGGA
The DNA here is from genome assembly GCA_030021035.2 of Notholithocarpus densiflorus. Classification (NCBI taxonomy): domain Eukaryota; kingdom Viridiplantae; phylum Streptophyta; class Magnoliopsida; order Fagales; family Fagaceae; genus Notholithocarpus; species Notholithocarpus densiflorus. The sequence goes on from JARYZH020000001.1 coordinate 14,367,420, forward strand.
AAAAACGTGCAGGCCCACGCACAATTACAAATCGCGCTTGAACTACTCCAAATGCATGTTCGACATCCTTCCTGGGCGCCTCTTGTGCAGAAGCAAAATGTTGTCTTTTACGGTCTTGTGGTGCTGGAATTGTTTTGACAAATGTTGCCCATAAAGTTAAAAAAATATGACCTTTAGGTTTGAATTTACTATTGGGTTTAAAGTTAGGTTTGAATTTACCGTTTGAATTTCAAAATTATGACCGGTGGATATAACAATAAAAATTATGACCATTGGGTCAAAAAAAAAAATATGACCATTGGTCAGAGACATCGATTCGGCGGCGGTCGTCGGAGCCACTATTGTAACAATCGGCCCACCGGTGATGGCGGTACAATGGTCGGAGACACCAATCCAGTGGGCGGTCACCAAAGCCACTATTTTGGTAGTTTGGGCATTGATGGCGTTTTTCGAAGCCACTATTTTAACAATCCACTCACTGGTGGGTCACTATTCGGCAGTACGGTGGGCAGCGAGATCAATCCGACAGCGTTCGCCGGAGCCACTATTTTGGCGATTCGGCCATCGGACCTCCACCACAAGCAGCTCCATTGGCTGAGCCACCGGTGTTGGTAGTTTACTTAAAATATAAGTTTAAATTAAAAAAGTATGACCATTAGAGAAAATAATAAAAAATTGATGAAGAATGAATATTTTATTGAAAAGTCTTGTAAAATAGATAGACTGATGTAAATATTTTGTAAAAGTAACAGTTTAAAATAAAAAAAATATGTTTTTCTTCTTTTTTTTTTGCGTAAAATAGACGGAATATTTTTCAGGAGCTGAGGTGATTCCTCTTATTATAATATTGATACGATTGGTTGAAATTTGAATAGTGTCTAAAAAAGAAAATAAAAGGTACTCTCCATCCATCAAACATCCCGGCACCATTGTGGATCTGGTAATCCAATTGCCAAACACGGGGAATAGTAAAAGCTGCTGCTGCTGCAACAAGCTATTCCAATCCCGATCCGATTTAGATTTGAGAAAGAGAGAGATCCGTCATCCATGGCGGGCGTGTCACTCAAGTGCGGTGACTGTGGAGCCCTGCTGAGGTCTGTAGAGGAAGCCCAGCAACACGCAGAGCTGACTTCCCACTCCAACTTCTCCGAGTCCACCGAGGCCGTCCTCAACCTTGTCTGCACCACTTGTGCCAAACCATGCCGATCCAAAACGGTTCGTATTTTATTAATTGGATTTGTACTTTCTAGTAATGTGCTTTTTTCTAGGTTTTTGTTGGAGTAGGGAAATATAATGTTTTAGATTTCCTAGTCTTAATCGTTTGTTTTTGCTGATGATTCGTAGTTAATTATGTTTCTACAATACAAAATTGTTTTGTTTTTGTTTAGGAAACTGATTTGCATACCAAAAGAACTGGGCATACTGAGTTTGTTGACAAGACTGCTGAGGCCGTGAAACCAATAAGTTTGGAGGTTCCAAAGTCTGTTGCCGACTGTGCCAATGCCAGTACTAGCCACCCTGAAGGTACTATTTCATTTTAGTTGGTTTTTTGCTTTCTGGGTTTGATTTGAATTTGCTGCTGATGTATTTGAAAGTATGTTACAATTGGATATATGCTCATTTCTGTAGCTAGCTAGCTAGAGTATAAGTTGTTTGGATGGCCACACCTTGAAAATCACAATCATGATTGCTTTTTATCATCATGCCTAGATCTCTTATTCAACAACAATATACTTTGCCAGTTGAGCTAACTAGAACCCGCAAATGAATAAATAAGTAAATACACATAATTTTACTAATTAATGGGATTTACATTCCCATCATTTATAAATTTCCTTGTTTGGTTTTAATATTTGTAGAAAATTTAAAAGATGGCAATTGTAAATTTTTGAAGTTTGGAAATAATCAGAAAATAATAGAACAACAAAGGCCACCTTTGATCCTATTGCAAATATATCTCATCACAAGAACGATATCAAGATAAATAAATACAATACAGCTCACCAAATATCATAACAAAAATGAAACATATTTCCTTTCAATGGCAATCAAATACTTTCATTCCCTGAGTTAATTTCACAATAGAACAAACAGAGCAAAACACTATTTTTAGGTTTTGGGTATAACTAGATTTATAAGAAAAAATGCGATCCCAAATGTAGCCAGGGTTTTAGCTTTTTACTTAATTCATATTTTGAACGAGGGTTTTTGCTTTTAAGCTGCAAGAAATGCAGTATATACTTACAAAACAAAACACAAGGGATCAAACTTTAAGAAGTGGTCTCTGTAATCGTTTTGGAAAAAAAATTACTAAAGAATATAATCTATGCTATAGTTCACAACTGTCAACTAATTGGCCTGTCAACATACCCAAAAGGAAAAAACCAAAGATTTGCTGCTACTCTTAATGATCATATATAGTTTTGTGGGTAAAAAAATGTATTGATTTTACCTCAAAGCTCCAGCCTTTTTTAACCCCCCCCCCCCAAAAAAAAATGCAAATCTCTTAATAGTTTTCAAGAAAGTGTGCACAGAAAGTATATCGGACTGGTGCGAGTGTGACCAACCAAATTGGAGCTGTCAAAAATGGTATAAAAGGTTAGAGCCTGAATCAAAAACAAGGACTGGATCCCTTTCAATTGCTGGGTGGGGGTGGGAAGGATTAAATAGATGATAAATAATATTGAAGTAGAATTTGACAGGGTAATGGGAAGGGAATTGAAAGAGAAAGGAAAAATTTTAGAGAGAGATATTGAATTTGAGAAGGAAGAGGGAAGAGACTGAATAGTGGAGTTTATAAATATAAATCACTGGGTCTTGAATTCGTTGGCGTGATGAGAATCCTGCATTACTGTAAATGGAGAAATTCCATCTATTTAGATATGGATTTAAGGCGGAATTTTTTTTTTGGGGGGGGGGGGGGATTTGAAGCCAGAATTTTGCCCGCCCCAAATTCCGGCTTAAAATCCCACATGGAAATTCGAAAATTCTTCCTCAGATATTCTACCCAAACAAAGGATTTAATAAATGCCATCTCCAAATGCTCTACCTAAACACATGGGATATTGGTTGCATAATATATTTCTTTCTTTACCCAATTGGTTATGTTGTAATTAATATGAACATTTTTCTTTTTCATCAGAATTTTTTATCAGCAAGGCTGTCAATGCTTTTGGTGGTTTGGGTTAGGACCAAACAATTGGGATTCTGGAAAAATAAAAGGAAAATGAATAGTTATAGTTATTTCCTAAGTGTGTTTAATCCATATAATTGTGAAAAGTAACAAATTGATGTTGGCTTCTTGGAACCAGTCAATTATTGTTGATTACCCATAATTTCTTAATTCCATGATTACCTAATTTATTTTATGTTATTCTTCTAGAAATGGTTGTGCCTGAAGTTGACAAAAAACTGCTTGAGGAACTTGAAGCAATGGGCTTCCCAACAGCGCGAGCAACCCGTGCACTTCATTATAGTGGTTAGTTTATTGTGAAATCCTTAAAAATACTACCAGTAATATCTTTCTTCTCTGATTTTATTTTTTGCAATAACTTCTCATTGATTAAATGTTGTGGCTACTATGTACGTATATTTTATTGGGCTCATGGGAAATGCTTTAGGCTGGGAATGTAAAGGATACTGATGAAATATTGATTTATCATGTCAGATCGGTTGAATTGTCTTCTCTCATAGGGAATTAAGTTAAAATTTAGTTTGAATTTGTGGTTGGAATCCTTGGAGGCTTTTAAGATTGAAAGCGTTTTGTTAAAGGATTAAAGTGTGGTAATATGGAATGCTTCATGACTCATAATTTTTTTTTATAGGTAATAGAACTTTTATTGAAAAAATGAACATCAGGTTCATGATGATGAACACTCTGGACATGAAGAAAATACATGAAGCTCAAGAGCTAAAGCTAACAACTAACAAATTGTAGAAAGCAGGGATTGAAATACATTGTGCAAGGCCTCAATTACGAGCCCATCGACACCTAAATTATAAGTCAGCTTCATGACTTATAATTTAGGTGTCAACTTTCCTTAGAGGTTCTGTTTCACCTAGCCTAGAAATCAAGACTCTTTGGAAATGGTTAAGGAGATGCAATGGAAATATTATCAATAAATGCTAGACCCATCAGCGTATGATGCAATGATACTTGATGGGTTTGTCTTATGCTACCTGTAGGCATTTTATAAGATTGATGGGTTTGTCTGCCTTTGGATTTGGGAATTTTTTACGGTATTTATTTGCATTTCACTGGTTATTTTAATCTTTTTAGTTTTCTCTTCTTCAGGCAATGCTAGTCTTGAGGCTACTATTAATTGGATAGTAGAACATGAGAATGACTGTGATATTGATCAAATGCCCTTGGTATGATATCTGTTATCTTTTTATTTTCATTTTTATTTTTTTAACTACTAGTTTCTTAATGTTTATCCTTCTTTTTATTTATTTATCTGTTTATTTTCATTGCTTTTAGAGACTAAAGCATTACTTCACTTTTTAATTGAAAAAAGGGTAACTGAAGGATTGCTTTATGATGATTTAAGTATCTTACTAGCTTATGTGTGCTCAGATACCTGTTAATACAAAAGTTGAGGCTCCAAAACCTTCTCTTACGCCGGAAGAACTCAAAGCCAAACAACAGGAGCTAAGGTAGAGAGTAATTAATTAATTGTTGACATATCTTTATCTAGTATCATGTTTCACAATAGTTTTGATGTTGGCAACATGTATGTATGTATGTATGTATGTATGTATAGCATTTCTAACTATTTGCGACACTTTTGACAACATTTTTCTTTAGGGAGCTATAATGCACACTTCAGTAACTTTAAAGGCTAACTAATTATTCAAATTATCATTAATCACAATGCATGTTAATTTTTCTTTTTCAATAAACCTCAAGGGAAAAGGCTCGCAAGAAGAAAGAAGAGGAGGAGAAGAGAATGGAAAGAGAGAGGGAAAAGGTATTTCTAAATGTTCTTTGTTGCTTCTCTCTAATCTTCTTCTTAGTTGCAATCCTGGCGTAACTATATCTTGATAATGCGTGTGTAGGTGAGTATATGTTTTTTTGATCGTCTGCAATATATCTTTTTGAAGAACCTACAATCTTTAGTTGCCAAGATGATTTTAATCAGTGGATTCATATTTGCAATTGTCCATTACAATTCATTCTAAATTGGTTGTGTAGTAATTACACACAAAAAAAAAGAAAAAAAAAGAAAAGAAAACTGAATACTCTCAAATGGCAATTAAGAATGTGAGCATTATATTGATAAAATTAATATGTAAACATAATCTGTAATTTTAGTTCATTTTGGTAATATCTTAATCTATCCAGTGTGCTTTTATACTATTAAGGTAATTGCCATTTTATCTGCAAACTTAACGCTAATGGCTATTTTGATTGATTTAAAATTTTATGCTCTGTTTGTTTTCGCATAAAACATTTTTGCTTGTAATTTTTGTTTTCAATAGAAAATGATTTGGTATCTTTTGTTTGGTTTGCAAATAAATCTCTAGTATTTGGTTGCACTGAAAATTCCTGTCATAAGTGAAGGATTTTTTTTTTTTGGGTTGGGGGGGGGGGAGGCGGAGATCCCCTTCATTTTTTTTTTTAATAAAAAAAAGATGGTTTATTATTATTTTTTTATTTTTTTTTAAGACCATAGGATTTTTAGACTGTCATGTCTCTTATTTGGCAAAAAAGTGGAGGATTTAAATGGGAGCGGATCCTTTCCCAAAAGAGGGGAGGTGGTGGTGATCTGGATGAAAGGGGACAGAGGTGTTGTTGGTGTGGGAATGGGGGAGAAGTAGGTGACAGTGGTGGTGGTGTGGAGGGTTTCATTTTTCTAAGGGGGGGGAGGGGGGGAGGTATTGGTGGTGGCGGTGGTGAAGAGTGATGCAGCACAAGATTGACATAGGGATTTGTAGGGAAACAAAAAGAACAAAAAAAAAAAAAAAAAACAATTAAGCAAGTAATCAACAGTAGGGGTTGTTTGGAGTCAACACTAAGGTTGTGTTTGTTTTGACTAAAATATTTTTCCCAGTTGCAGGTGTTTGGTGTGACTAAAAATGCTACTCAACCTGAAAATGATTCCAGTTTGACTGTAAATATGGGGCATTTTCAGTCCAAATATTTTATGCCAGCCTAAAGCCCCAACCTCCACCCCCATCCCCACCGTCAGCAGCCCAACCAACCACTATTGATCTCCGATCTTGTCAGACTCTCTAATCTTGCAATCTCTGATCTCATCAATCTCTCTCTCTCTTTCTTATTAACAAAGTTTATTTTATTTTATTCTTAATTTTTTTGGGTTGGAGTATGTTTATCATATATCTGTTTGGGAGTTGAGAAAATGTGGAGAGTAGTAGGAAGTATGGTTTTCATTACATTTTCAGGTATGCAACCAAACACTTGAGAATATTTCTTTTCCGGAAAATATTTTCAAGTGAAACAAAATCAGCCTAAGTGGTAGAAAAAATTATAAAATGTAGGAGTTAGCACTAAAGAGTGTGTTTGCAAGGACCGGGGGGGGGGGGGGGGGGGGGGAGGGAAGGTGATGGGGTGGGTTTAATGAAACTTTATTTGGATATTTTTTAAACAGGGAGGGGGAATGGTTTAAGGGGATTTGGAATGGAATCTTACCCCTCCAAACCCCCTCATTTTTAATTTCCCCAAATTGGGGGAGTTTGGAGGAACGGGGTGGAGTTTTACTTATATTAAAAAAAATTTAAATTGTCAAATTTGTTCTTATGATATCAATTTATATCTTTATCTTTATAATTAGCAAAAGAGGGTCATAATTGTCAACTTATATGATCCTTCCCCTCCCCTCTTCTCCCCCTACTTAATTTTTAGAACATCCAAACAAAGGGGAGGGATATTTATTCCCCTTCCCCTACTTATTTTTTAAAATATCCAAACACAGGGAAGGGGTAACCATTCCTGATGCAGGTTGTGAAAAGCCATTCTCAGTTTTATATTTTATTTGATCTTGTGTTGGGCAATTTTGTAATTTCCTAAATTGTAGACATGGGCTGTACTAATGGTCCATTAGGTCTTATTTTGGGTTTTTATTTTAGTTATTTAGTTGGGCTTAGTAGTAAAAGCCTAAGGAATCCAAGTCCAAGTCTTATTAGAGTTTTAAGAAATCTTAGTTCAACTTGGAATAGGTATTAGACTTCTATTTAAAGAGTTGTAATCCTTTCTATTGGAGGCTAGTAATATATTTTCAGAATTTAAGAGTTATGAACTTTCTTTTATGGTTTGTGGGATGCAGCCTTCTCCGAGGTGTGATGCTTAGTAAGTCTAGGTGTGATGCCTAGAGAGTTATCTCTTCTTTAATTTTACTGTTTACAGGTTACTATTCACAGCACTGGAACAGCAGCCCAAATTCTGATTTTTCTCCTTTGTTTCATCCCAAACCCTACTAATCCTTGTCCCCATTGGAAACCCTATAATCCTTATTATAATCTAGCCTTTTCCCCACCAATAATTTTATTAATCAAGCAAAATCCTTTAAATAGAGTTCCCAAGTTACATCAAGAAAATAAAGGAATTAACTTTATAACCGATTAAGAAAAGGAAAAAACTCTTAGCCAGTTACATTAAATATGAAAAAAGAAGTAAATAACATTAAATTTACAAATCAAATACGATCTAATAAGTCAATTAGACCGATCTAGCAACAGGCCTTCATCGTCCATCCATTCATTGGGTGGACGTCTTCCCACAGTCACTTGGTGGACATCTTCTTGTGTCGGCATCCATAAAAACATATGATTGGGGGGCCTATATTTGGTGTTTGCACCAACTCCCTCAATGTAGGGAAAACTTGACCCCTTGAGTGTGGCTCTTAGTGGCTTTTATAATACTCTAGCAAGTTTGAGTCAAGTTGTGCTCATCTTAAGTGATTCATGTGTAGTCAGAATATGGTCCTTCCCTACAACAATGGGTACTTGTTCAAGGCCTACAATCTTTGCATCCCATAGACATCAATGAGAGACTTCTTAGTGTGGGAGATTCATGTTGGTGGTCTTTCAAGACATTTTGGGCATTGTAAGACCATTGAGAAAGTAGAGTGCCAATTTTATTGGCCAAGCCTAAAGAGACTAAGAGAAATGTTCACAAGATAATTGGCCAATGTTGTACATGTTAGTTGGCCAAGCATCACAAGAATAACACTAGCCTCTACACCCTTTACCCATGTTAGATTGTCCCTGTTAAGACATAAGCATGGATTTTGTGCTTGGACTCCCATGTATAGTTAAAATTTCTCTTTCTAAAGACGCTATAAGAGTTGACTTCCAATTCCTATATTTTCTCCATGGCTACTTTCATGGAGTTTAGTTGCTAATTATGAGACAATCTACCTGTAAGTGTGGAGGCCCGGCTACCTCGAATTAGCCAAAAATCCTGTTTTAGTTTTCTTTTCCTAGGATCAGTATGGGGGGATTTCGAAGTTTCTTTATTGAATCTAAGTTGTTTCAGTTGGTGGTTGAGGAAGGAGGGAATTTTTTCTCCCTTAAGATTTTTAAATGGGGAAAATACTACATGCAATCGGTGTTTATGGGCAAGAGTGCAGCTCTTTGGATAATGCGGAATCTGGAACACACCGTGATTGGGGTTAGTCCAAAGCAATTTTTCACGTTCAGGGAAGGTGATACTGCTTACACTTTGCAACGGGGGTCCAGTTCGTTTGGGCAGTACTTATCAGTGACAGAGCTTAAGGTAGGTGGGCTAAGGCGAACTATCATTATTCCTGCCGGAAAATTACAACAAGGATGGAGAACTTTTGGGATTGAATTAAGAAGGATATTGGAACCTTCTCAATATGTGTTGGATGGATTGAAGTTTGTACCGTACAGGTCAAGCAGATCCCAAAATATCATCCTGCCAGGTCCTATGTGGAAGCTGTCAAAGCTCCAGTGCAGGCAAGGTTGAAGCATGTTCAACAACCCCTTATCAAAGAAAAGGTTAAGGCTGGTACCGTGAAGAATATTGTGGAGCTTTCGAGTGACAATTCTCACACACAGGTAGTAGTTTCTGAAACTCAGGCCGGAAGTTTTCCCCAGTTAGCCGTGGGTGGTGGTGAGGGTGGAGAAGGTGGTATTAATGGTAAGAATAAAATTGAGGAGAAAATCCCGGAAGGAAATAATTTCAATATTCCTTTGAAGCCCAATTTGAATTCAAAAATGGTTGAGTTTGGAAAGTTGCGTGATAGTAGGAAGGCACGTTGGCTAGGGAAAGGGCTAACTGTGAATGTGAATGAATATGGAAAGAGGCGGGTATCTTGGGAAGGTGTTAAGGGTGGTAAACAAGCTGGCAAATGGGTAACAAGTAATAATGCCCATAATACTAAAGTGGGTCTGGGCCCATCCAAGCAGAATGCCCAATCCTTGTTGGGAAATAAGGAACCCATTGTGGGCCTGGGTCTGTCAAGCCCACTTAATTTTGAGGCTGGCGAGAGTTCCTTTAGTGGACCAAGGGCTCTGGAGTCTTCTTACCAGAATGGGTTCACTATGCCGAGTTCAGGTAGGAGTGAACTCACTGCCACGAAGGAGTTTGAGAGCTCAATGGTCACACCCACCATATCGGAGCAACTTGCGATGTCGCCGAAGGTATCGTTGGACAGGAATTCTTCCTTAGCAGCGACAGGACCAGCAGTGGTGGCCCAAGCCTCCCACGAATAGATATCGCCGATCAGTGCTCCGAGTGGGTCGAGGTTGGTGCCAGTGGTGTCATCGGCCACGATATCGGAACCGGTAATGACCCTTACTGACCCGATAGTGTCGGCGTTGGTGTCTTTGTCTTCTTTAGTGGCATCGGAGGATGGGGATGAAGATTTTGTGGGTTCAGAAGGACCGGTTACTTCTGATTTTGAGGGAGCTCAATTACCTGGCCCAACTATAAGGGAATTGGTCGAAGATTGGATATTACAAGTGCGTGAATTGGATATTACAATTGCGTGATGGCAGGCAATTAGTGCTCCCATTGTCATTGTATCGTTCTCCAGATTGTTTGTCAGTCTGCTCAAGTTTGGAGGGAGAGTGTGTACCAGGTAATGCTTCTAGTACTAATGAAGGGCAGAGGGTTAGTTGGGCAGATGAAGGTGAGGGGCTAGTAGAGTCTTCGTCTGTGGTTCCTGGGTCAGAAAGTGAGATGTGGGAATTTGATGAAAGGTTAAGGTCTTGTGAGGGAGGTGATGAGCCATTATTTGTGGTACCTTTGGCCACTGAAGGTCTGTTGGAGTTGGTGTCTAGTCATGTGAAGGAGATTGGGTGTAAGGAGAGTGTGGATAATTGTCAACTATCACAATGGGTAACTAATAGGATAAAGGCTTTCAAGAAATCTGTGGGCACTTCGTTGTTGTGCCTTATCAATGAATGTAAAGATTATTTCTTGGAACGTTAGAGGGTTGAATGAGCAGGATAAAAGGATCAGGGTTAGAAATGTGATTAGGAAATGGGGGCCAAATGTGGTTTGTCTTCAAGAAACCAAAATGGGGCTGATTAATAGAGCGGTGATTCGTAGCTTGTGGGGTGGCCAACATGTTGACTGGTCTGTCTTAGGTTCTTGTGGAGCTTCTGGTGGGGTGTTAGTGATGTGGGACACTCGGGTAGTAAATAAAATGGAGGAAGCAGTGGAGAGATTTTCGGTTTCTTGTAAGTTTACAAATGTGTCAGATCAGTTTGTTTAGGCGTTTACTGGTGTTTATGGTCCTAATTTACACCGAGACAGGAGGTTTTTATGGGAGGAACTTTGTGGCTTGAATAGCTAGTGGAGTGTCCCATGGTGTGTGGGTGATGACTTTAATGTGGTTAGGTTCCCTTTCGAATGATTGGGGTCTAATTCTTTCACTACTGCTATGCGGGAGTTTTCCAATTTTATTTCAGAACAGGGTCTCATTGATCTACCATTGCAAGGGGGTACTTTTACTTGGTCAAATTCTAGAGAAGTTGCTTCGAAGGCTAGGCTAGACAGATTCTTGTTTTCTGCAGATTGGGAGGATAAGTTTCCAACAGTTTCTCAAAGACGGATGTCTACGTTGTGCTCGGATCATTTTCCAATTGTCCTTGAGGGTGGATCTTTTCAGAGAGGGAGTATGCCGTTTAGATTTGAGAATATGTGGCTTAAGGATGAAAGTTTTGTGGATAGGGTTCGGTCTTGGTGGGATTCCTATCAGGTTCATGGTGCACTGAGTTTTATTTTGGCCAATAAATTAAAGCTCTTAAAAAATGATTTGAAAAGATGGAATGTGGAGGTGTTTGGTCATGTTGAAGTTCGGATTAAAAAATTGTGGAAGGAACTAAGTGTTCTAGAGAATATGGAGGAGAGTCGGGGATTATCAGCGGAGGAAAGGGTAGAAATGGGAAGAATTCATGATGAGTTGGAAAAAGCTACTCTGTTGGAAGAAATATGTTGGAGGCAAAAATCTAGAGTTCTCTGTGTTAGGGAAGGAGACAGGAATACTAAATTTTTCTACCGTATAGCTAACTTTCACAGGAGGGTTAATTCTATTGATAGGCTTATGGTGGATGGGGTGTTGTCTTCGGACCCGGATGCTATAGCAGATTGTATCTCTCAGTTTTATAAACAGCTTTATTTTAAAGATGTGGCTCATAGACCTGTCTTAGATAATGTGGATTTTTCTAGTATCTCGATGGAAGATGCAAGTTGGCTAGATAGGCCTTTTGAGGAAGAAGAGGTGTTTGGGGTGATCAATGATTTTAATGGTGATAAGGCACCTGGCTCGGATGGCTTTTCCATGGCATTCTTCCAGTCTTGTTGGGGTGTTTTGAAAACAGAAATTATGGCTGTATTCCACAATTTCCATACTCGGGCGGTGTTTGAGAAGAGTCTTAATGCTTCGTTCCTTGCCCTTATTCCCAAGAAAGTGGATGCTGTGGAGGTCAAGGACTTTCGGCCTATTAGCTTAGTTGGTGGGATTTATAAGATTATTTCTAAGGTGTTGGCTAATCGGCTTCGTAGGGTGGCGCATGGGCTTATTTCGGATTTATAAAATGCTTTTGTGAAGGGCAAACAGATTTTGGATTCCGTTTTGATTGCTTCTGAATGTATTGATAGTAGATTGAAGTCCGGAGTTCCAGGTGTGTTGTGTAAATTGGATGAGGAGAAGGCGTATGATCATGTGAGTTGAGATTTTTTAATGTATATGCTTCAACGTTGTGGTAAAGTTTTCCATTCTGATCAATGGTAGCCCATCTGATTTCTTTGGAGTTCTAGGGGGCTTCGGCAAGGGGATCCTTTATCTCCTTTGTTGTTTGATATTGTGATGGAGGCATTAAGTCGTATGTTGGATGTGGTTGCCTTTGCCGGGAAATTCTCAGGCTTTTCTGTGGGTAGTACGGCTGGTCCATCAGTGATGGTGTCTCACCTTTTATTTGCAGATGACACTCTGATTTTTTATGATGCTGAACCTTCTCAGATTGCTAATTTGAGGGCGATTCTTGCTAGATTTGAGGAGGTGTCAGGGTTTCATATTAATTTAGGGAAATTTGAGTTGGTGGGGTACACAATTTGGAGGCTTTGGTGGGTCTGTTGGGGTGTGGGCAGTCTTCTTTGCCCTTGAAATATTTGGGCCTTCCATTAGGTGCAAAATTTAAGAATTTATCTGTTTGGAATCCTATCTTAGAGAGAATGGAGAAGAGTTTAGCAAGTTGGAAGAGAATGTATTTATCTAAAAGGGGTAAGGTGACACTCATTAAAAGCTCACTCTCGTCTTTACTTACATACTTTCTTTCCCTTCTTCCTTTACCGGGTAAGGTGGCAAAGCGTATGGAGAAATTATAGAGAGATTTTTTGTGGAATGGGATTGGTGGTGAACCTAAAATACATTTAGTTAATTGAGCTAAGGTATGTAGGCCTTTACAGGTTGGGGGGTTGGGTATAAGACGGTTGGGAATCTTTAATTCTGCCTTGCTAGGAAAATGGTTGTGGAGGTATGGTATGAAGACTGATGCTTTATGGAGGAGGGTTATAAAGGCAAAATATGGGAACATTTGGGGTGGTTGGTGTACGAAAAAGGTGACAAGTCCTTATGGGGTCAGCTTGTGAAGATACATTAGAAGTGGCTGGTTGAACTTCTCTAAACTCTTTGTTTATGATGTGGGGGATGGTACTAGAGTGAAATTTTGAAAGCATGTGTGGCGTGGGGATTGTACTCTCCAAGAGGCCTTTCCGGAGCTTTAATGTCTTAGTAGGTCAAAGGATTCCTCGGTGGTTGAAGTTATGGGTTGGTCTGCTGGGAGGTTTCATTGGAATGTGCAATTTCGTCGTCCACCACAAGATTGGGAAGAAGAAGCCTTTGATCGGTTTGGGGTTGGTCTATTATTTGACAGTGTGGGAGTTTGGCCCAGATAAGGTTTGTTGGAAGCCTGCAAGGAATAGAGGTTTTGAGGTTAGAGGTTATTACAGCTCCTTCTACCCTCCTACTCTTGTTTCCTTTCCATGGAGAATGATATGGCAATCGAAGGTTCCTCCAAGGGTGGCTTTCTTTTCTTGGTCTGCTTCCTTAGGTAAGATCTTAATAACAGACAACCTTCGTAAAAGACGAGTGATAGTGCTTGACTGGTGCTATATGTGTAAGAGGTGTGGGGAGTCGGTGGATCATCTTCTACTTCATTGCTCCATAGCTTAGGAGTTGTGGTCTTTGGTTTTCTGCTTGTTTGGTATTCAATGGGTTATGCCTCATACGGTTCTTAAGTTGTTTGAGACTTGGCAAGGAAAGTTTGCGCGACATCGTCACATTGATGTTTGGAAATTAGTGCCTCATTGCTTGATTTGGTGCATTTGGCGTAAAAAGAATGCTAGAAGCTTTGAGGGTTGTGAACATTTTTTGCTGGAGATTAAGTCTTTTTTCTTACACTCTCTTTGAATGGAATGTGGTCTTTTCTCATTTTTCTTGTTCTTCATTTTCTTTTTTTCTTGACCGTTGTTCTTTTGTTTCTTGATTTGTGCTCCCATAGTACATCCCCAATGTACTCGGTTTGACAATCTTTCTATTATTAATAATATTCTTACGTTATTTATATATAAAAAAAAAGTATAGTTAAGCACGGTTCCATTTTAGTGGTAGTAGATAGATTCTCTTAGATACCCCACTGCATCCTGTGCTAAAACCTACGCATCCAAAGTTGTGAAGTTTTATTTTATTGTTAGTTTTTTTTTATGAGATTGTTAAGTTATATGATGTTCCCAAACCATAGTGTCTGATAGGAATGTTAGTGATGGAGGACCATGGCAGCAACCATTGAAAACATATAAAAGGTGTCCTAAGACTTTTAATTAGTTTTAAGTGTTAGGGGTATTTTAGTAATTTTATGTTTTCTAGAATGGGCTGTGTTATTAGTCCATTGGGTTTTATTTTAGTTTTATTTAAGTTTAGTTATTTAATTTGGGTTTAGTATTAAAGCCCAAGGAGTCCAAGTCCAAGTCTTATTAGGTTTTTAAGAAATCCTAGTTCTACTAGGATTAGGTTTAGTCTTCTATTTAAAAGAGTTGTGGTATTTTCTATTGAGGTAGAGATTAATAATATTTTCAGATTTTAGAGCTATAAGCGTGTTACGGTTTGTGTGATGCAGACTACTCCTAGGTGTGATGCTTAGGAAGTCTAGGTGTGATTCCTAGAATTTATCTATTTTCTTTTATGTACTGTTCACGGTTACTATTCACAGCACTGTTCACAGCAACTCAAATCTTGATTTTCACCTTTGTTTCATTCCTAAAGCCCTATTAAACCTTGTTTCCCTTGTCCTACGTCAGTTAGGTTCATGAACTAATTATGGAAAATCATGTAGCACATGGTAGACACAAAATTAAAGTTCTCAATGTCATATCATTCCCAAACATATGGTTGGATTGAAGTTTTCAAAAGGAATCTTAGAAACCTCTTGAGATGTCATGTGGGTGAAAACAATAAAAAATAGGATTTAATTCTCCCTGCAGCCAAATTTGCATACAATAGTTCTGTCCATAGGATCATGAGTCCATTTGAAGTCGTTCATGGCTACAAGCCTAGGAAGTCTTATGACTCTTATCTCTCTCAATGCCCCTACATGTTAAGAGTCTCTTGAATCCGCAAAAGCATTTGCATGTCAAGTTCATGAATTAATCATGAGTTCCTTAAAAAAATTCAAGCAAGTTTCTTTATAAAAATTTAGAATGATTCACATGGATGCTATATGGAATTTAAAGTAGGGGTTATGTCATGATTCAAATTAGGCTCGAGCAGTTTTTCTCTTGAATCCTTATAAAATTGCAAGACCATAGTATTGGACCCATTCAAAGTGTTTAAAGGGTTGAACCAAATTTTTATGTCATTGATGATTGACCTTCCCTCTAACTATAGAATTAACTTCACTTTTAATATCGAGGATCTAATTGCTTATAAAGGTCCAACAGTCGTCCCAACTGACCATTTTGGTGATGGCAACGAGGCATAACTTGCAAAGGAACCTGAGAAGATTGGTGGCTGATGGCTTGACTTTGACGTGGCGGTCTGCACAACTGCTCTTGGTGGTCGCGGTTGGTGATCTGTTGTGGGGAGTCTGGGGACAGATCTGGTGATTTGATGTGAGATTTGCTTGTTGGCGAAGTGGGTTTGGGATTTTTTGTGGGTTATGATTTTTTTTTTGGCAGTGATGGTGGGGTGGAGTGGCTGTATGTAGCTTGCAGTGGTTGGGTTTTCTGTAGTGGTAAACAGTCAGTGGTGAAGGATTTTATTTTTTATTTTTTTATTTTTGGAAAAACTGAATGGATCAGTTTGCTTTGATCCCAAAATTGAAGCAGGACAATCAAGAGGAAAATAAAGGAACAAGAAAATTACAAGATAATCCTAAGAATCAGCACCTAAGGGATGCTTGGAATCAGCACCAAGCAATAAAACTTAGGCATCAGTACCTAAGGTGTCAGCACCCAACAATTTGGAAAATTTTCCATCTGAAATTTCATTAATCTACTGTCTCCCAAATACAACCATCTAGAACCCTTTTATAGAGCTTTTAGGAATAGAAGATAATCCTATCTAAAAATGAAGCTAATACAATAACTAATCCCTAGCTAAACTCAAATCTAATCCCTATCTAAACTCAAAAATAAAAGTTTACAATAATCCAATCTCCAATGAGATAAAGAAAATTTGAAATAATAAATTTGAAAATAATTTTGGTTGTGCTCCTGCATCACTCAAACTTTGGCTTCTAGAACCCATCTGCCATATCTGGGAAACAGTTTTATATATCTGCTTATTTATTTTTCAGGAGAGAATTCGAGTGGGCAAAGAACTCCTAGAAGCAAAGAGAATTGAGGAGGAAAATGAAAGAAAACGGTTTGTCTTCATCTGGTGTAATCTTTCTGTTATATCTTACCTATCAAAAAAAAAAAAAAAATCTGTTATATCTTGCATTTGTGTTCCAATCTACCATTGTGTGACAGAAAATGCTCTTTTTCTAGAGGCCACTATAATTTTTTTATGGAATGAAAATTCTGTTGTGTTCTTACAGGATATTGGCCTTGCGAAAAGCAGAGAAAGAGGAAGAGAGAAGAGCTAGGGAAAAAATTCGGCAGAAATTGGAAGAAGACAAGGTATGCATCTCTCCAGCCACGTTGCTTAATGTATCGATTAGTTCTCTCATTATGACTTTTAGTAAGGCTTTTTTTGTTTCTTGACTAAAATAAGAATTTCATGACTGTAGGCAATTCTTGTAAATGTTGGATGATCTTGTGAAATATAAATATAGCCAAAAACGGATGATACCTAAAATTAGGTTTAAATTGATTCATCCCAGCTCCCCCAAAGGGCAGGCATGTGAGATGAATATGTAATAAGAGGCCATGTGTCCATTTCTTTTTTGATAAGTAAGAATGATATATATGCAAAAATGCTGCTCTATGCATGAAAAGCACAGAGCATGCCAACATTTACAAGAAAAGGAAAAAGAGAAAAGAAACAGAAAAAAAAAAAAAAACAAGCAGCAAATTAATTACAAAAGAGAAGAGAACTAAAAAATGAAGAGAGAGAATCATTAGTCATGAGTCCCCAAGCCCGAGACCAATCGAATAAAGTTCCGCTAAAAGAAGCAAGCATCTGATCTTGGGAACTATCCAAGTCCTCGAAAGTCCGCTAATTCCGCTCCTTCCAAAGACACCATAGTAAGCACAATAGAACTAAATTCCAGATAATGGACAAGTGCTTCCCCAACCAATTCCACCAACCAAAAAGCTGACCTAGAATCATTCTAGGTATGACCCATGATATACCAAAAGAAGTAAAAACAAAACTACACAACTGTTAAACCATCTCACAATGAAGAAATAAGTGATCCATTGTCTCCCCATAGCGACAACACATAATACACCAATTTGCAAAATCAAAACCCCTTAGTCTCAAGTTATCACCCGTTAGGATCTTATTCCAAGCTACAGACCAAACGAAAAAGGAAACACGCTGAGGGGCCTTAACTTTCCAAATCCCTTTCCAAGGAAAATCAACAGAGGGAGTATCTTGCAGCTTGTTATAAAACAACCAAATGTCAGAATCCCCATTAGGCTTCAACTTCCACCTCATCCGGTCTCCAACATCCAATAAAGGAATAATAGCTCCCAAAATATGAAGAAAGTTCAACCCTTCATCCATCTCCCAATCATTAAATTACCGGATGAAGCGAACATCCCAACTTCTTCTCTCCTTCATCCCCAGCCTTGTCAAAGAAGATCCCCACACCATCCGTCCTGCCAAAATCTCACTCTATTCCCGATCCCAACAACAAACTTAGTATTTTTGCTAAAATCCTCCCAACCCATACGATACCTCTCCATAAACCACACCCATGAACTCCCCTACCAAACTTAGAAGTCCATCCCCCCCATGTGTCTATACCCATGAATATAATGAAACCTTCATCGTATTTACCTGAGATTCCTTTTATTATGATTATTATCCTGCATTATTTTCCCATTCAACCAAAGAAGTCTTTTGGAGAAGTGTAACTTATCAAAAAATAAAAAAAATTTCCATTGGATAAGTGTCAGGCCACACTTAAAATGATTTGTGCAATATTTGTATGATTTTGAAAGTTACCTCCTAGTCTGTAACAGTGAATATTCTATCCTTTCCATTCTAATTTTGTATCTAGATTAGTTGTCAGAGGTAAACTGTTCTCTGCAAACTCTTTCGTTCTTATGCAGCTGCTAAAGTTCAGTTCTGGTTAGCAGTTACTGTCAAACCTGTAGCTGTTATTCCTTGGAAATTGACTGTAGTGATTCCCAGACCCAGATACAATAAGGACTGGGCAAGGCTAGTTAGGGTGTTTTCATAATTGATGCATCTCATTAGCACCCTTAAGAAGGGGGTAACAGGTTCTCTACTATGAACTTATGTGGTTAAACATGGTCATATATTAACAGATCATTGTAATATAAGGGAGGAGATTCAATGTCATCTATATTTTGCATGAAAAATGAACTAGGTCAAACATAGCAAGATGATTAAAAATTTAATGGAGGACATCGCAAGGAGCACAGTCAATTTTATGTCAGAATATTTTGTTTTTCAGATTTCATTTTTTAATTTTGGATTAGATTTCTTTTTGAATTTGGGCGTTAGTGTTGATGAGGATTTTATGGGATTTAGTTGTGCCTTAATGTAATCCCTGGAACCTATAAAAAAGAGGCTCTAGGAATAGTTTGAAGCAATGCTATTTTAGTAAAAATTCTGATTAGAGATGATTATCTAAGGTTGATGGTGATTCCAAGCACCCTTAAGTTGTGAAGCCTAGGTTTTTATTCAATTTTTTTTCCTTCACCCTTAGGTTTTTATTCAAATTCTAGGTGGTGAAGCGTAGGATTTGTCCTGTTCTTCTTTCTGCTATTTTTATTTACTATCCATTTCGTCCTGTGTCAACTTGGTATCAGAGCCAGATCAAATCTATGTGGTGAAACCTAGGATTTGTCCCGTTCTTCTTTCTTTTGGATCCTAGGAATTCTGCGATAGCTTGTTTGCTGTGTGCACTTTAGTAAAGGGGTAGATTTGTAATTCCTGGACTTCTAGAGGACGTTCATTGTTCAAGATGTGTAATAATTATAAGTCCCTTTTGTCAGGAAGTTAAGGCTCTCGGTATTCAGGTTATGCATGCAGTGACTTACTTTGTGGTGTTTGTATTTAGAAGCTCAAAGTGGTGTGCAAAAAGTGGGTTTCCATTTTGTTTAGCATTTATTGGATTGAATAATCCTTTCCCAAGGTAGAAGAAGGGTACTGAGACTGCTATTATTTCATTTGGCAACAATACCTCTCAAAATGCCCCATTGTCCTTTTCAGTAAATTGCTTCTTGTAGGTTGTTAGGAAATTTCTGTTGTTTTTGAGTGAATTATTTATGTCTTTACAGGCAGAAAGAAGGCGGAAGCTTGGATTGCCACCAGAGGATCCTTCAGCTGTAAAACCTTCTGCACCTGTTGTGGAGGAGAAAAAGGTATTGGCTTGTATGGATAAAGAATTGGCCTTTTGAATTTCATTCATAATTTTCTTGAGATTAGTGTGAAGCCCTTAGTAAAAATATATTGTTCTATCAACTTGCAGAGCTCTTTGCCGGTTAGGCCTGCCACAAAAGCAGAGCAAATGAGAGAGTGTTTGAGATCTCTTAAGCAAAATCACAAGGTAAATGCATATGTTATTCCATGACATTAACATTACCTGAAAAACTATGTTCAAATCTTCAATTGGACCACTATGAAGTTGAGTTCTTTTCTGAATGGAAGATTTAGTAATTTAATTGCTTAAGGGCATATGATGTTTAATACAGCATTCATATAGGAATTTTTAGTGTTACTTGGATCATTTATCCCGGTGCTCATAGTTTGTAACAGGCAATGGTCCAGGTCGAAATGTTTCAAGTTTAAAAAAAATAGACTTGGCACAGCCTTCTGTTATCTTCCTGTTTGACAATGTATGTTTTAGTTTTACACTGGGGTTTTTGTTTCTTCTACCTTTTCGGATGTTTTTAGATCTTATTTTTTCCCCCTTTCATTTTGAATCTCTTATGTGTTTACCGTGTACAAGGGCTATGCCCTTCAATTTTCTCATTAGATTCTTATTACTTGCGCCCCTAGGGTTTTGGGTAGTCGTACATTTTTGTCATTCTGGCAGTTCTAAGGAGGTCATTTGAGAGGTTTTGGTGTTTTTATAGGTTTTTTGATATTTTGGCAAAATATACACCTCGACAATGCTAAAATGAGCAAAATGCTCTAAAATCCTCTAGAATGAGTAAACCAACTTGAAACCTACCAAAACACCCCAAAAGTCTAGAAAATGGAGTGTATTTTGACTAAGTTTAGGGTCATTTTCAGACGTTCTAAGGGTATATTGCATATTTTTGAGATTTCAATGGTGTTTTGTTCATTTTATAAGTTTTCGGGGTTTTTGTCACCGTTTTGCGGGCTTTTTAGTCATTTTCTAGGGTTTTGAAATATTTTGGACATTCGTGGTGCTTTTTAGTCAATTTGGCAGTTCTAAGGGGATCATTTTAGAGGTTTTGGTATAATTATAGGTTTTTTGATATTTTGGTAATTCTCTCGGGTAAAATTATTCTTTTTTAATAAAAGAATACCCTTGAAATCATTAGAAAGGCCAATATACTCCCAAAATCACAAAAATTTCCAAAATACCTCCAAAACTACTATATGTCATGAAAAAACTCCCGCGAAACCTCTTAATTGACCAAAATAGCCTCAAAATCTCTAAACTGACTAAAATAATCTGAAAACCTCTAAAATGACCATAATTCCCCTGAAACGGCTAGACTCAGCTGTCAAATCTCTTTACCTCGTAAATGACCAAAATGCCCCAAACATCTAAAATGATTAGAAAATAGACCTCGACAATGATAAAATGAGCAAAATGCCCCAAAATCCTCTAGAATGAGCAAAGCAACTTGAAACCGACCAAAATACCCCAAAATCCTAGAAAATAAAGTGTATTTTGGCTTAGTTTAGGGGCATTTTGGTCATTTTCAGAGGTTTCAAGGGTATTTTGCTTATTTTTGAGGTTTTAATGGTATTTTGGTCATTTTATAAGTTTTCGGGGTTGTTTTCATCGTTTTAGGTGCTTTTTGATCATTCTCTAGGGTTTTGGGATATTTTAGACATTCGTGATGCATTTTAGTCATTTTGGAAGTTCTAAGGGGGGTCCTTTTAAAGGTTTTAGAGTATTTATAGGTTTTTTGATATGTTGGCAATTATCTAGGGTAAAATAATTTATTTTTAACAAAAAAATACCATTGAAATCACTAGAATGGCCAATATACTCCCAAAATCACTAAAATACCCCCAAAATCGCCAAATGTCCGTAAAAAAACTCCCTTGAAACCTCTTAATTGACCAAAATTGCCCCAAAATCTCTAAAATGACTAAAATAACATGAAAACCTCTCAAATGACTAAAATACCCCAGAAACGGCTAGAATGAACTCTCAAATTTCGATGCCTAGTAAATGGCCAAAATGCGCCAAACATCTAAACTGATTAAAAAATACCCCTCGATACTGATAAAATGAGCAAAATGCCCCAAAATCTATAAAATCGAGTGCGTTTTGGCTTAGTTTGTGGGTATTTTGGTCATTTTCAGAGGTATCGAGGGGAGTTTGCTTGTTTTTGAGATTCCAATGGTATTTTGGTCATTTCAAAACTTTTCAGGGTTATTTTCGTCAATTTGGGGGCGTTTTAGTCATTTTTTAAAATGACCAAAATACCACTGAAATGGCTAGAATGAGCAGTCAAATCTCGATACCTCGTAAACGGCCAAAATACCCCAAACATCTAAATTGATTAAAATATACAACTCGACATTGCCAAAATAAGCAAAATGCCCTAAAACATCGAGTGTATTTTGGCTTAGTTGAGGGGTATTTAGGTTATTTTCAGAGTTTTCAAGGGTATTTTTCTTATTTTGAGGATTCAATGGTATTTTGGTCATTTTAAATATTTCCATGGGTATTGTGGTCGTTTCGAAGGCGTTTTTGTCACTTTCTAGGGTTTTGGATAATCGTGCATTTTTGTCATTTTGTAGTTCTAAGAGTGTCATTTGAGAGGTTTTGGTGTATTTACAGGTTTTTTGATATTTTAGCAAAATATATACCTCGACAATGCTAAAAATGAGCAAAACGCTCTAAAATCCTCTAGAATGAGTAAACCAACTTGAAACCTACCAAAACACCCAAAAAGTCTAGAAAATGGAGTGTATTTTGACTTAGTTTAGGGTCATTTTCAGAAGTTCCAAGGGTATTTTGCTTATTTTTGAGGTTTCAATGGTATTTTGTTCATCTTATAAGTTTTCGGGGTAGTTGTCGGCGTTTTGCGGGCTTTTTATTCATTTTCTAGGGTTTTGAAATATTTTGGACATTCGTGGTGCTTTTTAGTCAATTTGGCAGTTCTAAGGGGATCAATTCAAAGGTTTTGGTATATTTATAGGTTTTTTGATATTTTGGTAATTCTCTCGGGTAAAATTATTCTTTTTTAACAAAAGAATACCCTTGAAATCACTAGAAAGGCCAATATACTCCCAAAATCACAAAAATTTCCAAAATACCTCCAAAACTACCATATGTCAAGAAAAAACTCCCGCGAAACCTCTTAATTGACCAAAATAGCCTCAAAATCTCTAAACTGACTAAAATAATCCGAAAACCTCTAAAATGACCATAATTCCCCTGAAACGGCTAGACTGAGCTATCAAATCTCGATACCTCGTAAATGACCAAAATGCCCCAAACATCTAAAATGATTAGAAGATAGACCTCGACAATAATAAAATGAGCAAAATTCCCCAAAATCCTCTAGAATGAGCAAAGCCACTTGAAACCGACCAAAATACCCCAAAAGCCTAGAAAATAGAGTGTATTTTGGCTTAGTTTCGGGGCATTTTGGTCATTTTCAGAGGTTTCAAGGGTATTTTGCTTATTTTTGAGGTTTTAATGGTATTTTGGTCATTTTATAAGTTTTCGGGGTTGTTTTCATCGTTTTAGGTGCTTCTTGGTCATTCTCAAGGGTTTTGGGATATTTTAGACATTCGTGATGCATTTTAGTCATTTTGGAAGTTCTAAGGGGGGTCCTTTTAGAGGTTTTGGAGTATTTATAGGTTTTTTGATATCTTGGTAATTATCTAGGGTAAAATAATTTATTTTTAACAAAAAAATACCCTTGAAATCACTAGAATGGCCAATTTACTCCCAAAATCACTAAAATACCCCCAAAATCGCCAAATGTCCGTAAAAAAACTCCCCTGAAACCTCTTAATTGACCAAAATAGCCCCAAAATCTCTAAAATGACTAAAATAACATGAAAACCTCTCAAATGACTAAAATACCCCAGAAACGGCTAGAATGAACTCTCAAATTTCGATGCCTAGTAAATGGCCAAAATGCGCCAAACATCTAAAATGATTAAAAAAATACCCTTCGATATTGATAAAATGAGGAAAATGCCCCAAAATCTATAAAACCGAGTGCGTTTTGGCTTAGTTTGTGGGTATTTTGGTCAATTTCAGAGGTTTCAAGGGGATTTTGCTTGTTTTTGAGATTCCAATGGTATTTTGGTCATTTTAAAAATTTTCAAGCTTATTTTCGTCATTTTGGGGCGTTTTGGTCATTTTTTAAAATGACCAAAATACCCCTGAAATGGCTAATGAGCAGTCAAATCTCGATACCTCGTAAACGACCAAAACACCCCAAACATCTAAATTGATTAAAATATACAACTTGACATTGCCAAAATAAGCAAAATGCCCTAAAACATCGAGTGTATTTTGGCTTAGTTGAGGGGTATTTAGGTTATTTTCAGAGTTTTCAATGGTATTTTTCTTATTTTGAGGATTCAATGGTACTTCGGTCATTTTAAATATTTCCATGGGTATTGAGATCGTTTCAAAGGCGTTTTTGGTCACTTTCTAGGGTTTTGGATATTCGTGCATTTTTGTCATTCTGGAAATTCTAAGGGGGTCATTTGAGAGGTTTTGGTGTATTTATAGGTTTTTCGATATTTTGGAAAAATATATACCTCGACAATGCTAAAATGAGCAAAACGCTCTAAAATCCTCTAGAATGGGTAAACCACCTTGAAACCTACCAAAACACCCCAAAAGTCTAGAAAATGGAGTGTATTTTGACTATGTTTTTGGTCATTTTCAGAAGTTCTAAGGGTATTTTGCTTATTTTTGAGATTTCAATGGTATTTTGTTCATTTTATAAGTTTTCTGGGTTGTTGTCGCCGTTTTGCGGGCTTTTTAGTCATTTTCTAAGGTATTGAAATATTTTGGACATTCGTGGTGCATTTTAGTCAATTTGGCAGTTCTAAGGGGGTCATTTAAGAGGTTTTGGTATATTTTTAGGTTTTTTGATATTTTGGTAATTCTCTCGGGTAAAATAATTCTTTTTTAACTAAACAATACCCTTGAAATCACTAGAACGGCCAATATACTCCCAAAATCACCAAAATTACCTAAATACCTCCAAAACTACCAAATGTCAAGAAAAAACTCCCCCGAAACCTCTTAACTGACCAAAATAGCCTCAAAATCTCTAAAATGACTAAAATAATCCTAAAACCTCTAAAATGACCATAATATCCCTGAAACGGCTAGACTGAGCTATCAAATCTCGATACCTAGTAAATGACCAAAATGCCCCAAAAATCTAAAATGATTAGAAAATAGACCTCGACATTGATAAAATGAGTAAAATGCCCCAAAATCTTCTAGAATGAGCAAAGCAACTTGAAACCGACCAAAATACCCCAAAAGCCTAGAGAATAGAGTGTATTTTGGCTTAGTTTAGGGGCATTTTGGTCATTTTCAGAGGTTTCAAGGGTATTTTGCTTATTTTCGAGGTTTTAATGGTATTTTGGTCATTTTATAAGTTTTCGGGGTTGTTTTCATCGTTTTAGGTGCTTTTTGGTCATTCTCTAGGGTTTTGGGATATTTTAGACATTCGTGGTGCATTTTAGTCATTTTGGAAGTTCTAAGGGGGGGTCCTTTTAGAGGTTTTGGAGTATTTATAGGTTTTTTGATATCTTGGTAATTATCTAGGGTAAAATAATTTATTTTTAACAAAAAAATACTCTTGAAATCACTAGAATGGCCAATATACTCCCAAAATCACTAAAATACCCCCAAAATCGCCAAATGTCCATAAAAAAACTCCCCCGAAACCTCTTAACTGACCAAAATAGCCTCAAAATCTCTAAAATGAATAAAATAACCTGAAAACCTCTCAAATTACTAAAATACCACTGAAACGGCTAGAATGAACTCTCAAATTTCGATACCTAGTAAATGGGGAAAACGTGCCAAACATCTAAAATGATTAAAAAATACCCCTCGATATTGATAAAATGAACAAAATGCCCCAAAATCCTCTAGAATTAGCAAAACAACTTGAAACCAACTAAAACACCCCAAAATCTATAAAATCGAGTGCATTTTGGCTTAGTTTATGGGTATTTTGGTCATTTTCAGAGGTTTCGAGGGTATTTTGCTTGTTTTTGAAATTCCAATGGTATTTTGGTCATTTTAAAACTTTACAGGGTTATTTTTGTCATTTTGGGGGCGTTTTGGTCGTTTTTTAAAATGACCAAAATACCCCTGAAATGGCTAGAATGTGCAGTCAAATCTCGATAACTCGTAAATGGCCAAAATACCCCAAACATATAAATTGATTAAAATATACAACTCGACATTGCCAAAATAAGCAAAATGCCCTAAAACATTGAGTGTATTTTGGCTTAATTGAGGGGTATTTAGGTCATTTTCAGAGTTTTCATGGGTATTTTACTTATTTTGAGGATTCAATTGTATTTCAGTCATTTTAAATATTTCCATGGTTATTCTTGTCGTTTCGAAGGCATTTTGGATATTTGTGCATTTTTGTCATTTTGGCAGTTTTAAGGGGGGCATTTGAGAGGTCATGGTGTATTTACAGGTTTTTCGATATTTTGGCAAAATATATACCTCGACAATGCTAAAATAAGCAAAATGCTCTAAAATCCTCTAAAATGAGTAAACCAACATGAAACCTACCAAAACAGCCCAAAAGTCTAGAAAATGGAGTGTTTTGATGAATGAAAAAAATGGCAGTTTGGTCTCTCTTTGGTCTGGTGTTGACTCCAGGTCCACCCTAGGAGTGCTGACTCCTAGTGGTTTTTCCGCTTGGTGCTGACTTCAAGCCAGGCCTAGGTGCTGACTCTTAAGTCATATCTTTTATTTTATTATTGTTTAATTTTGTTCTGGTTCTCCTGCATCGGTTTTGGTATTAGAGCAAACGCCGATCTATTTGAAGCATCACCTCCGCAGTCACGAACCAGAAAAGTATTTACAAAAAAAAAATCCTTTGCTTTCATTATTTTCCACCCATCTAAATACTACCACACCACACCACAGTAACCTAGATTTCAAACCAAACAGAGAACCTACGAAATTCCTAGACCCAACGTGAATCACCAATCTCTCCTTCCTCAAGCCATATCGCCACCATTAACATAAACATCCCAGCCAGTCCAAGATCCCAACCCCATGGCCACAGATCCTATGTCCACACTCAAATCACCAACCCTTTGCAACCATTTTTTTATTATAGGTAATCAGAAAAATAATATTAATGTAAAAACAAAAAGAAAAAGTACAAAATGTTCATGATGATGAACAACAAGAAAAAAAGAGCGCACAGCACAGCACAACACAAAGAGGGAAATCAGGAAACTAAGCTAAGGGAAGACATAAACTGAGAGAGAGAGGAACAATCAGTAAAACCCCAACAACGAGACCACTCCAAAAGACTGCAATGACTTAAAACCTTTAACTCATCCAACGTCTTCTCCTTGTCCTCAAAAGATCGACGATTTCGTTCCAACCACACAATCCACATTAAGCACCCTGGAACCAAATTCCAAATGTCTGAATTATGCTTCCCAAGCCACTGATGCCAACAAGATAACAGACCTGCCACCGAACCTGGCATAACCCAATGAATACCGAAAGCCTGAAGCATAAAAGACCATAGGGAATGAGAAACAGGACAATGAAGAAGAAGGTGGTCTACCGACTCCCCATCACGGCAACACATACAACACCAATTAGCCAAGGGGCGACCCTTAAGCATTAGATTATCCAAAGTGAGGATCCGACTATGAGCAGCTGTCCACAGAAAGACCGCCACGCGCTTAGGAATCTTTGGTTTCCAAATCCCCTTCCAAGGAAACAGAGAATTCGAAGCACCCCGAATCTCATGATAGTAAGACCGGGTGTCAAAATTACCATCACCTTTTAGCTGCCAGCAAAGAGTATCACTCCTCTCACCCCGAGGAATACAAGTTTGGATAAGTTGAAGCAGAGAATAAGATGCAGCCAACTCCCAATCCTCAAAAGCTCTATAAAACCTTAAATTCCACACTCTAGCAGTACTCCCTTCTGGAATCCACAAGACCTCAGAGATATAAGCATCCTTGACCGCTGAACACACATAGAGCTCAGGATAGAGATCTTTTAGAGTATTATCACCAATCCACCTATCATGCCAAAAACGGATACGAGTGCCTTCGCCCACTACATAGGACAAATGCTTGGAAAAGCTCTCCCACCCTTCATTAATGCTTCTCCAAAGGCCACACCCATGAGTCCTCCTGCAAAATTTAGTACACCACCCCCCTTGACCCTCGCCATATTTAGTAGAGATAACTCCCCGCTAGAGATGAGTAACTTCATGACCATATCTCCACAGCCATTTCCCTAACAGAGCTTGATTAAAAGACACCACACTTCTTATCCCCAATCCACCCATCTCAACGGGTAAACACACATTTTCCCAAGCCACCAAAGGATACTTGAAACTCCCCTCAGAAGAACCCCACAGAAAATTCCTTTGAATACTTTCCAATCTAGCAGCCCTTTGCAACCATGAAGACAGAGAAGAAGTCCTGTTGCTGCCGACCCCGAATCTTCAATTTGTGGCCTTCCTCGCGACGGAGATCCACCTCCATCGATTCCCATCTGCCGCTGTGACTACCACTATACTCACTCACAAGCCCCAGTTGTGGCAGCCCAGCACGAGCACCTTCCATCCTTGCTTCACTCCGCCATGACCTTCACTTGCTCACCATCGGTCCGCTGCAAGTCTCCCATCAACCCGATCTCAAAGGTAACCCAATACAGACCCCTTCTGCGTTATCCACTTTCTTAGCCAAAAAAAATATCCTAACCAACCCATTTTAGAAACAAACCCTTGACCCGGCCCATTTGTTAACAAGCCCTAACCCCACCTTTTACAACACTAGTTTTCTTTAAAATAAAAAAAATAAAAAAAATTCCAGCCCAACTTCAACCCAGCATTTACCTGACCCAACTACCCCATTGAAGAAGAAAAACTCATAGAAAATGACTTCCTTTGATAGAGAGCTTGAGAAGCAACTTAAAGATAAAGAATTTGAGAAGCAGCTTAAGGAGGATGGGAATAGACTCCTTAACCCTCCTTCCTCCATTGATGATCTCCTCACTCTTCTTGATAAAGTTGAAAATTTGTTAGCATATGTGGAGCAAGAACCATCGAAATCAATGTGAGATGCACTTTTACCCTTAGTGAAGGCGTTGATCATTCAAACTTTTGAGACATGCTGAAATGGATGTGAAAGTTTCAGTTGTATCTTGCATTATTGAAATTACAAGGATAACAGCACCAGATGCTCCATATGGGGATGAGCAAATGAAGGAAATATTTCAGATGATTGTAGCAATATCTGGAAAATTGTCTCATGTGTCCACTTACTGTTATAAAAAGGCAATTTCAATTCTTGATACTTTTGCCAAGGTCAAGTTATTCCTGGTGATGCTGGACCTTGAGTGTGATGCATTGGTTGTTGAGATTTTTCAAAATTTCTTTAAAATAATTATGTCCAACCATCCATCTACTGTATTTTCAGCCATGGAAACAATTATGACTCTGATCATAGATGAAAATGAAGACATTTCCTTGAATCTTCTTAGTTTACTTTTTGCTTGTGTAAGAAAGGAAAATTAAAATGTTTCACCTACTTCGTCAAAATTGGGGGAGCAAATAATCACTAGGATTAATGCCCAGCTAGAAAAGATAATGGCACCCACTCAAAAACTACCCAGCAAGCTTGAGGGTGGACATGATGTGAAAATTGAAGTTGTTGAATGTGCTTCTAATCAACCCTCCATAGTGCTTGAAGATCTACATCTTGGTGAAGTCGAAGAGGTTAAAACCACAGTGCTTCCTATGGTTCATAAGGTACAAGATGAGATTATGCTGATTCCACACATTGATTTTTGTGATTCTAGATGAGTTTGATGTGGTGGAACTCAAGGTTTTTATTTTCTCTATGCTCCCTAAGGTGATTCCAGACTTGAAGCAACTGTTACTTGTCAGTATCCTAATCTTTCAATGCTTTAAAACTCGAGGTCGAATTTTCTCCAACTAGAGGAGAATGATGCGAGAGACGCAAGAAGATTTTTATTTAGTATTATTTATGTTTGCAAGTCAATTGTATTTTTATGTTTTAGGTTCTAGTAGTTTTTTAGGCTATTAGTATTTTAATTTGGAAGCAAGGTTATTTTTGTAATAAGGCAATTAGGGTTTCCTAGCCAATTAGAATTAGGGTTTAGCAATCCTTTATAAGCAACCTATTGTACCCTTTGAGGAGGTAGTTGATATTTTGATGAATGAAAAAAATGGCAGTTTGGTCTCTCTTTGGTCTGGTGCTGACTCTTATAGTGGTTTTCCCGCTTGGTGCTCACTCTAAGGCAGGCCTAGGTGCTGACTCTTAGGTCATATCTTTTATTTTATTGTTATTTAATTTTGTTCTGGTTGTCCTGCGTCACCTTGTGTATCTCTTATTTTAAGAATCAACCTAGGCTTCTCAGTCCGATGGAATTCAATAATTTGCAAAATTTCAGGGTATTTGTTCAATTGTGGTGCTTGAACTGATTCTTGAGAGAGTAGATTCCCGAAGGAACAGATCAACATAAGCTGAGAGAGTTCAATTTTGAAACCCTAGAATGCCTCAAGTTATGCAAGGTAGCATAGCTAACTTTCTGACAAATGTGTAATGTAATCTAAAATAATAATATTGTTAAATAAATCTACAACTATAAGACTTCTCAATAAAAAGAAGAAATCTATAATTAAAAGACTTCTCAAGAATCTCAACTAAAAAATACTTCTCTATAAAATAGATAACTTTTAGTCCTACAACTAAGAAAATCCTCAGTATAAAAAAAAGCATTGGATAGTGGAAGTATTGGATAGTGGATACAACTTAATTAACTATAACGCTAATTTATAATACACATGATGGCGGAATCATAACATGGTTAAAGAAAGGATATTCTCTTTGGAAGCCTAAGACTAAGGCAAAGCACAAGAATAAGTGTCTATGGTAGTTAATTAAGTTTTTATATTTTATTTGGTTATTCTTGAGTCAAGGGTATTTTAGTAATTTTACAATTGTTGGGTATGGGCCATAATTATAGGCCATGGGTTTTATTAATAAGTCTTATTTAATTACGGGTCTTTATGTATGAGCTTTGGTTTAATATATTAGGGTTAAATAGTAGTCCTTGTACTATTAGGAATCCTAACATGTTGGCCTTTGTTGTTTCTTTCTCCTTCTCTCTTCTCTTTATTTTCTCTTCTTTCTTTCTATGGTTACTGTTCACGTTTACTGTTCACACAGCCCCTAAACAGCCCTAACTTCTCTTTAATTCTTCTTCTTTCCTAACCCTAAACCCACCACAACTAAAGGTTAGACAAATTCCTTATTTGTCCTACATCAAATTGGTATCAGAGTGAAAATCCTACAACAACTTCTTTGTTAAAATCTTCTTCAGCCAACTGCTTGACAGAATTCATTAAAAAAAAAAAAAATGATGACTAACGCAGAATTAGAGTCTCAATTCAAGGCTTTTTCTCAAGATTATGAAAGCACAAAGAAGACTTTGAATCTGTTATGTGAGAAGGTGAATTCCATTGAGGCAAAATTGGAAGACTTATCCGCTATGAGAGGTGAATTCAATAAGCTGTCGGCAATCATTCTTAGCAAATTTTCTGCTGAAACCACCTTTGATCAAGACCCCAAGTTCCCCAAATCAGGTCCAAGCACGGCCCCTGTATTCCCCTCAAGTTCAATGCCTTTTTCTTCCACAAATTCCTTTGTTCCAAGCACTAGTTAGGTGCTCCCACAGCAAACACAACCCAATATTGTTTTTCCTCTTCAAGGTGCTGGTTATATGGAAGGGAATCAGCCTTACCATTCATCATCAGTCCGTTCTTATGGGGAGCCTCGATTAACGGACGTGGATAGAGGTGTTAAACTAGAAGTTAGTGATTTTTATGGGGAGGGCAATCCTGAGGTGTTCTTTGATTGGCTGATTAGTATTGAAAGCTTTTTCAGATGGTATAGCTTAAGTGAAGAGCGAAAACTCTTTTTTGCAGAAGCTAAACTCAAAGGGACAACTAGAATATGGTGGGAAAAGTATCAACAAACTCACTATATTGCCATTCGATCGTGGGAAGACATGTGAAGTGCTATGACTTGTTACTTTATACCACCTAATTACAAGCAATGAGCCCACTTACAATTTACACAATCGGTGCAAGGAAGTTATTCAGTTGAAGAGTATATACCAACAAATTTTATAGCTTGGCTATGAGATTGGGATTCCCATGAAATGAGGATGTGATGATTTCTATGTATCGCCAAGGTTTGAGTCCTAATATTTCTTCGGGTTTGGCTGCAAGTAGGCTTTATACTATGGTATATGCAATTCAAATTGCATACCAAATGGAAGAGGAGACTAAAAAGAAGGCCTTAATGAGAGCTCCAGTGGCAAGCAATATTAGAGGTGAGAGAACAATTGTGGATGTTAATTTGGAGAAGTCTATTGATAAGTCTCAAGGTAATTCTTATCCACCAAACAAGAATGTTCGTTCTAATACTTTTACATCACAAGTGAGTAGTTCTAATTCTAGAGCAAAGTGCTTTGATTGTGGAGGTTTTGGCTTATGTCTTTTCAATGTCCTTCAAAACTAGTTGCTATGCTCGGAAAGGATAGTCCTAGTCAAGAGGCAATCAAGGGATCCAAGCAACTTGAAATTCAAGAAGAGATTTGTGAACCTCTCAATGCTAACTTGAAAGAGAATGTTGATGACTCAGATTTGGATGATGTGGGTATGCTGAACATTGATGACTTAGTTCTTAATGATGAGGGTATGCTAGGCGTCATTCGTCTACTTCTTACAGCATTTAACTAAGATGTTTAAGTGAATGAAGACCGCTATCATAGGGGAAAGATTTTTTAAACTCGAGTTAATTGCAAGAAACAAATATGTTCTTTGTTAATTGACACTGGGAGTTGTATTAATACAATATCTAAGGATGCAGTGCAGAAATTGGGATTAAAAGTAGAGCCACTCCTAAATCCTTATTATGTTGCATGGGTCACAAACACAAAGTTGAAGGTTGATAAGCAGTGCCTAGTCACATTTGAAATTGGCAAGCTTAAGGAGACTGTTATGTGTGATGTGCTGCCCCTTAAGCTTTGTCACATAAATTTGGGTCGGCCATGGATATGGGATCACAATGCACACCATGCTGGACGTGCCAATACTTATTCTTTTTTTGAGGGCAACAAGAAGTACACTCTCACATGTGCAAGAGACATGCCAAACTTGAAGTTAAAGAAGAGTTCCTTCCTTATTCAGAAAATTGTGCCTTCTGATGGTATTTTTGGTCCAACTCCTAACTCGACAGAGTCGAGTTCTTTTCAGAGGGGGAGAATTGATGGCAGAAGCATAACATGGTTAAAGAAAGGATATTCTCTTTGGAAGCCTAAGGCTAAGGTAAAGCCCAAGAATAAGTGTCCATGGTAGTTAATTAAGTTTTTATATTTTATTTGGTTATTCTTGAGTCAAGGGTATTTTAGTAATTTTAAAATTGTTGGGTATGGGCCATAGTTATATGCCATGATTTTTATTAATGGGTCTTATTTAATTATGGGTCTTTATGTATGGGCTTTGGTTTAATTTATTAGGGTTAAATAGTAGTCCTTGTACTATTAGAAATCCTAATACTACTAGTACAAGTAAGAGTCCTTATATATATTGTGCTAGATGTATTCAAAGAAAATAGAATGAGTTGATTAATAAAATTGAGTGTTTTGAGCAATAGGCACGTTGGCCTTTGTTGTTTCTTTCTCCTTCTCTCCTTTTTATTTTCTCTTCTTTCTTTCTTTCTAGGATTACTGTTCATGGTTAATGTTCACACAGCCCCTAAACAGCCTGAACTTCTCTCTAATTCTTCTTCTTTCCCAACCCTAAACAACTAAAGGTTAGACAAATCCCTAATTTGTCCTACATCAACAAAGCTTAAATAAAACTAAATAATTAAATAAATTTCTACTTTTAATGTGTAAGAGGAGAAGTTTGACTAAACAATACCTGGAAAATTTTTGATTTTGAGCAAACTTCTAACAATCCCATGATGAAGCTTACAGAAAAAAAATGATTATTTTTTGTCAAAATTTTGAAGATGGCTTAGGTAATCGTTAATCATAATCCATAATCATACTCTTACTCAAAAATACAAGAGGCCTGTTACCTACTATGCACAGGTCATAGGTTCGGATATGGATATTGGTATAATACGGGTACGGGTACAAAGATACAACATTTCTTGAAAAACCTAGGATACGATACTTAATTAATTAATAAATATTTATTTTTAGGTATATTTAAATATTTTTGGACATAATTTATGTTTATTTTAAGTTTTAAAATTAAGTAACAACAATAAAATGCTTGAAAGCATATCTAAAATTAATTTAAAGGCAATAATAAACAACAAACAAGTACAATGATACCCATAAAATGTTGTCTCAAATACAAACCAAGAGTTCAAATAAACGAACACCCATGAAGTGTTGTTTAAAGTGCGAACAAAGTGTTCAATGCTTCAAATAAACTACATTTAACATCAAACAAAAAAACAAAAAAGAAAAGACAAGCCTTCAAGATGATAACATAACAACAACATTCTCTTCTTCAACATTGTCCTCATCAATTTCAACAAGCATTACCTCCAACTCCGGCTCATCCAATGATAAAAATGCAGTCTCAAGTAACCTAGGTCCTCCAAATGACTCATCCCAAGAATCACCACCAATGTTCCACTTTTGAGATTTTCCTTTAGTGTACTCTCTGCTTCTTGAAAGAAGTCGAAGATTAGAATAAACAAATAGTAAATCTTCAACACGTTTAGTAGTAATTTTGTTCCTCTTCAAACAATGAATAAAGCCATTTATAAAAAAAAAAACAAAAAACAAAACAAAACAAAAGGGAAAAAAGAATAAAGCCATATGTACTCCAATTCCTCCCAGCACATGATGTCTAACAAGGTTGTCCAAGAAGCCTTACAGCTATGCTTTGAAGCATAGGTAATGAGGACCCATGGACTAAGCACTAAAGCGTTGGATCTAAGTTATATCTTTCTTCCATGCAATCACCATCATAGGGCACATGTCCTGAAAATAAACCGAATTCCATATGCACCTTCTTTCTATCTTCCAAATCTGGAAATCATCTTTTCAAGCACTTGTTTCTCTCACCAGAATTGTCACTATTTTTATGTGAAGGATCATGACCTTTTCCCTCATCAGTCCATTGATTGCTATAATACCTAGTTAAAAATAAATATATAAGTAGTAATAATTATTTACTTCAAAAGGTAGAAAAGAAAAATTAGAAAAGAATGGAATCTTACTTAGAATTCAAGGAGTGAGCAAGGCAATGAAGTAGTGTGCAGTTTTTGTTCCACCGATCAATGAGTACATTGTATACCACATCATAAAATATACACGACTCATGTTCTTGCTTACCCTCTAACTGGTATATTTCTTTCTTCTTTCTTTTCTTTCTTTTTTTATTTTTTTATTTTTAAATATCATTGAATCCCACGTTTCATACACCTCATGAAGAATAGCTTTATCCTTGTTAGCCACTTGAAGCATCTCATAAATAGGTCATGTGAATCGAAGAATATAGTCAACTTTGTCCCATCATATCTCATCCAAAATATATTCTCTCACAGTTTGAGCTTTTCCAATAGCATATTCTCTATAATAAGATGTCCATTGCTCACTAATTACCATATTTTGAAGACCTCTTCTTATCATTTTCAATCTTTTAAGCATGACTATCTTTTCCAACATCATATCCTCTATATTAAGATGTCCATTGCTCGCTAATTACCATATTTGAAGACCTCTTCTTATCAGTTTCAATCTTTTAAGCATGACTATTATTGAAGCAAATCGTGTATCAGCAACAGCAAGTAATTTCAATGGGGAAAATTCATTAAAAATTGCCAATATCATTGAATGATTCATGATGAAAACACGGATGAAAGATGCCTCATCAGCAACCTTTGTAATCCATTGACATTCATTATATGTGACCTCATTATGAAGAGAGTATTTGGCTACACATATATTCTTCAAAGCCAGATTAAGGGTATGCACAACACATGGTGAGCAAAATATAGTGGGATATTCAGCTTCAACAATAGATCCAACAGACTTCATAACAAGTGCATTATCAGTAATGATTTGAACAATATTGTGATGTCCAACCTCAGCTATGACCTTTAGAAACAACTTTGAAATGTAGTGCTTGTCTTTGTATTCTTTTGTACCATCAATGGATTTTAAGAACATTGGCCCTTTTTCCTAATTTAGTCATAAAATTGATGAGTGACCTTTGGGGATATGTTTACCCATCACTTACTATGCTCAAACCTTTTTGTTATTTTTATTTTTATAAGTAATAAAAATATATTAAAAAGAAGAAGGGTGTCACCTAAGTATACAGGATGTATACATCGGGAACAAAAACAAATCAAGTGCATAAAGTACAAAAGTCCATGAAACCATGGACTGAAGAAAAAGAACGAAAGCTTAACACTGCAACCCAATCCAGAAGAGTCCTAAGGAAGAAGAGTTTAAGATCTGAAACTGATCTCTCTAAATCTTCAAAATGTCGGTTATTCCTTTCCTGCCAAATGCACCACATCAAACAATGTGGCATAGCCATCCAAATAGCAGCATTCCGATGCCTCCCAAACTTTCCTTGCCAACAAGCCAACAGCTCCACTATTGTTTTGGCATAACCCAGTGAATGCCAAACAAAGTAAACACCATATACCACAAATCAAAAGCAAGAGGGCAATGGATAAGGAGGTGGTCTACTGATTCCTCATTTCTTTTACAAATACAACACCAATCCAAAATCAAATTCTGTTTCCTAATATTTTCAATAGTCAAAATATTCCCCAAAGCTGCAGTCCAAACTAAAAAAGCAACTCTAGAAGGGACCTTAGACTTCCAAACAGTCTTCCAAGGGAAAGACTGATCGACTTTTTGTCAGAACTTGGTAATAAGAACGAACTGCAAAACCTCTTCCCATAGCAAGTTTCCAATGCATCTTATTGTCCCCAACTCCTCTCAAAGAAGCTCCATAAATTCTAGACATTAAACTATAAAAGGATTCCAATTCCTAATCTTCACTGTCTCTTCTAAAATTTAAATCCCAAAGAACACCATTTGGGAACTTCATCAAATCAGCCACATAGGCCTCCTTATTTTGACTTAAAGAAAAAAGTCCCGGATAGCACACACATAAAGAAGTGTCCCCATCCCAAATGTCTTGCCAAAATCTAACAGATACCTGGCCCCAACCTCAAATTGGATGTGACGAACAAAAGATGGCCAACCACGGCTAATAGATTTCCACAAACTCACTCCATGAGGGCCAGTAACGGGAAGAAAGCACCAACCTCCCCCTTCATAACCATACTTTGCCCCTATCACTCTCCTCCACAAGGCCTGTCGCTCATTACCAAATCTCCATAACCATTTTCAAAATAAAGCTTTATTAAAACTTCTCAAACTTCTAATAGCTAAACCACCAAAATGAAGAGGAGCGCAAACTGTAGCCCATTTCACTAGGTGAGTTTTTTTAACATCCCCCATACCACTCTAGAGAAAGTTTCATTGAAGTTGCTTAATACAATTTGCAACCTCCACCGGGATAAGAAAAAGAGAGAAAATAAGTTGGAAGATTAGACAAAGTACTCTTAATAAGAGTAACTTTATCTCCTTTTGAGAGATACAGTCGTTTCCAACCTGCTAACCTCCTTCTCTATCTTCTCAATAATTGGATTCCAAATAGAACTATCTCTGACATTAGCACCCAGAGTATATTTGGAACCACACCCACAGGGACCAATTCAGACTTACCCATATTGATTTTCAGCCCAAAAACAACTTCAAACCAAAACAGCACCAGCCGAAGAAACAGAATCTGACCAAGATCAGCATCACATAAGACCAAGGTATCATTAGCGAAGAGAAGATGGGGTCACATGCAAAGAGTTACCTGTGGGACCCACCCTAAAACCAGACATGAGCCCATCCCTCATTGCCTTATCCAACATTTTACTAAAAGCATCCATAACAATGACAAACAATAAAGGGGATAATGGATTACCTTGTCTTATACCTTTAGAGCTTTCAAAGAAACCACACGGAGTTCCATTAATGAGAATGGAGAATTTAACAGTAGAGATGTAGAAGAAAACCCATCTTCTCCATTTTTCAGGAAAACCACAACGATCCAACATAAAAATGAGGAAGTCCCAATTCACATGATCATATGCTTTCTCTACATCCAGCTTACACAACACCCCAGTAACTCATGATTTCAGCCTACTATCCAAGCATTCTTTGGCAATACGAACAGAATCTAAAATATGTCTTTCTTTGACAAAAGCATTTTGAGATTCATAAACAATATCCCCAAGCACCATTTTCAACCTGTTAGCTAAAACTTTAGCAATAATTTTGAACACCTCCCAATTAAACTAATAGGCTGAAAATCTCTTACCTCCACTGCATCAGATTTTTTAGGAATTAAGGAGATGAAAATAGCATTCAAACTTTTCTCAAATTGAGCATTATCAAAAAAATATTTAAAAACCTCCAAAAGATTGATTTTGATAATGGCCTAACAAGTCTGAAAAAATGCCATAGGGAATCCATCAGGTCAAGAGCTTTATCACCATCAAAATCCATGACCACCCCAAAAATCTTAGCTTGCTCAAAAGGTCTTTCCAACCAGCCAGCCTTATCCTCAAAAATCCTAGAAAAAATCAGCACATCCGGATGAGGACAAATGTGCTTATCTTCCGAGTAAAGAATTTTATTGAACCGAACAATACCCTTTTCAATAACTTCCGGATCTGATGTCAACACTCCATCAATATTTAAACTGCCAATGCTGTTACTCCTATTAGAATTAGCCATCTGGTGAAAGAATTTCGTATTGCTGTCCCCCTCCCTTAACCATAGCATCCTTAATTTTTGTTTCCAGCTAATCTCCTCTAACAATGCAGTCCTCTCAATTTCCAAGCGAATTCTCTCTTTATCACGCTTCTCATCAACAGAAAGAGACACCTTCTCCTCTTTAGAATCCAGGGCATTCAAATCATTCCATAGTTTAATTCTCTTAATGGTTACATTTCCAAACTCAGTTTCATTCCACTTTTTTAAGTCTCCCTTTAAAGCTTTCAATTTCATGGCTAACCTATAACTTGGAGTTCCATAAAAATGATAAGAGTCCCACCAAATTTTCACCTTCTCCACAAAATCATCCACCTGAAGCCACATGTTCTCAAAACGAAAAGGCCTATGTCTCTTACGAACATCACCGCTCTCCAAAGAAATGGGGAAGTGGTCTAATAAAACTCTAACCAACCTTTTTTGATGAATGTTTGGATAATTTTCCTCCCATTATGAAGAAAAGAGGAAGCGATCTATCCTAGAGCCAGATAGAGAGTTTGACTAAGTGTAACTATCACCCTCCAAAGAGATATCCATTAACCCATTAAAGAGATGAAATCAGAAAAATTATGCATATCCCAAGTGAAGTTTTCCGCCCCCAATGCTTGGAAGGAAAATGAATAACATTGAAATCACCACCCACACACCATGGCAAATTCCACCAACTATAAAGACCCGCTAACTCCTCCCACATCAGCCTCTTCTCCCTACCCACATTAGGACCATACACACCAGGGAATGCCCATTCAAAATTGTCTCCCACATTCCGAAATTTACAAGACCCCGAAAAATCACCCACAACCTATTCCAACTTCTCCACCACCATCCTATCCCACATTACCAAAATCCCACCTAATGCGCCTAATGAGCTCAAGTATACCCAATCAACATGTTGACAACCCCAAAGACTTTTAATAAATCCCCTCGTAATAAGCTCCATCTTAGTCTCTTGCAAGCAAATGACATCAACTTGCCAAATTCTAATAAGGTTCCAAATTTGGAGTCTTTTATCCTTCTCATTTAGCCCCCTCACATTCCAAGAAATTATCTTCAAATTCATTGGGACACAATCACAACCCTTTCCCTATTGGAACCTCTTGCTTTACCAGATGCGGAATCATAATTAATAGAGCTCATCAAGCTCCTCAACTCTCTTAAACCCTTACCTCGTCCCTTTGGTTTTTTTCTCAAAGCACTCCCGGCAGCCCTTTGTCTAATTTTCTCCTCAACAGGCAAGAGGAAATTAGATGCAAGTTCTTCCAAACTTTCAACCGGAGTCTCCAAAAAGGAGCCAAATTTCTAAAACTTGCTCTGAAAACCATGGTGACATACTAGAATGATTTCTAGACTGACCATCTTCCAAAAAGACAGATTAGTTATTGACTTCTTGGGTCTCAATATACTTCGATATAGCTAACGGAATCACATTTAAGGGTTCTGAAATATCCAAACCTCGTCGATCAAATTCAACCATCTTGCCATCTTCTTCAGACGAACTCTCAGAATCTACATCCTCCACCAACACCCTATCCCACTCGGATTGTACCTCTAAAGGCCTCGAAAAATTTCCCGAATAATCCATGGCATTAAACTCATCCAAAACAGAGCCCCTAAAAAAGCTGTCTCTCGATCTCCATCGGCACCACCACTCTCTTCCCATCATCGAGTTCTAAAACCCACTTGTCCGAAAAGCCCCTCGATTTATTCAAGTCCATAGCACTATCGACCTCGGAATTAGACTCTGAAACCACCATATTGGTTCAAGTGGGAGCCGATATTTGTGGAGTGGAGACTAAATCAGCATGTGGGTTCTCAAGTTTCTTGTAGTTACCACCTCATTGACCAAAAATGGTTCCAAAAGAGGGGGGGGAGCTGGATTTAGAACTTGTGGTTCTAGAAACTCAAAACTAACCTTTGGGTTTTGGATTGCAGACTCAGATTTGCCAATATCGGAGCATGCACCATCATCGGCAAAGGAGGAAATCACAACCATGTTCACTGGCACCACCTTAGCAGGAATATGAGACTTGGGGTCAGCTTGGGAAAGAGATGAGACACTTGGCACATTTGGGAGCACTATTGAAGGACTTCTCACGTGATTGGGGTGTAAAGAAGAGGCTGGCTGTTGGGCTTTGGGCTTTTGAACTGACCCAATATGGCGCAAGAAGCTGCCCCGAGGCTTCCAAGCAGGTTTTAATATGGGCCTGTTCTCTTTAGCAAGAGCTGGCTCTTTAGTAGGAGTTGGCTGGCCACTGGGCTTTAAGCCCACTTCCTTGACCTATGAAAAAACAACACCCCACTTCCCCTCAGACCCACGTTCCACACGGAAACAAATATCCAAGGTCAACTTCCCTTTAATACCGTTAGTAACAATTCCATTTATCACCAACGTAACTTCCGCCCCAAACCCAGCTGTTTCTTTTCCACAAAGATCATTGCTGAAATCACATTGATTTCCACTCGAACCTTTTCTTTCCAAGTTTCTTTAATCATCCCCAACAACTTGTCAACATGTCCCCTCTCTTTTTGCAATAGTGTAGTTCTTAATTTATTGTAACTCGGAGGAGCATAGCCCACTAAATTATTATTAGCTGCATTTTTTTAATAAGTAATAAGATTGTATAAATCAGGAAAAATGAGTCTCCCCTCCCAAGTATAAATGAAATATACTAGGGTAGACAATCAGTTACAAAAA
This sequence comes from Notholithocarpus densiflorus, assembly GCA_030021035.2. Classification (NCBI taxonomy): domain Eukaryota; kingdom Viridiplantae; phylum Streptophyta; class Magnoliopsida; order Fagales; family Fagaceae; genus Notholithocarpus; species Notholithocarpus densiflorus. The sequence goes on from JARYZH020000001.1 coordinate 14,408,587, forward strand.
TTGCATAAATCTAATAAATCAACAATGGAAAATAAAGAAAGGTTCCTCATGGCTGTCAGCCAATCTAATAAGGTTCTAAAAAAGAACAACTTAAGGTTAGGCAAAGAACTTTAGGTGTCCTCAAAACTCGTGCTATTTCTTTCCCTCCAAATGCACATCAAGCAATGGGGATAACCATCCAAATATGACAATTTCAATGATGACCAAAATGACCTTGCCAACAAGCTAAGAGCTCAACTACAAATTTCAGCATCACCCACGAAACTCCAAACAAAACCAAAATCATGGACCACAAATTTGAAGCAATAGGGCAATGTAGCAAAAGGTGATCAACATATTCACCATTGCATTTACACATATAGCACCAATTTGTAATCCTTACCTTTCTCTTCCTTGAGTTGTCAATAGTTAAAAATTTACCCAAAGCTGCAGTCCATACAAAGAAGGCTACTCTCAGAGGGGCTTTTGATCTACATATGATTTTCCAAGGGAAAGGATGCTCACTAGTGATTGCAGCTGTATCCAGAAGATGGTAATAGGTACCAACCTTGAAGCCCTTTTTCTTATCAGGTTTTTAGCACATCTTATCCTCCCCAATCCCCCTAAATCTAAAACCATAAATGGTATCCATGAAAGTCATCATGGACTCCAATTTCCAATCTTGTATGGCCTGTGCAAAGTGTAGATCCCAATGAAGAACCCCATTGGTGAACTGCATTAAGTCTGCCTTACTTGCCTCCTTATTATGACATATCCAAAATAACGAGGTAGCAAACAGCAAGAGAACTCTCCCACTCCATCGGTCTTGCCAAAATTTCACCCGCGTTCCATCCCCAACATCATATAGAATATGGCTTGACACAGATGGCCATCCTTGTCTAATAGTTCTCCACATACCAAATCCATAAGGGTCAAGAACCGGATTAGAACACCATCCCCCCCCATTCATTACCATACTTCACTTCTATTACTCTTCTCCATAATGCCTTCCTCTCATGACCATAACGCCACAACCGTTTCCATTTCCCTAACAAGGCTTCATTAAAAAGCCTCAATCTTCTAATACCCAAACAACCTACAAATAGAGGAGTACAAACATCTGCCCATTTAACTAGATGAAGTTTAGTCTCTTCCCCCATACCACCCCATAAAAATTTCCGCTACAATTTTTCAATATGGTTAGCCATATTTGCCGGGATAGGAAATAAAGAGAGGAAATAGGTAGGCAAGATCAATAAAGTACTCTTAATTCAAGTGACTCTACCTCCCTTGGATATAAACATTTCCATCCTGCAAGTTTCCTTTTCATCTTTTCTAAAATTGTATTCCATATAGACCTATATTTGAAGTGAGCACCCAAAGGAAGACCCAAGTATTTCATTGGAAGCGAACCTTGCTTACATCCTAGCACATCCACCAAAAGCAGAATATTCGGAACCACTCCCACAGGAACTAACTTTGATTTATCAAAATTTATTTCAAAGCTGAAATTGTCTCAAACCATATAAGAATCATACGGAGAAGAAGTAGCCGATCAAGATCTGCATCACAAAAAATAAGAGAATCATCAGCAAAGAGGAGATGAGACAACCAAAGAATGGCCCTCTACATTGCCTATTTTGAATCCTGATATACGGTCCTCATTTACAGCTTTATCCAACATTCTACCCATGGTGTCCATGACAATAACAAATAACAAAGGAGACAATGGATCTCCTTGTCTGAAACCCCTAGAGCTTCCAAAAAAGTCACAAGGAGAACCATTAATCAAGATGGAGAAACAAACAGTATATAAACAGAAGAAAGTCCACTGCCTCCACTTTTCAGAAAACTAATAAAAGAATGAGAAAGTTCCAGTTCACGTGATCAAAAGCCTTCTCTACATCCAACTTACATAGGACCCCTGGTTGTCCAGACTTCAATCTAGCATTCAGACACTCATTAGCAATCAAAACAGAATCAATAATTTCCCTCTCCAAAAAAAAGCTTTCTAAGATGCTGAGATGATATCTCCAAGGACAACACGCAACCAAATAGCTAAAAATTTAGCAATGATTTTATAAACCCCCCAATCAAACTAATAGGACGAAAGTCCCTCACTTCTACTGCCTCAATATTTTTTGGGACGAGAGTTATAAAAGTAGCATTCAAGCTTTTCTCAAACTGACCTTAACCTTGAAAGTATCGGAATACCGCCAAAAGATCAGATTTAAGAATTCCCTAGCAAGGACAACATGCGATCGAATAGCTAAAAATTTAGCAATGATTTTATAAACCCCCCAATCAAACTAATAGGACGAAAGTCCCTCACTTCTACTGCCTCATTTTTTTTTTTTTTGGGACGAGAGTGATAAAAGTAGCATTCAAGCTTTTCACAAACTGACCTTTACCTTGAAAGTATCGAATTACCACCAAAAGATCAGATTTAAGAATTCCCTAGCAAGATTGAAAAAAAAGGACATAGGGAAACCATCTGGTCTAGGGGATTTATCTCCATTAAAGCCCTGTATAACCTCATGGATTTATGCTTCTTCAAAGGGCCTTTCCAACCATATTGCCTTCTCCCTAGAAAGCCTACGGAACTCCAACACATTCGGGAATGATCTAGAGACTTGCTGCTCAGAATATAAACTCCTATAAAATTAAGTGATACAATCAGTAATCGAGTCCTGATTATATGTTAAGGCCCCATCCACCATAAGACTTGTAATACTGTTGTTTCTTCGATTAGAGTTGGCCATACAGTGAAAGAACTTTGTATTAGAGTCCCCTTCCCTCAAATGCATCCTAGACTTTTGTCTCCAACTAATTTCTTTCAATAGCATAGTCTTTTCAATATCAACACGAAGTCGGTCCTCCTCTAATTTTTCCTCACCCATTAAAGGGTATCTTTCTGCTTTAATATCCAAAGCATTTAACTCACTCCACAACTTCTGTTTCCTAGCTGTGACATTACCAAACTCCAATTCATTCCACTTTTTTAAATCCACCTTCAATGCTTTAAACTTCATGGCCAAAATATAACTAGGTGTCCCCTGAAAACAATATGTCTCCCACCAAGATTTCACCTTTTCCACAAAACCCTCTGCCTTCAACCACATGTTTTCAAAACGGAAAGGTCTACGCCCTATTTGTTGATTTCCTCCCTCGAAAAGAACAAGAAAATGATCAGATAAAACTCTAGGCAATCTTCTTTGAGAAAGATAAGGGAAGAAGTCATCCCAATGATGGGTAAAAAGAAACTGATCTAATCTAGAACCTAAGAAGAATTAGACCAAGTATAAAGGCCACCCTCCAAGGGGGTATCCAATAGCTCATGAGAAGTAATGAAGTCAGAGAACTTATGCATAGCCTGGGTGAAATTCTCAGCTTGTAATCTCTCTAAAGGAAAACGGACTACATTAAAATCTCTACCCAGAACCCATGGCAATGTCCACCAACTAAAAATGCCCGCCAATTCCTCCCACATTAGATGTCGCATACTGTCTAAGTTTGGACCATAAACACTAGAAAGATCCCACTCGAGTTGATCGCTTACATTTTTGAATCTATAGGACACTGAATACTGACCCACAACTTCTTCCAATTTTTCTACCACCCTACAATCCCACATAATCAAACTTCTTCCAATTTATCCCCTGTTTCTGTTTCTTAGCTTCCTCTGCCCTCTCTTGTATCATATGTTCAACAGCCAGCAAAATATTTGTTGCTTGGACCTCTAAACCTTTAAGAGATGTCCCCAAAAATTCATCAAACCCGTGAAACCATTCAAAAGTATGTCCCTTAGTCATCATAGCTTCTAAATTTTCTGACCCATTGAAAAAGCTATCGATATCCCCCATTGGCTTAGAGAAGGCCAACGACTCAACATTCAAAGGCTCCAAATGCCCTTCGTCTGACTGGGTAGCCTCGTTAGTTCCAACATACTTTTCTGAGAAAGTATCCGAAACCCAGTCTTCCACGGTAACTTTGTCCCATACTTCCTGTCCTTTTACCAAATATAAAATACTCACTGGCACCAATGACATCTGCTCTGTCTCATCAGAGTCAATGACAGAACCTGGTGAGAGAGGAATTCGGATCGATACTACAACCCTCCTCCCATCTCGCAACTCAAGGACCCACTTCTCCGAATTTCCTCATATTTTGATTGTGTCATCACTGTGCTTGAGTAGGATCCTTTGGAGTTCCTGTTGGACGACCTCATCATTCTTGGTGGGTTTCGAATGTGCCACCACAATTTCTTTTGAACCGTCGGGGAGTGTCGGCTCTGATTCAGTTGTTTCAGATCATAGGTCCTCATATTCGAGTTGGTCTTCAACTTGAAAAACCTCTGATACTGAGAATAAATGATCCAAGGTCACAGAAGTTGATGCCGCTAACTTAGTGCTACTGATGTTAAGACCCATGATCTCCTCCACTAGTGAATAGTGGGTAAGGTCGGCACCGAGTGATCAGGCATGGATTGATTTGGAAAAGGTTTGAGAAGGGATGAAGAACCGGAGTATGGTAGAATCTAGGTTGTGTTTGTGGTTTCGGGGTGAGGAAGGTTGGGAAAGAGCTGAATGTGTTTGTTGTTTTGGATGTATCTGGGTTGTGTTTGTGGTTTTGGATTTGATGTAAGGCTGAGAGGTGGGCGGATAAGGAGGAATTGTGAGTTGAGAGGAATTGGGCTTATTAGATGTGGGTTTAGTATATGAAGGTTGGGGTAGAGGCTTGTTTTGTGTTTGAGTGGTATTGGGCTTTGAAGAAGATATGGGCTTGGGGTTATTGGTAGATTTAGGCATCCAAATCAATTTTTTCTTCAAGTTGGACTTAGCCCAATGGCCATCTCCACCAACTTTGGCCCATAAAACCTTCCAAAGACCATCTGAAGCCAGCTCTATATTCATATGGACATCCAAAATAACTCTTGTTTGACTCTTTATTGTGTTGAAATTTGTACCTTGAATGGCTGGCATAAAATTCACACCATAACTCTCAGTTTCCTTTCCAGTTGCACTTTCCTTCCCAGTAGTCATTGTTTCCTTACCAAATTCAGATTCCTTTCCAGTTGTCAAATCCTGTGAAGAACACAAAATCACCTCCAGTTTTTGAATTTGTAATTTCCCTAATAGACATATTGACGTTATGACCTTCCTTAACCTCCGCTGGCTTTCCAACACTACCTCGGCATATGAATGAGAGAAAATCTCCTTGGAACGTCCCACTACATTCCGATCAGGTTAATTCTGATGGGCTGTCTTCAAGGAATCCAGAGGAATGGTTTTCCTGAGTTGGAGACCAAAGCCCCTCCAACCACTTCCAGATTTACCTTCCGGCTAAATGATGGATCCCCTCCTCCATCCATTTAACAATTCTGAAATCAGTAAGAAAGAACCATGGGCGTTGGAACCCTGTTGTAGTATGAACTATGAAGAGGCTTTATCATTCTCTCGGATTGATCTAACAAAAGTTCCATCACTTTTTAATGATATTAATTCCTCAATGTTGAGTAACAAACGGTTGGCAAATTTTTTTCCTAGAAAAATCAAACGTAAAGAGTCACGACCTCTTTCAAAATTCCGTAACAAGTAGTCCATCCCTTCCCGACAGAAAACTCAAAAGATTTTGATGCAATGAAGAAAAAAACTGATCCACCCATTACAACAGAAAAGAGTAACACAGAAAAGAAGTTCTATGACTAATTTGAGGTAGCCAGGCCTCTCCTATGACACACACACACACACACATATATATATATATATTATTTGCTGCATATTTAATCATCTCATTAAAATATGGGTTCTTAGCAAAGTGAAAGGGTAACCCACCAGAATAGAATGTCCTAGCAACAAGACTATCTAAATGGTCTCAACACGATATTGACCGTTAAAAGCCCTCTCCAAAGGATGATTCCCCCCATTCAATTTCTTTTTCTGAAATGTTTGACTTGTACCTATAATACCGGCACTATGAATAGGACTAGGACCAGTGGGTAAATGTCTGGCTTAGGCTTCTTCCTTCTTCCTCTGATCAGCCTCTTGGCTTGCATCTTCTATTTGATGCAAAATATGCATTTTTGCAAGATTCTCATTTGAAACTGTAGCTACCTTTATTCCATATTTGTTATTTTTTAACAAATGTGCTATCACCCTAGAATAAGACTCCTTGAAAACATCTCTACAGTAATTACAACTAAAACCAAAAACAGTGTTTCCACCACCACCACCACCAACTACTTTATTCAATATAGTAACAAATCTCCATAGAGGATACTTTTTTCTTCTTCATCTGACTGAGACTGATTATTGGCAAATTTATCAATCAATTTTTGGGTGCTCATTTTACCTACAAACTAGTATTATTCTTGTGCATTGCACGGTTTTGGCTATAAACTTTTAGAATAATTTTGTTAAGAAATAATAAATTAATAATCACTTAAGTCTAGATCATATAAATTGTATATAAAGTATTGTTCTTAAATGCCTCAAGCAATCACACAACATATTTAAATGAAAAAAATTCTTAAATTTAATAATTAAAAACTTAAGGAAACTTAACTAGAGGTTTTTCATTTGCCAGGAAAAAAAAAAAAAAAAAACAAAATTCTCTTCTAACTTGTCAATTGTCATATGACATTTGTAGTTACATCTTAATTTTGTTATGCAGTTGACTACATGGTTTTTTCTTTTTTTCAAACCTTTATTTAGAGTTACGTTTTGTTACACAAATGGCCTCTTTTATCTAAACTAGATCTCCTTTAAAATGAGTGTAGAGTCGTGAAAATTTACTATTAAAGAAGTCCTAAGGAAGAAAAAGGATATAGGCAATTATTAAAAAAATTTATTAGTTCAAGCAAAGTTGTAGGATCATATTGAGGTTTGGATTCCTTTTCATGATGTAGATTTAATATTACTTGGTTATAGCAATCTTGCGAGGGAATATGTTATTGGTATTCATAACATGCTATGTTTAAGATTTTTTTTTCATGAATATTATTTAAATGTCTTGAGGGTGCTAAATATAGGTATGAATATTGATATTTGTAAAAACCAAAACAAAAATTAATTACGGTGAAATTTAAATAAAAAAAATGTTACATGCTCATAATGTTAGACAATCTCTTCCAAACTCATATAATATCACTAACAACAAAAATAAAAATATGAAATAGTAACATAAAAATTTTACTATTCAATAATTTTAATTTAATCTAATAACACAAATACAACCTAGAAATAAAAAGATGAAACCCTTGTTGTAGGAGAGAATACAAAATTGGATAATTCTTAAATAATAATTAGATAAAGCATAAATATTTATAGAGGTTTATATAATGGTTTATTTAATTTGCCTGCTCCCTGATGTTAACTAAATGCATGACGTCAGTCAATAAAAAATTTTAGAAATCCTAGACTCAAGGCTCTTTTAGACAAATGATGACATCAATTGGAGTAGCAACTAAGTAGATAGTTTGAAGGGATAAGATGAGTTATAGGATAAATTAACTTCTTATTCAACCAATAAATAAAAGACTTCTCAAAAATTTGCTTTTCAACAATTAAAAAAAATTTCAAATGCTGCCACAACTAAAAACTTATAAAAACAATTACTTTTCAACCATAAAAAATATATATAGTAAACAGAATAGACCCGCATAACGTGGGTTACATGCTAGTAATTCTTCAAAGATAAAGCATGGAGAGAGAGAGAGAGGCTTTACGGTATGTTAAAAATAAGATGGGTTCTGTGAACTTATTGATATTTTATGAAGTGGTGGCTGCTCTATCAAATTGACTCCATGCCCTTGAACATGACTGCTTGAGACTTTTGTCCAGTTCAGTTCGACTTGGGTACTTCACTTTATGAGTAACCATATGAATTATAATTTGACTTAATCATGGGGTATATGTTTCCACAATAATCCCAATAAGTAAGTGCATCTCTTTATATATTCAATGTAATGTTGAAGGGAGTATCTTGATTGCCTCTCTTGAGAATGATACAACAAAAGGTTGTTTACTTGATGATAAACAATTGTGTTCCAAATTTTTTTTGGGAAACTGTGTTCCACATTTTTCACCATTTACTGAAAGGAGTCAATTGTTTTTCTAGTTTTCTGTGTATTTACTCTGCTCTTGAAATAATTTATTGTAGGTGTCATTTCTTTTATGTAGATTACAATGTGTTCTAACTTTTGTTTACTTTTCTGTGGGAGTAGGATGATGATGCTAAAGTGAAGCGAGCATTCCAGACTCTCCTGACTTATGTAGGAAATGTTGTCAGGAATCCTGCTGAGGAAAAATTCCGAAAAATCAGACTCAGCAACCAATCTTTTCATGTAAGTAATACTTCATGAGTTCAATTGTACAGAGTTCACTCTAAGGCCAATTAACCCCTAATTCATTTTTGGTTTTACACATTTCAGGTTGTTAATAGGAAGTTTCAAAATAAAACAAGTTTTGCCTGCTTTGATATGCTATTCCATTTTGTTGGTCCTCTATTCTATTTTGGGATGTCAAAATATAGTCTTCTAAAAAAGTCAATGAACATGAAATCGATAACTTTCCTTACTTATCTTTTTAGTTTATTTATAAAGTCAATATCTTTCTTTCACTAGTTTTTAAATTAATGAGGGTAGTTTTGGAAACTTGAATCCTTTTGTTTATAATACAGTGCATCAAATGATGTTTCCTTAAAAAGTAAATAGGATCAACAAAATGGGACCGACAGAGTATTCTTTCGTAATGGGAAACATTTTACTTTTTGCTCAAATTCCCCCAAAATAATCTGAAAATAGCCAGAAGGAAAAAGGTAGTTTTTCCCTTTAGTGACCGAGTCATTTCTAAACATGAATGGTTGGACAGACTACCCCAATCACCTGGTTACCATATTCTTCTGTATTCCCAGTCAACACTTGATCTTTGATCTTCAAAATGGTTACGTGCCAATGCCATACTTGACAAACTGAACCATCTTCTTTATTTGTTTCTTTCTTTCTTTCTTTTTACCTATCAAAAAAAAAAAAAAAATTGTTTGTTTCTTTTTCTCTCCCTGCTATTGTGTCGTCATCATAATTCACCACATCTATGATTTAACAGGAAAGAGTTGGTGCATTGCAAGGGGGCATTGAGTTTCTTGAGCTGTGCGGGTTTGAGAAAATTGAAGGGGGGGAGTTCTTGCTTATCCCCAGGGACAAGGTTGACATGGCTGTGCTAAATTCAGCTGGGGCTGAGCTGGACTCTGCAATAAAAAATCCCTTTTTTGGAGTTCTTTGATTCGTATAGATTCATCATGTGTAATATGGTTGTTATAAGTTAAATAAATATATTTTTTGTTGTGCTGTCTTCAGCTCAAGGTCATGTTTTGCTTGATTCTGAGATTATGGTCCCATGTTTCAATTTAAATTTGAATGAAATTATGAGCATCTTTACTGTTAATCAATGTAAGCCAGACTATGCCAACCAACCACCTCTCTCTCTCTATCTAGTGGTTTTCTTCTTTCAGCTGAATCTCTCTTCCTAGAGTTGTGGATTTATCAGTTCGGCTCAAGAAGTCAAGTTTAGACCTTTTTCTTTCTTTTTCCTTGGAGTGCTTTTTTAGAATATAAACACCAAGGACTTGAACTTGGTCATGGTTGAACTTTTATTATTCATGCAAGGGAGGGGATGCTCATTCAAGAATTGAAACCTAAGTTACTCAAAAAGGAAAAAAGATACATTTTTTTAAGTTGATGCCCTGATATCAATTCCCTTTACCTTTTTCTTTTGTTTCAAACGTTCAGTTAATTTGATTCGTGAAACTCTCTCTAATTCTGGTTACTAGAAATGTAACTCGTACCGTACGTCATATTAATGATATTACTTGAAAATTTTTGCTTATTACTTGTCAAGTGTGGCTGTGAAGTGTGAACTACAACCCTTATCATGCAAAAGATCTAAAATGACCTTTTCCTGTTATTTATTTACCTCATGTAACCACTGACCAATAAATTGCATTGGCCAAGGGGTAGGGTGTTTAACCAACCCACCTATCTGCCAAACTGTGTCAGTTTTTAGGAATTGGTGGGTTGCCATTTTTTTTTTTTTTTTAATAGAGGGTTGGGTTGGGTGTAGGTTAGTAGATTTACAAATTTGCCTAATCAAACCCAACCCACTTATATGATTTTCTTACTTACCTTTTTGCCTCTCTCCCTAAATAAAAAAATAAACCACTAACTTATTTTCTCACTTCATTTCGATCTCAAATTATTTGTGTTGATTTGATGCACTGATCAAATAATTTGTGTTGGTTTGGTCCTATGCATAAGTTTGCTTAGTGCATCAAACCAACACAAATAAGCTTATGAATTTGTTGTTATTTGTGTTAATAATTGTTGGGAATGTTTTGCGACAAGGGTTGAAATGGTAAAGCAATCCCAAAATTCCAAATGTATGATGAACAAAAGGCTTATGTCTATGGTGCTCTAACAAGAGAAATCAAAATGACAATAACATAAAATGCAAAAAGTACACTTAGAACATCAGGTCTGAAATTTCAACCCACAGATAGTAGGAAAAGGAAAATGAGAGAGGTTGTGAGAGAGAGGGAATGTCCCTCTATACTACTATTTCCACTCCCTAACTTCAAAATTGTGAGAATGTTTGTTGACTGAATGAGTTTTTACTTTAAAGTTTCAGTTTTACGGGTAAAACATGGTTAATTTTGTTTTGAGCTGAAGAAAGAGTTTTATACCAGCCTTTAGGTGTCCTTAATGACTGGTTTTTTAGACTATCAAATGAGTCTATGGACCTCCAATGTGCTAAATTGATATTTGGCTCAGTATGCCTTTTGTTTGGATAAAAATGTTGAGTTTCTTTCTACATAATTTTAGAAATGTAGTGGCGGACTCGAATTAGCTATTGTTTCCTTGTTATCATAGGCTCTTGGAAGCTGCATTTGGTGGTTGCAATAGGTTTGGCTAATTGGTTAGAGTTAGTTGTGTTTTTTAGGTAGAAAAATGTAGAGTAGAAAACTTGGACCAGAGACAGCAAGAACATAAGACTTCTTTTGGGGTAGAAATTTAGGGTACAAGGCCTCCTTTGTGGGCCTGAGGTGTTGGCAGCGTCTCTTGCCCACTTAGCAGCACACATGGTCTAAACTCATGCAAAATGTCCAAAACAAACTGGCACATACCCTCTAAACCACACTCTCTCAATTTCCCTAATATGTCACATGGGCTTGGGTTATGCTAAAAAGAATAAAATAAAACATAATAAATGAATTAGGCCCATAATGAGATCAGGCTCGGTTGAATCAAGCTTGCGAAAACTGTGTCGTGAAAACAATCGTTAACAATAATCTTATAAATCTGATGTTCTAATGCTCTTTTTTTTATTATTATTAAAAATAAAAATTGTCCAACTTGATCCACGAGAGTTGGGTTGTACTCCTATGATGAGTTGAGTTTTTTTTCAACCCGATCATGGTGGGTTGGATTGAAAAAACCTCTCAACTCGATTTATACACTACTTTGAAAAGAAATGGAGGAAAAATGTTTTTGTTTGGATGTAGGAAGAATATAAGCGGAATGTATGTATTTTTTATTCTTTTTCTTGTTAATTAGCAAAAGGGAGAGAACTTTTTTTTATATATTCCTTTGAACTTTATAAATTTTATCGAATAAAAATATTTAAACGCACATTCTCTACAATACACATATTTATAGAATTTCATATATGAAATTAAATTAATAATAACTAAAAAGAATTTAGAGAAGTTTTGCATCTACAATATTTTCACAACAAATTATAAGTGATATATTATAGGTTCTAATTTGAATCTACCACGTAAATTACTTTTTTACTCACCCATGACAGCTAGTAACAACTTGCTACTTAAGATTTGTTTTAAAAATATTATGAAAATGTTGTGGACATAGCATTTCTCAAGAATTTATCTCAATAGTCATGACATGTATTATTCTTAACACTCCTTTTGAGGGAAGGGAAATGAATAACCAAGAATGGAAATTAAAAAAAAATTAAATATTCCTTTTATTCTCTTGTTTGAGAGTTTAAATGGAGGAATGAAAAATGTAGAAGAGAACACTCACTCTTCTATTTTCCCTCAAAGCCTCAAAATTTCATTTTTCCCAAAAATTGGGAGGAATTGAAGGGAATGAAATTTGGTTTAATGAAATTTTCACTAAAAGTCCCAAAATATCTCAATACATTCTTCTTTAATTTTAAAATAGAGATATAATGTTGTTATAAAATGACTATGTTAGAGCATCTTCAACGGGCTCTTTAAAGCTTTATTTAGAGAGCAAAGCCACAAAATTGAGCTCCAACACCAACAGCCTCTCCAAAACTCAAAAAGCATTTAGAGTTTTTTATTTTTTAAAGGAACCATGTCATTATCAAACCAAAACTACAGAAGTATTGGCAGAGCGCCTTAGATTGTACAGACCCTGTGCATCAGAACTTAAAATATTACATAGTTCAACAGAGTCAGGATTTTCTAATATAACAAAATCAAAAGGGGAAGAACAGCCTTCTTTAGCAAGCTTGTCCGCCACTCTGTTGGCTTCTCTGAAGACATGGTTGACCTTGAAGTACTGGAGACGACTAAGGAGGAACCTGCAGTCATTTAAGAGGGGGAATAAGCTCTATTAGAGTTGTTATTTGAAAGTACGAGCTGCACAATAATTTTAGCATCAAGCTCCATAAGCATTTAGAGTTCTACAGTAGCTCTCTTGTCCGAGAGAGCTACTATTCATTTTCCATATGAATTTAACACAATAAAATATTAAACCATCCTATTTTTATTCAGTTTTTTTTTTTTCTCTCTCTCTCCCCTATACCCAGCTCTTGTCTCTCCATCTCTCTTCGTTTTCCTCACACCCATACCCAGCTCTTGTCTCTCCCTGAGCACACTCAAAAGAGTCAAAACCCAGCACTGTCTCTATCTAAACCCAAAAAAATTAGCTCCAATGCTCTCTCCTCTTCTCGTCCAACCACCATCCACCGCCGATCAAAGCCACCACAACCCAGTACTATCCGATTGAATCCAAAAAGTACACACCAAGCCACCTTAAGATTTGGGTTTTTCTTTTCTTTTAAACAAAAGATTTTGGGTGAGTTGTTGAATGATAAAAATCCGATTTGGGTGTTGTTTATTTCAGGGTTGTTGGATGATAAAAATCTGATTTGGATAATAAAATTAAGGTTTTAAGATTTGGGTGTTATTGGATGATAAAATCTGGAATTGGGTGTTGTTGATGAAAATGCAGAAGACTTTTTGAGAAGAAGAAGGAGAGTTCTTGGTTGATAAATGTATTTGGGAAAAATAATAATAATAAAAAGTAAAGAAATAATATTTAAACGAGAATAGAGTAATAACAGTGAGTTTGTTAGAAAATATGTTTGAAAAAGTAAGTAGATAATAGACAAAAGTCACTTAATACTCCAAGAAGAAGGAGAATTTCTTGTAATGTTATTTCCAAACAGGTTACATTCTTTTTGAGAAAAGAAGATAAAATATTATTATTGATAAAAACTGAAAAAGTATACAATAAGACCCACGACAAAGTGAATTCAAAGAGAAGATCAAGCTGTGTGGCAATACCTACAGGTAGCCTATAATTCTAACACAACAAAATAAATGTGACGTAGGACAACCTAGGCTTTCCACCTAGATTTGTCCCACGGTATGCCTTCCCACCTAGGGTGTTAGGATTCACCACCAAATAAACATAATGTAATTTTTGCAAATAATCTGAATAATAATAATCATAGTTTAAAAATACGAAAGAAAGAAATTAACCCAGGGGGTTAGCTGAGTTGGTTGGGCTCTCAGTCTCAAGGTGCTTGTACTGGGCTCGACTGGGTGTGCTCCTCAATTCAAGTCCTGCTACCTGCACTTTGAAAAGAATTTCCTGGGCCAGCGCTTTACTCGTGGGCCCACCCGGCGCGAACAATGATTAGTCTCTGGTTGAAAGCCTTGAGAAAACACTGTGAGAAACACAAAATAAAAATAAAAAATAAAAAAAAATAATAATAATACAAGAGAAATCATCCGGAGTTTTATATGCAACTTCCAAGAATCACAATGATAAAGATAAAATCTCCTAAACAATATCAAATACTAATCAAATACTAAAGATAAACCCAAGTAAAGATAACATAAATGATAAAGATAATTTCCACAGATGTCCTATAGTGTGGTGTCCGTACCAAAATGTCAATATATACAGCAACATTTGTGTGTCCGTTTGTTAAACCAACAGCAAGTGTCTGATAAGCACTAAAACAAATCAAGTAGTAGATAACTCAAGCAATATTAAAAAATTGTTCGGCACTAGCCATTTGTTAACCCAGCATAGATAATGGTAGGATGCAGTAGCTTGATGTATTAACATTACTCATTAGCTTACAGCAACAGTCATTAAATTACAACAACAACCATTAGCTTACAGCAGCAGCAGTTAAATGCTTAATAATGTAGCAGTTTTGATGTAATATCGTAATAAGCAATTTTGAGTAACAACTAGAGTTAGCTAGAGCTTTTGTACAAAATCAGTTAGCAGCTAAGGCTATTAGCAAATAGCAAGTAGTTAATAATTCTGTTAGCAGTTAGTACAATTGGTGTTAAGACATGGGCTGAGTTAGTTAAAGTCCTTAGAAGTTAGTACTTAAGTACAAGGTTGTCAAAATCGAGATCTTATGTAGGATCGTGGAAGGTAGGTGGGATCGTAGTTTGTAAGATCGGATCGTGTATCGTAAGATCCTACATATTTTCAGATTTAAATCAAAAAACATATTGATAATGACTTTGTATATTGAATAATCATGTAAGTTATGAATTCATCCATAAAAAAACTAAGATTTACATCATGTGATGTAATTTGCATGTCATACATCACTATGTCTATACTAACGAAACAAATATATTTAAGTTTTGACCCAATATATCTAAAAAGTTCAATAAATGTCTAATTAGCAACCAAATACCAAAATATTTATCAACACATATGGAAAATATTTTCCAAGTTTAAAATCCAAAATAAGTTAGAAAATGGAAACTAGCTAACTACAATATGAAATCCAAAAGCAAGATGAATATTAAAGTGAAATTAACATTTAAATTTTCTCATTCTAAGGCTCTTATAACCACTGTCCTAAATCATCTATGTAGACATTGTATATTTGTATACTAGAACTGCAAAAGACATTAAGATACAACTTCACACTCAATTATTCAATTTATACTACTTAGAAGCAATTACAGAGCATGCTCAAAAAATTCAATCAATTAATATATAAATACAAGCATAACAGATAAAATTATGTATAAAAAAACATTTTAGTAATATTAGAACACAAATTAGTATATTGATCAAACAAATTTAATAACATTATAGCTTAAAAGGCAGCAAAGCCAACATCAAATTTTTCATTTAGAAATGATGAAGCATTCCTTTATTTTAAATACAAGTGAACTAGAAATTAGAAAACATTTGCTTAGGTTAACATAATTTTATTATTAAAAAAAAAAAAAAAAAAAAGTCATACCATCACAACATGGAAAAAATAAAAACCCTTAAAGATTCATCAAAACAAAAAATTTATCCCATAAAAAAAAAACTAAAAATTTATGTTTTGGTAGGATTGGTAAGATCCCATACGATTCTACGATCCTACTTACGATCCTACCATTTTTACAATCCTAGTGCGATCTTAAACGTTTTGGTGAGCTGAGATCGTAAAATCGTGCGATCCTACAATATAAATCACAATTTTGACAACCATACTTAAGCATGGCCTGTATAAATATCCCTAAGCTGTACTAATTACTCAATTTTAAATGCAGTCACACAGATTAGCCTAGTACTATTTTCAAGAGATGAATTTCTCTTAAGAAGGTTTTGTCACACCTTGTTCCTCGTTCTAAGCAATTCTCATTTCTCTTAATCAATTCTAAGCCTAAATAGCAGCCCCTTAGAAACCTTATATCAAATTGGTATTAGAGTTTGAGATCCTTAGTATTCTGGTTCTTTCATTGTTTCTCATTTTCTGTAACCAAGAACCTGTCAAGATCCAATCTTGATTTCATTCCTAGTATTAATACCTTACCTTTATCAAAACTAGAAGCTTTCAATTGTGCTACCAAGATTTTGTAGTAGTGAAAGATGGTATTTAAGAAGTAAAAGAAGGATAAAGGGAAGAAAGTAGTGGTTCAAGAGGCAAATTGGGAGACTCATGCAGCCAATGATCCAGAAGATTGGGAGTAGCACCTAGCCTTAGACTATGAAGTGGACGTGTTGAGGAGGCAAATCCTTGCCTTGACTGAGCAGGTTTGAAGAGAAAAAAGACAACAGCTAAACTACCATGATCATCATAGAAGTGAGGCATCAAGTGAAGGAAACTACAAGGATCCTTTTGCTTACAACCCAAGGATGAGACATGGAAAGCAAATTCTTGTTCAGGAACAAAGGGATCATGAGTCAAGGTGGGAATCCAATTTCAAGATTGGGTTACCTATAGCTTGAATCATGAAATTTTTTATTCATTCCAATACGAGATTTATGCGTTTTCCTCATTGAAATAACTACAAGTGTGATAAGACTTAGCACAAAAAATTGATATCAAAACAGATATGCTCCCTTTAACAATTTTCGAGGGGAAAAAAATCATAGAATAATACATTTATTTGTAGACACTCAATTTTGCACCCATAATTTAATGAAGGAGAATGACTTGAATAACCAATCCATGTACCCCAAAAATCATAATTGCATTACATGCATCAATTTGTTCTTGCATTACATGCATCATTTTGTCTTTGCATTACATGAATTAATTCATTTATTGCATATCATAAAAATGATCTTGAGATTCTAACGGTCGTAACGGTATTTTTGGTTTTCAAATCGGGCCATCGGATCGAAAGATATCTAGGTAAGGTCGACCACACATGATTAGTTTAAATTAATTCAGATTGGTTAAACCATTAAAATTAATTAAATAATTTTGTGATTGGTTGATTTTTAGTGTTTAAAATAGGATTGCATGCATAGGAATAAAAGGGATGATTGGATAACAATAAAATTGTGGATAGTCTGAACTTTATCAAGATTTATTTTAGGGTATTTATCTATAAGATAATTGTCCTTAAATATCCTGAATTATCCAAAAAAGAGATGAAAAATCATAGGCAGAGGATGAAAACGCGTCTAGGTACAAGGACCAGCCAAAAAACCCTAGAAGAGGAGTCCAAACGGCACCTGAACACGAAAGTGCATTCGGAGCCATAAGGCCAATTCGGCACTTTTGGAGTGCCGAACGGCACTCTAAAAGGGCCAAAATTCCCTGATGTGGGCTTTGGCCCAACGGCCTTCAAGTGACGATTATGCATACCCTTTTCGATCTTTTCGCAAAAGGATGCGTTCGGATTAAAACCCTAATCGTCCATACTTATTTTTTAGAGTCTTCTGGACTCTATAAATAGAGACTGAACCTCATAATTCAGCACCCTTTTTTTGCTCTGAGAGGTGCACGTTTTTGGCTCCCAAACAGCTCATATTTTTTTATCTCCTCTCTGATTTTCTGTAGAAGCTAGGGTTTTTAGGTTTCAAGGATAACTGAATAAGTTTCTTTGAACCCTAAAACATCCTCTCAAGTAAAAGAGTGCTCATGCAAGAGGTTGTTTTCTAAACCCTTTTATTTTTATGCTTTTCTTATCATGATGATGTATGTTTAATTGTTTCAAATATTCATAATCTGGTTTATAAAAACATGTTCTTGATTTCTTTATTGTTGATATAATCTGTTTCTTAATTTTAAAGATCTGCATGTAGTTAACTATTCTTCTTCAAATAAAACAGATATGCATCTTTCTTAGATGCAGATCTGAATTTTTCTTCAATAAAACGGATATACATCTTTCTTAGATGCAGATCTGAATTTTTCTTCAAGTAAAACGGATCTGCATCTTTCTTAGATGTAGATATGAGTTTTTCTTCAAACAAAAACGGATCTGCATCTTTATGAGATGCATATCTGAATTTTTCTCAAATCAAAACTAATTTATATCTTTCTTAAGATACAAATCTGATTTTTTTTTAATACATGCAAATTTTTGAAATAAAGAAAGAGATCATGTACTACTATGTTTGTGTTTGTTTTAATTCATGATTGCATAAATTCATATTGTGAGTGAAACTCTCTTCTTAAAAAAATCTTTTTCGTTCCTTTTTTTGACAATAAAAACAGATTTGATTTTTTTGTCATTAAAGATCATTTTTTATTTATTTTATCCTCACAACATAGATCTGAATTTTTATCTCCAAAAACCACTTTTTTCTAAATACTACAAAACAGATCTGGTATTTTGACAAATCAAAATCATTTTTTTTAACAATAAAAAACAGATCTGAATTTTTTTAAAAACAATAGAAGAGACTTCATTCATAAATAAATTTATGTGATTTGATCTTTGTTTCACATGTTCAACATATCATTCATGACATGCATAAGAAAGTACATTGGTCACAATAGTCTAAAAGACCAGACTTTGTCTGGGCGGAATGGGTGTCTAACATCTTCCCATTCCATAACTTAGCCTCCAGATTTAGGTCTTTGGTTAAGTAGACTTAGCCTTGTCTTTGTTTATTTTGGGTAGAATGTAACTAGGACCCAAAACCATGTAACTTTTCAATTTTCCAATTATGTAATTTTTATTCAATCAATGAAGAGAACAATTCAACAATGTATTTGTATATATTTAGTTTTTCTTATTTTTTGTATAAAAAAATAAGTGGCGACTCCACACCACTTACCCAAAAAGAGAGGTGCCCTAAAAGGTACTCGAATCTCTTTTTTGAGGGACATTCTTTTGTCGAGGTCTCTCATAGTGGCGACTTCACTGGGGATACTTCAAATCTCTCTTTTTTTAGAGGCATTTTTTGAGGTCTCTCACATTATTATGACAACATTAAAAGAATATTTTAATGGCAATGCCTCAATGAACATGCTCTCAGATTTTTTTTTTAACGAATGTTATAATTTTCTATTTATCCTAATTCAAGTTTTATGCATGTTTTTTTCCAGTAAGGTTTATGTGTTTGCCAATTAATGAAATGGTTAGTAGTGTCATGAAATCTAATTATAAATAAAATTGAACACACTCACACACAAGAAATAATGATTTCAATGCTTTTCAGTGTTTAGTTTTTGGTGGTAAATCTCATCACACTCTTGACTATTTAGATAATTAACAAACACATAAATCTCACTAGAGAAAATACATAAACCTCGAACTGGGATGAATGAAAAATTTTGCATCTAAGCATGCATATAACATGTGCTGAGACTAGTATTTTACTATTTTCTTAAGAATTTGCATTTCTTAAATTTTTTTAAAGTCAACTTTTAATATATATATATATATATATATTTATATATATATATATAGGGTTGGATTCAAGTTACACCTAGTGTAATTTTAAGTAATGTTACACCATCCAATAACTTGTTATAGAATTTATATTTTGAAAATCTCACCGTTGAATTACATGTTTTATATGTTCTTAATAATCATACCAACTTTCATGTCAATTGAATGTTATTTAACATTTGATCCAAACTCATTTTATGCATTATTTTAAACTACAAAAATTTGAATTTAAAAAATTGGTTGATGATATAGTTATTAATCTTTGATTACCTTGAAATTTTGTAAGCATGGAGAATATACGAAAAATAATGTAATTTAAAGGTAGATTTGTCAAAATTTGCATCAAATTAAAAATATTAAGTGGTGTAACATTGCTTAGAGTTACACCAGGTGTAATTTGAACTCAACCCATATATATATATATATATATGTATGTATGTATGTGTGTGTGTGATTTAGATAATCATACCAACTTTCATGTCAATTGGATGTTATTACATGTTCTATATATTCTTAATAATTGTTGATGCCTACTTTGGCAAGAAGGCCCAATAATAAGAAGAAGCCCGACAATATAAAAGGGAATAAAAAAGAAGAGTTAGCAAAGAGAAAAGAAAACCATTAAGCTCGAATGGCAGGAATAATGGTCCACGGGCCTATAAAATAGTAAAAATGCTTCAAAGAAAGCAAACGGGCCCAAGGGAGCCCAAAGAAGGAAGTAATAAGCCCATGAAAATTATAAGAAATAGAAAGTAAGCAAAAAAGGGTCGGAGGAGCCCAAAAGAAAAGGAATTAGCAAATGGGGTTGGTACAAAGGCCAATGAACCCCGAAAGTAAAGGATATGGTACTTGGGCCGGAGAAGCCCAAAAAACGTAGCAAAAGCCCATGGGAATGTAAGAATGGAATAGGCCAAGGATGCCCAAAGGTATAAAGCGGGTTGAGGATGCCCAAATGAATGAAATGGGCCAAGGAAGCCCAAGATGGTATGAGGATTAACCTAGCAGAAACACTGGGCAAAGTGAATTGAATAAAAAAAAAGTGCATGGCAGGCCCAAAAGAGGCCCAGCAAGCACAAGCCAAGTGGTAACATGGCAGAAGCAACGGAATGGTGTGGCAGGAACACTAGTTGACCCACAAACCAGAAGTAAAGAAAGATAGGGGTCGAACTGAAGGAAGAAGGGCCCATACCCAAGCAAGACCTAGCCCAAAGAATGAAATGAGGTACAAAGAATGAAGACCCAGTGATCCATCCACACCACAAGAGGTTAAGAATGGTCGCAGAACATGCAGCAAAGACTAGACAAGCCCCTAGGCCATGGCAAACACATGAACAGTAGATAGGCCATGGACTCACATGAAAGTGGAGCACGTATAAGGTTCAGGCACCACCCACTTGTATTCAGCCAATACAGGGGCGGTGGGCCATGTGTCAGAGGTAAGAGAGGGTATGATTTGGCGGTGGGGAGAAGGGGGAAGCTTATTTTGGGGTTCTCGCTCAAACTCTTTTGGAAGAAATGTCCTGCTGGGATGACATATCACCCAAAACAGGGAAAGATGAGCTGGAATCATTAGGTGCATGCCATAGGAGTTAGTAAGAGAGAATACCCAACCCTTATCTGAATAGGAATGTCACGGAGAGTAAGGAAACAAAAGAAAACTCTTTTGTTTGGGAATGGAACGTGACACGGCTAGCACAAGATAGTGGTGATGGCTAGGCAGCCGACAAACTAGTGGGTGGTTTGGGAAGGACACCCAAACCAGGCCAAAAGTAGTTGATGGGTAAAACAGTAAAACTCATCACGGCAGGTAGTATAAAAATGCCTTAGCTGTGCACAGTGAAGGTAGCAACAAGAAGAGGGAAAGGCAATTAGAAAGAGTAAGGAAAAACAAGTGAGAAATATAGCAAGAAAGAAAAGAAACGAAAAATAAGGAAGAAAAGAGGGAACAGAGGAATAAGAAAGAAAATGGAGAGTACAGAAGAACAGAGAGGTTAAAAAAGTGAAGTGGGGAAGCAACAGTGTGATAGGGGCATGCACTAATAGGCTACTCTTTTCTCTCCCTCTTAACAGCCTACTTTATAGCAAGATTAGGATGGCTCGAGGATAAGCCATTTAGGTCCATTCTTTCAAAGTGGGTAATTTTCGTGGCAGGATTTCCCTGTGAGATTGCCCACATTGAAGAGTGGTTCACTTCCTGGACTTTAATCTCCTAAGGAATCAAGCACGACAGACTAACCATTCCTTTCTTTAAGTTGATCAAGCATTAACATTACTTCTTTTTCTTTTATTATTGTCACTAACCTATTTCTGCCGTACTCATATTACTGTGTTTTCTTTACTAAGAAAGTGGTTTAATCATTGTCAGCAAATATATTCTTTTTGTCTTATTATATTATACCCTCCTGCTATAACATTTTTGTGACAGTGTCTTCTGCCATGGACATGTGATCAAGATCTCAACAAAGGGGTCCTAGTTTGCGCACAAGCTGGCTTGAGGTGAGTTTCAATTAAGCCAGTCCCGACTCTCCTACCCTAGAACTATTGGGCCACAACGTGGTAGGAAGCAGTCCAGCCAAGAAGTATAGAAATGCCCACCACAATAATCATACCAACTTTCAAGTCAATTGGATGTTATTTACCATTTGATCTATAAACTTATATTTTATGCATTATTTTAAACTACAAAAACTTGAATTTAAAAAATTGATTGATGACATGGTTATTAATCTTCGATTACCTTGAAATTTTGTAAGCATGGAGAATATACAAAAATAATGTAATCTAACGGTACATTTGTCAAAATTTGCATCAAATTAAAAAATATTAAGTGGTGTAACATTCCTTAGAATTACACAATGTGTAACTTGAACTTAACCATATATATATATATATACATGTATGTATGTATGTATGTATGTATGTGTGTGTGTGATTTAGATATATTGCACAAAGGCACACCACAACTCCACTCAAAAGCCATGGTAACTTTTAAGGGAGGGTGGGGCAAGTTATACTACACACAACACACTCTCTTAAGCAATGTGTTATATATATATATATATATGTATGCATGTATGTATGTGTGTGATTTAGATATATTGCACAAAAGTACACTACAACTCCACTCAAAAGCCATGGTAACTTTTAAGAGAGGGTGGAACAAGTTATACTACACACAACACACTCTCTTAAGCAATGTGTTAGAACTCCTTTCCCTCTCCCCTGTGTGTGTGTTTGTTTCTCAAAAAAAGAAAAAAAAGAAAGATATATTGCAGAAAATTAATTTATTTTTGTAATTATATAAATAATAACAACATAAATAGATCTAATCATAAAAAAAACACAAATAAATTCAATAGGCAAAAATAATAAGTAGAAGAAATCTATAAAAATAATTAAAAACACATGGACCGAAAGGATGATGCAAAATTGATTAATTCTTGTGGTAGGAAAGTTATATTGGTTGCCCATTTCTAACAATATTTTTTTTTTATATAAATTTTTTATGTTTACAAAAAAAAAAAGAAAAAAAAAAAAAAGAAAAAAAAAGGAAGAGAAAACAGAAAGGATGTTTACGCGGTAGAAAGAAAGAAAGAGTGGCGTGAAATTAGAAAATAGAAAATAGAGAAGCATAGGCGGGGGGCGGCGCGTGGACGTGAATTGTGAGGCGAGGTGGGGTAGTAAAAAGTAAAAAGTAAGGGAAGGGTGTGTTCTGGAATCTCCAGATCAGATCAGATCAGATCGCATAGTCAAGTCACGTGACTCACTCATCTCATCTCTCTGTCGAAGTGAGAAGAAAACCCTAAAGATGGTGAAAAAGCGAGTGCCGGAGTGGCTGAACAGCTCACTATGGTCTTCTTCCACCTCCAACGAAGACGATCATCGCCTCTCTGTCGCCGTACAACCTCCTCCTTCTTCAACCACAACCACAACATCACAACAATCCAACAACAACAATCACAATCACACATCCAAAGAAGCTGAAGTTGTTGTTGAAGCAGAAGCAGAAGCAGAAGCAGAGATAGAAACCCATGCCCCAGCCGGTCCTTCCGCCGAGGACATTTCTCGCCAGGCCCAGCTCCTTTCGGAGGTGAGGTATTTTTGTTTTAATAGCTTATTATTCTAAAATGTTATTTGATTGATTTCTGTAATTCAATTTTTGTAGATATCAAAGAAAGTTGTAAACATGCGGGAATTGCGCCGGATTGCATCTCAGGGAATACCCGACACTGCTGGAATTCGTTCCACCGTCTGGAAGGTAAACTCTCTCTCTCTCTCTCTCTCTCATCATCGGTTTAATTTTTTTAAGGCTTGTTGGTTGTTTCTTGTTACAGCTTTTACTTGGCTATCTACCACTGGATCGTTCGCTTTGGCCATCTGAAATGGCTAAGAAGAGGTCACAGTACAAGCAATTTAAAGATGAGCTTTTGATGAATCCTGTATGTTGTTGTTTTGAACAACTTTTAAGTTTTTATACCTGCATCTTCTGTTTCTTCATTTAGTTGAGATGACACACAATAACTCAATCAGTATTAGATGAGAATATGGGCATTCTGCTTTTTTTTTTTTAATACTCCCTTTTTTCTATGTATTTATGTGTGTGTGTCCGTGTGTTTATGCTGAATTGTTCACCTTTTTGTTCAATTGTTGGCTTTCTCCCTCAATTTTAACAGCATTTATTTATTTATTTATGACGTGGACCTCACCAAGGCAGGGCCCTTTGGACCCATCTCTGGGGAGTTAACCACAGATACACGATCCCACCCTCCAAAACTGTGAATCAAGTAATCCAGGGGAACTCCTAGTGGGGACATTGAACCAAGGATGTTTGGATCTACTTCTCATCCCAAGCCTCCAACCATTAGGTTTCACCTTGATGGGTCACAGTTTTAGCAGCATTGCCAATCAAATCTATGGTGATGTGAAAACACATTAGTCGCCAATGAACTTTAGCTCAAATGGCATCTTTCTTTCCCCCCATAATAAAGAGTGGGAAGATGAGGTTGTGGGTTCAAAATCCAATAGGTGCATGAGTAAACTTACCAATTAAGAAAAAAAGAAAGTAAAAGAACTTAATCTAAATTATATGGACTGGGTAATGACAATAGAGCATGGTCACTAGCCATTTTTATATCCCATTTGATAGATGTTTTAATTAGCAAGCCTTGCATTTTCTTTTATTCCTTTAGTTGATTTATAATCTACTTTGTTGAGATCCAGGTTTACCTTCATGACTCTGTAATACTGGAACTTTTTTTTTACCCCTCTTCTCTACAATATCTTGATAGACGAGAGAGAGTTTCTTGGGGGGTTTGGTCATGTTTAGGAGAGCAACTAATGCACCGGTAAGAATGAATGAGGGAACAAAAAAGGGTAGACGAAGACCAAAAATAATATTATTAGAAGTAGTAAAAAAGGACATGTCAATTAAGAAAGTAACAAAGAGTATGACTTTAAATAGGATAGAATGGAGAAAAAGAATACATGTGGCCAACCCTAATTAATTTGTTGAGGATCCATAACCGACCCTAAAATTTTTAGACTAAGGCTTTGTTGTTATTGTACAATATCTTGAAAGATTCCTTTTTTGATTGCCTTTGGAAATAAGATTTATGTTACCATGCTTCATCTAACTAACCGCAATTCTTTCTTACTTACCAGAAAAAGGAAAAATGTTTATATTCTTCCTCTTGAATCTTGATTAAGGTAGTGTGAACCAAAGGCTTATAAACACAGGACCTCATCTTAATGAAAAGTAATGAGATATTTAAAATATTAATGAAGTATGCTTTCATGTTGCATCAAGCTTGAGTTTTTTTTTTTTTTTTTTTTTTCCCTGCAAAAATTTGGGTTTTCTTAATGTTTCTGTGGCTAGTCAGTCAGAAGTCACAAGGAGGATGGATAAATTCAAAAATTGTGAGAAAGACGACTCAAAATGTGAAAGCAGGTGCTTGCTCTCAAGATCAGAAATAACCCATGGGGAGCATCCTTTGAGTCTTGGGAAGACCAGCATATGGAATCAGTTCTTCCAGGTATCATATTAAGTGCGTTCACTTGAAAAATGTTCTAAAAACCCAGAATTGAAAACTCAGAATTTCCTAGTCTATACAAATGAGAATTATGATGCACTTTATAAATAAATTTTAGTTTTGCCATTCACTGTGAAATTAAGTATTTTGGTTTCTTTGGGGTTTATCTTTTACCGATTGCCCTCTCTCTCTCTCTCAAGGACGATTTCAAATATTTGCACCACTGCAATAATGCTAAATTATTTTCCTCTTTAGATACAGTGCACCATTCTTGTTGGAAGGGTCCAGCCATTCAAACAACTATTTTCAGACCCCACATGATGAACTTTAAATGGGTGATGGTTTTCAGACTATTTTAATGGTGATTATGATGTTTCGTAAACATCACTGGAAGACTTCTATTTTCTATTGCTGTAATTTTGAAGTTTTCTAAAATAGGGTTTTATTTCCTTGTTTTAGAGAGTTTTTAGGTGTATTTTAGTCAAAATTCAGTCTTATATTGTAGGATGTTAATTAGGATCTATTTGAGAGTGCTTATGCTTGAATATTACATTTTCTAGAAACTTTAAATTGGCCCCTAAGTTGTAAAACGAAATGTAAAAGATATTCCTAATCTGGTGTATTTCTAATCTCTACCTTGTAGTTGTAGATTCAAGATATTCTAGGGTTTAGTCGTGCACTAACTATTTCTACGCTATCATGCTGTGATAGGTGGTATTAGAGCCTTGGTTAGCCTGGTTTGAATGACCAAACAATGAAGCTGACTGCAACCACCCTGTTAATGACAATCAAGGGGTGTAGGTCATCTGTGCAAAAATGAGAGTTCATAAGGCAGCATTACAATCCTACAAACGACAAGATTTGCTTGTTATTCCAATGTTTTATGCTTCTATGGATTGTGAAAGAGATAGGAACAAATTGTATTGGAGATCTAGCCAGAGGCCAGCCTATTTGTAGACGGGTTTCCAGTCATTTCATTTATTGAATTCCTGATTTGGAAGATTATTTTGATTTTTGGGCGACTTGTGTCAAATAAGATAGATAGCATGGACTGAATGTGGTATCTTACTAGGAAGATGGTGCTAATCAAATTTAAGAACTGAGATAGGCACATGAGTTATCTTGCATTACACATATGAGAGGAGAGGAGGCCTGGTGACGTAGGACAAGGGGAACAAGGTAATCTTATTTAGAACACCAGGGACAGATCTGGTATAGCTTGGGTTTTGAAGAATTAGGGTTAGGTTTTGGTGGGGAATAGGCTAGAAAATAATGGGGATTATAGAGTTTTCAAAGGGACAAGGATTAATAGGGTTTTAGGAATGAAATCAAAGGTGAAATTCAAGATTTGGGTTGCTGTGAACAGTGATGTGAACAATAACTTTGAATAGTTTAATTAAATAAAATAGATAAATCTAGGAATCACTCCTAGACTTCCTAAGCATCACACCTAGGGTTCCTTGGCATCACACCTCGGAGAAGGTTGCATCACACAAACCATAAAAGAAAGCATCGTAGCTCTTAAATTCTGAAAACATTCATTGTTAATCAACCAATGGAAAGTACTACAACTCTTTAAATAGAAGACTAATACCTAATCCTAGTTGAACTAGGATTTCTTAAAACCCTAATAAGACTTGGACTCCTTGGGCTTTATTACTAAACCCAAACTAAATAACAAAGCATAAAATAAAACTAAAGTAAGACCCAATAGACTATAAGCCCAGCCCATTCTAGAATATTAGGAAATTACAAAATTGCTCTTGATACATAAAATAAAATAAAATATAGGAAATCTCTTTTCTCACTGCCTCTTGCATCATTCTCCCTTGGTTGGAGAAAACTCGACCTCGAGTTTTGAAGTGTTGAAGTAAAAAGAATCTTGGTTTCTTGAAGTGCATCTTTGACATTGAATAAACACTTTGAATTCGAATTTCCTTTTGTTTCTTAGTTTGTGGCAGCAATGATGATAATTTTACACCCACCAATTCAATTGACCTATTAAACTCTTGAGGAATGACAAAATCGATATCTCAAAAAGTTGGTGTAGGCAATAGAACACTGCTTTGGCAGGCAACATGAAGTTGGGAATAAGATGCTTCGAGGGTTATATTCTTCACTTCTGCCTTGTAATTTTGATATGCTGCCTTTTCAATTTCAACTACTTCATCAACAATTTCCATCTCTTTCGAGTCTTGTTGCATTACTTCAAGCTTCCCTTGATCACTTGCATCTATCTTCAACTCAGCATCTCCTATGTTGCTTACTAGAGAACTTGTACCTTTGACAAAGTCAGTAGAGTACTCATGCAGAGGACATAAGGGCTTTGATAATTCTTTCAAAGAAAAATCAGTGCAATCTTTGGAAAAATCTGCTGGAATTTGAGGCACTTCTATAGGCTGGTCAGGTTTTATTTTGGTAGCTTCTGTTGCTACACCAAAATTTTTAGATTCTAGATATTTTCCTTCTATAACTTATGGCTTTGATACTTTAAATTTATCCATCTCAGCTAAGGTCATAGGTTTCAAAACAACCTCCTCACCAACCATTAGAGCATAGGTGTTTTCTTTCCCATTATGTTGGACATTTTGATCAAAGAGTCAAGGTCGACCAAGAAGGATATGTGTAACTTGCATATGAATTATATCACACTTGATAGAATCACTATAAATACCACAAGAAAAAGAAATAAGGCATCTATGAGTTACTGGAATAGAAGTGTTGTCTTTCCAAGCCACTTTGTATGGTTGAGGATGAGGTTCAACCAGAAGCTTAAGGAGTTCAACCGTGGAAGATGACACAACATTCATGCAACTTCCCCCATCAATAATAAGTTTCTTTGCTTGGTTTCCACAACGAACCAACATCTGAAAAATTGAAGTTCTCCTCCAATCCTCTTCCTCTACTTTAGGGGCTGCTAAAATATGTCTCACTATAGAAATAAGAGAACTATCCTCCTCATCCTCCTCCAAGTCATCCGTAGCAAAAGCTCCATAATCAAATGCATATTCCTTATGATCTTCATCTTGCTCACAATCACTCAATTTCCCCTTAAATGATCTCCCTAATTGTGTAGACATGTTGCAAATCCTCGCTCTGATACCAAACTGATGTAGGACAAGGGGGAACAAGGTAATCTGATTTAGAACACCAGGGACAGATCTGGTATAGCTTGGGTTTTGAAGAATTAGGGTTAGGTTTTGGTGGGGAATAGGCTAGAAAATAATGGGGATTATAGGGTTTCCAAAGGGACAAGGATTAATAGGGTTTTAGGAATGAAATCAAAGGTGAAATTCAAGATTTGGGTTGCTGTGAACAGTGATATGAACAGTAACTGTGAATAGTAAAATTAAAGAAAATAGATAAATTCTAGGAATCACACCTAGACTTCCTACGCATCACACCTAGGGTTTCTTGGCATCACACCTTGGAGAAGGTTGCATCACACAAACCATAAAAGAAAGTATCATAAATCCTGAAAACATTCATTGTTAATCAACCAATAGAAAGTACTACAACTCTTTAAATAGAAGACTAATACCTAATCCTAGTTAAACTAGGATTTCTTAAAACCCTAATAAGGCTTGGACTTGGACTCCTTGGGCTGTATTACTAAACCCAAACTAAATAACAAATCTTAAAATTTTTCTTCTCACTAAAATACAGGAAATCTGTCTTCTCATTGCCTCCTGCATCACCTGGCTACCTCGAATTAGCCATAAAATTTCTTTCTTTCTTTTTTGTTTCTTTTGATACTTTGTCATGGGTGGTTCTATCTTTTTCTTCGTTGAGTCAAAATCATTCAAATTTTCTGTTGAGGAAGGGGGTACTTTTTACTTATTATGTATTTATGAGAGAGGCAGAGATTCATTACAATCAATGTTCATGGGCAAGGAGAGTGCAAAGAGATTGTTATCTATGATGGAGGACTTTATTTCCACTGAGTCTCCTGGACACTTTGTGCGAACCGTCAAAGATGGAATGACAGTTTTTATTCTACAATTGGGTTCCAATGCACATGGCTCTTTTCTTATGATTTCAGAACTTTTACATAGCCGTCGGAAAGGTTTCATAGTGGTACCGGAGGGGAAATTGGGTAGTGGTTGGAGAGGCTTTGGATTTCACTTGAGGAAGGCTATTGCTTCGGAGACTCTTGTCGTTAAACTGCCCCCAAAGAATCTATCTGGGATTGAACATAAAGCCTCCAAATCATTTGTGACAGCGGTGGTGAAAGGCCGATGAGTTGAATCCAAAACACACAGGATGGCAGCGGCAGAGAGCAGCTAGAATGATGGTAGTGGAGGAAATAAAGGAAAACTATTAATGCTGAATTCTCAAAATTCAAATTTTGCAAATCCTGGTAATCAAACCCACGATTCGCGTGAGAGCAACTCCGGGAAAGAGAAAGCACAGATTGGGGCGAAGATCATGTCCGTCATAAATGAAAATGTTTCAAATGGAACTGAAGGTGGGTTGTTTATGGATCTTTATATTAGGATGGAACGTGGGCCTAATGGTAAGTGGGGGGGGGGGGGGGTTAGCTGGTCCAAGGTTCTTGAGGTGGACTCTTCGGTTGGTCAAGTTCCATACCCAAAGCCCATTAACAATAATAAGCCCAAACAAAAACTTGTTTTTAAGTGGCGGCCCATACCATCCCAGCCCATTATCCCTTCCATTTTTGCACAAAATCAGACCCACCCACACTCTAAGCCTTCCTCGCATGTTCCTCTCTCTCACCCAAATACTTTGGCATTAACAATAGCTTCTTTGGTGGGTAGCGATAAGACCGATGTTGAGCCAACTTCGACCCACATGGAACTGACATGCACCGAGAAGCTTCTCTCAGTGATCAACAATTCTGATGCTTCCTTGGATGAGTTTCTGTGTTCCGATGCTTCCGTGGATGAGTCATTGTGTTCCGATGGTGATGTGGCCTTGCAACGTGACATCCAAAGGATCATCCACGAGCATACAGACAACGTCATCAAGAATTGGGGGAATTTCAAGCAGTAGGTTCTTGAATTAAGAGATGGGAGGAGGGTGGCAGTTTCGATTCAAATTTCTTTGCCACTAGGAGATGTCGTTGACGGTGTGGATGACTCGAATCAGTTGGCGATGGTATCGGGGTTGTCATCGGAATCTAAGGAGATAATATTAGGACAGGAAAAAGGGGATGATGTTGTGGAGGATTGGGTTTCAGATGTCTGTTCTGAGGATGCTTTTCAGTATACTAAGGGGTCTTCGCTGCCTTTACTGTTGAACCACTGGCTTTCTCTTTGCCTATGGGTGTTATGGATAATTGTGAAGGGTTAGCAACTCTGGATGGAGAAATTGCCGGGTAAGGACAATTACTCAAAATGGTTTCATAGTAATTCAGTGGGTTTGATGATTTTCTGGGGACATCCCTCAAAGGTTTGGAATAGACAGCAACCAAGTTTTTGTTGGCTGTTGAAGTTGAGTTATGGCAGAGGGCTACTGAGGAAAAAATTCAAAAAACTGTGAAGAGCTTAGGAAGGAAAGGAATAAGGGAATTGAGAGACTTATTTAGCTTTGTCAATTATGGTTCAACTTCAGCAAGGTGCAGTGGTAATAGTAAGGAAAGGGCTCTAATTGTTTCCCAATGCATTTGAAGATTTTATCTTGGAATGTTAGAGGTTTGAATGAGAATGAAAACGGCTTCAAATTCGTAACTTATTACGTACTTGGAGGGCTGATAACATTTGTTTGCAAGAGACAAAATTGGAATGGGTTACAAGAGGACTTGTTAGAAGTATATGGAGTTGTCCTTATATAGATTGGTTATATCTGGGTTCAAAGGGTGCTTTTGGTGGAATTCTGCTCATGTGGGACCAAAGGGTGGTTGAAAAGATAGAGGAAACAGTGGGGCATTTTTCGGTTTCTTGTAGGTTCAAAAATTTAGTGATCAATTTGAGTGGGCTTTTATAGGTATCTAAGGTCCAAATTTGAACAAGAAGCTTCAACTTATGTGGGAGGAATGGACAGCTGGTGGAATTTGCCATGGTGTTTGGGAGGTGATTTTAATGTTATCCGTTTTCTATCGGAGAGGTTTGGGGGTGGGAAGATTTACTCACTCCATGTATGACTTTTCAGATTTTATATCTGAAATATCTGGGTCTTCCTTTGGGTGCTAAATTCAAGGATAAGACTATATGGAATCCAATTCTGGAGAAAATGGAGAGGAGATTGGCGGGTTGGAAACGCTTATATTTATCCAAGGGAGGTAGAGTCACCCTAATCAAAAGCACCCTATCAAATTTACCCACTTATTTTCTATATTTATTTCCTATACCTGCTAGTGTGGCTAACCGAATTGAGAGGCTCCAGCGGAATTTCTTATGGGGTAGTTTTGGAGATGATCCTAAAATTCATTTGGTTAAATGGGCTACTGTTTGTGCTCCTATTTCTTCAGGTGGCTTAGGGATAAGGAAGATAAGACTTTTCAATGAAGCTTTACTTGGGAAGTGGCTTTGGAGATTTGGGATTGAGGAAGATGCCCTTTGGAGACAAGTGATAGAGATGAAATATGGATGTGTGTAGGGGGGGGCTGGTGTACCAGATCTGTGAATGGCCCTTATGGTGTTGGTTTATGGAAAAATATCAGTCAGGGATGGCCTTCTTTCTCACGCCATATTCTGTATGATATTGATGATGGGTCTAGAGTGAAGTTTTGGCAAGACCGGTGGTGTGGAGAGACATCTCTTGTTAGATATCCTGACTTGTTTAGATTTTGCAGGAATAAGGATGCCAGTGTGGCTGAGCTTATGAAGTCCGCCAATGGTGTCCTCTTTTGGGATGTGAGATTCTTTAGGGGTGTGCATGCTCGGGATCTAGAGGTTATGTCAGACTTCATGGAAACCATATATGGTTCTCCTATAAAGGGGCTAGGTGAGGATAAAATGTGTTGGATTCCTAGCAAAGATAAGGGTTTAATGGTTAGTGATTATTATAGAATTTTAGTTGGCAACACTTTCTATGGTTTTCCTTGGAAAAGTATTTGGAAGCAGAAGATTCCCTTTAGAGTAGCTTTCTTTGTATGGACTGCCGCCTTAGGGAAATGCTTGACGATTGATAATTTACGAAAAAGAAAGGTGTGGATTTTGGATTGGTGCTACATGTGTAAGAGAAATGGTAAATCGGTTGACCATCTATTTCTTCATTGTCCTTTTGCTATGGATCTATGGTCTATGGTTTTGGGTCTATTTGGAGTAACTTGGGTTATGCCGCACACTGTTTTGGGGCTGTTACAGTGTTGGCAAGGCAGCTTTGGTCGTCATCGAAATGGTTATATTTGGTCCATCATTCCTCATTGCTCATTGTGGTGTCTTTGGAGAGAGAGAAATAGTAGATGTT
The DNA here is from genome assembly GCA_030021035.2 of Notholithocarpus densiflorus. Classification (NCBI taxonomy): domain Eukaryota; kingdom Viridiplantae; phylum Streptophyta; class Magnoliopsida; order Fagales; family Fagaceae; genus Notholithocarpus; species Notholithocarpus densiflorus. Next base: position 14,441,406 of record JARYZH020000001.1, read on the forward strand.
TTGAAGATATTGGGAGATCTATTCCGGACCTCAAGCTACTCTTTTTTAGAACTTTAAGGGATTGGTTGTTTGCTTTGCAAAAACAATCATTCCCTTCTTTTATTGATTTCCTAGACTCTTGCAATTTTTGTATTTGATTTCTTATCCCTTGTTCACTTCCTATGTACTAGGGTGTTCCTTTTTTATATCAATATAACTTATTACTTATAAAAAAAAAGATTTTATATCTCTTCATGGACTAATGGATAATCCTTTGGAGGGAGGTCTTTACACATGGTCTAACTCTACCTCAGCTTCTAGAATAGACCGGTTTCTCTTCTCTCCAGTATTGGCAGAGTATTTCACACATTTCTCCCCAAAACGGCTACCTATAGTGTTATCTGACCACTTTCCAATTCTTTTGGAGAGTGGGAGTCATCGAAGAGGGCGAATCCCTTTTCGTTTTGAGAATATGTGGTTGAAGGCGCAGGGTTTTTTGGACTAGGTGAAGTATTGGTGGGAGAATTACCATTTTCAAGGGACTCCTAGTCACATACTTACCAAGAAGTTGACTGCTCTAAAAAGGGATCTAAAAAAGTGGAATGAAACAAATTTTGGCAATATCACAGCCAAGAAAACAACAACTATGGAGTAAATTGAATGCTTTAAATGTTAAAGAGGAGAATCAACCTCTAACAGAGGAGGAAAAATTGGAAAAAGCAACCTTTTGCTCCGAACTTGAGAAGACTGCCTTGTTAGAGGAGATTAGCTGGAGACAAAAGTCCAGTGTTGTACTTAAAGGAGGGGGACTCCAATACGAGGTTTTTTCATAGGATGGCCAACTCTAATAGAAGAAATAAATGTATTGAAAATCTTATGATTGATGGGGCTTTGTCTTCCAACTAGGATATGATTGTTGACCATATTGAACAATTCTATATGAATTTATACTCTGAGCAGCAAGATTAGCAGCCTTTCCCGGATGTGTTGGATTTTCCAAGGATTTCAAGGGATAATGTGGATTGGTTAGAGACCTTTTGAGGAAACTGAGATTTTTGAAGTCATCAGGGATTTTAATAGGGACAAATCACTTGGGCCAGACGGTTTTCCAATGGCATTCTTTCAAGCTTGCTGGGGGATTCTCAAATCAGATATCATGGTTGTGTTCTACCATTTCCATGTTACAGGTCAATTTGAAAAAAGCTTGAATGCAACTTTCATTGCACTCATTCCTAAAAAAACTGCAGCAGTGGAAGTAAAGGATTTTCGGCCTATCAATCTTTTTGGGGGGTTTATAAAATACTTGCTAAAGTTTTGGCTATTCGACTTCGTATTGGTTTTAGGAGATATCATTTCAGCACCTCAGAATGCTTTTGTTCTAAATAGGCAGATTCTTGATTCCGTTCTTATTGCTAAAGAATGTCTGATAGTAGGTTGAAGTCTGGTCTGCTAGGGTTGTTATGTAAATTGGACATAGAGAAAGCCTTTGATCACTTGAACTAGGGATTTCTTACACGCTTGAGCGCTGTGGCTTTTCTGATAAGTGGAGGCGGTAGATTTCGTTTTGTTTATCAACGGTTCATTTTCTATACTTATTAATGGTTCTCCCTATGGTTTTTTTGGGAGTTCAAGGGGGTTGCGGCAAGGTGATCCTTTGTCCCCTTTGTTATTTGTGTTGGTTATGGAAGCCGTTGGTAGAATGTTGGATAAGGCTGTCCATGAAGGTCGTTTGTCAGGTTTTCATGTAGGTGATTCTACAAGAAGATCTTTGGTGGTTTCTTATCTCCTTTTCGCTATTGATACTCTCATTTTTTGTGATGCTAATCTTGATCAAATGCTGATTCTTCGTATGGTGCTCATTTGGTTTGAGGCTATGTCGGGTCTGAACATAAACTTGGGTAAGTTTGAACTGGTGCCTGTGGGGGCAGTTCATAACATTGATTTTTGGTGGCTGTCCTAGGCTGTAAACAAGGGTTTCTTCCAATGAAATATTTGGGTCTTCCTTTGGGAGCAAAATTCAAGGACAAGACAATCTAGAATCCAATTCTGGAGAAGCTGGAAAGAAAATTAGTAGGTTGGAAAAATTATATTTATCCAAGGGAGGTAGTCACTTTTATTAAAAGCACACTCTCAAATCTTCCTACTTATTTTCTTTCTTTATTTCCTATTCTTGCTTCAGTGGCTAACCGAATTGCAAGACTTCAGTGGAACTTTCTATGGGGTGGCCTAGGGGATGAGCCCAAATTTCATCTTGTTAATTGGGCTACTGTTTGTGCTCCACTTTCTTTAGGTGGTTTGGGGATTAGGAACTTGAGAATTTTTAATGTAGCTTTATTAGGGAAGTGGTTATGGAGATTTGGGTAAGAAAGGGACGCTCTTTGGTGACAAGTGATAGAGGTGAAGTATGGTTGTGAATGGGGTGGTTGGTGTTCTAGCTCATTCTCTGGTCCATATGGAGTTAGTTTGTGGAAAAATATTAGACGGGGGTGACCCTCTTCATCTCGGTTTATCTTGTATGAAATTGGAGATGGATCAAAAGTGCAGTTCTAGCTAGATTGATGGTGTGGAACATCTTCTCTTGCAGATTGCTATCTTGAATTGTATAGGATTTGTCGAAACAAAGATGCAAGTGTGGCTGATCTAATGAGGTACACCAATGGAGTCCTTCATTAGGATATACATTTTTGTAGGGATGTGCATAATCGGGAATTAGAAGCTTTCTGGAGCTTCATGGATACCATTTATGGCACTCTTGTAAGGGGGATTGGGGAGGATAAGAGATGTTGGTTATCTGATAAGAGTAAGGGGTTTATGGTTAGTGCGTATTTCCATCTTCTAGCTGGCCATAGTGAGCAGTTTTTCCCTTGGACGAGCATTTGGAAGCAGAAGATTCCTTCTCTAGTGACTTTCTTTGTATGGAATGTTGCCTTGGGGAAATGTCTAACAATTGACAATTTAAGGAAAAGAAAGGTATGCATTTTGGATTGGTGTTATATGTGCAAGTGTAATAGTGAAACTGTTGACCATCTATTCCTTCATTGTTCGGTTTCTTTGGAGCTGTGGGGTATGGTTTTTGGTTTATTTGGAGTTTGTTGGGTTATGCCAATGTCTGTTGTTGAGCTTCTTGCTTGTTGGTAAGGTCGATTTGGTTGCCATGGTAATGGATATATATGGATTGTTGTTCCTCATTTTTTGATGTGGTGTATTTGGAAGGAAAGAAATAGTAGGTGTTTTGAAGATAGTGAGCATTCTATGCTTGATCTCAAGCTTTTATTTTTTAGAACCTTATTGGACTGGTTCTCAGTGTGGAGAAACCAACCCTTTTCTTCAATTTTGGATTTACTTGATTTATGTAATTTTTGTATTTGATATGTACACCCCTGTATACTCCTTGTGTACTTGGGTGTCTCTTTTCTTGATATCAATAAATCTTTATTACTCATCAAAAAAAAAAAAAAAAAGATAGCAATGTTGTCAAATGGTGGGTGATTATGAAGTGTATCAAGGTAAGCATGAAATTCATCCCTAGCAAAATAAATGAAGATTTGGTTTATTTCTTTTTCCTTGCGACAATTATGATAATATGTTGTACAAGTGATTTTAATAGATATGTAAATTCATATGAAGAACCAAGTCCAGATTATTGCCCAAAAAGTTATTTTGATCAATTCCAACTTCAAGCGTCGAGGGAAAATACAAATTTAGGAGTCGATAATTTGAAGCCAAACTTTGAAGGAAAAATTAAAGAGGTTGAAAAAGATCAAGTCTTATAACAAGCTGATGAATTGAAAGTTGAACATGGTATCTTCCAAAAATTCCAAGAGGACAATGGAGTTGTTTGAGAAAATTGAGAAGATTGATGAAGATCCCATTTCGTGCAAGGATTAATTGAATGAAGAAATTATCAAAATTATAGGTAAGCTCATGACCCACAAGTTCGATTATCCTATTGATTTTGTGAACAACAAAGTATTACAATATTTGAATTTTATTGGAGTTGAAAGATTTAATTTGGGTTGTCAATTCTTATTTGGTGAATATTGTCAATTGCATGAAAACCAAGGAGAAAGAATCTCATATTACTTCTTTTTTTAATGGTGGGTTTCTAAGTATGAAAAGAAGATTGAGAGATTGAAGTATTTGAAATATTCGTTCTCTTGGTATGGAATATCTCAAATCCCGAGTGTTAACTTACAATGAATTCTTTTCAAGTAGAGGTGTAGGGCGTTGTACACGTTATTGGAAGACTTATTTTTATTGTTGTAGTTTTTGAATTTTATAGAATAGGGTTCTATTTCCTGTTTTAGAGAGTTTTAGTATATTAATTAAGATCTTTTTAGGAATTTTTTATTATTGGAAATTAGTCTTCTAGACCCTTTAAATTGGCCCTTCAGTTTTACAACAAAATGGAGAAGTATTCTATCAATAAAAAAAATTAGTATTTCGCTCTTTTTGGTGGATTTTAGAACTTAATCTTGTGGATTCAATGTGTTCTAGGGTTTAGTCATGCACTACCCCTTCCTAAGCTACAATGCTGCCCTAGATTATGATTGTTTCCTAAAAAAAATGATATAGGATTATGATTTTCTTCTGGATTGAGTCTTCTATGGTTTGGGATATTTTCAGTTGGTCGCATCCTAACGGAATGTGCTTAATGTGTCCACATATACTATGATGGCCAATAAACTCGCTCAAGAGAATTTTCCTGCCCCAAAAAGAATAAGGCAGAGGGTAAAGTTTGGGTTCAAAACTTACCAGGTGCATGTCTAATGTCCAGCAAGAAAAAAGAAAAAAAGGTTCCACATATTTCAGAATGAGCCTTGGATCCACCGCAGCACTGTCTTCTTGTTCTTGACAAAATTTTCTTGCATTTGCTATTATGTCTGATGTTTCCTGCTATCTAGTCTAGATTGTAGCTTGAGAATGATTGCTGTCTACTATTTCCCAAAAAGATTACTGTCTTCTGATTAAGTGCAAAACCAAGCCCCTTGTGCTATTGAACAGTAATAAATGATATTAGCTGGTGCTTGTGTGGTATTCTTGTGAAATTTGTAATTATATATATGGGTTTGTAGGACACAGAGATCATAGAACAGATTGACCGAGATGTGAAGCGCACCCATCCAGACATGCACTTTTTCTCTGGCGACTTGCCTTTTGCAAAATCTAATCAGGTATGTTCTCCATTTTTGTTTTAAAATTTAATGTATGTGCGCATAACCTTTTGACTATGATGAGTATAAGGAGTTGTACTGACTTATATGCCTCACATTTTCAGGAGGCTTTAAAGAACATATTAATTGTTTTTGCAAAGTTGAATCCGGGTATAAGATATGTTCAGGGGATGAATGAAATTCTGGCTCCTTTATTCTATGTATTCAGAAATGACCCTGATGAGGAATATGCCGTAAGTACATGTCAATTTATTTGTTTTGTTTTGTTCTGTTTTTTAGGATGATGCCTCTGTTTTGTCTTTATAGTATCTTGTTTGTGTTTGAACTGTAATCTACTTCTATAGTCTGTCAAACTGAATTTAAGGTTATGAATTTAGGTAATCAGCAATAGTAGTTGGATGCTCATGCGCTGCTGCACTTTATTGTTTCCACTGTAATTTCTTGGGATTGAGGCCATACAAATAGGATCTCACTAGGTACCTAATTGCTTAATTCAGTTGAGTGTTTAATAAATGTTTTTAATAAACATTTCATTTCCTCTAGATATTTGCTTTCTAGGATTTAAGTGTTGTATTACCGCTTTAAGTTTCCAGATTGGCAAGCATTTGATATCAGAATATTAGGCTGTCTTTTATTCTATAGCTACTGTTGCTTTGTCCCAGAAAAGCATATTCCCATAAAAAGGGTGAGCTTTTTTGTCTAAGTTTTGATTGCTTATGGTTTAGCTACTTCTTAGTTCTTTCTGCTCTTACGGAAGAGGTGCTTCTTCTGCTCTGGTAGAAAAGGTGCATAAGAACCTACAGTTGGCTACAGAAAATCTTATTTTGCAAACAATTTTTTCTAGGCCCATGGTTTTCAGCATTGACCAAATTTCTTCCCTACTGTAGGTCATTGGAATTTTGCTTTCTTCCGTGAATTTGATTTTACATCTCAAAATATGTATAAATTGAACATTTCATGCCCCTCCAATTGCTGACTTCACTGGATTAGCCAATATAACATTTCATATTTAAAAACAAACATTTTGGAGAAGATTTTGCTATTTAACTACTCACTATTTTTTCTTTTATTTAATAGTGCTGTTTTTGTTATTATTATTATTATTATTATTATTATTATTGTTATTGTTATTATGATCTCTGGTATTTTGGTTTTTTAAATGTTTATTACAAATCGATTCATTGTTATTTTCTTCCTTTCTACCTCTAGTAGGTTACAAAATTTGGTGCTTCTCTAAAAGCCATGTTGTAGAGTCTAGAGTTGCACAGCCTTTTGGTGCTATTTCTCTTTTCGATATGTAATGAACAAGTTATTAGAAATTGAAAGGACGTCGCCCTAGTACACACAATTTATGCAAGATAAAAACCTCTTTCAACAATTTTTGTTACTTGTTCCAGAAGGGTAATTATAAATAAATAATAATAATAATAGTAATAGTAATAGTAATAGTAATAGTAAGAGTAATAACTGGGAACTAGCATCCATTTTCTTCCTGTTTACCTTCTCTGCTGCCTTGTAACCCCTTGTATCTTTGTTCATGGTTTCAACCATGTTCTTGAGTTTTCCTCTAGCATTGTTATTGACCTATGTAGATTTGCACTTGTATTAGTTGTGAGATTTAATATCTTATAGCTTTAAAATTATCCATATTAAGATCTATGCCTCAACAAAATGCTTTCGGACATTCTCCAAATCCTTAGAATATTGAAATGGAAGAAATTGATCTTCAAACCAAAGAATTAAACTAAGTTTAACACTAGATTTAAAGATAAAAATAAGACTTGCATTGTGTGTAAAGCACCATATTTTTCTGGTATGATGAGAATCACTTGCTAATGCCAATATGTGCTTGCCCCAGTAACTATTAACAGCATGATCACAACATGGAGAAATCATGTGTCCTACCTTTTGTGGTCTTTCTACATCTATAGAGAAACCTCAGACACTGTTTAGACTTTTTGTTTAATCTTTTGAGTCAATCCAAGAAAAGAATGGTTTAGTAGGGACAACGGTTTTGACAGAGGAAATCAGTATTAAAATTTTAATTTTTCAGTCCATCTTAAGGGTCAGTTACGGCCTTTGGCTATGAAATGGGGTTAGCACTCACCGATCCCTTAGACCTCTAATGAACGTGGGATCCGATCCAATTGCTCTAGACAATGGCCAAAGAATTTACTGTATTTGTCACCTTCGAAATCAGAATCAGATTTGTTTCTGATTCAATGTTGGTCTGAAATCCTTTTTTTTGGCGAGAAATCCTAGTGATTAAGATATTGCATCCGTTAACTTTCCTTGGAAAGGCATTTGGAAGGTCAAGGCACCTCGGCGTGTTTCTTTCTTTGTGTGGACTACAGCTTGGGATAAGATTCTTATGGGTGATAATTTGTGGAATAGGGGTTTTGATATTGTTGACTGGTGCATTATGTGTCGCTGTTGTGGGGAGACAGTAGATCATTTGTTGCTTCACTGTGAGAAGGCTCATCGGTGGTGGAGCTTTGTCTTTAGATCCTTTGGGATTTCTTGGGTATTACCAGGTTCGGTTGCAGATTTACTTTTTGACTGGTGGAATTGGTTGGGGAAGTACTCATCTAACATTTGGAATTTAGTCCCTTCGTGTCTAATGTGGTGTATTTGGAAGGAACGTTGTCGGCAGACTTTTGAGGACATGGATAGATCTGATGACTAGTTGCTTGCCTCTTTTTGTGGTTCTCTTTTTGATTGATCTAAGGCTTGGAGACTCACATCTAGTGATTCTATTCCTATGTTCCTTAGCTCTCTCCTTTGTAATTAATTTTCTTTGTTTTTTTTTTCCTCCTTTTTGTACTTCTAGTTTTGCTTTATGCTTTTTTTATATAGAGCAGTTTTTTGAATATACATCTTTCTTATCAAAAAAAAAGAAAAAGTTTTGAATAATGTAATTTCCATCTATAGCTATCATGTTACCAATATATGCCTTTTAGTTTCATTTTTCATTTCTTTTCCTAATTTGTAAGTTATGCAGGCCTCTGCTGAAGCAGACACGTTCTTTTGTTTTGTTGAGTTATTGAGTGGATTCCGGGATCACTTCTGTCAGCAACTTGACAATAGTGTAGTGGGAATCCGTTCCACAATAACAAAGTTGTCACAGCTTCTTAAGGAACATGATGAGGAACTGTGGCGTCATCTTGAGGTCACAACCAAAGTAAGACAAGATTCTAACTTATAAATTTTTTGTTGCTTTTAGTTCCCTTATCGTACCATCTCTTTTTCTGTTAGAGAACTGGGTGGTTCTTGATCCAAGCATCCCAATTCAGAAAACTCCCTGGGTACCTTCTAGCTTAAACATATCTCTTGATGGGATAATGGCTCCATTCTGAGTGCAATACTAAATATAAGATTCATACTGAAGAAAAAGCTAAAAGTAAATATGTTATAAATTAATACCTGTTGCCTGTTGGTGACGTGCTGGGTGCTGAAGAAAAGAAGTAATGCAAATTCTTGGTTGTAAGGTGTCCAACCTACTAGTGAAATATTTAGGTCCAAAAATCCAATATATTCTAAATTAGTACCTTTTGGTGACATGCTGAGTGCGAAAGAAAAGAAGTAACACAAAATCTTGGTTGTAAGGTGTCCCATCTTCCAAATCAAGGTAATATGGGATAGTTTATTGAAACTATGGAAGCTGGAAGAAGCTTTATTTATGCAATGGAGGTAGAATTATGTTGATTAAAAGCACTATCTAGCCTACTAACCTTCTTTTTAATGCTCTTTCCCCTTTGCCTGTCAGCTTTGGTAAAATACTTGAGAGATTTTCTTTGGGGTGGCATTGATAATGACTTCAATTTTCAATTTGTTAAACATGCCTTGTCAGTGAAATGTTATGGTGTTATGCAGTGGAAAGAGATGTTCTTTGGAGAAGGGTGATGAAAAAAAAGTACAGTGGTTCATGGGAGCTTGAACTGGTCAAATTTTCATTGGAACCTAAGCTTTTTTAGAGTGGTACAAGACTGGAAGATTCAATCCTCAGTTTGCTTTCGTGATATACTTTATACTACTAAAGTTGGGTGGGAGGGAGAGGATAAACTTATTTGGGTACTTTCTATAACCATGGTTTTGGAAGTTAAAACTTTTGTAAGAAATTGGAGGGTGGTGATTCTTTTCCTTGAGGAAGTAATTGGAAGGTTTAAATCTCTAGTAAGAGTGGTTTAAAAAAAAAATGATAACAATAATAATAATAATAATAATAATAATAATAATAATAATAATAACTATAATTATTAGTTACCAATCTCCTCCATAATTCTATAACTATCAGAAAATGGTAGCCAGACCTCCATAGTTTATAAAATATTGTTAACTGTAGCTTATTAATCAATTTCTATTAAGCACCTTTCTGTTTTGTAATAAAATGACAGGTCAACCCCCAATTTTATGCATTTCGGTGGATTACTCTTCTCTTGACTCAGGAATTCAATTTTGCGGACAGTCTTCACATTTGGGACACACTCCTAAGCGACCTTGATGGTCCTCTGGTAGGATTATGTTTCTTTCTGGCATTATTCTATTTGACATTCTTTGACTGTAGAAAATATGGAAATCTTTTGTAGCTGAAGAGCAGAGAAAGAGAGAAAGCTGGATGGTTTTAAATAACCCAAGCATTCCATTTCCCTTGAGCTGTGCTAGGGAATCAATTTAGCACACAATGTCTTTTTCTAATAATAATAATAATAATAATAATAATAGTAATAAACTCATGCATTGGACAGTTTGAAGTTTGAACTGACAATGTCACCCATCACTCCCTACGTATGGGGTGGAAGTACCACTAGACCCAAAGGCCTTCGGCAAGTAGCACACAATGTGAATGTTATTTACCCGTATCACTAATGATTTAGCAATCAAACTTTATGGGTTTCAAATCTTGTGATCCACAAAACTAAAAGACGCTTTTTCATAGGTTCCATGTAAATGCTTTTGGATGATGTATATTGTGCCATTAACTGAAAAACAGGTTTAAAAGTACCAACATGGTTACTATACTAAATCTATGTTTGCAGGAAACCCTTCTTCGGGTATGCTGTGCTATGCTGATACTCATCCGGAGGCGCCTTCTAGCTGGTGATTTCACTTCTAATCTCAAACTGCTCCAAAACTATCCCCCAACAAACATCAGTCATTTGCTCTATGTTGCCAACAAGCTGCGTGTACAATCCTTGGGCTAATTTTCTGAGCCACACTTTTTTCCTCTGTCCTCCCTCATTTTTGTGTTCCAAAATTTAATGTTTGTAAATTATTGGATGTAAATCTGGATTGAAAATAATAACTGATAGGCAGGAGTTTTTTTTTTTTTTTTTTTTTTTTTTTGGGAACTCAAATTCATTGTTTACCTTTATGTAACAGGCATGTGTAATTTTCCATCTTGCTACCCCCTCCTAATTCTAGATTTGATTAGGTGGTTGACCAAGAACATTTGTTAATTGTCATATTTTTCGTTTGATGTCTTTTTGATTCAAGATATTGTCAGTTGAGTTTACAGTTTACTTTTTCAGAATTGCATGCCAGTAAACCTTAGGCATTAAATGAATCCTTCCCCCATCTTGCCCCTTTGAATTTGGCTCAAGTCTTTTTCCAAGAAAGAACTAGGAACATGCCAGACGAGCCAAAATTGTGCAACCTGTACTAACAAGATGGTCAATCTCAGATCTAACAGATTTGGTGGTGACTGCTGGCTCCTTCAAGTTGGAGCGAAACATAAAAAATCATAATCGAAATTGAAAAAGGCAACTGAAAAAATGGAAAAAAGCCACAAATCATTGCGTGCGTTTCAAAATTTTATTTATTTATTTATTTACTTTTCAGTTCATTCGATACATAATTTATTTGATATTCACAAAAGAGAAAAACAAAATCTACTTATTTTTTTTTAAAAAATCTATATTTGATGATTGATGCCATTTAAAATAAGAAATGGATCCACACACAGAAAATAGAGTGACCATCTTGACAGATTTCACAACACGGACGCGTAGGGACAAGTATAAGTTGAATGTGGATGGGGCTCTTTTCTCAAGATTGGCTTCATCAAATGAGGAACATCCCCTGCTGAAATTCACATTCGAATTAGAAATAATCTCAAACCATTTAATAATATTAATGTGCCATCCGCAAAAAGAGGATGCAACACCATCAACAACATGTAAAAGTTCCACTTAAAAAACCCAAGATATAACCATCTTTTACCGATTTTCATTGGTTATAATGAATCCCCTTGTGAAGATGCAAAACAAAATCCACCTCCTCCATTTCGCCGAAAATCCACATCACCCAAAAAGATATATAAGGAAATCCCAATTGACATAATCATAAGTTTTTTTCACGTCTAACTTACAAAATACCCTTGACTTACCTGTCTTCAATCTGCTAGCCAAACACTCATTAGCAATAAGCGAAGAGTCTAAAACATGTCTTTCCTTCACAAAAGTATTCTTTGACAATAATAATTTTATAGACCCCACCCACTAAAGCTAGTTGGCCTAAACTCCATCATATCCACAACATTTGACTTTTTTGGAATAAGAGCAATGAATGTTGCGTTAAGGCTTTTCTCAAATTTACCTTGTGCATATAAATATTGAAACAGCATTATTATTATGAGAAATACTTCAGCAAGTTTGGAAGAAAACCATAGGAAAACCATTCAGCCTTATAGCGCCTTATCTCCATTAAAATATTGTATCACACCAAGAACTTCTTAATCAAACAAATCTATCCAACCAATCTGCATTTTCCTCAAAATTCCATGAAAACACTAAGCCTACCAACCAGGGTCTTTGACTACCATCCTCAAAATATAGATGCTTGTAAAATTGAAAAATATAATTAGACATGGTTTTAGGATCCCTGGTCAACTCCTCATCCACCAAAAGACTGATAATGTCGTTAAACCTTTTATGAGAGTTAGCTACCAATGAAAGAACATCGTGTTTTTGTGCTTCTCTTAATCACAGAGCCCTAAACTTTTGTCTCCAACTAATTTCCTCCAAAAGGGTAGTCCTTTTAAGCTCTAATCGAATCTAATCCTTCTCTTATCATCTTGTGTAAGTTGATGACTATTTCTAAAGTATCTAGCTTAGTAAGATCATCTCATAGCCATAACTTCTCTTTCTTTATCTCCACTTTCCTACATTCTTCGTTATTCCATTTCTTTAGATCCAATTTCATATCTTTAAGTTTATTAGCCAATTTTTACCTCGAGGTCCCTAGAAATAGTATGACTACCACCATGATTTCACCTTATCAACAAATCCCTCAGCCTTAAGCCACATATTTTCGAATCTAAAATGTCTACAACCTCTTTAGAGATTATCACAATCTAACATAAGCGAGAAGTGGTCTGAAGTAATTTACGCAATATTATTTGGAAAAATATTAGGGAAATAGTCCTCCCAATCTCTAGATGCTAGTAACCAATCAATTCTTGACATTGAGGCCAAATTATACCAAGTAAACTATCCCCCTTCCATGGGAAAATCCACCAATCAAAGAACTAAAATGAAATCCGAAAACTCATGCATTGCGTTGGTGAAATTCTGTGCGCCTAGATGCTCCATGGGGAACCTATACAAATTATAATATATAAAGTCGAAACGTTTGACTTTTTGTTTACTACTTCTCATTGCGCCTTGTGGTTACACAACTTTGTGCCACATATACATTTAAAAACACCGAAAAGTTGTGCCTTTTGAAAATGTGCCTTTTGAACGAAAATGTGCACATTGACCAAAAATGTGCATATTGACCGAAAATGTGCCTATTGAATAAAAAAAATGTTTATTGATTGAAAAGGTGCCTATTGAATGCAAAGTTGTCTATTGACCGAAAATGTGCATATTGAATGAAAATGTGTCTGTTGAAGAGTCATAATCATTTGGGTATAAATAGTGGTTCATATTCATTTGGTAACTTCTTCTCAATTTCTTTTCTTTCATCTTTCTTAGAAAGACAAGAAACCTATGGATATTCTTCAAAATTGCTATTTGTAAGTCGAGTTTTTTTGTTAAATAGTGAAAAGATTTAGGAATCAAGCCATACCAACGGTAGAAACAATAATACTGAACGATTTCTTAACATGTTTTGTGATTGTTGCATGATTGCATTAAGTTCTGTGGCTATTGCAATTGCTGACTATTTATGTCATATTAAAAAAAAAAAAACAAAATCAACAAGTAATCATAGGAGTTTTCTAAATGAAAGTCAGACCAATCAACAAGTAAAGTATTGAATTCATTCCAACAACATCACAGCCAAACCAAATTAGAAAAACAAATACTGTCTAACTCAAAAAGTAACCGATTTTATGTTATAACCGCTAACATTATCTAAAAATCAAGTATGTTACTGAACTGAATAGAATGACAGAAATACAAAGTAAAAAAACAAGAATATAAACACAGGCCATCCATATGTAAATGTATGCTAACGGTACAGAGTGTGATAAATGTTTAAGAGTCTTCCCCTAACATCACAACCCTATATTATAGGAGAAAGCAAGTATTCACAAAGTTTCAAACGTGGGTTAAACTATCATATTCATATCACCATCTCAAAGTCACAGATCAAACCCTAACTTTGCAAACACGTGAAAGCAATAACATCTCTAAATCAATAAATTGATTACAAACTTAAAAAACAATTTTCTTTTAAAAAATATATTTGTACATATAAAAATATAAATAAATAAACTCACCTTTATTTGTCACCGTCTCTCTTTTTCTATCTATGCTACTGCGTTGTAGTATTTTTTAGGTTTTGATCAAAGGCTAAAATATATATATATATATATTTATATAAAATATAAACTGAAACGTTTGACTTTTTGTTAACTACTTCTCATTGCGCCAAGTGGTTACATAAATTGATGCATGTATACATTTAAAAACACCAAACAGTAATGCATTTTCATTTTTCAATAGGTACCTTTTTGGTCAATATAGATTTTTTCATTCAATAGGTATATTTTCGGTCAATTGATATATTTTCATTCAATAAGCACATTTTCGGTCAATAGGCACATTTTCATTCAATATGCACCTTTTCGGCCATAGGCACATTTTCATTCAATAGGAACCTTTTCGGTCAATAAGCACCTTTTGGTATATCCAATATGAAAGATTACCTTTCAATAGACACCTTTTAGTATATCAAATTTGAAGGGTTATGACCTTTCAATATGTACCTTTTGGCATATATATTACAACAAATCTTATATACCTAATCTAGAGATGCAACATTCTGCCTCTTATTTCTTCCCACAAAAAATTAATAAATAAAACAACATTGCTTTATTTTGCCTAACTAATAAGTTTTGTTCTATTTCTTTCAATATATATATATATATATATTTTAAATTTCATGCTTTTTTGCTTACTACTGCAACTAAAAAATAAATGCTTTTTTTTTTCCCCTGAAACTCATTCAATAGCTATTTTCGTGTATCGCACGGGTTAGCGACTAGTATATATATAAAATCGAAGCCTTTGACTTTTGGTTGACCTTTCCACAATTTTCCACATCAGCATTTTTTATTTATATTTTTTAATTTGATTTAGGACTTTTAAGATGTATTCAAACGCAAATACCTCCTCTCTCATACAGTTTTCTATTTTATTTTGGACTCTTCCTTCTCTCCTTCTCTAATTCTCCGGTCACTACATCACTATTAGGATTTTTTAATTATATTCTTACTGTGTTCTTTACGCAAACACCTCCTCTCTTATTTGGTTTTCTAAATTTTTTTTTTACTCTTCCTTCTCTCATTCTCTAATTCCCCGGTCACTAGATCACTATTAGGGTTTTTTAATTATAGTTTTATTGTGTTTTTGTTAATAAGAATTGTCAATTTTTTCTGTTATGTAGTCATATGTTTTTTATTTTTATTTTTTATTTGCAGCTTTTTGAGGCATTGCACAAACGGCATGAAAATAGCTATTAATGCATTGTAATCTGAAACAAAACGTTCTACAGATTTGTCAAGATGGTATGGAATAATCAATAAAGTTCATATCTACCATGCTTGAATATAAGATTGCTTTATTTTTGCACTTTCTTATGGTGTTTTGCTTAGCTTTTACTTTTTTGTATGGTGTGGCAAAAGAAATTATTTGACTGATATTTGGTTTCTATGGTTACCAAGCATCTTAATAAGGGCATCGATGGTGCAAATATTTGTTTTGCACCCAGCAATGTATCAAAATCCTTTACTCTTTCTTTTGGGTTTTTAGAAGTTTTAACATCTAAATTTTGGGTTCATATTTTGCAATATATAATCATGGATTATTCTTTTGGATTATTCTTTTGAGGTAACTCATCTTTCTCTTATATTTTTTCTATTATGCAATCATATGTTTTTTTGCCGATTCTTCAAATTTTTAAGCCTTTAAGAAGCTTAACAACTTAATTTTTTGATTCAATTTTTGCAATATTATATATATTTTTTTCTATTATGTAGTCATATGTTTTTTTTGTTTTGTTTCAATAATTTCTAGGCACTAAATCTTCTGATTCTTTACTCTTTCTTTTGGCTTTTTAGAAGTTTTAACATCTAAATTTTGGGTTCATATTTTGCAATATATGAAATTGTCTTGACAAATTTCAATTGCTATAGTCATGCATTATTCTTTTGAGGTAACCTATTTTTCTCTTATATATTTTTTATTATGTAGTCATATATTTTGCCTTACCGTTTGAATTAATGTGATACGCCTTTTTGTTGTTGTTCTTATACGTGTTAAAATATTAACTATTGCCTATAACACTAAATTAGCTTTTCAAATTCTCAAAAAAAAAAAAAAAAAAATCTTTTCTAAAACCTATTGCTCTAGATTAATGACTCTTTCTGAGTGTCAGTGCCATTTCTGAGTGAAATTAATTACTGTTTTCTATGTAAAAACTTCAATAGTTTTTATTTTCTTATTTTTGGGGGTTTTTTGTTGCATTTTATATGGCAAGAAAAAACATAGGATTTTGCAAACAAATTGAGCAATGGGAGAGATTATATTATATTTAAAAAATGATTGAGACCTTAATTTTCATTAAAGAAAGGATGCCATTGATAATAGACATGGCATGCCTAACATTATTGGTGTTAGTATTTTTTTTCACTCTTAAAATTGTAACTTATTTTTTCAAGTGATCATAACTCTATGCAAATTTAAAATTTAAAATTTTTGTTCAACTAATCCATGCATTGCACGGGTTAGTGACTAGTATATATTAATAGCCAAAGTAGAGAGAAAATTCAATTAAATTCTAAATTAGAGTCTAATTTTGTGCCGCGTGTCTCATCTAATTTTTCAATTTTTGTGTTAAGTGAATTATTAGGTGCAAAAATCAAAGAGTCTAAATTCAATTAGATTTTAAATTGAATTTTAATTGGAGTTCAATTTTGCGTCATGTGTCCCATATAATTTTTAATTTTTGTGGTAAGTGAATTATTGAGTGCAAAAATCGAAGAATCTAGATCCAATTAGATTCTAAATCATATACATACATATATATATATATATATATATATATATATATATATATATATATATGAGAAGCCATTACATATTTTAAGCCATGAATTTCTAAAACATGTAATGGCTTCTCATTAAATGTACCAGTGCATATGCACGGGATTACACATTAGTTGTTATAATTAGTGCCCTAAAATCCAATTGTATGATTTTTATCTTATTAATAAAAGTGTTTTATTTTCTGAGACAATATAATATGAAATTTGGATATTATGTGTTGTAGTCTAGGAGATGCATTGTATGTGATATAGGTGTGGGAATGAGATTCTCATATAGAAAATCTAAATCACAATTTATTGTAACCTCATAAATTTTAGTTCATAGTTTGTGATGAGATTAGGTATCTCATTAGATAAGACTATAATATATCAATTATGATGATATATCTTAATTATTGAAGTGAATACTTCTAATTGATATGTTGAAGTATTTGGAATACATCGAACTAGGTTGTGAGATGATTTTAACTACTGTCATTTGAAAAAAAATAATCTCATAGATACTATAAGCATCAACTCTTAATCTTCAGAGGGTGACCCCAAACATGAAATGTGGGTTGCTTTGATGTATGCCAGAATGATATCTTGATACGTTGGGTAATTGCTTGTAACATTGTGGGAACACTATTCCTTAAGATGAAATTCATAATCTTGATAAGAGATATGAAACTTTCTCTGAAGATAGATTTAATGGGAATTGATTGTTTAAAGTATTGGGCCTAACTATTTTAGTAAGTAGATACCAAAGTTTATATTTCATGAAATTAGATTTTTTGAATATAAGAATAATCAAGATTTTAAATTAAGAACTCAAGGACTTGATTTAGTGTCAATAAAGTAACAATAATTTATGACTTTATTTCATTATGGATGATTTCATGGAGTTTTTTTTTTTTTTTTTTTTTTTTTTGGAGAGATAATTACAATATGTTGCTAACCCCGCAGGTAGAACCCTTTCCCCCTAGACCCCCAAGCACTTTGTGCATGAAGAGGTATTAATTCAACTACAAGGCCCTGGAAGTTAGGGTTTTATTGTCACGTTTTGATTCCCACCTCAAACTATACAAGCTAAAGCCCTTATTGGACTAGCTAGCTTTTACTCTTGCTAAGCACATCAAGGGTCACACACATAAAAGAGTGAAAATTTGAGAAAACCCTAATTGAATGAAGTAGGTTTGGTGAGAGACTAAACATCTAGGGAAAAAAAAGATGTTTTCTCTATCTTTCTTTGCATCGCACAGTTAGGGTTTGGTTCTCAACAATAAGATCTCACACTCTTGGCTAAGCAAATATTCATTAAGGTGAAGATCAAGGAGGTTTCAAGAGGATCAAGTTGTTGGATTTTTTCAAGAAGTAATTTGAAACCAAAATGTTAGATCTAGGGTATCAAGGTAAGTTTTCTTTTGAACCCTATTTTCATATTCATAAGGAGCATGTGTTTATACATCATATGGATTATATTTGTACTATTTTTCGTTGCGTATTTCATGTATGAAATGCATGTGTTTTCCCAACACTTAAAGTCCAAACAACTCCAACTACAACAGTCGACACTCCCTATCTTCATTTGGTCCATTTACCCTCGTGAATGCCTATTTGAAGTGGTGAACCACATTTTTGAATCTACAAGGAACTAAAAGCTACCCATCTATCTCCTTTAGTTTCTCCACTATCCTTTTGTCCCACATTAGTATAATATCACTAGAGCTCTAACAAACCCTAAATAAAGCCAATCCACATGAAGCCAACCCCATAAACTCCTTACCACCCTTCTAGTAATTAATTCCATCTTTGTATCTTGAAAAAAAAATAATGTTACTCTTTCCAAGTCTTGATCAAATTCCTAATGCGGAGCCTTTTATCCCTCTAATTCAATCCCCTCACATTAAGAAATCTTAAGATTCCTTAAGACACCATCAATGCCCACTCCCTACTAACACTTATTTGTTTAGCTGATCTTGACTCATAATTAATAGAAATAAGCAAATTCATCAACTCCTAGCTACCCTTCACCCTTACCTTTATCAATTTCTTTTGAGCACTACCTTCTACTACCCACTGTATTCTCTTGGCTTCTATGACCTTGAGTAAGCCCATAACATCCACTTTGAATCTTGCATAAGAGGTACCTGAAAATTTTCAATTCCTTTAAACCTTCTCGAGACCAAACTGAGATATGAGTATTCTCCCTTGCATTACTTACCAAAACTCCTTCCCTTACCCACCCGAAAACCCCATATCCTTCAAAGGGTTTGAAGTGGCCAAAGTCTCCACAAATATCGAGTCTTCTTCTTCCCCAGAACAAATCATGTCCACCCCACTCCCTATGAACTCCCCTTCAACCCAAGGTACTTGGACCAAGTCACATTAATCTTCTTCAACCCATTCATCCACCCTTTGCACAAGCTCTTTACCTTTCATGATCACCACACTCTCAAGACCTTTTATATCAGACTTACTTGTGACCAACAGGTACTCTAGAGGCCAAGAGATGAGACACGATAGATTCATTGATGGCCAAAGCCTCAACTAGTGGCCTAGAGACCTCCATCACAACTACAACTTGCCTACCGCCACAAAATTTGATAACCCATTCTCTAGAATTCCACCATGACTTTTACCATATTATTGTTGATATGTTGCGAGGGTGAGTGCCTATCTTGTTTCTCATATGAGTTGGTGAAAGAAGTATTAAATATTGATACTGGAAAAGGGGGTGAGGGGGGTGGAAGAAGAACACAAGATAAAACTCACACACTAATATAAGAAGCTCAGCACCAAGGGAAAAACCTAGGAATATAGGGCTAACACACTCACCACTCAATGTACTACCCGAAGAGATACATAGTATAACATAAATAATTTCTAAATAATCACTCTCATAATCCACCCATTCCAATTATATTAACATCTATATTTAGTGTTCAAATCAACCCTCTGAACATAGCAGAACTAAATAGAATTAAACGACTGCAAGATTTCCAAGACATAGAAAATAAGAATGCAATTTAATGATCTAGTATTTCTCACAATCAGCATACTTTAAGATTGACTAAGTGTCCATTTGGCAAAGATTATTTTTGCCAACTTATTTTACTATTCAGCTTATTTTTGCTACTATTCATGAGTCCCACTGCAATTTTTGGTACTATTTATGGGTTCCACTATACTATTTTAGCTAACTTTTACCTTTATTTACAGTAATTTCAGCAAAAAGTTTTCAGTTTCAGCAAAATAAGCGAATCCCAAACAGACCCTAAATAAATGTCGTAAGACCAGCCTTAATGAGCTTTGACTAGTATGACCGGCTATGGATAAATTCTATATTTGGGCCTCCAAATCCAAACCATAGGTTTTTCCTATTTAGGCTTGTAAGACAACAAGGGTTGTTGGGTCTGTTGGCTCTTTATTGGACACTCTTGTGTCAAATATATCAAGTTTATGAGGCTCTAAATCATTAGTCACGAGTTTACAAGGCTCCAATTATATTGTGTTTCTCAAGGCAGGTGGTGGTTAACTCACATCTCACTTGCTGTGTTTGGCAGTTCTGTGTGACTTTTGGTACAACCTCCAAGATTTTAGCCTTTCATTTTGCATCACCATCCTCCACACTCCACCTTGTTCCTGCAAGCATCACCATTTAAGGTTTTCGTTCCCATTTTTTCGACCACACTTTCATATTCTCCCTTTAATTTTGATTGATCCAACCTTGTTTTTGTGGTGACATTTAGCTATAGTACTCTCCACAACTCGAATACAAAATTCATGTCAACCACTACTTTACTGCCCTTCCGGAATAATGATATGATGATAGACCCCTACCAACGACCTATATAGATTTCCATCACCGATTGGAAATTCCCATTGGTGTTAGAACAACATTAGATAAAGAACACAATATCTCGGTCTCTTAGCGAGCGCTCGGGGTAGTTTTTTGAGACCAGATCCTCAATGTTTGACATCATATTATTAGCACTCCCCTTGATCTCTCATAGTCTCAAAATGACGTCAACCCCCCTTCCTCCACCGAAAGCTCAAGGGATCTTGATTAAATGAAAAAGAAATTAAACTCACCCATGATGAGAGATGGAACCGAGCTTCACACAATAGACCTCCAATTTTTTCCGTACTTAACAGCAGTGAGCACTTTGCATCGCTCGGGTTAACTTCATTACCAACATCACGCATCTAATCATATGTACCCTTTTTAATATAATATACATTAAACTAACTAATAAAGATTTGACAAAATGTGATAGGAGTATTTCTGGCAGAGGATTAAAACCCCCAGATATGTCATTCTAGGGGAACGACGACGCTCGCATACCCGTCAACTCCACGTAACCCGACAGGAGTCCTAGGCCGACGACTTGACCATTTGATGACCCCTCGAATGGTGCTTGACGGGAAACCCTTTAGGGGCCGACGAGGAGGGGTAACTGAAGAATTAGTAGACAGGCTCATAGCTCGGACAGAGAGGCAGGGCGACGGATGGACTCCTTAAGGTAGAAGGATCCAAGATAGACGGATCTAAGGTAGACGGTTTGTTTGAGGCCACGTGGCACCTACGTGGCATGGGTCGTCTCCAAGAATCCTAGTATGGAAATATCTTACATTCTACGCCCAACCATAATCAGAGGAATCCCTACAAGGAAAGGATCCCATAAAATACGAAGCAATTAATGAGGATCTTCTCTACAAGAAAATACCTTCTCCGCTAAGAAATGGAGGTCAGCTATATACTACTATAAAAACCCCCAAAGCCCTCATAGGTTAAGGTACGCGTAATTTTCCTAGATCTGGCACTTTAGAGTTGTAGAAATTCTCTCGAACTTAACCTTTGGAGGGTATTTGGCCGGTACCATACCGGTACTCTCTGTAGGGTCTTCTTTGTTTCTGTTTCACAGGTTTTGTCAAAGAGCACGTGAGGGTTGTACGACTCACTGATGATTTTTGGCATCATCAGTTGGCATCGTCTGTGGGAAATCCGATAGTAGCCATATTACTGCTTCCCAGACAAAGAGTTGTATGGTACTCACATGCTCGATGGCAACCAATTGATCAAGGAGAGGAACCACGCATTACTGCCCTCGAAAGGCAGGTACAAACCTTAGCCGCAGCTGTGGAACGCCTCACTAAGCCAAACCACGACCTAGAAGAATAGCTATGCCAAAGGAACGCTGGGCCCAACAATCACGGAGAGGAGCAAGAGGGTACCAGCCCTCAGCACACTGCTGAACGGAGGGACTGAGAAGGACCGGAAGGCGGCAATGCCCTGAGCAGACAAGAGCGACAAGACACCAGCCGTCCATCCATCGCAGATACGGCACTGCCGCATATGGTTGCAGAGATGCAGATGATTAAGGAGAGGATGGACTTCATGATGAATGCCCTCAAGAGACGAGTGTCAAACGATCTTGACGAGTTGGTCCATAGGATGGACTCGCCCTTTACGGCACTCGTCACTTCGTTCCCCCTTCCAGTAAAGTTCTGTATGCCATAGATAGAAGCCTATGACGGGTCTAAGGATCCCTTGGATCACTTGGAGTCATTTAAAACCCTCATGCACTTGTAGCGTGTTCCGGATGAGATTATATGCCGAGCTTTCCCAACTACGTTGAAAGGTCCTGCTAGGGTGTGGTTTAGCAGATTGACACTTAACTCCGTCGGTACCTTCAAAGAGCTAAGTACGCAGTTTGTGTCACACTTTATAGGGGAACACAGGTACAAGAAATCCACTGCGTGCCTGATGAGCATCAAACAACGAGAAGACGAGACGCTGAGGTCATACAGAGCATGCTTCAACAAAGAAGCCCTCTCGATAGATGAAGCTGATGACAAGATACTGGTTGTTGCATTTACCAATGGCTTGCGGAAGGGGAAGTTTTTGTTCTCCTTATACAAAAATGACCTAAAGACCATGTTAGATGTGCTTTATCAAGCCACTAAGTACATGAACGCAGAAGATGCACTACTGGCTTAAGAGGAAAGACCCAAGAATAAGGATAGGCAGGAAGATGCCCGGCAGGATAGAGGACAGAAGACGACTAGAACCAGAGACCAACGGAAGGATAGGCGCTCCAAACTGCCAACTGGAAGGTTTGCGAATTTCACCCCGTTGGCTGCCCCGATCGATCAGGTCCTGATGCAGATCAAGGACAATACGACCTTGACGTGGCCTGGCAAGTTGAAGGGGATCCTAATAATAGGTCCAGAGACAAGTATTGTCGTTTTCATCATGATCACGATCACGACACATCTGAATGCTATGACTTGAAGCAATAGATCGAGGCCCTCATCAGGTAGGGGAAGCTACAACGGTTCATCAACAAAGAAAGAACAGACCCACCGTAGGAACAGGCAGGTAGGAGGGATAACGAGCACCCCAGGCCACCCTTAGGGGACATAAGGATGATAGTAGGGGGCACCACAACATCTAGCTTGTCTAGGAAGGCACGCAAAACTTACCTTAGGATGGTTCAGAACGTCTAGCTGACGGGTTTCATTCCAAAGATAGCACGGGTGGATAAACCCATAGTTGGGTTCTCGGAGGAAGATGCTCAACGTCTCCACACCCTTACGACAATGCTCTTGTTGTTAGCATACGGGTGGGAGATTACAACACCCACTGGGTCCTAGTTGATAATGGAAGTTCTGCTGATATCCTCTATTACCCGACGTTCCAGCAGATGAGAATAAAAAAAGAATGGCTCGACCGACCAATGCACCACTCGTCGGGTTCGAAGGAACGAAAGTGTACCCCATCGGGGCAATTACATTGCTCGTGGTGGTTGGAGATTACCCTTAACAGACCACTAAGGATGTTACTTTCCATGTCGTCAACTGCTCGTCCGCTTACAATGCCATACTGGGCCGACCTACTCTCAATTCGTGGAAGGCCGTGACTTCAACCTATCACTTGATGATCAAGTTCCCCATCGAGTACGGTGTAGGAGAGGTACATGGAGACCAAGTGGTAGCACGCGAGTGCTACATAGCGATGTTGGAGATGGACGACCACTTACAGACTATGAGCATAGAGGAGCAGCGGACGGTTGCAGAGCTCGTTGAAGGGTTAGAGGAGATACTCCTCGATAACTCTAGGCCTAAGCGAACAACCAGGATCGGCACCCTCTCCAGTTTGCCTGTTCGTCAAGAGCTCACGACATTCCTAAGAGAGAACCAAGATGTCTTCGCTTGGAGCTACGAAGACATGCCCGAGATCGACCCCTTAGTCATGGTTCATAGGTTGAATGTATCACCCTCTTTTCCCCCTATCTGTCAGAAGAAGAGAGTGTTTGCCCAAGAGCGAGACAAGGCTATAGCAGAAGAAGTCCGTAAATTGCAGGATGCAGAATTCATAAGGGAGGTATACTATCCCGATTGGTTGGCCAATGTAGTGATGGTCAAGAAAGCCAACGGAAAGTGGAGGATGTGTGTAGACTTTACGGACTTAAATAAGGCGTGCCCCAAAGATAGCTATCCACTCCTGCGGGTCGACATCCTGGTGGACTCAACAGCGAAACACTAGTTGTTGAGCTTCATGGATGCTTTTTCTAGTTACAACCAAATCAAGTTGGATGAGGCTGATTAGGAGAAGACTTCATTCATTACTAGCCAATGCCTTTTTTGTTACAAAGTGATGCCGTTCGGTCTCAAGATTGTGGGAGCAACGTATCAAAGGCTCATGAACAAGATGTTTGCACATCAGATTGGGAGGAATGTCCAAGTCTACGTGGACGACATGCTAGTGAAAATTTGACGGGAAGATCATAATTTGGAAGACCTCAAGGAGACCTTCGATACCCTTCGCTCTTATAACATGAAACTTAATCCAAGCAAATGCGCATTTAGGGTAACGGCTGGAAAATTCCTAGGGTTCATAGTGTCTCAAAAGGCATTGAAGTCAACTCAGACAAGATCTGGGCCATAATGTAGATGGCACCACCTAGGAATGTAAAAGAAGTGCAAAGTCTTAATGGCAAGGTAGTGGCACTGAACAGGTTTGTGTCAAGGGCAACAGAAAAATGCTTGCCTTTCTTCCGCACGTTGAAGAAGTCCTTCGAGTGGACGGCTGAATGTCAACAAGCATTCGAGGACTTAAAAGCATACCTCGTTTCCCCGCCGTTGCTAAGTCCTTCCAAGCCTGGGGAGGAGTTGTTTCTCTACCTGGCTGTCTCCCCAGCTGCGGTCAGTGCAGCCTTAGTCAGAGAAGAAGAAAAGGTGCAGAAGCCTGTGTACTACACTAGCCGAGCACTCCGAGGCGCAGAGGAAAGGTACCCCCCGATGGAGAAGCTAGCTTTCGCCCTAGTTACCGCAGCTCATAAACTCAAACCCTATTTTCAGGCCCACATGGTGGTTGTCTTGATAGACAAGCCCCTACGGAGAGCAATGGGTAATCTTAAAGCTGCTGGATGGATGGCGTTATGGGCAATCGAGTTGAGGAAATTCGACATACAATACTGCCCGCGCACTGCAGTGAAAGGACAGGTGGTTGCTGACTTCATCGTGGAATTCACCAATGTGGAAGGCCAGGGGTAGAAGAGCATCCTCAATGGAGTATCCATACGGATGGATCATCCAACAGGTTGGCTGACGGAGCAGGAATAGTGATTCACTCTTCGGAAGGGGACGAGATTGAGTGCATAGTTCGTCTCGACTTCCTTACAACCAACAATAAGGCGGAGTATGAATCCTTAGTGGCAGGACTAGATCTCGCCAAAGCAGCAGGAGCCACAAGTATGGTTGTTTATTGCGACTCTTAAGCGATCACAAGTCAGGTGAACAGTGACTACGAATGCAAAGGTGAACGAATGAAGAAATACCTAGAGCAAGTAAGGAAGTGGGTAGGCGACCTTCAAGCCAAGTTTGTTCAAATCCCAAGGGAAGAGAACGAGCAAGCAGACCGTCTTGCCAAGGCCGTATCAGCAGAACACATGCTCATCTCCAGTAAGGTACTTTCTTTTGTTCAGCTTTCGCCCTTAATAGATGGCGTGAGTGTGCAGGAAATAAGCTCGAAAGGCACTTGGACCACACCAATAGTTTCGTATTTGAGAGACGGCATACTACCCGACAGTAAAGAGGCCGTAAGGAAGTTGAAGGTCCAGGCAGCACGGTTCGTTCTAATAAAAGACATCCTGTATAAGAGAGGATTCTCCCGACCGTACCTAAGATGCCTAACCATCGAGGAAGCAGATTATGTCATGAGGGAAGTTCACGAAGGAATCTGCGGGAACCATTTGAGATCACGATCGTTAGTGCACAAGTTGATTCGAGCAGGATACTATTGGCCTACCATGTAGAAGGATACCTAAGCTTATGTCAAAACCTACGACAGGTGTCAAAGGTTCAGCAACATCATTAGACAGCCAACGAAAGAGCTCACTCCGATGACGGCCTCGTGGCCTTTTGCTTAATAGGGGTTGGACATCATGGGCCCATTCCCAACTACAGTAAGATAGTTAAAGTTCCTAGTGGTCGGTATCGATTACTTTACCAAATGGGTGGAAGCTGAAGCACTGGCCACCATCATGGAGAAAAACGTATGAAACTTCGTTTAGAGAAACATTGTCTGCAGGTATGGAATCCCTAGAGTCTTGGTCTCGGACTACGGAAAGCAATTCAACAATGAGTCATTCAGGGATTTTTGCTATCAATTGGGAATCAGGAACCGTTACTCCTTGCTCGCCCACCCTCAGGCCAACGAGCAAGTTGAGGTCATGAACCGATCCTTGCTCAAAATCATCAAGACTTGGCTTGAAGGGGCAAAGGGTATATGGCCAGACAATAAATCTCCTACACTTCAATTTTCAATGGATAAATTTCTATGAACACATCTTCAAAAGGACAAATCTCCTGAAAAAATCTTTAAAAGGACACATCATCAACATTCAAGATTTTATCCAAGTTCATCAATTATCAAGTAGATTAAGTGTCCATAGTTCTCATTTTTAAAAAATAATAAAACACTAGTTCTATGTCCAAAGGTTCTAGATTCTAGGGCTAGGAAATCATTGAAAAGTCCACTTCGATTAAATCATGGTCGCTAAAATTAGTGTCTTTGTTTTAAATTGACATTCGCTTTGCAAGCTCTGTCAATGAGGGGAATTCTGTAGACACTCGATTTTGCACCCATAATTTAATCTTGGAAGATGGATAAAATGACCATTTCATATACCCAAAAATCATAGTTGCATTACATGCATTAAATTATCCATTGCATATCATAAATGATCTTGAGATTCTAATGGTCGTGATGGTATGCCCGATTCCCAAATTAGACCATCGGATTGAAAAATATCACAAGATCAAGTTTGCACGGCCTGCATGCATTGTATAGGGGTGAAACCGATCACATGTGATTAATTGAAATTAATTCTAATTGGTTAAACAATTTAATTAAATAATTTTGTGATTGGTTGTTGGATTTTGCCAGAAATAAGCTTGCTTGCATGGGAATAAAATGGATAATCAGATAACAAGGGAATTGTTGATAATTAAGTCTTTTTAGAATATTTATCTATCAGATAATTATTGTTTTAAAGACCTAATTATCAAAATAAAATGGATTAATTTTAGAATACTTGTTAAAAAACACATCCAGGTACAATTTCTGACTCAAAAAATCCCTAAAAAGAGTCCAAATTAAACCAAAATTGGAGGTGGGGCTCAGCATGTGAGAGGGCTAATCGGTACTCTTGGAGTGCCGATTGGCACAACTCTGAGACCTGGCTCAGAATTACTCTGATTAAGCTAAAACATATCTATTTTGATAAGTGAACATATTTTAGAGTAAGATTAATCCTTGGAAGCCTTGGCTTTTATCTTACTCTTTTCTATAAGTGAACATATTTTAGATCTCAAAGAGGTTAAACTTCTTTGATTTCTAAAGTATTCTTTCATTGAAGGGTACATTCATGTAAGCATGTCTTTAATCTTACTCTTTTGTTTATTCTTTTCTTCCCTATCTGATATATGTGTTTTGTTCATTGCATGGTTTTCATGAATGCATGTTTGATTTTATTCATTGTCAATACAATTTTGTTCATATTTTTTAGCCATGTTCGCATGTTTAATTCGTTGTTTAATAATTGATTAACATGCCTAAGTTTAAGATTTGATTCTTCTTTAAATTTCAAGATTTGCAATAAACTACTAAAAATTTTTTTTTTTTAAAACAACAACAAAACAGATTTGTATTTTCATTAAATACAGATCTGGAAATTTTTTTTGCATACAAAACTCATCTGTATTTTCATTAAATACAGATTTAAAATTTTTTCTGTATAAAAACAGATCTGTTTTCATTAAATTTAGATCTGGAAATTTTTCTACATATAAAAACTAATTTGTATTTTCATTAAATACAGGTCTAGACCTTTTTATAATAAGAAATGGTTTTCTTCAATGTAAAATATCACCGAATATTGTGTTTCTTCTTAAATAAAAATTGCAGATTTTGAATCCTTAAAAATGAATTAATCTCAAATTTGGGAACTTCAATATGTCATGCATCATTTAATTGGGTATATAAATGGTCATTTAGAGTCTAGAAGACCAGACTCCGTTCGGGCAGAATGGGTGCCTAACACCTTCCCATTCTGTAACCTAGCACCCGAATCTAGATTTTGGTTCATAGGACAGTGTGTTAACATTTCTTTTTTTTAGATTGTAATCTAGGAAACAAAGCCTTGTAATTTTCCATTGTAATCTAGGAAACAAATGTTAGGATTAGTGCCCTTAAATTCTATTGTATGATGCTATGTATGATATTATGTATGACATGATGTATGACTTAATATTGTGATTGATAAAGTTGTTTTTATTATTATCTAAAATAGTGATAACATGAATATTTGGACATTATCATATAGTCCATGAGATGCATAGTATGTGATTTATGTGAAAAGTCACAGAAGATATAAATCAAAAGTTTTTTGTAAACTCAGAATTTTTGTTCGTAGTCGGTGATGAAATTGGGCATTTCATCTACAAAGACTATAACATATCAACTATGATGATTTGTCTTGATCATGGAAGTGGAGACTTCTAGTTGGTATGTTGATATGTTTTAAGAGTTAAGACATATTGAACTGGACCGCTGTGAGATTTATTATTCTTCTAACGACTGTCAAATGAATAATAAATCTCACGACTTCTATTTACATGAACTCTTAATCCTGAGAGAATAATGAACCTGATCATGGAGTGTAGGTTGCTTTGATATATCAAGAGTTAGATCTAAAGTAACGGTCAAAACCTCAGTATGTTGGGCAGCCACATTTAGTGTTGATTGAACATATATTCTCAAGATGGAATTCATAGTCTCTTAATGGAGATACAAAATATTCCCTTGAGATAAGTTTAATGGGTTTGTTATTCAGAATGTTAGGCCTAACTACTTTAGTAAATAGTTACTAAAGTATATATTTATGAAATTGGATTTCATAAATATATGATGAATAACTTAAAGGATTAAACCGGGTACTCAAGGATTAAGATGTAGTAATTTACAAAGTGACAGTCTACATTCATGACTTTGTATTACTATGAATATTTTATGAAGGGTTTAAATGTACAATAAAATCTTGGGATATAATTTATTAATAAGGCCTAGAGTGCAATTATATTTATATAGTGGTATTAAATATAATTAATGGTAACTTTGGACTTGTCAAGAGTTGACAGAAAAGCCCAAGGCCCATTGGAGCTAGTGTCTTATTTGTTCCCTTTTGGTCCCACTCCAAGCCACATACTAGAGCCCAATTGGAAAGGTCCAAAAGGCTAGCCTAATTAGATAATCAGTTATAAGGAGAGAAACATACAGAATTTTGTAACAAGAACATGAAATGGTTTGTATGCGAGTGTTGGACATTCTCTCATTCTCTCTTGAACATACACATATAACTGATTGAGAGACCACACTTGGCGTTAGTGGAATTGGAGTGAAGATTAAAAGTGTTCCAATGACTTCTAATCTTTGTTTTTGAAATTCACCACACCAAGGTACACTCTCTTGTTCTTATATTTTGAAATTTACATAATTCATGTTATCAATTGCGAATTAAGTAGATCCGTTAATTTTCTGCTGCGTATGTTTTGTATGCAATGCAAACATGCATTTAACCATCAACAAAGCCATGTAAACTTTATTTTATCAAATTGTGATTCATCCAAATTAATGAGAGGTAGTATTATTCAAGTATGTACCTTGTGTATTTTTTTCTTATTTTTTTTGTAACAAAAAAAATAAGTGGCGACTCCACACATATAGTCCTGAAAAGGGAAGGCTCTGATGCCTCACCCCTTTTCTGAGAGCACCTTAGGTTGTTTCCGGTCTCTCATAGTGGAGTCGCCACTCAATCTTCAATGGATAAATCTCCATGAAAAAATCTTTGAAAAGGGAAAAATCTCCTGAACAAATCTTCAAAGGAAAAATCTCCATAAACAAAATTTGAAAAAAAAAGGGATAAATTTCTTGAACACAAATACTCAAAAAAGATAAATCTATTAAGTAAATCTGGTTCTCAATCATTAAGATCTAATATGAATTTTTTGTCTATTGCAGAGAAATTCCAGATCTTCAGACCGAGCCAAATATAGTTCTTAGTCACCTCCGAAATTCCAGACCAAGCCAAATATAGTTTTCAGTCGCCTCTAGAATTCCAGACCAAGTCGAATATAGTTTTCAGTCACCTCCAAATTTTCAAACCGAGCCAAATATAGTTCTTAGGGATTTTTTTTTGAAAATAACTCTAAAACTCAAACTATTTTGTTAGTTAGTGTAGGGAATTAACCCGAAATTCCCAACCTGTGAGAAACAAAAATTAGAGAAAACACACGCCAAAGAAAAAACAATCACACACACAAGACAATATTTACGTGGTTCGGCAATTTGCCTACGTCCACGGAGTTGCAGGGATTTCAGTATTATCAAGGAAAAATACAAAGTGCGGCAGTATAGTGTTTCCGGCTTGGACCGACTCCATAGACTAAGCCTCAGAAAATCTCCCATTAAAAACCACGCAACAATATTCGGGTCAGGTCGGGTCATCAACCGGATCAAACATAACTAGGCTCTACAAAGCCCAACAAATCTCCCACTTGGAGACTAGTTCAATCACCAACATCAACCGCAATCCTCCAAAAACAATCCCTCATCCCTGCAACTCATCCTCATGTCCTCAAGCTAGAAGACCAACTAAAGCTGCACACAGCTTTAGCTTCTCAATAGTGACACCCTTAGTCAACATGTCTGCCGGGTTCTTAGATTCACAAATCTTCTCAAGTATTACCAGTTTATTTTCAATAAGGTAACGGATTAAGTTGTATTTTTTCTGTATATGCTTCGACTTTGAATGAAAAGCTGAATTTTTAGCAAGAAAGATTGCACTCTGACTGTCACTGTGTAGAATGCCCATCTCCTACTTCTTACCCAATTCATCTAAGAAGCCATGTAGCCAAATCATCTCCTTTCCAGCTTTAGTTGCTGCAACATACTTAACTTCTGTAGTAGACAAAGTAACAATCTTTTGTAGATTTGAAGCCCAGGATATAGCTGTACCACCCAGAGTAAATACAAGCCTAATAGTACTCTTTCTACTATCAATATCACCAGCAAAATCAACATCTACATAGCCTTGCAATTTCAAACTTTCACCTGTGAAGCAAAGACATGTATCTGATGAACCCCTCAGATATCTCAGAATCCATTTGACTGCCTCCCAATGCTGCTTTCTTGGCCTACTCATGAATCTGCTGACAACTCCCACTACATGTGCAATGTCTGGCCTTGTACACACCATAGCATACATCAAGCTGCTAATAGCTGAGGCATAGGGCACCTTGCTCATATGGTTCCTTTCTTCTTCTATCTTCGGTGATTGTTCTTTGCTTAGTTTGAAATGACTACCCAAGGGTGTACTCACTAGTTTAGCTTCATTCATGTTGAACCTGCTGAGAACTTTCTTCACATACTCTGACTGTGAAAGCTTCAATGTACCATTAGCCTTGTCTCTAATGATTCTCATACCAAGGATTTGCTTTGCAGCTCCCAAATCCTTCATTGCAAACTATTTTGACAATTGCTTCTTTAGATCATTAATCTCCTCAATGCTAGACCCTACAATGAGCATATCATCTGCATACAATAGTAAAATGATATAAGAATTGTCAAAGAACTTAACATAGCAACAGTGATCAGCTTCACATCTCTTGAACCCAATTCTATGCATAAAACTGTTAAATTTCTTGTACCACTGTCTAGGAGCTTGTTTTAAGCCATACAAGCTATTTCTCAGTTTGCAGACTAGATTTTCTTGTCCTTGAACAATGAACCCTTCTGGCTGAATCATGTAAATGTCTTCCTCCAAGTCACCATGAAGGAATGCCGTCTTCACATCTAATTGCTCAAGATGTAAATTTTCTGCAGCCACTATTCCCAGTACCAGTCTGATTGTTGACATCTTCACAACTAGAGAAAATATCTCTGAGTAGTCAATTCCCTTCTTCTGCTGGAACCCTTTGACAACTAATCTGGCCTTGTAACGCTTGCTGCCATCATGCTCATTCTTTATTCTGTATACCCACTTGTTGTGCAATGCCTTCTTTCCTACTGGCAATTCAGTTAGTTCCCATGTCTGATTCCCCAACAAGGAATCCATCTCATCCTTCGTGGCTAACTCCCACTTGCTTGAATTCTCATCTTGGAAGGCTTCATCATAACACTCTGGCTCACCACCATCAGTCAACAGGAGATAATTTAGAGTGGGTGAATAACGTTGTGGAGGTCTAATGGTCCTGGAAGATCTGCAGACTTCAGCTACAGGTGTACTCTGATCTACCTGTGAATCTACATTCTCCTTATCTTCTTCACCCCTTTTCTGGACAGTACTTTCAGTCAATTCATCTAAGTTGACAAACTCAGATTTCTTTTGATCTATCTCTGTAACATCTGACACTACAGTTGACCTGTCCTTGTACATAACATGTTCATTAAATAT
The DNA here is from genome assembly GCA_030021035.2 of Notholithocarpus densiflorus. NCBI lineage: Eukaryota > Viridiplantae > Streptophyta > Magnoliopsida > Fagales > Fagaceae > Notholithocarpus > Notholithocarpus densiflorus. The sequence goes on from JARYZH020000001.1 coordinate 14,474,114, forward strand.
CACATTTCTACTTCTGATGATTTTCTTGTTTTGTTCATCCCAAAACCTATAGCCAAATTTCTCATCACCATAGCCAATGAAAAATCATATTTTAGACTTTGCATCAAGTTTACTACGAGCATCAGAATCAATATGAACATAAGAAACACAACCAAAAACTTTTAAATGTGAAAACTTTACCTCTTTACCGCTCCAAACCTCCTCAGGAAGTCTGAACTCCATGGGAACTGATGGTCCTCGGTTTATCAGGTAAGCTGCAGTACTAACAGCATCAGCCCAAAAAGTTTTTGGTAATCCAGCATGCAACATCATACTCCTAGCACGCTCATTGAGAGTTCTGTTCATGCGCTCAGCCACACCGTTCTGCTGTGGTGTCCCAGGAATAGTCTTTTCCATCCTGATTCCATGTGCAGCACAATACTCACTGAACCCTCAAACATTTTACTTTCAGACCTATTTCTGTCTCAACCATAGCCTTCCACTTCTTAAAAGTCTCAAATACATCAGATTTATTTTTCAAAAAATAAACTCATACCTTTCTGCTTGAGTCATCAATGAAAGTGATGTAATACCTTGAACCTCTAAGGGATGCAACCGGAGAAGGCCCCCACAAATCAGTGTGTACTAACTCCAATTTTTCAGCCTTTGGTGTCCTACCAGTTTTCAAGAAGCTCACCTTTTTCTGCTTTCCTAAGATGCAGCTTTCACACATGTCAAAATCAACGGACTTCAATTATGGTAGTTTCCCTTTTAACAGTAGCATCTTCATCCCTTTCTCACTCATGTGACCAAGCCTGCGGTGCCATAGGCTTGTATCAGTACTTGCTTCAGCAACTACAATTGTGTCTCTTGGACTTGAGGTCATATATAGAGTACCAGTCTTCTTTCCACGGGCTAATACTCTAGCTCCCTTTATAACCTTCCAAGTACCACCAACAAATAGTATTGCATGCCCTTCATCATTAAGTTGTGCAACAGAAATCAAATTCCTCCTCAAGTCAGGAATATGTCAAACCTTCTCCAGTAACCAAACAGACCCATTAGGCAACAATATACGGACGTCTCCCATACCCACAACATCCAAGGCTGTACCATCAGCCAAATACACCTTACCAAAATTACTTGCAGCATAGTTCTGTATGATTTCTCGGTGTGGAGTGGTATGAAACGAAGCTCCTGAGTCCAAAATCCAATCATCAAGTGGACTATCTACTGCAAGAAGTAATGCTTCCTGTATCTCTTCTGTTACAGCATTAGCAGAATCATCTTCATTCTTCTTCTTAGGACTTTTGTATTGCCCCCTAAAGTGACCCGTTTTCCCATAATTCCAGCATTGTGCTTGTTGGCCTGATCTAGATTTACTTTTGTTCCGATTAGAATTTCTGGATTTTAATCTGCCTCGATTTGAATTTTTGTCATTACCTCTGCCTCTTGTCTCAAGGTTTAGGGCAGAACCAGATCCTGAGGTTTCACCTGCATCTCTTCTGCGAATCTCCTCAACCAGAATTAAATCTCATATTTCACTGTACTTCAGCTTTTCCTTTCCTGTAGAATTGCTTACTACCATCCTCATTACCTCCCAATTGTTTGGCAAAGAAGCCAAAATGATCAGTGCACGAATTTCATCATCAAAATCAATTTCTACAGACGACAATTGATTTGTGATGGTGTTGAATTCGTTCAGATGTTGTGCTATTGATGCATTCTCTGCCATCTTCAAATTGAACAGTTTCTGCATCAGATGCACCTTGTTGTTTGTAGACGGCTTTTCATACATACTAGACAAAGCCTTCATCAGATTTGCTGTGGTCTTCTCCTTTACAACATTGTGTGCAACAGACCTAGACAGAGTTAACCTGATAACTCCCAGTACCTGTCTGTCAAGAAGAGCCCATTCCTCAGCCTTCATAGTCTTAGGTTTTTCCCCTGGAAGTGGCAGATGCAACTTCTTCCCATAAAGATAATCTTCGATTTGCATCCTCCAGAATCCAAAGTCTGTGCCATTGAACTTTTCTATTCCAGACGCCTTTCCTGCTTCCTCTGCCATTGCTCCCACTCAAACCTAACCCCAGGCTCTGATACCAATTGTAGGGAATTAACCCAAAATTCCCAACCTGTGAGAAAAAAAAATTGAGAAAACACACGCCAAAGAAAAACAATCACACGCACAAGACAATATTTACGAGGTTCGGCAATTTGCCTACGTCCACAGAGTTGCAGGGATTTCACTATTATCAAGGAAAAATACAAAGTGCGGCAGCACAGTGTTTCAGTCTCTAAAACACGACAACAACCAAAAACCCTAATCATCAAAACTGCATTTTCTACATCCTGTGCACAGGATTCACAATGGGCTAAAAATGGGCCAAACTATTTTGTTAGTTAGCACACTTGTGAAACTATTTTGCTATCTAACAACTCGAGACCAATAGAGTCGATTTTGGACTTATAAATTGAGTATAACTTACTCGATTTTCCCATCGCGGAAGTAGCTGAGGTGGACATTTGGTCCACATAGTCATGCAAATCAAGTCCTATAGACTCGATTTCTGGTTTACTGAAATCGAGTCTTCTAGACTCAAGTTTGCTTAAAGAAAATCGAGCCTTCTGAATTTGATTTCACTTTAGCCTTCCAGATCACTCAAAACACTCACAGATCACTCAAACACTCAAACTTCACCGTCTCTCTCACGCTCACTCTTCAAACTGGGTTTTCCCTCTCAACACTTAGCACTCACTCAAACTTCACCGTCTCTCTCACACAGTCTCTCACTCTCACTCTTCAAACTTGGTTTTCCCTCTCACTCTCACTCTCACTCTTCAAATTGGGTTTTCCCTCTGCTTCAAACTTCACGGTCTCTCTCAGTCTCATTCACTCAGCCACACTTCAAACTTCCCTCTCACTCTTCAAAGACTCTTCGCTCCGTCGCTCCATCGCTCCGCCTCTCTCCGTCACTCCGGCTCGCTCCGTCACTCCGCCTCTCTCCGTCGCTTTCTCCCTCAGACACTGATTTTGGGTGGCTTCGCTGGTAGGGACTCCACGTCTATCACAAGTAAGGACTCTCTCTCTCTCTCTCTCTCCATAGTGTTTGCTTGGTGTTTGGGTTCTGAAAAAATATGGCAAAACCAACAAATTTTGATTTCTTTGTATTTCATTTATATTATACTATTGTCCCATATTGATTATTTGTGATAAGGTTACGTCATTTTTCTGTTTCTCTGCTTATTTGTGATACTTGAGCTAATATGGTTCCTAGGGTTTCTTACTTCCTTTCATTATTATTGTCATTGTCATTTGAAATAATGGAGCATGTATTTGTGCTGCCAAAACTAATTAATAAATCATTGGGTATTTTTTCATAACAAAAAAAAAAAAAAAAAAAAAAAACATTGAGCACAGTTTTTTATTTTAATTGATTTTGTTGTTTTTCATTGTTAGCCTCAATCTAAACCTCAAAATCAGTTTTTCAATGTTTGTTTCTTGTTTGGTTGCTAAAAAACTTAATCTTTTTTCTGTATTTGATTGCTCTGGTCATTGGTTGTTTAAAGGAAAGACTTTGAGTTATAACCTTTTATACTTCGCACTCTTCAATGTAAAGAATCACTTCAGCCTCTGAGACAAGAAACAAAACATTCGATATTGATATAAAACTTGATAACTTGCAAGCATCTAACCTTGTATTTATAAAACTTGATCATCAACAAAATCATTTTGGAGCCTAAAGAGCCCTTCTCTTTCATCTTAAGATTAGCATATAGATAAAAGATGCAAATTATCTAATTTTCCTTTCATGTGTCACATGGCAGGGTAGCTAGTTTACCTACATCTTTGAATTGATAATGGAGATTTTTACCCAAAAAAAAAAAAACTGTGCTATGTGCTAGGATTTTGAAACTTTTAAAATAATATACTCAATGATATCCATTAAAATATTACATGTATCACCAAATCAAATCAGATTGAATGAGGCCCGAGGAGCATGAAACACTTTTGCATTATGTCTGGACTAAATGAGAGTGAAACATATCTAGACCCTTGATAGGTTGGACATTATAGTTGTTAAAAATGTACAAAGAAGCAAATGCAACAATAGCAAAAAGGTGCTGAAAAAAAATAAGAAGTTACCTGTAGGAGAACTATAATCAAAGTGCCCATATTAAACCAAAAGTTGAATGGCCTTGATTCCATAATTTGAGGAATTTAGGCTATACATTGAGATCTTTGCCAATTTATCTTGGACATGTGCTTATATTACTTCCTAAACTTCGTGCAGTATGGCTACTGTTGGTGTTGAGGAGGTTAATGAGCTGGGTCCTAGTCCCATGGATCGTTCGGTGTTAAGGTTTCTAAAAGAACATCGATCGTACGCTATTTGGGAAGGCGAGGTAAAATTAAAACCGACTACCAGCTGAATTTCTATATTCTCTTATGTTCCTTTTACATTATGTTGATTTTTTTTTTCATTTCTAAAATTGTAAGTTTGTCAATGGTATTACTAGCTTTGAATGCATAGTCATGAGCATGCCATAGTGTTATTTGTAAAACGTTTTTATGCACTCATAGTTTTTTAACTCAATATCTTGCGTGTATTATAGGCCAGATTGTACTTCAAATGAAAAATAATAAGGCCAGTTTTTATCTCAATTTCTTGCGTGTATTATAGGCAGCTATTCCCTTGCAATGTTGACGGTTGATGACTTATATGCTTTTGGTGGGGTGGTTAGGGTCTGATTTGCTAGTGATGAGAAGGGGTTTTTAGGATTCAGAAATTTGAACAAGTTTTAATTTTTCATTTGTATCATAGCATCAATCATGTTTAAAAACTTAATTTCATAATTGTGTTTTACCCCTCCAATTTGTTTACGTTTGGTGCTTTTAAGATAACCAAATTGAATTGTGAGAGCCAAAGAGAATCAAATTTTGATGTATGTATTCGTTGTAAACATGGTGGGTAATGGGTTGGATTGCTATTATGGCAATGTTTACACAATAGCATGCACGACATAAGTAGCAAGATAAATGGCCAAAAACAAATGTATCAAGTGCATTGCATTCTTTTATTTTCTCCCTTTGTTGCTTTTTTTTTTTTTTTTTTTTGGGTTGATATTTTAATTTCAGTGATAACCGCATTACTATTATTTATTTTTTTGGGAACAATAGCTACAATCATATATACAAAGGTTATAGTGTAGAGCATCTCATCACCATGGTTCTATCATGTGCAGGATCCGGGGGCACTGAAATGCTGTGGTCGTAATGACGAGTTCCGAAAATGACACTCAATGGTGGATGATCGTGTCCTCTACATTGTCAAGAAAGTTGGATTAGAGGGGATGCATAGGACCCCATCTAGAGAGATTGATCATAACTTGATAACGGCCTTCGTTGAGCGATGGCGGCCTGAAACCCACACCTGCCACATGGTGAGACGACGATCACATTACAGGATGTGGAGGTTCTTTTGGGGATTCCAATCAATGGTGAGGCAATTGTTGGAACAACTGACTTGGAGTGGGCTCATGAATGTGAGAATATGCTTGGAATTGTTACTAATGATGTGGTGCTTCAAGGACAAAGGATCCAGACTAAACGACTACTTCAAAAAGTTGATGAAGGGTTGCCCGATGGTGCAGCAGAGGTTGCTGTGAATTAGTATGCACGGTGTTATATTCTAGCACTCTTAGGGGACACAATTTTCACCGACAAGTCTGGCGATAGGGTGCATACGATGTGGTTGCAGATGTTGGGGGACCTTCGCAATCCACCTCGGTACAGTTGGGGGAGCGCTTGCCTTGCATGGTTGTACAAAGAGTTATGCAGGGAAACCGAAAGAGGTGCCAGTCAGATTGGTGGGGCCTTGATACTGGTTCAGTATTGGGCATGGGTCAGATTCCATTTTTTGTGCCCAAGGATGGACCTCCCACCAGATGATGCATATGGCCCATCATTAGCACCTTCTCCATTGTCCATTAAGTAGGTCTCTCTCTCACTTTCTCTCACCAATTAAATTTATGTCTTTGGATATAGAAGTGTAGACCTACTTGTCCCAAATACTTAAGTTGATAAAAAGAATAATTGAACTTAGCATTATTCAAGTATTATTCTAAAACTAAGGATGCTTATGTACTATAGTAGTAGTACATAAAAGAAAAATAACAGTATGGATTTTTTTAAGCTTCCATCAGCATACAATTCCTTTTTCTTTTTTATTAGATTGTGCTTATTTCAAATATTTCTACAAATATTTGATTCTCACATGAGAATGTTAAGGGATAATCCTAGTGACAAAAACTCAGTACAACATCTCTTCATAGAAGTTAAGGAGCTCAAATCAACCTCCAATAGTATAATCTCTGCCTGTGGACTCTCTTTTTGAATTTCCTCCTTCAGTTCAGCTGCTCTTCTCTCTTTTTGAATTTCCTCCTTCAATTCAGCTGCTCTTCTCTCTTTTTGAATTTCCTCCTTCAGTTCAGCTGCTCTTCTTAAATCCCTTGCTGGAATCACAATTCTCACGCCTTTCTTTGCTAACACTTGCTGTTTCAGCTCCAATACCAAATGTTGCCCCTTAAAAAAAAATAGAAATAACAAAACCCAAAAGCTTTTATTTAGTTTTTTTTTTTTATGGCACATGTGTTTCATGCATGAGAATTTTATTATTATTATTTTTTTTTAAAGAGAAATTTAAAAAATTAAAATGGTGAAACTTTGTTGCAAACGTGACATGATATAGTACAAAAAGTAGTGATCTATTGGGGACCAATTAGATACTACTGCTATTCCAAAGAGACAAAACTATATCTTGGTGCAGCCAAAAAGAACCACTAAAAGAACTACTACCATATTGCATTAAGTATTTTAATTGGAGGGAGACTATTCCTAAAAATACTGCAAATTATCTACAACACACATATTATTTCTCTTCAAAGAAAGCCTAAGAAAATTATCTAAAAACATACTCTTGTATGCATCCACTAAATTTGGCAAATTATCCCAGGAGAGTTCTTAGGAAGGTGAATAAAAATTAAGACCTTAATGAAATATTATTATATTTAAACTCTATTTTCTTTAGAGTTTGTTTGTGATGGGTAGTGTTCAATGTTATGGCCCAACATTAGCACCTTCTCCATTGTCCATTAAGTAACTGAATTATATTCTGTTATCATTGCATAATTGGTAGATATTGACTCCCTCTTTCTTAATTGTAGAAGGCTATGGGTTGTGAGCACGAAGAATAGCGCCGCCGAAATCTGTCTGGTCTGGTACCATCAGCTTCTAGATTCTATGCATTTGAACTAGGTACCCAAATTGTGTTTCTTGTAATGTTTATGAATAGTGTATACTGTTATAACTGTAAAATATCTCATAGTTGAAAATAATGGAACATTGCATAATGTGCTGCCCTTTTTTTTTTGGCTATTTCAGGTGGTTTGGCAACCATATGAAGTCGAATTAGGCCACCTACATGCATTCTGTTTCGCAGGAAGGGACATGTGGACGGCGAGGGTGCCGCTTGTATGTTTCTGGCTAGTAGAGAAACATACACCGGACCATGTTGTTCGTCAATTTGGGATGGTACAAGAAATTCCCTTCGATGTTGATACTAATGACGCCCTTTATGCCGTAGACTTGAAGGGGAAGACCAAAGTGAATTGGAGGGAGAAACATGTTGGCCATATCCAAGTATAGAATAGTTGAGCACAATTACTATGTCATGGAGCACGACTAGGGGGTGATATGTCACCTGCTCATCTATACTTCCATTGGTACGGTAGGGTCACTTGGAGCTTCGTCGACCACACTAGCGCTGCACTTCTTATTATGGTAATCGCTTCGACCTTCCTTTCCATATTTTGTTGCGTATTACCATTTTTGTTTTAGATGTACTAATTGTATTTATTTACTTGCAAATTGCCAATCACAAGTAGATGTTGACGCGTTATGTAGTAGGCAATCCTGAGTACAAGCAGATTACAGATGTGCTTAAGGTAGTGGATCGCCTTCACTATATAACTTCCCATCTTCCTATGCAAAATACCAATGAGGCAAATCCAGAAGTGCCAGAAGATACTGGACGACCAAGCACAAGCTCAACTCCTGCCAGCATAGCCATGATTAGCGTGCTGCACCCCATTAGGTTGTCACTAGGCCGAATCCCCCTCCACCCCCACATGCATCTCCTACCCCATAGTTCCCTCCACCAGAGCTCCCTCCACCCCCACATGCATCTCCTTCCCTAGAGATCCCTCCACCTACTACTCATGCATTTCCTGACCTAGAGATCCCTTTACCCATTGCTCATGCATCTTCACCCCGAGATCCCTTCACCCACCCCACGTACATTTTCTGACCCCGCTCATCCTTCACTTACTCCGCCATCCTTTGATCTCGGCATTGATTTCAATGAGACCCCTCCTGTCATGCACACTCAGTCCCCCTCATATAGCATTGGTCATATAGACCATGTACCACCCCATAATGACTCCATGTCATTCATGCCCACTCTTGGACTGCATACAGATCCCATGATTATGGGCCTCACTCATATATCATCTGCTACACCACCCTCCCCCGCAGTTGTAGGATCTTCACTTGTTTGGAGTCAAGCAAAATAGCCAGATGTGCATGTCGATAATGAGCAGGTAGTTGGGTTACACTTGCCTTCACAAGGTCAACCTAAACGCACAACAAAACCACCTCCTTGTGGGACAGGTGGTCACAAAGCAGGACACAAGGCTGGCCCCACGATATGACAAGTAATTTAATGTAATGACTAATTTCACGACTGCTGTTATGGTTGGTATTAGAATTCATTTAATCCATTCTTCGGTTGTAACTTCATCTTTGCAGCAGCACGAGGAGCTTGACCAAGGAGATGCAATACCCCCTCTTCCACATACCAGACACTATACGAGACAGCATAAGCATAAAATGCATTAGGGTCAGCACCCCATTTGAATTTGTAAATCATGCTATTAATGAAGGGAACACTTAATGCTTCTAGGTAACAACAATTATGCATCATTTATTCACATACGTGCATGCATACATGTGTGTGTATATTTATATATGTCGTTGTAAATAATTTGATAGATACTAATGTTTTTTCTCTTTTTTTGGCTTTTTTGAAATCTGGGTTTGTTTCAATAGGTTGAGAATGTGAAACCTTTGCTTGAAGTGGAGGTGAGATCTCTTTAATTTGTTTTTTCTTGTGCTATTTTGGTTGGTGGGGTAACTCAGGGAGGGAAGGAAGTAGATTGAAGTTTTGAGCTTTTGCTTTTTAGATTTTCTCTTGCTTCATCAATATTTTTTGCTCAATTTGAGTTTGATACTATTGGATTGTAAACTTTGATTGTGAAATTTGAAATTTATATATGTATTGGAGGTTAGTTGGTTCTTAGTTTTATGAGGAACCAAACGGGGTATTGGGGTCTGGAAAGTTAAATTTGAGTATGGATTTATGAATGTTAAATTTGATTTGGTTTTGTATGTGGGCAGAGAAGTGTGCCTCTGCAGCAACAGCAGCTGCTATATAATGGGAAGGAGACGGAGAATTTTGAGAATTTGAGTGCATTGGGTGTGAAAGATGAAGATTTGGCGATGATGATTTCTGCTGCTGCATCAAGGTACTTATTTATTTATTCATAGTACATTATGTTGCTTTATTAGGCTGTAATGTTGGGCAAACTCAGATGATGATTTTCACGATTTATAAGAATTTTAAAAGATTAGTTTTGTTTCAATAATTAATTCACTAGTGAGGAAGAGTGAATAATTCAAGTGAAGGGAACAAAAAACCGCTGAGGACCTATTTTGATTGAGAAAAATAATATGAGTTATTGTGTTTTAATGATTAGCAGCCCAGCAACACCTCCTGGTCCTCATTCATGTTGGGTGTTTGTGATTGATGGTCTCAACATTACTAATTTGATATAGATTGATAGGTTGATAGAATAACTTCAGACACAATCTTTTGTGCTCTGAAAAATTAGTTTTGATTTCCATGATTATGAGGAATTTAAGGGATGCGAAGATTATGGTGACTTAAGATGTTAGTTTTGAGTTTTTTTTTTCTGAAAATGTTCCGCTTATTCTCTATGCACATTTTAAATCCCATGTAAAAGCAAATCACTGTCTCATGATGAAGCACACTAGGATAACATTTTATTTGTGTCTAACTTTTGTAAAATCTCTTAAAGGTAATTTTCAACTATCTCATTGTAATTTTTTAATTTCCCTTTTGTAATTTGATCTCAATAATTGTTATGTACTAAACAGGAATCTAAAGCTTTATTCTGACCCTTATTATTAGAAAATATTTCAGTGCACCTACCAATAATTTGAGCTTCAATCCAGATGGGTCTGCTGTGAACCCTGGAGCTTTCCAGCAGCATATTCGAAGTGATTCTAATCTTATGGCTCAGTTGTTTCAAGTAAAACTGTGGTCTTTTTCTTCAAAGTTATTCTTTGCATTTCATATTGGGGTTTGAAGCATGTAAATAGTGCTTTTCTGTTAAGAAGAAGTCCGGAATCAGATAAAGTCTGGAAACTTAACTACTTGAGTAATAGATTGGTTGTAATATTATTTGCACTACCGTACTCTCATGGGCTAGAACCTATTTGGGAGATGATTTTGAAAATTGGATTATTATCTGAAAATGCCAATCAGTAGCAATTGGTATAAACTTATATGTGAAAAAAAAAAAAATTTTTATTGGATTGTTTGTAATCCATTCTCGATTTCTATGATTTGTTTTCTTAACTGGTGAGTTTGTAGCAATCTAAAATTTATGTTGAATTTACAGAATGATCCTGAACATGTAAATAGTGTTCTAGGAAATGATCTAAATAAACTGCAAAACCTTTTACGAAAGCGTCATCGCCAAAAATCTGATTTACGACGTCAACAACAAGAGGAGCTCGTAAGTTGCTTATCTGGTGGCTCTAACTCTTTCTCTTCCTTGGCCTTTATAGCTTATGTCATGGTGGTTAAGTTGTTACCACGTAAAGTACTTTTCAAGTTCTAATATATTGGCCTTCAAGGTTACATACATAAGTAATAACTGTTACGTAAGTTCTAATATATTGGCCTTCAAGGTTTCATACATAAGTTCTAACCTTATAATGATGTTTTCAAGTGGCTTTGCTATCTTGAAACATCTGTTACTTCTCTTTGAAACTAATTTTTCATTCCTACAAATTCCTTGGACTGGTTAATACTTGTGTGCATTAATAAGTAATAACTGAGACTTTTATGCCTTAGGATTCTTTTGTTATTTTAAGTTTCTTCATTGGAATTTTTTGTCTGTACGCATTATTTTTTCTGTGACCAATAGTAGGCATGGCCCAACATGCTAGAAACTGTGATTATAAATCCTTGCCTTGTAGGATGAATTCATTAAATTCTCAGAATAGGAGTGTGCGTTTTGATTTATTTTTTATTTTTTATTTTTGATGAGGAATGTGATTGCTGATGATAGAAAATGATATTGGACCGTCAAAAAGTGATTCTTTTACAATGTTTACTATAATGATTCATAATATTTGCACCACTATAAATTTCTTTAAAAAACCATCTCTCCTCTCCTCGCGTGTGTGTTAAAAATACTTAGTATTCTAAAAAAATAAAAAATGATTCATAATATTTGCATAAAATCTTATTCATTAATGTTTACCCCAACTAATTTATTACTTGCAACTCTGAAATTTCTTTCAACCTTTGATAGTTATGGCATTTATCTTTTTTATTTTTTTCATATAATCTTAGTACTATTGATATAATCATAAAATTGATATTTTTCGACTATCTTCCTTTCCACACCAAGAAGGAAGATATATTATATGGGTAGTTCATGTTGACAATACTTCTAAATTATTTGCAGAAAGGCATTGATGAAAATTGGGCCGCTGCCTTGGAACAAAACCCAGAAGCTTTTGCAAGGGTGGTATGTATTATCTTCAACCTCTGCTATCACTATTACACACACACATATATATATATATATATATTTGTTTTTGTATTGATTTTAAAGATTCTTATGCAACTCTTCAGGTTATGTTGTACGTGGACATGGAGGTTAATGGTGTCCCACTAAAGGTAACAACTAGATGGTGAAAAATATCTTAGGAAGAACTTATTCAGTTCAGCATAATATGAAATCACTGAAGGGCTATAGGGTTTCTTGTGTCACTTTTGTGATCCTATATAAAACATCTTACACACCGGGACTGCCCTGGTTTAAAAACACATTTCAATGAGATTTGTGCAGGCGTATGATATGCAACCAGACACATTTCAATAACTTAGAATATCATTTTTAATTTTACTTGCTATTTGACATGGTTTAATAACTTAGAATATCAAAACCGGTAGATATGGGCATTACACTATTTATAAGTATTGGGGAGCAATTACATATGTGCACTCATACATAATCACCTTTATAGTCTCATGAAACAAATGCGGATTTGAGAAAGTTGACTTTCATGACACAGGTAATGAGCACCGAATCGGTAATTGGAAATTTGACTTTCATGACACATTTTTGTATGAATTAGTAGCTCTCAAATCCCGAATCAGTGCACTTGCACTTGGCAGCCCAAAACTTTTATTTGCCAGAATATCAGTGCCTCACTACTGAATCCAAACTATATATGAATGTTTTTCCCCCATTTTTTCTATTCTTAATTTTTCCTCCATTTTTTATGGTTCACCTATTGTTTGGAGTGGCATTTGGTCCTTGCAGGACACATTGGTTTCTGTTTCATGTTCGCGAAAAATAATCTGCAAGCGCACAGGATCGTAACAAGTAGTAAAGTGTTTTTAGAAAACGAATGTCGAACCCACAGAGATTAACTATGTTATTGAATACCAAAATTAAATTAATTACTATTTGGAAAATCGAAAATAAAAGGGACGTTCAACTATCTAAATTAAATTAAACTATTTAATAAAAATAAATCTAGCAAAGCGTAAAAGTCTAAAAGTGTAAAAACAAATATGATAAGAATGGATCTAGAGTGGTTGATTTCACCTAACAAATCCCACACAATTTATTATTCCTAATTATTAAATTCTAATGATCTCCCGTTGATGATTAAAAATTCCATAAGTATTCAATCTCTTCTCTCGAATAATATCAAAAATGTCTTCAACTAACAATTCCATATCTCTATGCGAATTTAATTAATTGGAGACTCATTATGTACTTTGAATTTTCTTGAAAAATCACACTAATCGCGGTAAAGCATCTCTACTTTTGCTCAACTAATGGTGTTTAATTCTAGAACTAAAATAACAAATCACCTCTCGGTCTCATTGTCATTCAATTGATCAATCAATAATTCGTAAAAAGAAATATTAAGCATTAAGAATAAGAATTAAACACTCAATCAAGGAAATATTAAAAATAAAATAACTCAGAAAATAAACTGTGTGTTCATTGCTAGACTACATCAACGCTCTAGAAAATAAAATTTAGTTCATAATAAAATTGAAAAGAAAACAAATAAAACTTATGTCTTTCATCTGAATTGGTTGATCAACATGAAGCTCTCGCCTTTGTCCTCAGATCCTCCTCTTCAGAAAGACTCCCAAAAGAATACTTCAATGCGGCACCCTCTTTTCCTCTCAGGTTTCTCCCTCTCTTTTTTCCCTAAAGAGCCTTTAAATAGGTCAAGGAATCCTATTCCCGTTTGGAGAAAATCCCAGATTTTTAGGCTTCACTTAACCGACGATTTTGGCCCATTTAACTTCAGAATTAGGGCTTTTGGTAAACTACAAAGTTGTAGCCCTTTAAGTTAAATTTCCATCCCAACTTGAATCACCTCGATTGGACATCTGAGCCCAAAGTTATACCGAAATTACTAACTGATGTGTAGGCTGGAATCCTAATCCGAATTGGACTTGGATTTGGTGCAAACTTACTTTGATTCCTTGCTTCAGTTGGACTTAAATTAAATTGGGTTGGTCTTCTCTTGAATTCATGCCTGGCTGGATGTAAGTTGATTTGATTCAATTGACCTAGCCCCACTTTGCATGTAAAGCCCTTGTATTAATCTGAAATCTTCTCATTCCTTCAAAGCACAAATGAATGGATAAATATAAATAAAAATCAAATCAAATCAAAAGAAATAAAGGAAAACTAACAAATTTAATAAGTAAGAGGATAATAAAAATCATGTAAAAATTACACTTATCAAATTCCCCCAAACTTAAACTTTGCTAGTCCTCGAGCAAAGAAAGAACAAAAACAAAAACAACTAAAACAAGCTTTACTTCATAAATTTTAATTTTTTTTTCTTCTTGCCTCAAAGATCTGCAGAAAGCTTATAATTCAAAGGAATCATTCCAAATCAATCAAGTCCAAAAGTTAATTCAAAACTCAACTCCATCGCATTATCATTCTCACTTCATCATTAGCTTCCCGGATAGTTTTATGCAAACAAGTAAATAAGAATGGATCTCTAAAAACTCCAAAAGCTTGCTCCCAATAAAATATTACCCAGGATCAATAGGTCTTATTAGACTTGTGATGTATGGCTATGGTGAGGGCTATAAAGAAGAGGTAAGGTTTTAAGCAAATAGAGCACTCTCACTTCTAAAATATAATTTTTCTCAATCCTTTGAATATCTCAAAATACCTCTCTTCAAATTTTTTTTTTTTTTTTTTTTTTTTTTTTACTTACTTCTAGTCGTCACTTATCTTTTGACATGAATGCAGGCATTTGTGATGGATGCACCCAGTTACTCAACAAGTCACAAACTTGAAGTGCTTTTGCATACTCATATTTCAAGTTACGGTTTGACGTAAGAGTAAACATTGGTAATGAATACCCCTAGTTACTAAGCAACTCAAAACATTGGAGTAAATGGAACTTTGTACAATTTTCTTCTTCTTCTTTTTATTTTTTTTATTTTTTTTAAACACTCATACATCATTCTCTTTTCTTCAACCCAGTGTAAGAATAGATCAGTTGGATAACTAGGGATAAAGATAATAAAGAGGTAAGCTTGAAGGGCTCAATCGATTCAAAGAATGCCTAAATCACTTCCCAAGTAATATTCTGTATAATTCAACAAGTTCTAGAATAAGTAGAAACCATCCAAATTTACAAAATTCACATAAAATTTCTCTAGGTATGCACAATGATTAATGATCATATCAAATTAAACAGGATCAAGTAAAGAATTAACAACTGGACTTAAGCAATGAGAATGATTCCTAAAAATTATAAGAACTTTCAACCATATTCTTATCATAGGCAAATTTTTATCCTTTTTTTTTTTTAACTAAATAAAATAAATTCCCTTCCCCCAAATTTAAATTTCACATTGTCCCCAATGGGAAAAAGGAAGAAAAACTAAATAAAAGAATGAGAAAGGAGAAGAGATGCTCCCCTGATTTTTTTTTCATTGAATATTTTTCCTTGAGGTGCAACCGTGTACCCATTGAAGATTTCTTTGGTCTCTTTATTCCTACAAAATGAAATAAAAACAATAAGGTAAAAGAAAAGAAAAAAAAAAAAAGTAGAAAAAAAAAACTTGGGTTGCCTCCCAAAAGCGCTTTATTTAACTTCTGTAGCTAGACGTTATCCTCCATTAAAATCTTGTGTGTGCAAATTGAAGGACTAATTCCTTTGATGTCAGAGATGGTCCAACCCAAAGCCTTTTTGTGTTCCCGCAAGATTCTCAGCAACTTTTCTTCCTCTACATCACTCAAAGATCTGTTAATAATAACTGGAAAAGTAGAGTCTTGGCCCAAGAAAACGTACCTTAAATTTGATGGAAGCGGTTTGAGCTCAAGTTTAGGTGGTTCCTCTGGTGGAGATGTTGGCTGACATGATTTTAAGTCTTCCACTTTTGGTTGCATTGAAGGAGGAAAGAGTGGTGTAGCCTCCAAATATCTTTCACACTCTTTAACCTCTTCATCTTTGAATTTAATAGGTGTAGAGTGAGTAAGACATACCTCAAGTGGTAACTTTAGAAAATCAATTGCACAAGTCTCATCGGCCATGATCACATCTCGGTCACTTATTTGAAAACAAGAATGTGTCTCGGAAGGAAATTTCATAGGCTTAAATACATCAAAAGTGACCTCATCCTCTCCGACCCTCAAAACAAGTTTTCCTTGCTGGACATCAATTAAGGTTCTCCCCGTCGCAAGGAAAGGTCGACCCAATATCAAAGGGATCTCCTCGTCCTCATCCATATCAAGGACAATGAAGTCCGCCGGGAAGATGAACTTGTCAACTTTTACTAATACGTCCTCAATGACTCCTCTTGGATATTTAATAGATCTATTCGCCAATTGTAAAGAGATAGTGGTCGGCTTTACTTCTCCAAGACCCAATTTCCTGAAAACAGAGAGAGGCATTAGATTAATACTTGCCCCTAAATCACATAAAGCTCTATCAAAATAAGATTTTCCTATAGTGCAAGGGATAGTGAAACTCCTCGGATCTTTCAGCGTAGGCGGCAGCTTCTTTTGTAGGATTGCACTACTCTCCTCTGTCAGCATTACTGTTTCATGCTCCTCCAATTTCCGCTTCTTTGATATAATATCCTTCAAAAATTTAGCATATTTAGGCATTTGTTTGAAAGCTTCAATGAGCGGAATATTAATATGCAATTGCTTAAATATACTTAGAAATTTAGAAAACTAATCATCCACATTATTTTTTTTTTAATCTTTACGGAAAAGGAATTGGTGGATCATAAATTGAAGGAGAATAAGTCTCAAAAGTATCTTCCCTGGATCTTTTGGATTTTGAAGCTCTTTCATTCTCCTCAGTCTTCTCAGCTTGCTCCACTTCTTTCATCTCTGACTCGGCTTCCTTCATCTTTGACTCCTCATTATCCACAGCTTCATCTTGTTTGGAATTTGTTACTTTTGGCTCCTCATATGTTCGTCCACTTCTCAATGATATTGCCTTTACATGTTCTTTCGGATTGGTGACAGTGTTGCTCGGCAAAGTTCCTGCAGTCCTCTCTGTGAGCATGCTTGAGAGCTGACCGATCTGCACCTCAAGATTACGGATTGAAGCTGAGTTGTTTTGGATCACCACATCTGTCTTCTGTATGTACTGCATGAACATGTCCTCAAGTGTCGGCTTCTTCTCTTGCTGTGGAAATTGCTGAGGTGGTTTAGCCAGTCCATGGTTATTGCTCCATGAGAAGTTGGGGTGATTCCTCCATCCAGGATTGTACGTGTTCAAGTATGGATTATTTTGACGTTGAAAATTTGACACGTAATTTGCTTGTCCATAACTCGATTGGGCAAAAGGATTTCCCATTTGGCAGTCGACACTTGAATGATTTCCTGCACAATGATCACAAACAACATTAGTTTGAATAGCATTAACATTCATTTTACCTAGTTGTTGAGACGAAGTTGCCATTTGTGCCGCCAATGAGGTAATAGAATCAAGTTCTAAAAATCCAGCTGTCTTTCTTGGCATTGCTCTTTCTGTAGGCCATTGATAGTTGTTGGATGCCAATTCTTCCAGAAGTTCATAGGCTGCCTCATGAGTTTTACTCATTAGAGCTCCACCAGCTACTGCATCAACCATAGACCTGTTTGTAGCTCCTAGACCATTATAGAATGTTTGCACTTGAAGCCATGCTGGAAGGTCATGATGAGGACACCTTCGCAATAAATCTTTGTACCTCTCCCATGCTTCATATAATGATTCACCCTCAAATTGGACGAACGTGGTGATATCAACGAACTAAAATTTTGAGTTTACAAAGAACTTGTGATTTATATCTTTTGTGACTTTTCACATAAATCACATACTATGCATCTCATGGACTAAGATAATGTCCCATTAGTTCATTAATAAATAGTCTCATATAATTAAACAATTTAATTATTTATGACATGCTAATAAATTGGATTTTAGGGCATAAACCCTAACAATCTCCCACTTGCCCTCAAAGACAATTTACCATATATCCGACACTTATCTCCCTTTAGAGTAATTCATAGTCACTCTAAGGAAAAATTTGGAAACAAGATTCAGTCAGATTTATTGCATAAATTATCTTTTCTACTACTACTTCTCAAGTACTCATATCTCTTTAATGAGATAATACTTATGCTTAATGTGTATCTTCACCACCTAGGATGAACACATAGCTTAAAGTCCAACTTCATGAATCACAATCAAAGTACAAGTCAATATTTGTACATCTAGTAAACATCAAAACTTCACTTTTGTGGACAAGCATATAATCCCTCATTCTCCTAAGATATTTGAGTATATGCTTTACTCCCACTAAATTAAGTGATCTTTGATTCAATTGATATTTTCTTACCATGCCCACCGCAAAATAAATATTTAGCTTAGTATATAGCATAGCATAAAGACTTCCTATTGATATGGTATAAGGAACCGTCTTAATATGCTCTTCCTTTTATATATCTTAGGTCTATAGTCCTATATAAAGGAACTTCAAACTTAAAAGGAAAGAAATCCTTTCTTGAAGTAATACATGCTATACATGGCTAGAATCTAATCTATTTAAGCAGATTGAGATAGACCCAACATCCTAATTCCTGAATTTTAACAAAGTTTAATTCTTAGGATGTGACTAGTCTTTCCCAAGTACTTTATATCAAACTGGACTAGACAACCAAAAACTCCATTGATGGCAATAACTCTACATCATTCTAAATGATTAGATGTCATCAACATACATTAAGAAATTTATTATTCTATATAGCTTTTACACACATAAGGCTTTTTAATACTTGATCAAAATCAAACAATTTGATTTCTTGATAAAAGAAGATATTTTATGATACATATGCTTGCTTTAGTCCATAAATGGACTTTAAGCAACTTGCATACTAAACACTACTGGTTATTTGTTTTGTACAAGTCTAGTTACATCATATAGATGTCTTCCTCAAGATTGCTACTAAAGAAGCTTTCTTGATATCTATTGCCATATTTCATCCAAATGAAATATAATGAATAAGAGAATCCAGATAGAGTAAAACTTGACTATTGGTGAAAAAATCTTTTCATAGTCGAACCATTTCTTTCTGAATAAATCTTTTCGCCGCTAGTCTTGACTTTGAAGGTTTACACCTTCTAATCTATCAATTTCATTTTCATGTAGACCTATTTGAAAACAATAGGCTTAATGCCATTAGGCGCCTCTACAAGTTCTAGACTTTACATAGAATCTAATTCTATTCACATAACCTTGATCCAGTAATCCATATTCATATCATCTATTGCCTTTACGTAGGACCGATGATCAAATTCATATCCTTATGGAATGACTTCAAAAGTTTATTTCAAAAGTATGAATTTATTTGATAATCCTCTCACTACGATATTGTACCGGTGTAATAGTTATCTACAGAATAATGTCTTCTGGTGTATCTAATACAACCATCTCATTTCTAAATGTATTTTATAGTTGTCCTACAAGAAATTTTGATATTTTTCTTCTAGAACAATCTACCTTCACTTTAAAGGAGCCCTATTCCTCCTTTATGTATGCACTGACTTAAAAAAGTCATTAGAACTTTATTCCTTTACAAAAAGGAACCCTAGATCTTATTATACTCTAAATAGAATTCATAGACTGAGAATATAATAAAATAATGGTTCTAGAAGCCCATCTTTCAACTGTTGGAAAAATACATGTTTGTAACTCATACAAAACATACGCAATGGAAAATTAACGGATCTACTTCATTCGCAATTGATAACATGTACTATGTAAGTTTCAGAATTTAACAACAAAAAAGCGTACCTTGATGCGGAGAAATTCAAAACCAAAGATCTAGAAGTACTTGGGAATACTTTTAATCTTCACTCCAATTCCACTTGATGCCCAAAAAGTGTGGTCTCTCAATCAGTTTCCAAGGAGAAAATAAAAGAGTGTCCAACACTCACATACAAAGTATTTCATTCCTTATGAGAACTCTCTTATGAAACACATAATGAAATTCTATATGTTTATCTCCTTATATACAACTGATTATCTAATTGGACTAGCCTTTTGGGCCATTCCAATTGGGCTCTAGTATGTGGCTTGGAGTGGGACCAAAAGGGAACAAATAAGACTCTAGCTCCAATGGGCCTTAGGCTTTTCTGTCAACTCTTGACAAATCCAAAGTTACCATTAATTATATTCAATACCACTATAAGAATATAATTGCACTCTAGGTCTTATTAATAAATTATATCCCAAGACTTTATTATACATGCAACCCCTTCATTAAAATATTCATAGTAATACAAAGTCATGAATGTTAACTGTCACTTTGAAGATTACTACATCTTAATCCTTAAGTACCCGGTTTAATACTTTATGTTATTCATCATATATTTATAAAATCCAATTTCATAAATATATACTTTAGTAACTCCTTACTAAAGTGGTTGGGCCCAACACTCTGAATAACCAAACCCATTAAACTTATATCAAGGGAATATTTTATATCTCTGTTAAGAGATTATGAATTCCATCTTGAGAATATATGTTCCATCAACACTAAATGCGGCTGCCCAACATACTGAGATTTTGATCGTGACTTATAGATCTCACTCCTGATATATCAAAGCAACCTACATCTCATGATCAGGTCCATTATTCTCTCAGGATTTAGAGTTGCTGTAAATAGAAATCGTGAGATTTATTATTCATTTGACAGTCGTTAGGAGAATAATAAATCTCACAGCAGTCCAGTTTAATATGTCTTAACTCTTAAAACATATTAACATACCAACTAGAAGTTTCCACTTCCATGATCAAGACAAATCATCTTAGTTGATATGTTATAGTTTTCGCAGATGAAATGCTCAATTTTATCACTGACTACGAACTAAAATTCTGAGTTTACAAAGAACTTATGTTTTATATCTTTCTGTGACTTTTCACATAAATCACATACTATGCATCTCATGGACTAAGATAATGTCCTATTAGTTCATTTATAGATAGTCTCATATAATTAAACTATTTAATTATTTATAACATGCCAATAAATTGGATTTTAGGGCATAAACCCCAACAATCTCCCACTTGCCCTCAAAGATAATTTACCATGTATCCGACACTTATCCCTTTAGAGTATTTCATAGTTACTCTATGGCAAGGTTTGGAAACAAGTTTCAGTCAGATTTATTACATAAATTATCTTTTCTACTACTACATCTCACGTACTCATATCTCTCTAATGAGATAATACTTACGTTCAATGTGTATCTTCACCACTTAGGATGAACACATATCTTGAAGTCCAACTTCATGAATCGCAATCAAACTATAAGTCAATATTTGTACATCCAGTTACCATCAAAACCTCACTTTAGTGGACAAGCATATAATCCCTCATTCTCCTAAGATATTTGAGTATATGCTTTACTCCCACTAAATTAAGTGATCTTTGATTCAATTGATATTTGCTTACCATGCCCACCAAAAAATAGATATTTAGCCTAGTATTTAGCATAGCATAAAGACTTATTATCGATTTGATATAAGGAACCGTCTTAATATGCTTCTTCCTTTTATATGTCTTAGGACTATAGTCTTTTATAAAGGAACTTCATACTTAAAAGGAAAGAATCATTTCTTGAAGTATTACATGCTATACTTGGCTAGAATCTAATCTATTTAGGCAGTTTGAGATAGACCCAACATCTTAATTTCTGAATTTTAACGAAATTTAATTCTTAGGATGTGACTAGTTTTTCCCAAGTACTTTATATCAAACTGGACTAGACAACAAAAACTCTATTGATGACAATAACTCTACATCATTCTAAATGATTAGACTGTCATCAACATACATTAAGAGATTTATTATTCTATATAGCTTTTACACACATTAGGCCTTTTAATATTTGATCAATATCAAACAATTTGATTTCTTGATCAAAGATGATATTTTATGATTCATATGCTTGTTTTAGTCCATAAATGGAATTTAAGCAACTTGCATACTTAACATTACTGATTCTTTGCTATGTACAAGTCTAGTTACATCATATAGATATCTTCCTCAAGATTGCTACTAAAAGAAGCTCTCTTGATATCCATTGGCATATTTCATCCAAATGAAATATAATGGATAAGAGAATCTAGATAGAGTCAAACTTGACTATTGATGAAAAAATCTTTTCATAATCGAACCATTTCTTTCTGAATAAATCTTTTCGCCACTAGTCTTGACTTTGAAGGTTTGCACCTTCAAATCTATCAATCTCATTTTCTTGTAGACCTATTTGAGAATAATAGGCTTAATGTCACTAGGCGTCTCTACAAGTTCTAGACTTTAAATAGAATCAAATTCTATTCACATAACCTTGATCCAGTAATCCATATTCATATCATCTATTGCCTTTACGTAGGACCGATGATCAAATTCATATCCTTGTGGAATGATTTCAAAAGTTTATCCCAATAGTATGAATTTATTTGGTAATTCACAATCCTCCCGCTACGATATTGTACTGGTGTAATAGCTATGTATCTAGCATAATGCCTTATGGTGTATCTAATACATACAACCATCTCATTTCTAAATGTATTTTATAGTTGTTGTACAACAAATTTTGACATTTTTCTTCTAGAACATTTCTACGTTTAGCTTTAAGATTATTCACATAGCCATCATCAAGAACTTTGTATTTGTACTTTACAAACATCTTGTCTTCTTTACGACTACCAAAAAAATCTTCTGCATTCCTTTTGGATACCCATCATAAACTCACATTTTTCTACTTTTTGATTTCAATTTGTCAGACTTCCTTTCTAGCACAAGTGTTGAACATTTCCAAAAGTGGAAGTATCATATACTAGGTTTTCACCCAATCCACAATTTGACAAATATCCTAGGAACAAATTTTTGAAATCAATTTTAGAAAATGTATAGTAATACATAGAGTATATCTCCAAAAGAAATAAACAAATTGAAATACTTATCATGTACTTTACTATATCTAAAAGAGTCTTATTCCTCCTTCATGTATACACTAACTTAAAGAAGTCATTGATACTATATTTCTTTACAATAAAGGAGCCCTAGATCATATTATCATCTAAATAGAATTCATAGATTGGAAATATAACAAAATAATGGTTCTAAAAGCCCATCTTTTACCAATCTTAAATACCATTTAGATTAATAAGATCTAGACATAAGTGCCAAAACATACAATACCAAATGATTAAATCTTTCTCTTTAAAAAGTAAAACATGTAAATTTCCATCTAGAAAATAATCATGGACAATACTTAGCATTACCAAACCGGAAACACTTTCCTTTTGGTCATACTTTTTAATCTAATTTCCTTTTGGCAACTACTAGGGCAACTAGCTTGCCCAACTGTTTGGTATTATAATTTTTCTTCTTACCACCCTTACCTTTCGGTCTAGGCTAAGAATTTGAATTAAATCATATTGATCCTAGCCTTAGCTTTAGGTAGTCTTCCATTGCGTAGAACCCACTCATCAATTCAGATAATATATAAAGAATTTACTTATTTTCAAAAACAATCTGAATTGATCAAATGATTCTAACAAGGACTTGTGGATCATATCCATATGAGATTAACATTTAATCTATACATCCAACAATTCCAATTCATTTTAAAAATAAAATATTTTCATAAAATGACATAGAATTGGAACTCCTTAAGCTTTTCTTAGCACTCAATATGATTTATATCGAATATCGTTTAGTAGCACGATATTTCATACCAAAACATCTCATTTAGACTTAATATAAAGTCCAAGTCTAGTACTAACTCTTGCATCTCATGCTGTAGCACAATTGAGATAGAAGCCAAAAATACATTTTAGCATTTCAATGGAAACTATGATCATATCATAAGCTATCTTCCATCAATGCATCATGAATAGGAAATTATGACAATGCTGAATCGAAACATATTTATGTATTTTAGCTCCTTTAAGCATCATGTCCAAAATTATTTCTTAGTTAATGTGATTCATTTAAAATAGTAGCTAGAGAACAAAATTAATGACAACTTTATTTTGAGACTGTGAACATAATTACAGGGACATTATATTTTGCATCCATAACCATATAGTATGGAACCCAGAAAACATACTATACTAGGTGCAATGACAACCTAATCCCGCAATTAATATTCCTTGGAAGCGAGGTCATACCAATCACTATGATCAAGCGAAAAATATTCTCATTATTAATGCTATCATGGTAACTCTTACCAAACAAAAATAATTTGCCGTTTTTCCTTCAGCCTTTAAGTAATAATGACATAGTTTTGAAGGGAGGTTAACATTAAACTTAGTCTAGTGTACACCATTGCCTAAAACTATGTGCAGCCACATAACTCTACCTTTATAAAGTTTAATCCTGTAGTACCATGAAGCAAAACACCCTCCGCATGGAACGCAAGGCTCGAGGCCAAGACGATGTGCTTGCCCACACCACTATAAACCGGGAAGTTCAAACTTGTAGTACCATGAAATAAACACCCTTCGCATGGAACGCAAGGCTCAAGGTCAAGACGAGGTGTTTACCCCACACCACTTATGAACCGACAATAGAGGCTGTGAGATCCAACCCTTGTATCTCTCTCCCACTAGAAATTTTAAAACAAGTGGATTGTCATGAAATCATTGTGAGCTAATCACAATTTTAACCCTACACATCAAATGTTTTTAATTGTTTAAATTCAATGTGATGTTACTAAGTCACGTCACAATAGCATAACGAACATTTGCGCAATCACAAAGAAGTTTAACCTTATAATCTGTGAAGTAAATACCCTCCGCATGGAATGCAATACTCGAAGTCAAGATAAGGTATCTATTCACATTACAATAAACTTAACAAAATGATTATTTCAGCACTCCCACTCGTTATTTGGGTTTTTCTTAAATAATTGTGATCCCATCACAACTAATAACCTTGCACTTATTGAAGACTCTAATCTTATTAGAATCACTAACTAAAATGGAAGTACTAAACTATTTAGGATTCCTTAAACACTAATGGATCAAAAATTAGTTATAAAGAACTCTATACTTAATTTACTAAATAAAAGATTCTAATCTCATTAGAAACTATATACCTTTTAATTAGAATTTTAATCTCATTAAAAACCTCTAATTAAAATAAATTAAGGACTTTTAATCATAAAATAATTCTAATCTCATTAGAATGTTTCATAAAAGACAAGTCCCAAACTATTTAGGACTAAGAGTTCTATTTAACTAATATCTTTGATTTCATTAGGTCTTTTAGTTAGAACCATGTGTAATCTCATCACACATAGCCTTACACTTCATCTATGTTTTAATACTTAGTGAAATTTCAAAAACAGTCCATTTCGATCGGTCGAATCTATTTCTTGATCGATCGAAATCTTCATCAAAAAATTTCAAAGTTTTTGGATGACTTGATCAATCGAAATTTTAATAAATTCAGCATAAACAATCTGCCTGACTCAATCGATTCTCGATTCCTGTTCGATCGATCGAAAAGGAACATTTGATCGATCAAAGGGAATTCTCGATCGGTCGAAAATCGTAAAAACTGAATTTTTCAAAATTTCTGGTAACCGTTTTTGACATTTCACTTGAACAAAACATAGTTTCTTGATCACATCAAAAAGAGATTGAGATCAAAATTGAATTCTATTGATGTTATAGCCTTAAGGCTTAATCTAACATAATTAAAATCAAACTTAAACAACATCACGACATCAATATCAATTTTCATCAATCAATCATTTCAATGATCATGCAGAAAATTAAGTGTAGAATTTTCTAACATCATGAAATTACAATCTTTAATTCCAAAACTCACAAAACATGTTATACAAATTCGAAATTGAAGACCGCTCTGATACCATTTGTTGGAAAAATACATGTTTGTAACGCATACAAAACATACGCAGCAGAAAATTAACGGATCTACTTCATTCGCAATTGATAACATGTACTATGTAAGTTTCAGAATTTAACAACAAAAGAGCGCACCTTGGTGCGGTGAAATTCAAAACCAAAGATCTAGAAGTACTTGGGAATACTTTTAATCTTCACTCCAATTCCACTTTATGCCCAAGAAGTGTGGTCTCTCAATCAGTTTTCAAAGAGAAAATAAAAGAGTGTCCAACACTCACATACAAAGTATTTCATTCCTTATGAGAACTCTCTTATGAAAGACATAATGAAATTCTGTATGTTTCTCTCCTTATATACAACTGATTATCTAATTGGACTAGCCTTTTGGGCCATTCCAATTGGGCTCTAGTATGTGGCTTGGATTGGGACCAAAAGGGAACAAATAAGACTCTAGCTCCAATGGGCCTTGAGATTTTCTGTCAACTCTTGACAAGTCCAAAGTTACCATTAATTATATTCAATACTACTATAAGAATATAATTGCACTCTAGGCTTTATTAATAAATTATATCTCAAGACTTTATTATACATGCAACCCCTTCATTAAAATATTCGTAGTAATACAAAGTCATGAATGTTGACTGCCACTTTGAAGATTACTACATCTTAATCCTTGAGTACCCGGTTTAATCCTTTATGTTATTCATCATATATTTATGAAATCCAATTTCATAAATATATACTTTAGCAACTCCTTACTAAAGTGGTTGAGCCCAACACTCTGAATAACCAAACCCATTAAACTTATCTCAAGGGAATATTTTATATCTCCGTTAAGAGATTATGAATTCCATCTTGAGAATATATGTTCCATCAACACTAAATGCGGCTGCCCAACATACTGAGATTTTGATCGTGACTTATAGATCTCACTCCTGATATATCAAAGCAACCTACATCTCATGATCAGGTCCATTATTCTCTCAGGATTTAGAGTTGCTGTAAATAGAAATCGTGAGATTTATTATTCATTTGACAGTCGTTAGGAGAATAATAAATCTCACAGCGATCCAGTTCAATATGTCTTAATTCTTAAAACATATCAACTAGAAGTCTCCACTTCCATGATCAAGACAAATCATCTTATTTGATATGTTATAGTCTTCGCAGATGAAATGCCCAATTTCATCACCGACTACGAACTAAAATTCTGAGTTTACAAAGAACTTGTGATTTATATCTTCTGTGACTTTTCACATAAATCACATACTATGCATCTCATGGACTAAGATAATGTCTCATTAGTTCATTAATAAATAGTCTCATATAATTAAACAATTTAATTATTTATGACATGCCAATAAATTGGATTTTAGGGCATAAACTCTAACAGTGGTGTCTTTCTGTTTCAAGTATGCTTGTTTATTATGCTTAATCTAGATTAGGATTTTTTTTTTTTTCAATTTGTCTCTAAGTGGAGACTATCCAAGTCAAGTTCAAAATTAATTTTCATGAATCTAATGGTATCCAAAAATTCTCTCCATTTGTCTTGAAGTGGATAGAATTCACTCCATGGTTAGATTCAGTTTTCCTGTTACCTAAGAGAATATTGGCAAGTGTATCACAGAAGGGCCTAATGCTAGGATTTATTTATTAAAAAAAAAAACTCAAGTTCTTTGAACTCGAGTTTTGATCATTTAGAACTCGAGCCCTATAAACGCGAGTTCTATGTTTAGTACTCGAGTTCCCATAATTCAAGTTTTCAGGCAGAGAGCCCAGAAGAAAAACAGAGCAACTTGAGGCCTACAAACTTGAGTTTCACACACAGTAACTCGAGGCCTACAAACTCGAGTTTTACTGGGTTTTTATTTATTTTTTATTTTTTGTTTTCAATCCTGCAAAAACACCAAACACTGAAACAGAGTAACACCTATGCAAAACAGAAACAAAGCAAACAAGAGAATTTCTACATGGAAAAAAACAAAAATTTGATCCAAAAAGTAGACAAGAAAAAAATTAAATCCAAAAAAGAACAAAATTTTATTAATATATACATTTTGATTACAAGGCCATAATGACAAGACTTCTATTGAAATATACACTTTGATTACTAGGTCAAATTAATATGATAGTTCCACACTTTCCTGGCCCCAATCCTTTTAGTTTAACGTTGCTAACCACTTTCTTATTGGTTTGTGAATAGACTTGACTGAGGAGGACGGTCAAAATCAAGCTAGGAAAGCTTTTGTGTGAGGTATCTAGTCTAAGCTTTTCTTTTTCATTTCTTTTATTTTCTGCCTTTAAATCTCCTTGTTCGCTTTGTTTGTTTGTTAGAATATGTTTTAATATGTTTTTCTAGATTAGGTTTACGCTTTTGTATGCTTAAAATGCACGTTAGGTTGTTAGAATTTCCGTTTTAAAGTTTTGCTATGTTTTTGTGTTTTTAGGTTTTTTGGGCAAGAGGCTGCGTACGCATAATCTTGCCTGCGCACGTAGGCTTGTTCTTGTGTGCGCAAGTCGCTGCCCATAAACCCTAACTTTTATTTGTTTGTTTTGCTTCTATTTTCACATGTTGTTTGGTTTAGTTTCTTTTCTGTGTTTTTACGCTTCCAAAGTTTCTGTTTTACATGTTTGTTTATTTATTTGCAATCATATGTTTAGATTAGGAATTCTTAGTTTTAATGCCATTCATTCATATGTCCATGCATTAATGCCATAGGTACTGAGTTGCTACAAGGTAAGCAAATGTAAGTCATGCATTGATATGAACATGCATCTTTTGTGATGAACATGTTTGTATGATGTTTGATCTTGAATATGAATGTTTATATGATCTTATGACTGCCATGTTTGAGTTGCTGCCTTGTTTTAAGATGTATGATAGAGTTTCACATGCTAGAGTTTCTCATATTCGTTTGGGTTTGGCTTTCTTTTGTTTAAAGGTAGATATGTATGTGTTTAGGTTTGAATGATGTCATGTTGTATGCTAATGTGTGTGTGAGTATAGATACAAGTGTTGAACATGTTTTTAATGAGGTTAAGACGTAAGACACAATGATGGGAGGCCAACCTTAGGGTTGGGCGATCTTGGGTGCCTAACACCTTCCCAAGAGCGTACCTAAACTTCGAATCCATATCTCTGATAGTAAGATAAAAAGATCCTTCCTCTAGAGGACGATACATGGTTCGTAGACCATTGCAAAAACTAGGTGGCAACTCAAAAACCCCTTGTGTCCAAATTTCCTGAGCGAATTTTTTTTTTCTCTTTTTCGGTCTGTCTAGTCCTGGTTCGGCTAGGAATGATGCCAGGATGAGGTTTTTTATTTTATTTTTTTCTATTTTTTTTAAGAATGCACCAGCCCAGTTTAGGCAAAAATGATACCGGAGCAAATTTTTGTTTTTTCTCTTTTTTGGTCTGCCCTATCGGTTCAGCTAGGAATGATGCTAGAATGAAGTTTTTTTTTTTTAAATATTTTTTTTCTATTTTTTTAAGAATGCACCAACCCGGATCGGGCAAAAATGATACCAAAGCGACATTTTTTATTTTTTTATTTCTCTTTTTTGGTTTGTCCCTGCCTGGTTCGGCTAGCAATGATGCCATCATGAATTTTTTTTTTTTTTTAATTTTTAAAATTTTTTTAGGAATGCCCTAGCTTGGTTTAGGTAGAAATGATACCGGAGCGAAATTTTCTTTTTTCTCTTTTTCGGTCTATCCTAGCCCGGTTCTATTAGGAATGATTCCAGAATGAAGTTTTTTATTTTTTAAATTTTTTTCCTATTTTTTTAGGAATGCTCTTGCCCGGTTCGGGTAGAAATGATACTAGAGTGAAATTTTTTTTTTCTCTTTTTTGGTCTGTCTCGGCCCAATTTAGTTAGGAATGATGACAAAATGAAGTTTATTTATTTATTTAATCTATTTTTTTTTTTTTGGAATGCTCTAGCTCGGTTCGAGCAGAAATGATACGGGAGTGAAAAAATATTTTTTTTTCTCTTTTTCTGTCTATCCCTGCCCGGTTCTGCTAGGAATGATGCCAGAATGAAGTTTTTTTTTTTTTTTTAAAATTAATTTTTCTATTTTTTTTTAAAAAATTTAGGAGTGCTCTAGCCCGATTCGGGTAGAAATGAAACAGAAGTGATTTTTTTTTTTTGGTCTGTCCAATCCCGGTTTGGCTAAGAATGATGCTAGAATGAGGTTTTTTATAAAAAAAAATTTAAAATTTTTTTAAAGAACGCACTAGCCCGGTTCGGGTAGAAATTATACCAAAGCGAAATTTTTATTTTTCTATTTTTTGATCTATCTTTGCCCAGTTTGGCTAGGAATGATGCTAGAGTGAAGTTTTTTTTTTTTTCAAATTTTTTTTTTTAGGAATTCTCCAGCCTAGTTTGGGCAGAAATGATAACGAAGCGAATTTTTTTATTTTTTTTTTCATTTTCGGTCTGTCCCGGCCCTTTTCGGCTAGGAATGATGCTAGAATAAAGTTTTTTTTTTTTTTTTTTTTAATTTTTAATTCTTATAATTTTTTTAGGAATGCCCCAACCCGATTCGGGCAGAAATGATACCGGAGCGATTTTTTTTTTCTCTTTTCAGTTTGTCCTGGCCCAATTCGGTTAGGAATGATGCCAGAATGATGTTTTTAATTTTTTTTTTCTATTCTTTTAGGAATGCTCCAGCCCAGTTCGAGTAGGTTTGGCTAGGAATGATGCTAGAATGAAGTTTATTTATTTATTTTTTCTATTTTGTTAGGAATGCTCCAGCTCGGTTCGGGCAGAAATGATACCGGAGCGAAAAAATATTTTTTCTCTTTTTCGGTCTGTCCCTGCCCAGTTCGGCTAGGAATAATGCCAGAATGAATATTTAAAAAAAAAATTATTTCTATTTTTTAAGAATTCTTTAAAGAATGCTCCAGCCTGGTTCGGGCAGAAATGATACCAGAGAGATTTTTTTTTTCTCTTTTTCAGTCTGTCTTGTCCCAGTTCGGCTAGGAATAATGCCAAAATGAGTTTTTTTAATTATTTATTTTTTCTAATTTTTTTTAAGAATGCACCAGCCTAGTTTGGGCAAAAATGATACTGGAGCGAATTTTTTTTTCCTCTTTTTCGGTCTTTCCTTGCCTAGTTTGGCTAGGAATTATGCCAGAATGAAGTTTTTTTATTTTTTATTTTTCATAATCTTTTTAGGAATGCTCCATGTTGGGTTAAAAAGAATTGACCCCACCGGGTGAATTTCAGGTTACCACTCCTAAGAATCCACTATTATCAATCACAAGCGGTTACAAGTATAAGGAATCTTACCAAGCCTATCCCGAAATACCAACTTACAGTTGAACCCTTACCCCAATACCCAATTGGACTTGTATTGTAGTGGCAATTTTCTAGTTCAATGCACGAATCCTAGTACGTGACTAACCAATGATGCGCGAATCCAAGTACGTGACTAACCAATGATGCACGAATCCAAGTACGTGACTAACACCTACAACTTGAAGAAGATGTTGGCTGCAAAATTCTTCAGTTCATCAACGATGAAGATTAGGAAGCTCCTTGGTTACAAAACCCTGTGGTGTAAAGACGCAGTAACTTCTTCAGAGAGAATAATGAACTAGGTCACTTTCTACTTGTGTTCTCCTTGTATGACGACCTTTAAAATAAGCCTTATATATGTCTAGGGTTGTGAGAAAAGAAACCCTATACAAATATACAAACATAGGCTGAAAATTAGATCTGGAATTTCTGATTTTGTAAGTCTCGACAGAAACAGCTTGTGTCGAGCTTTAACATTAAATCTCGATAGAAAGGATTCTATCAAGATTTCTGTCGAGCTTTAATGAACAGCTTTTCTTCACTTGTTTCTTGGTCAGATCTTCATGGCTTTAACACTTGAAATCTTAAACCCATCCTAGATCTACCAAATTACAAGTAAAGTGCATTTTGTCAAAGGATTAGCAAATTACATAAAATATGTTCCTAACACTCCAGGCCAGTTCAGGCAGAAATGATACCAGAGCGAAATTTGTTTCTCTCTTTTTTTGTCTTTCCCAGTCATGTATGGCTAGGAATGATTCCAAAATGAAGTTTTTTATTTTATTTTATTTTATTTATTATATATATTTTTTTAAAAATTGTTTTAGGAATGCTCCACCCCAGTTTGGGCAGAAATGATACTGGAGCGAAAAAATAATTTTTTTTCTCTTTTTTGGTCTGTCCCTATCCGATTCGGCTAGGAATGATGCTAGAATACAATTTTTTTTTTCAATTTTTTATGTAATGCTCTAGCTCAGTTCAGGCAAAAAAGATATTGTAGTGAATTTTTTTCATCTTTTTTTTTTTCGGTCTGTCCCTTCTCGGTTCAGCTAGGAATGATGTTGGAATGAGGTTTTATTTATTTATTATTTATTTAGTGTTTTTTTATAATTTTTTTTTTTAGAATGCACCAGCTCGGTTCGGGCAGAAATGATATCGGGCCGAATTTTTTTTTTCTCTTTTTCGGTCTGTCCCAGCCCGTTTCGGCTAGGAATGAAGCCAGAATGAAGTTTTTTTTTTAAAAAAAAAAAATTTATTTCTATTTAAAAAAAATTCTTTTAGGAATGCTCTAGCCCGGTTCGGGTAGAAATGATATTGGAGAGATTTGTTTTTTCTCTTTTTCGGTCTGTCTCGTCCCGGTTTGGGTAGGAATGATGCCAGAATGAGGTTTTTTTTTTTTTTTTTTTATTCCTAATTTTTTTTAAGAATGCATCGACCCGATTCGAGCAGAAATGATACCGGAGGGATTTTTTTTTTCTTTTTTGGTCTTTCCCTGCCCAGTTTGGCTAGGAATTATGCCAGAATGAAGCTTTTTTTTTTTTTTCTATTTTTTTAAAAAATTTTAAAGAATTCTCTAGCTTGGTTCGGGCAGAAATGATACTGGAGCGAATTTTTTTTTCTTTTTTTCTGCCCGTCCCTTCTTGGTTCGGCAAGGAATGATGCCATAATGAATTTTATTTATTTTTTATTTTTCATAATTTTTTTAGGAATACTCCAGCCTAGTTCGGGCAGAAATGATACCAGAGCGAAATTTGTTTTTCTCTTTTTTGGTCTTTCCCGATCCGGTTCCGCTAGGGATGATTCCAAAATGAGGTTTTTTATTTTTTTTTCTATTTTTAAAAAATTATTTAGGAATGCTCCAACCCGGTTCGGGCAGAAATGTTACTGGAGAAAATTTTTTTTCTTCTCTTTTTACGGTCTGTCCCTGTTTGATTCGGCTAGGAATGATGCCAGAATAAAGTTTTTTTTTTCAATTTTTTTTTGCTATTTTTTTTCAAGTTTTTTATGGAATTCTCTAGCTCGGTTCGGCCAAAAATGATACTGGAGTGATTTTTTTTTTCTCTTTTTCGGTCTGTCCCATCCTGGTTCGGCTAGGAATGATGCTAGAATGAGGCTTTTTTATTTATTATTATTTATTTTTGTATTTTTTTAAATTTTTTTTAAGAATGCACCAGCCCGGTTTGGGTGGAAATGATACTGGAGCGATTTTTTTTTTCTCTGTTTCGATCTATCCCTGCCCGATTTGGATTGGAATGATGCCAAAATGAAGTATTTTAAAAAAAAAATTTCTATTTTTAAAAAAATTATTTTAGGAATTATCTAGCCTGATTTGGGTAGAATGATATCGGGGAAATTTTTTTTTTCTCTTTTTCGGTCTGTCTCGGCCCGCTTCGGCTAAGAATGATGCTAAAATGAAGTTTTTTATTTTTAAATTTTTTTTCTATTTTTTTTAAATTTCTTTAGGTATGCTCCAGCCCGGTTCGGGTAAAAATTATATCGGAGGAAATTTTTTTTTTTTCTCTTTTTCGGCCTATCCCAGCCCGGTTAGGCTTGGAATGTTGCCAGTATTGACACCTCGTAGCTGCTCGACCACCCATTGTAGCGACGCTCGCGCGCCATATGTATATCTCGGTGCGAGAATATGAAGGTGTGTCGTACCTCAGTTGTGTGATTGGGATCTAAGTCGATTTTAAGGATATTACTAAGGGTAAGTGAAGTCGCCACCAATCATTGGGTTTTTTCTAAGGTGTGATTGGTCACCCGACTCTATTTGATTTTGTTACCGATCCTATGATAAGAAAAAGGGCATTTTTCCTAATCTAATATGGATGGGCAAAAAATATTGATTCTTGAGTTCGGAAGTCTAGTTACGTGCGGGGAAGGTGTTAGGCACCCACAACGCCTGTTTGAAGACGATTTTTTGTTTTGGCAAAATGATAATTTTTGGACATTGTTAGTTGAAAACAAGCTATTGGCATTAGCTTTCGGGGCTTTAATTGTGTTGGGCTTTGAGGTTTGGTTTCGGAATGGGTGTGGTCTCGCACCATGACGAGCCAAAGCCCTCCAAAGTGTTTAACATGTGGGTATGTGTCGCATACACGGGGAAACCAATATCACTTGGTGACATGGATCAAGACAATCACACCGCGATGATCATGCACACAATATAACATGAATATGCACCTACGACAATTGCCTTGAGTGCATACCCATAATACAAGGTCAAGAGCTCTCATGACTAGAGAGGGTCACTCACGTAGCCACGAGAGTCCATTATAAAAAGTGCACAATCACCCACACACACGCAGGCAGATATATATATATATATATACATGCATCATGCACAATGCTATCACATAGAGTGAGAGAGTAAACCAGACATTGCCAACGTTCCAAAGGTATGGCCCAGCAAGGTACAGGAAAAGTAAAATAGACATTGCCATACCCAGGGAATGTGGCCCAAGCAAGGAGCAGGAAAATAAAAGGGGGTACATGGATGGGGACCCTAATACATGCTTTAGAGAAGAGGCTTAAAGAGAGGGTGATAGTTAGATGATAATGCCATGTCAAGTAAACGAATGCTCCATTGCATGTATTAGGTTTGTGAGCATGAAAGACACATATTAATTAATAGTTATGCTATGCACAATTCGTTTGATGTTTTCCTACCGTGGGAATGAGCTATTAGTTTACCTACCTATCAACAACAAAAAAAAAAGATCTATCAACTATTAGTAACTATGTGGAAGTGTGGCATGCATTATGCAAATTAGTAAGACATGTTATTTGAATAATGTTAGTCTCATTTGTATAACCTATTTGTTTTTGGTTTTGCATAGTAAGAGCACACAATTACAAAGGCCTAACCTATACATACACTCCAAAAGGACTACCTTAACTATCAGATGTAGGGCGATTTAGGTTGCTTAGATTTTTCTTCTCCAAAAAAAAAAAAAAAAACAAGGGTGTTTAGATTTTGGGCAAATGTTATTTTCATTTACTCAAAATAATTGGTTGAAACTTTTTCAATTAAAATTGTTCACATGCAAGTTTTAAAGAAAAGAGATGAGCTCTAGAAGGAGGATGCTTAGGTAAAGTTTGCTAGGTGGATGACCCTTATAGCATAATAATGTTTTGGGTCTAACTATAGTAGATAGCATGTTTGATCCTAAGGAGTCACTATTATTAGACCTTACCAGTATCAAATTGGTCTATTCAACTTTTGGGTCATTTTTTTAATGGCCTTTCTAAGCATTTGGATTCATTTATATTGATTCATCTTTAATGCAATCACACATTTGTTTTATCTCTATTACTATAAATATATGTGATTTAAATTAAAATATCCCCGTGCATCGCATGGGTTAGCGACTACTCTCTCTCTCTCTCTCTCTCTCTCTATATATATATATATATAATCGAAGTCTTGACTTTTTGTTGACCTCTTTAGAGCTTGCCACATCATCATTATTTATTTTAAACAAAATTATTTATTTTAAAACAAAATTATTTAACTTTTTTTTAATTAACAATATCAATGTCAACTCGAGGAGGACTAATCTTTGACATTAACAGTCAAAGTCCAAACTTAATAAGGAGTGAAACTCTATCTTTCTAACAAGTCCAACTTAAACTCAAACTTTTCTTTAAATTTGTGAAGTTAATCATGAACACTATAAAAGCAATGCAAACCCCAATATTTTTTTTAAACCCAAATCTAAAATCAACGCAAAATCACGCATCTGCAGCAATCTTCAAAGTAACGTAACTTTTCCTTTTATATCACGCATCTGCAATCAGTTCTACCCATCTGTGACTCTATTCTCAATTTCTTCCTCTTTCTGCGTTCCAACTTCAAACTCACTAATCACTATGTTAAAGTTAAGTTTGATTTACTATTCTTTTTCTCCCTTTTCTTTACTCATTAGCCGTTTTTGAAGTAGACAACTGGTCTGCATTGCTCCAATTTCCAAGAGAACGTGCACCATGCGTGTGGTTAAAATTTGATGTTTTCATCAATTGAAGTGATGGCCAAGTATGACTCCTCTTTCTTCTTTATTTCTTATTAAAATAATATATATTATACTACATAACATTATAATATATATAAAACTATTATACATCATATAATATATATATATATATATAATAGAAATATAACATGATTTTTTGGGCTAAGCAAAACAATTGATCATTATTATTTTAAAAAACTAATTGATTATTTGATTAGATTTTTCATATATTGAGATTTGTCTACTTTTTAGCAAATCTTTAATTAATTAATTATTATTTTTTTATTTCTTTTTCATGTATGAATAATTTGGTATCCCCTTCTTTGTCACCCCATTATTTTTTTCTCCTCTATTTTTGTAAAATTGTGATTTACAACTATGTTTTATGTTAACTTTATTCCATGACAAAAAGTGTTGTAATTGCTTTAATTTATTTCCTTGTATTTTATGGGATTTTATTATATTGGGTTTAGTATTAAGTTGGTGAAGACTTAAGTTTAAAATGAAGAATCAGTGGATTTCGCGAGTGTCTCGCTTGAAGATAACCCGCGAAAGAGTCATGTGAGAAGTACATGCTGGAAGTTGAAGAGTCATGCCAGGCTGTCGTTTTCGCGAGTATCTCGCGGGTAAGGCCTTCCCGCGAGATAGTCGCGAAACATTCTGCCTAAAGGCTTTTTAAGTAAGACTTTCATACTCTTCACCCATACTATATATACCCTCATTACCCACAAATGTAATTGAGGCCATTTAGAGAGAAAAACTCTAGATAGGTTTTCTACAACACACATCCATCTTTTAGAGAGAGAGCTACTCATCCTTAGTGAGAAATCATTGTAATCTCTTCTCCATCCCTCTCCTATTATCCCTTGAGATGAGATTTGTACTCAAACACAACCCACACATTTTCAGTGTGTAGAGAGTGTTTTGGAACTTGGGAAGTTTTGGGGAATTACCAAAAAAAACCGGTGAGGCTTGGTTGATGCTATGGGCTATAGTGGGATCCGGTAAGTTAGAGAAGACAAAAGTTTGGCGTAACCTTGTTGGAGCAAGAAGCTTGGAGGGCTTAGGTGCACTGGGTGGATTAGGCTTGGAGGATCTTCTGCTATTCGTGTATCCTAACTACATTCTCTAGTGGATCATTGACGGATGCAATCGGGCGTATTGCGGGATCTGAAGAGATAGACAAGACACGGTTCCGAGAAGTCTTGTTGGAGTAGGAGCTTGGAGGGCTTAGGTACATTGAGTAGATTAGGCTTGGAGGGTCTCTTGCTATTCGTGTATCCCAACTTATTGTCTAGTGGATCGATTTACCGCTTGGAGAGCGGTGGAGAGGTTTTTCACCGAATTCTTCGGTTTCCTCTTCGATAACACATCACTGTGTTATCTTATGTTTGCATCTCTCTTTCCTTACTCTTGTGCTTTACTTTTATTGTTTGTTGTTCATATTTATGCACTAGAGTAGTATCGGTTGATTGCGTTTCATTTACTCTTATTTCCGCACTTAGATAAGTTAGAGTAAAAGCAATCTAGCCGTAATTTTTAATTGGGGGTCTAAATAGCTCTTGTGTTTTTTAACACATTTTCGAGCTTTCAATTGGTATCAGATTGGGTACACTTGTTGTGGTTTAAATACCTAAGTGTGATCCTTGACCCCGTGTGTGTTTTGCCATGGATAGTGCTTTGTATGCCTCTATGCATGTTTTGGATGTTGATGAATGTAACATATTACGTGTTTGTGAAAATGCCTCTATGAGTGATAATCCTCATGATTGTGATGCTATGTTACATGAATCCTTGGGTGTTGTTGATATTCCTAACATTAAACTCTTGAAGAAAAATGCTAAGAAGTTTCATAAGGATTTGAGCAAGTTATTTGGTGAAAATGATGATTTGATTGCTAAACTCAATGAATCCAACAAATTGGTTGAAAAATATAAAAAAACTTGCTGAAATTTCTCTTGAAAAACTGAAAGAGTTTGAATGTTTGAATATGGACTTAGATGCTAAACTTGTTTTGTCTAACAAACTTGTTGATGATCTTAAATGTGAAAATGAATCTCTTAAGATGCATGTCAAGTGTTTGATTGCTGAACCTGTTGCTAAAAAGAAAGATAATATATGTTGCAATCATGTTGTGGTACCTGATTTTGTCCCTATTGTGAGTTCTACCTCAAAAGACATATCGGTGTACATTCCTCCATATAAAAGAAACCAAAAAGTGGAGAGAAATGCTCTTAAGCCTAAGCCTCTGTTTAGGTCCCATCCTAGGGAATTGAGTGGATCTAAGTTTGTTCCTACTTGCCACCATTGTGGTGTGATCGGTCACATAAGACCCCAATACCCCAAGTTAAAGAGAGAACAAACCCATGTTGCTAAATCCCTTCCTAAAAGGCCTAGTGGACCTAAACACATTGTTTGTCACCATTGTGGTGCCCTTGGTCATCTTAGACCTCATTGCTCTAAGTTTCAAGCTCTTAAAAGAATAAAAAGAAAAGAGAAACTTGAGCTTCTTGGAAGTTGTGCTTTGCAAGCTAAACCAGATTTGATGGAAAATGGTAAGTTGTTGAAGAAAGTTTTTAATGTTCTTACCTCCTTGTCTATGTGCATCTCTGGTTCTCATTCTTTCAACCCTCGTCTCACTTCTCATGAGACACTCATTCCAAACAATCATTCCGTTTGGATGAGGAAGGGTTCTTATGGTTGAGCTTTTACTCTTTTGGTCCTTGATCTAATTCTTTCGATTTTTGTAGGACCCTTCATGCATTAGATGCTTCATTGTCATGCATTTGTGCATCTTGCATTTATTTGTATGCATTGCTTTTGTTTTTTATTTTACTTTTATATTTTAGTTTTGTGTGAGTAAAAAAAAAAAAAAAAATCCAAAACCACATAAAAAGTGAAAAATTCAAAAAGTTTGATCGTATATGTTTGAGCACATATCTCATGTGAGTTTGGCCTAGTACCTTCGTACTAATGGCGTAGTGCATTTACGAGCCTAGCTTGTTCTGTATGCATATAAATATTTATGGGAGAAATCTTGAAATCTATATGTGATTGTTGTAAATAGATCTTCAAGCTTGTCATGAATGATTGGTCAATAGTCTTGATGGTCTTGATACTTGCATAGACTTGTGCCTATATCTCTTCCCACTTTATTTTTATGTTTTTGCAATAGAGCTCACCTAATGTAAATCTCAAAATGAAAAGAGATAATGAGCTGCAAAAGCCTGTCGCACTTACTAGTATTTGACTAGGAAAAAAAGAAAGCGACTCTTGTATTGAAATTGTATGGTACTCAAAAAGCCAAAGGCTAACTCTACATGTTGAAATATCAAAATTTCAAGCACCGATCTCAAAAAGAGATGTTGTATCCAAAAAGGATCAAATGTTATGATTTGTGCAGAAGCCAAATGAAAAGCTTCTAAGATTTGTAATCATTTTTCATGTGGGAGGTCATATATGCTCATTTCTATAATTGAGATTGTCCACTTGACTTAGTACTAGTTGTGTATGACTTGGTTGAATTGATCATTAAAACTTCACTCTAGACTAAGGACTATTCTATATTTGATACTCACACACAACACACAAGTTTATTGTTCAATGAATACTTATTTCATTTGTGTGATTGTACATGATCAAATGTGATGTGTGTGTGCTCAACCATATGTGGATCAAATCAAAAAGATTTTTGTTCTTTTTGTTTGCTTTTGGATGTGATTTGTACTACCCATGTTTTTCAAAGTTTTTCAAGTTGTTTTTGTGTGAAAAAACATGTTTTCTGAGTGTTTTCGTGACTTATTTCATGTGTAAGTTCAGTCACGAGTTACAGGGTCCAATTCTCAAGTTTTTTTAGTTTTGGACAGAAAGTTTTGCGACTGTTTCGCGAGTAAATCTTACCAGCGAGATTTCGTGGGTATGTAACCAGCAAAACTTCCCACGAAAATTTCCAGATCAGCTTTTAAAGGGCATTTCATGGGACATTTGTTCTAAACGTCTACCATCTTTTTTCAAACCCCTGTTTTAATGTTTCTACATCAAAACCCAACTAAATTCAAGTGTTTTTCATTTCATTAACATCTCTAAGGTAATTTTTAACACTTTTCATTGATTTTGATCCTTAGATTATGTTTTTGAGGGTTTTATGTTCATAGTTGAGATTTTCTCAAATGGGAGTTGGAAAACTTAATTTTTGTCAATCTTTTTGATTGGGCTTTGTTTTAAATGATGATTTGCTTTGGTTGTTGGCCCCTTGTGGCAAAAATAACATGTATTTAGGCAAGATTTTCATAAATTCTTGCATTGTTTAACATACATGTGTAGTGTGTGCACTCTAAGTGTTTGATAAAATGCCCAAATGGCATTTTCTCATTGTTTTGGACTCCGATGAGTACCAAACTTTGGGGATCACCATAATTATTAATGTTTATCATGTTTTGATCATTGGTAGTGTGTTTTATACACTTTGCCCCGTGAGTGCTTATTCATGCATTGGTCATGCATCTCACATGCACACTAGATGCACCTTTGCTGCACACACTTGATCACTTGACATGTTTTTACATTTACTCATGTAAGATTAAGTCTTTTTAGACTTTTTAGCACATATAACATGGTCTTGTGTATATGTCATGCCTAGGTCCATATCATGTTCTATCATTCTTAGCATGTCATGTTTACTTTATGCTTTGTAGCATTGTGTCTTTAAGATGTTTTATCTTTTGTTTGAGCTTCATTTTCTCATTCATCTTGCACCCTTCATGCATCATACCCTTGCTCACATCTTCTTTTCTTTCCCTCCTTCCTCTTGATTGATTTGTCTATTCGTGACAAAAAGGGGGAGTGTATACCGGAGAGTATACCGATTTGTATCGTCATTTCTATATGACTCATGTGCACACTCTTAGGAGGAGTAATTCTACCTCGTGCACATTCGTAGGGGGAGAAAGTCATAGGGGAGATGTATATACCAAGAAGGAGAAGACATTCTTTTTTTAGAAAACCTTGTTTTACTTTATACTTGTTTTCTCGTTGCTTTATGGTGCTTTGAGTTATATTTAGTATCATCTATGCTTTACTGCTCTCATCGCATCATGCACTTGTGCCCTAGTAGGATCTTGTTCCTAGATGCATATACTTCATGTATTTTGCATTGGTTGTGTGTTGGACATGCTTTTATCTTTATACCATTGTGCTTTATTGGTTGCATGTTTGGATGATCATTTGCTTTGCTATATGATCATTGTGGTCATTTGCTATATGATCATTGTGGTCATTTCCATATGACTGTCATGTGTTTGATCAAGTTGCTCATATGTTTCACAACATGTTTACTTGATCGCTATTTACTTGTTATATTATACTTGTCCTTTTTATCACTTAATTTACCTTGAGGGTCTAATGTATTTTGTGCAAGTGTTTCAGGCTACAAGTATATATGTTCCAAGTGTTACACAGCTTCTAGATTTAGGTGTGAGTGAGTTTTGCCATTGTTCTCAAACTCATGTTTTAGTCTGGAGTTTGTTATAGGGTGTTTTGTCACGGAATAGCCAAAGTGGGAGATTGTAAAGTTGTGATTTACAACTATGTTTTATGTTAGTTTTATTCCATGACAAAAAGTGTTGTAATTGTTTTAAGTTATTTCCTTGTATTTTATGAGATTTTATTGTATTAGGTTTAATATTAAGTTGGTGAAGACTCAAGTTTAAAATGAAGAATCAGTGGATTTCGCGAGTGTCTCGCTAGAAGCTAACCCGCAAAAGAGCCATGTGAGAAGCACATGTTGGAAGCTGAAGAGTAATGCCACGCTGTCATTTTCGCGAGTGTCTCGCGGGTAAGGCCTTCTTGCGAGATAGTCGCGAAACATTCTACCTAGAGGATTTTTAAGTGAGACTTTCATACCCTTCACCCATACTATATATACCCTCATTACCCACAAATGTAATTGAGGCCATTTAGAGAGAAAAACCCTAGATAGGTTTTCTACAACACACACCCATCTTTTAGAGAGAGAGCTACTCATCCTTAGTGAGAAATCATTGTAGCCTCTTCTCCATCCCTCTCCTATTGTCATACCTTGAGAGTAGATTTGTACCCAAACACAACCCACACTTTTTCAGTGTGTAGAGAGTGTTTTGGAGCTTGGGAAGTTTTGGGGAATTACCAAAAGAAGTCAGTGAGGCTTGGTTGATGCTATGGGCTATAGCGGGATCCGGTAAGCTAGAGAAGACAAAGGTTCGGCGTAACCTCATTGGAGCAAGAAGCTTGGAGGGCTTAGGTGCACTGGGTGGATTAGACTTGGAGGGTCTTCTGCTATTCGTGTATCCCAACTACATTCTTTAGTGGATCATTGACGGATGCAATCGGGCGTATTGCAGGATCCGGAGAGCTAGACAAGATACGGTTTCGAGAAGTCTTGTTGGAGGCTTGGAGGGCTTAGGTACATTGGGTAGATTAGGCTTGGAGGGTCTCTTGCTATTCGTGTATCCTAACTTATTGTCTAGTGGATCGATTTACCGCTTGGAGGGCGGTGGAGAGGTTTTTCACCGAGTTCTTCGGTTTCCTCTTCGATAACACATCGCCGTGTTATCTTGTGTTTGCATCTATCTTCCCTTACTCTTATGCTTTACTTTTATTGTTTGTTGTTCATGTTTATGCACTAGAGTAGTATCAGTTGATTGCGTTTCATTTACTCTTGTTTCCGCACTTAGATAAGTTAGAGTAAAAGCAATCTAGCCGTAATTTTTAATTGGGGGTCTAAATAGCTTTTGTGTTTTTTAACACATTTTCGAGCTTTCAATTTTGTAAAAAAAATTAAAAAAAATTATTTTATGGTTTTTCATGTATTTTTAAAAAAGTGATTTTCGTACATGAACCACTAAACCCTACGCCTGTGACTGTATATGATTTTTTTTCATCGTTTAAAGTTTAGACTCGTTAAAATTTAAAACTTATTGCTTTATGGGTTCGTGTACTTTTTTTTCTTTTTCTTATATTTCTTTTTTGAATAGTCATATATTTTTTGAATTATTTCAATAACTTATTCTTTAATTATATATCTTTTTTGGCATTTTGGAAGTTTTAACATCTGAATTTATGTTAGTTTTTGGAATATTTGAAGCTAATCAATTTTTCTTTTATATTTCTCTATTGTGTAATTATATACATTTTGTTCTGTTTCAAAATTTTCAAAAATTTATAGGAAGTAAATCTTATGATTCTTTAATATTTTTCAGCCTTTCAAAAATTTTAACATCTGAATTATTCTTTTGATGGTAACACATCTTTCTCTTATATTTCTTTGTTGTGTAGTCACACACACACACACACACACACACACACACACACACACATATGTTTATATATAAATATATATATATATATATTATCTATAATTTGTAGACTCTGAATCTTTGGATTCCTTTCAATAGTTATAACCATGGATTATTCTTTTGAATGTAACTCATCTTTCTCTTATATTTCTCTATTGTTTAGTCATATATATTTTGTTTTGTTTCAATAATTTCTAAGCAGTGAATCATCTGATTCTTTAATATTTTTTGGTCTTTCAAAAATTTTAATATCTGAAATTTCGTCCTTGAAAATAACAAAATCCATGCAAACATTAAAATAAAAGTTAATATTATATAATATTAAAAATTTACAAATTAGAATAGTATTCCTGAATACGAATTTACTTTATGTGAGTAAAATTTAGGATATTTTTTCTCTTAATATTTAAATGTGCATTTTTATATGGTATTTCTGAGTAGATAATGTAAATCCATGCAATATATTAAAATCTCTATATTATTTTTTCAATTTTTTATAAGCCATTGCATGTTCAAGCAATGGTTTCTTCATCAAATTGTAACATAAATTGAAGTCATACAAGAGCAAATCATGCAACGGTGTAGTTTTTTAATCAATTTAAGATTTTGTAAAGTTGTGATTTACAACTATGTTTTATGTTGGCTTTATTCCATGACAAAAAGTGTTGTAATTGCTTTAATTTTGTTTCTTGTATTTTGTGGGATTTTATTGTATTGGGTTTTGTATTAAGTTGGTGAAGACTTAAGCTTAATTGAAGAATCAGTGGATTTCGTGAGAAGCTCGCGAGAAGCTAACCCGCGAAAGAGCCACGTGAGGAGCACATGACTGGAAGTTGAATAGTCGTGCTAGGCTGTCGTTTTCGCGAGGTACTTGCGGGTAAGGCCTTCCCGCAAGGTACTCGCGAAACATTCTGCCTGTATGATTTTTAAGTGAGATTTTCATACCCTTCACCCATACTATATATACCCTCATTACCCACAAATGTATGAGAGGCCATTCAGAGAGAAAAACCCTAGATAGGTTTTCTACAACACACACACCCATCTTTTAGAGAGAGAGCTACTCATCCTTAGTGAGAAATCATTGTAGCCTCTTCTTCTTCCCTCTCCCATTATCATACTTTGAGAGGAGATTTGTACCCAAACACAACCCACACATTTTCAGAGTGTAGTGAGTGTTTTTAGTGTTGTTGGGAAGCATTGGAAGATGTTAAGGATGGCGGATGCAACATGGAGTTTGTTGCGGGATCTGGAAAGCTAGACAAGACACGGTTCTGAGAAGCCTTGTTGGAGTAGGAGCTTGGAGGGCTTAGGTACATCGGGTAGATTAGGCTTGGAGGGTCTCTTGCTAACCCATGTATCCCAACTGATTGTCTAGTGGATCGATTATCGCTTGGAGGGCGGCGGAGAGGTTTTTCGCTG
This sequence comes from Notholithocarpus densiflorus, assembly GCA_030021035.2. Taxonomy (NCBI): domain Eukaryota; kingdom Viridiplantae; phylum Streptophyta; class Magnoliopsida; order Fagales; family Fagaceae; genus Notholithocarpus; species Notholithocarpus densiflorus. Next base: position 14,519,048 of record JARYZH020000001.1, read on the forward strand.
AGTTCTTCGGTTTCCTCTTCGATAACACATCGACGTGTTATCTTGTGTTTGCATTCTCTCTTCCCTTACTCTTGTGCTTTACTTTTATTGTTTGTTGTTCCTGTTTATGCACTAGAGTAGTATGATGTTGATTGCGCTTCCTTTACTCTTGTTCCGCACTTAGATAAGTTAGAGTAAAAGCAATCTAGCCGTTATTTTTAATTGGGGGTCTAAACAAGCTCTTGTATTTTCACACAATTTAGAGCTTTCAGATTTTATAAAATTATTTTAGTCTACTTTACAAATAGGACAGTTCCCATGCATAGCACGGGTTAGTGACTAGTTATATATTAATAGCCAAAGCTGAAAGAAAATCCAATTAGATTTCAAATTGGAATTCAATTAGAGTCTAATTTTATGCCACGTGTCTCATCTAATCTAAATTTTAAATTTTTGTGACAAGTAAGTTAATTCAGTGTAAAAATTGGATTTTAATTATAGTTTAATTTTGTGTCACGTGTCCCATCTAATCTAATTTTTTAAATTTTTGTGCCAAATGAGTAATTTAGTGTAGAAAACGAGGAGTTCAATATAAATAAACAAAAAAAAAAAACCTAATTATATAACTAAAAACAATTCAAATTTATAAACCATTTATGTAATATACCATGAGGTCCATGACTATATATAGTCCATTACTAACTAGGTTATATATATTAAACCAAAGTTTAGAGAAAATTAAATTAAAATCAAAATTGGATTTTGTTTTTGTTAGCTTTCCATACAAATAATGAACATATTGTTTTTGTTAGAGAAAATTAAATTAAAACCAAAGTTTGCCGTTATTTTTTCTCTGAAATAATGAACATATTTTTTATACAGGTTCTATTTAGATATTTTTTTATGCGAAGATATTGAACATAACAAATTGTAATTTAGCTGAACGATCCCATGCACCCATCCTCATTCAATTTAGAAGATACTATTTGACCAATTTATTATTTTTATTTTCTGTTGTATTTATTAGAATTTCACAAACAATAATTGTGAATTGATATTGTATATGTAGTATCCAATAGTAATTTTTAAAATTATATACATAATAGCAATGTAATGAGAAACTTGGGATAACCAATATCATGAAAATTGTAAGAAATAACTATTTTAGTACCTCCAAATTCAGACTATATCCTATATGTTTAATAACCCAAGCTAACATCAATAGCACCACTACAATTCATCATTCTCGTGCTTAAGCACGAGTTAGATACTAGTTAGTTCTAATGTAAATTCATTACTGAAATTACTTTATTACTCATCAATAACACTCATAACAAATTAATACCTAAGATTTAATATAAAATTGTTATGAATGAAGCGTTTCACTTCGAAAATAGGAAAATTAATTAAAAAATTGTACTTTTAAATTGAAACTGGTATGACAATTTCTCTATAAAAAAAAAAAAAAAAAAAAGAAAAAAAAAGAAAAAAAAAGAGGCTTGACCACATATTATTAAATTCTACCTTAATGAACTATGGTGCACAACCTTTAGGGAAAGAAGGGCCTTAACACCCCCCCCCCCTAAATCTATAATTAAAATAAATATATATATATAAAATTTAATGTTAGGATTTTAAGCTCTGGTTGTGATTAGGTTAACCGATTTAATCTAGATCGTTAATTAGTTATATTATGATCCAAATCTAAATTTGTAAATATCACATAAACATTGATCACACATGACAATTCAGGAAAATCAATGAAACAGACCGTTTCACAATAAAAATCAAGAGGCCTTTTACCTTACAATCCAAGGTAAAAATCCACTAGAATATAATTGATGCTTCAATATAGACTGGTAAAAAAGGATCTTCAATATAGAAGTAGAACTCCAATTGAGGCTTCAAGAGAGCTTGGAAATATCCTAGATATGTGTACAAAAATATAGCTTTCATAAAGTCTTGTAAAAGTTACTCTAGGTTGCTTTTATTTGTGTCTTGTTGTGGGCGCTGTAGACACCGCATTTTATACCCCTTATGACTCGAGCCTCCATTCCCGAATGATGTTAGAATTTTAAAGCCCAAGGTTGGTTTAGGTCCCAATTAGATGAAAATTGACTTGAGTAAAGTTTTTATGAAAAATATAACTTATTTTTGGAACAAATAAACTATTTTTGAAAAAGAAAGGTCACGGAAACCCTAGGGCGTACATATGCATACAGGCGTATGCATATGCATGCTCAAGCTCTGCATACGCATGCTAGGATTCTAGAAACTATGTAAAACAAGTTTTCTGCATTTAAAACTTGGTTTGGAATGAATCCCACATCGTCTAGAAGCTGCCCCAAACCCTTATTTTTTACTATATAAAGCTATAAAAAGGTTTTTTTTTTTTTTTTTGAGAAGGACGGATTCCAGTGGTAAAACACATAAGATTCACTAGAAAATAGTGAATCAAAGAGGGAGTTTTTCACAAAACATCCTCAAGTTAAATTTTGTTTGATTATGACCTTTTCTAGTCTTGATCTTTGAGTTCTAAAGTTTACTAACTTATTTTGAATTGGTTGTAACTAGATTGATTGAGGGGAACGGTCAAAATCAAGATCTAAAGAGTTCTAGTGTTGAGGTAAAGTTTCTAAATTTTGCTCTTCGCATTTCTTTGTTTTTCTTTGTTTCTTTATGTTTTTATATGAGTTTAAGTGTTCATAATATGTTTATTTATTCTAGGTTTACTTTATGTTTGTATCTAAAGCATGTTAGGCTGCTAGATTCTTAGTTTCCGTGTTTCTGTTGCAGGTTTCTGGATTAGGGTTCTTAGGCATGTATGCGTGCGCATACTGCTTGCATGCGTACGCATACTCATAGTATGCGTATGCATACGCTGGCCAAGAAACCCTAATTCACTTTTTGTTTGCTTTTTCTTTGTCTTATTTACATTTTTCACCTTCTATTTAACCTATTTTGTCATATCCTTGAGTCTCTGTCTTTCTGTTTTTTTTTTTTTTTTTGCTTTATTTTATTCCTGTTATGCTTATCAGGGTTTTATTTTGTTTTAATGCCATGAACATGCATATGAATATGACCATGCATTGATGCATAGGTGCTATGATGCAGTGAGGTAAGTCATGCATAATGCTTTGAACATGCATTTGATTTGGTTGATGGATATGATATGGTTGATATGTTTGGTTGAATCCCTTGATCTTGAGGCTTGAATGCTATAACATGTTGATCCTAATCTGCCTAGTGATGTTTTTGCCCTTGGAGATATATGCTTATATGCCACGATAGATGAATGCTAGGTTTGGGGATGATTATGTCATGTTGATTGCTTTAGATGCATGCTAGAGTGTGTGTGAGTTAGAATAACACGTTAAATTTGTCTTTAATGAGATTAAGATTTGGAACACAATGAGTGGAAGCCGACCTATGGATCGAGTGGGGTTGGGTACCAACACCTTTCAATCCCCATACCTAAACTCTAGACACATGCTCTGGTAAAAGATCACTCTTTCCTTGAAAGGGCACTATATTTATGGTTCCTAGACCTAAACTAGGTGGTGACTCCATTTACACCCTCTGCCATGGTCCACCCTAAGCCAAGGCGTACTTCCCACGAAGGAGAGGATGACCCACGTCACGGGCGCTTGTGCCTGCGACAACCCCTTTTGCTTGTTTTGGGATTTCCCCTCAAGAAGGTTCGTGCGAAGTATGCCTTGGCCTAGGGTGGGCTACGGCAGAGGGTGTAAATGGAGTTGCCACCTAAACATCCAAGCATCAAAGCTCATGGTTTTCAAATAAACATATTAAACAATTTAACTATCAAACATTCAAATGCATGTTCACGTGATTTATGCATGACTTATCTCACTTGCTTCACTGCATCACAACACCTATGCATCAATGCATGTTCATATCCATATGCATATTCATGGTATTCAAACAATCTAAAATCCTAATAAGCACTAAGAAGATAAAACAAAAATAAAACAAAACAAAACAAAGAGGCAGATACTCAAAGACATGAAAAAAGAAGTTAAATAGAGGCTAAACGGGTAAAAGAAAGCAAAGGAAAACAAACAGAAAAGAATTAGGGTTTCTGGGCATAGGTGTGTGTGCGCATACATAGGGCATGTGTGCGCAGTCTAACTATTTGTGTACGCACACCACGAGTATGCGTACGCATGCATACAACACGCATACACACCTAAAACACAAAACCCAGCAAACAGAAAGGAAACTATACAAAACCACGAAACTAATAACCAAACATGCTTATAACACAAACACAAAGTAAACCTAAACTAAACAGATATGTTATAAACACAAAAATATATATATAAGCACAAAAACAAAGAAAATTTAAGAGCCAAAGTTAGAACCTTTACCTCAACACTAGAACTCTTTAAAACTTGATTTTGACCATTCCCCCTCAGTTAATCTATTCACAACACTAGAACTCTATTCCCTCTTTAATTCACTATTTTTCTAGTGAATCTTGCGTATATTTTCCTCCTTTTCTCTGTATATTTAGAAAAGTGCCTCTTATGGATTTATATAATTGTAAAATGGGGGTGTGGGGCGGCTCCCCAACAATGTGGGATTCATTCCACACAAATTTAAGTGAAAAAAGCTTCCCCTACATAGTTTTCAGGAACCCTAGCTGCGTACGCATGCTGGGGCATACATGCGTGTGCCCTAAGCATGCGTACACATGGCTTGAGCATGCGTACACATACGCGTGTATGCATACACACACTTAGGGTTTCAAGCAGCCTTTCTTTTTCAAAAATAGGTTTATTCTTCCAAAAATAATTTTATATTTTTTATAAGTACTTCCTCAAGTCAATTTTCATCGGATTGGGCCCAAAACCAACCTTGGGCCTTAGAGTACTACCATCATTGGGGAACGGGGGTCTGAGTTGTAAGCGGTACAAAATGAGGTTTCTACAAATGCCCCTTTTTGATTTGTGAGCTCCACTAACGAAATCAAAAGAAAAAGAGACAAAATATTTTGTTTCAACGTGCGGCTCAGGCCCAACCCATGCACACGGCAAACAACACACATACATGGGATAGGATGCAACTTCGCAGAGTTACGTGGGATTTGTATGTCCGAAGTCCTATGGGTGTTACTCGGGAAACGAGTAATGACAGGTTCACTATCCCAGAACCTGGTTTGCCAATTGCAAGCAAAAGGTGAGTGACTCACTATCCTAGAGTCACTTAAAAAGAAAAACAAACATGGCCAACAACCTCAACCATCAACCAAATAAACAAAGTGCTCTTACGAGCTAAAGGGATATATATCTGTGATGTTTTTTCTGGGGCTCTTGCCTCAAACTTCTCTAGGTGGCTCTTGCCTCTAGATGATTTTTGTCTCTATCCCAATCTCTTCACTTCTAGATGGCTCTTGCCTTTGTCTTAAACTCTTCTATTCCAAGTGGCTTGCGCCTCAGTTTTGGTGTACATGTTCAATTCTAAGAAGGATATTTTCTCAATTTCTGTATTCTTCTTTTTTGACTTATCTTAGGAGTTTGTGCTTGCATATTCAATTTTTGAAGGATATGTGCACAAGTATGGTGGTGGTTATGCTCTTGGGCGGAAAGCTCACTCTAGGGGCTTTCCAAACATGCATGGGGGTTTTCTCGGTAATTTTTTACTTACGAGGAAGTCCTTGATGATGCATGATTGTGGACTAATGGAGTCGCCACCTAGATTAGGTCTAAGAACCATAAATATAGCATCCTTATGTGGAAGGACTAGTCTTACTACCAGAGTATGGGTTCAGAGTTTAGGTATGGGGATGGGAAGGTGTTAGGCACCCAACCCCACCCGACCTGTAGGTCGGCTTCCATCCATTGTGTCTTATGTCTTAATCTCATTAAAGGCTCATTTAATATTGTTATCTATACTCACACACACACTAGCATGATGGAAAAATACATGTTTGTATCCCATACTAAACATACACAGCGGAAAAATTAACGGATCTACTTCATTCACAATCGATAACATGTACTATGTAAGTTTCAGAATTTAAGAATAAGAGAGTGTACCTTGGTGCGGTGAAAATCAAAACCAAAGATCAGAAGTTCTTAAGAACACTTTTAATCTTCACTCCAATTCCAATTATGCCCAAGAAGTGTGGTCTCTCAATCAGTTTCTATGAATGTTATTCAAGGGAGAATTAGAGAGTGTCCAACACTCACATACAAAACATTTCATGTACTTCCAAAATTCTGTATGTTCCTCTCCTTATAACTGATTATCTAATTGGGCTAGCTTTTTGGGCATTTCCAATTGGGCTTTAGTATGTGGCTTGGAGTGGGACCAAAAGGGAACAAATAAGACACTAGCTCTAATGGGCCTTGGGCTTTTCTATCAACTCTTGACAAGTCCAAAGTTACCATTAATTATATTTGATACCACTATATAAATATAATTTCACTCTAGGCTTTATTAATAAATTATATCCCAAGACTTTATTGTACATTGCAACCCATTCATAAAATATTCGTAATAATATAAAATCCTTAAGGTAGACTGCCACTTTGTAGACTACTATATCTTAATCCTTGAGTACCCAATTTAACCCTTTATGTTATTCATCATATTTTTATGAAATCCAATTCCATAAATATATACTTTAGTAATTTCTTACTAAAGTGGTTAGGCCTAACACTTTGAATAACCGTACCCATTAAACTTATTTCAAAGGAATAGTTTATATCTCCGTTAAGAGACTATGAATTCTATCTTGAAAATATATGTTCCATCAACACTAAATGTGGCTGCCCAACATACTGAGGTTTTGACCGTATTTTTAAATCTCACTCCTGATATATCAAAGCAACCTACACTTCATGATCAGGTCCATTATTCTCTCAGGATTAAGAATTCATGTAAATAGAAGTCGTGAGATTTATTATTCATTTAACAGTCGTTAGGAGAATAATAAATCTCACAGCGGTTCAGTTCAATATGTCTTAACTCTTAAAACATATCAACATATCAACTAGAAGTCTCCAATTCCATGATCAAGACAAATCATCTTAGTTGATATGTTATAGTCTTCGCAGATGAAATGCCCAATTTCATCACCGACTACGAACTACAATTCTGAGTTTACAAGGAACTTATGACTTATATCTTTTGTGACTAAATCACATAAATCACATACAATGCATCTCATGGACTATATGATAATGTCCGAATATTCATGTTACCATTATTTTAGATAATAATAAAATAATTTCATTAAACACAATATTAAGTCATACATAATGTCATACATAATATCATACATAGAATCATACAATAGGATTTTAGGGCACTAATCCTAACAATCTCCCACTTGCTCTAAAAACTATTGTGCACTAATCTAACTCCCATTTCCTCCAAATGCGACTCGAAAGTCCTTTGAGGCAAGGTTTTGGTAAAGGGATCTGCTAGATTATTTGCACTTTCAATCTTTGCTACTACTACATCTCCACGAGAAATTTATGTAACGAATGATGTAGTACTTTCTCTCAATGTGCTTTCCTTTCTTATAATTCCTTGGATCTTTGGATTGTGCAACTGCTCCACTATTATCGCAAAACAATGTGATTGGAACATGATCCATTCTAATAACACCAAGATCAGAAAGGAATTTCTTGAGCCATACAGCTTCCTTTGCCGCTTCACAAGAAGCAACATACTCAGCTTCCATGGTGGAGTCCGCAATACAAGATTGCTTAACACTCCTCCAACTTATGGCTCCATCTCCCAAGGTGAATACACATCCTGAAGTGGATTTTCTGAAATCTAGATCCGATTGAAAGTCTGAATCTGTATAGCCAATGGGAATCAAATCCTCACAATGATAAACAAGCATACGATTCTCGTTCTCCGTAGATACTTGAGAATATGCTTTACAGCTTGCCAATGTTTTGGTCCTGGATTTGATTGATATCGGCTGACCATGCCAAATGAATAGCAGATATCTGGTCTAATACAAAGCATGGCATACATGAGACTTCCCACTGCAGAAGCATAAGGAACTTGTCTCATAATATCTACTTCCTCTAGAGTCTTAGGCCTTTGGTCATCAGACAGAGGAACTCCATGTCTGAAAGGAAGTAATCCTTTCTTGGAGTTTTGCATGCTAAACCGTTCTAGAATCTTATCTATATATCCAGCTGGTGATAAGCCTAACATTTTATTCTTGCGATCTTGCCAAAGCTTGATCCCTAGAATAAAGTTAGCTTCACCCAAATCCTTCATATCAAATTGGTTGGACAACCAAATCTTTACTGATGACATTACCCCTTACATCATTTCCAATGAGTAGAATATCATCAACATAAAGCACTAGAAACATTACTACTTTGTCTTGATGTCTTTTGTACACACATGGTTCATCAAGATTTTGTTCAAAACCAAATGACTTGATTGCTTGATCAAATCTGATGTTCCATGACCTAGATGCTTGCTTAAGTCCATAAATGGACAACTTCAATTTGCATACCATATGCTCTTGGTCCTTTGCTATGAAACCTTCTGGTTGTATCATATATATTTCTTCTTCAAGATTGCCATTAAGAAATGCAATCTTGACATCCATTTTCCAAATCTCATAATCATAATGAGCAGCAATGGATAAGAGAATTTTGATAGATTTAAGCATTGCTACTGATGAAAAGGTTTCCTCATAATCAATACCTTATTTTTTAGTATACCCTTTCGCCACTAGCCTTACTTCAAAGGTTTCAACCTTTCCATCTATCTCTCTCTTCCTCTTGTAAACCCGTTTGCAACCAACAGGTTTAATGTCGTTAGGTGTCTTTACAAGATCCCAAACTTGATTGGAATACATTGAATCTAATTCAGATTTCATAGCTTTAACCCAATGATGTGCATTTATATCATTCACTGCTTCATCATAAGTGTAAGGATTAGTTTCGGCCTTTTCTGAGATAGCTTCATAAGTTTCTCCTAGACCTATAAATCTTATAGGTGGCCTAACAATCCTCCCACTACGACGAGGCACCTGTGTACTAGACATCTCATGAGTAGTATCTTGTGGTGTATCTAATACAACCACATCATCCCTAGTTTCATCTATAGGTTGTTCAATTACAGGTTCATCTAATTCAGCCAAGACAACTTAGTTCTAGGATTAAAATTATTCACATAATCATCTTCCAAAAATTTGGCATGGGTACTAATAAACACTTTGTTATCCTTATGATTATAGAATAAATAACCATTTGTTTCCTTTGAATACCCTAAAAACATGCATACTTCTGTTTTAGCTTCCAACTTATCAGACTTCCCTTTCAACACATGTGCTGGACATCCCTAAATGTGGAGATATTTCATGCTAGGCTTGCGCCCACTCCACAATTCCTTAGGTGTGTTGGGAACAGATTTTGATGGAACTAAATTAAAAATATACATTGCAGTTTTTAGTGCATATCCCCAAAAAGAAACTGGTAAAGTTGAATAACTCATCATGGACCTAACCATTTCCAAAAGAGTCATATTCCTTCTTTCTGCTACACCATTTTGTTGGGGAGTTCCAGGTGCAGTCAATTGCGATACAATCTCATTTTGAGTTAAGTAATCCTTGAAATTCCCAAGAAGGTATTCGCCACCACGATCAGATCGAATGGCCTTTATGTGTTTACCCAATTGATTCTCAACCTCAGCCCTAAACTCTTTGAACTTTTCAAAGGCTTCGGACTTCCGTCTCATTACGTACACATAACCATATCTTGAATAATCATCGGTAAAAGTGAAAGAGAAGATCGTTCTAGAGGGGCCAAGCCCCCTAATCTACTGATCATTGCCCTTTGTGGGCTTGCGTCTTCTTGCTTGCATCCATGTCCTTTTTGCTCGTGCCTAGGAGGTCGTGCCCTCGCTCCAAGTGTCCTCGCTCCATGAATGTACATGCAAAGACAAAAGAAACAAATCATCAGACAAGCAAAGAAACAAACAAAGGGAAAAGCATGCTAAATACAAGCTAGGAAAAGATGCCAAATGAGGGCAAACAAACATGTGAAGCACATGAAAGAGTGAACAAACATGTTATCAAACAAAAGGGGGTGTCCTAGGAGGACAAATGTAGGTTTGGATCGAGTGTCCATAGCTCCATTGGATTGAAGTATGGATGACACACAGACTCATGTCTAAACATGTAGGCAAGCGTGCAAAGATGCAAAGAAGCAAAGAAAGACAAACGGGTGGCGCAAAGCAAGCATGGCAAGCATATCAACGTCGCACGGAGCGGAGAAAGGTGTATATCAAGCATACCGATACCACAGAGGTGTATCTCACAAGTGGTTACATCCAAACAAACCCTAGGAGGGAAGGATGTAGCCACACAAGCAAACCCACGAAATCTAGATCTACACCCCACCGGAAGCGCCAAAAAGCAAGAAAGAGAAATATCAAGAGACAAAAGGGCTAAAGTAGCACATGGCATAGCAACCAACAGATCTAAGCACATAAGCATGGCACGAAGCACATAAACACATAGATCTAAACATATGAGCATAGATCTAAGCACAAACATAGCAAAGAACACATAAGCATGTAGATCTAAGCATAAACATAGCAAGGAGCCTAAAAACATGTGGATCTAAGCATAAACATGTGGATCTAAGCACAAACATGGCAAATAACACATAAGCATGTAGATCTAAGCATAAACATGGCAAGGAGCCTAAAAACATGTGGATCTAAGCACAAACATGAAAAGTAGATATATCCTAGCCTAAGAAGGCTAGGCCAACAACATCAAAGCAGTAAATCATGGCAAAAAGCAAGTAGACATGCTAGGGAAGCTATAAAACATGCTAGGAAAATCAAATAAAGAATTTTATTAAGCAAGATAAAGCTAGGGAAAAGCCATAAAAGAAAAGGGTGTGGATTGTAGCTAAAAAGCTACATCCACACCCTTAAACCTCAAATCCAAGGTATGGAACCAAGGAGAGGAAGATAAGGTGCAAGAACACTACCTTGAAGATTGTAGAGAAAATGTGAGAATCTAAGGTGTTCTAAGGTGTTTTGATGTGTTTAGGAGAGAAATGATAGAGAGAAGAGAGAGCGAATCTTGCCTAGAACTACCTAAAAATTCCTTTTTTTTTTTTTTTTTTTTTTTTTTTTTTGGGAAAAATGAGGGGTCTGGAGGTTTTTATAGCCAAAAAGTGACCCTTTAGCTGCCAGCACACCTTGTAGGGCCGTCGGCCAGCTTGCTGACATCAGCAATTACGGCCTTATCCTGGTTCTACTTCAGATGCATATTTGAAGGCCTTTCCAAGCTCAGATTAAGCTGATCTTAGTCTCCCTGAAAGCTCTGGATGTCTAGTTTTTAGAACACTAAAGAAATTGAAAATTCAACGGCCGGATCAAAAGTTATGGCCTCGGGAAGCATGCTGACGTGCTTTTATGGTTTTCTGGATATCTCAACCGTTTTAACTCCGATTTCGACCCATGAATAGTCGTTGGAAAGGGAATTTGATAATCTTCGCAATGGCACTAGTCCCAACCTATTCTAACAACTAGATCAAAATTAAGGTTTTTGGTCCCTCTAAGAGTCAACCTTGGTCAAACTTGGTCAAACTTGACGAAAATCACCGAGTAGCTCGGGTTTGATGTAAAAACATGAAAAATGTTGTTTTAGGATGACTTTGACCCAACTTTGACTTTCGGTCAACCCAGGGTTGACAAGGGGCGTTTTGGTCGATTTGACCTGAAATGGCACTTCGAGCGCTTTGATGCCCGAACGGGTTGCACCACATCAATCTAGATGTTTTCGTGGCCCCAAAGAAAAAAGATAATATTTTTATAATTTTGAGGTCTGGCATGCAAATCGAGGGAGGACAAAATACGATGTCTACAATTGCCTCTTCTTTATCCGACATCTTGATTGCAATGAGAGGTGTCGAATAAAGGACGTGATTCTGCATTTTGTTGCCCCAAAATTGCATGCGGAAACTGTGCTGTTCATGGATCGAGATCGGTTTTACCTAACACGGTTGTGTTGCTGCGGCTGATTTGGAAAAAATTTTCTGACTTGGTCCTTGGAATTTGGGTAAGGGACTTTTTTTTTTTTTTTTTTTTTCGTCAAAGGTCAACCGGTCAACGTTGACTGTGTCAATGTTGACCGGCGGCCCTTGTAGGTGCGTCGGCAGACCCGGCGGCCCTTCAAGGTGCGCTGGGCAGCCCAAGCCGTACAAGGCCCTATAAATGGGCCCCAAAGCCTCATTTTGACCATTTCACTTCCATTTCTCTAAATTCTCACTTCTAAAAAAAATCTCTAGAGCAAGTCGCGATCTAGTAGGTCTAGCTTTCAGCTTCAGTCCACAACTTCAGTCTCTTGTTCTGCACTTGAGGTCAGTGTCTACTTTCTTTTTCTTTTTATTTTCTGCAAGTATGTTAGTAGTAAAGTAAGTAGGAAAGCATGCTAGTACTTATTTTATTTTTTGGTATTTTTGCATATATATTTTTTTTCATCTTTATCATTTATGCCATGATGATGCTAGAAAAATATATCTGTTCACATGTTTAAGTAGCACAGGAAAACTTGCATATGTTGGATGCTATGAAAACACATGGAACTCTAACAAAATTAGAAGAAAAGCTAGATAAATATGAGAGAATATGCATGATAAGGATGGAAAATTTTGAGAGAATTAAAAATGTGAAAACAATGTGATTTTGAGTAAGGGTAGTTTTTGAAAACATAGGATTAAACGGTCATGGCCGAATCTGAATCTTGGTGAGACTAAATGGTCATGGCCGAATCTGATTCGGAGATAGGCTATTAGGATTAAACGGTCGTGGCTAAATCTGAATCCTAGTGAGACTAAACGGTTATGGCTGAATCTGAATCTCAGAGAGAAGCTGTTTGGATTAAATGGTCGTGGTTGAATTTGAATCCTGGTGAGACTAAACAGTCGTGGCCGAATCCGAATCTCGGAGAGAGGCTGTTAGGATTAAACGGTTGTGCTGAATCTGAATCTTGGGGAGAGGCTGTTAGGATTAAATGGTCGTGGCCGAATCTAAATCTCGGAGAGAGGTTGTTAGGATTAAACGGTTATGGCCGAATCTAAATCCTAGTGAGACTAAACGGTCGTGGCCAAATACGAATCTAGGAGAGAGGTTGTTTGGATTAAACGGTCGTGGCTGAATCTGAATCTCGGAAAGAGGCTGTTAGGATTAAACAGTCGTGGCCGAATCTGAATCCTGGTGTGACTAAATGGTCGTGGCCGAATTTGAATCTCGAAGAGAGAGGTATTTTGAAATTTTTGATATTTTTGATGCAAAAGAGATAGGATTAAACGGTCGCGGCCGAATCTAAATCCTAAGAGAGAGATATTTTGAACAATTTGATATTTTTGATGCAAAAGAGATAGGATTAAATGGTCGAGGCCGAATCTGAATCCCAAGAGAGAAGTATTTTGAAAATTTTGATATTTTTGAAGCAAAAGAGATAGGATTAAACGATCACAGCTGAATTCGAATCCCAAGAGAGAGGTATTTTGAAAATTTTGATATTTTTTGATGCAAAAGAGATAGGATTAAACAGTCACGGCCGAATCTGAATCCCAAGAGAGAGGTATTTTGAAAAATTTTCATATTTTTGAGAAAACATGACATTTTGTTATGAACATGCATGACATGTGTTAGGCAGTAGGGTTAGACATACTTACCTATTTAATTTCATCACCAACTGCTTTTGGGCTTACTAACCAATTTTGAATTTGCTTTCTGTAGGTATGTCTTGATGGACAAGATCCGGCAGTGCTTGCGGGAAGGCTCCCGCCTATAGACACTCGATTTTGCACCCATAATTTAATTTTGGAAGATGACTGAAATGACCATTTCAAATACCCAAAAATCATGATTGCATTACATGCATTAAATCATTCATTGCATATCATAAAAATGATCTTAAGATTCTAACGATTGCGATGGTATGCCCGATTCCCAAATCGGACCGTCGGGTCAAAAGATATCACAAGATCAAATGTTCATGATCTGCATGCATTGTATGGGGGTGAAACCAATCACATGTGATTAATTGAAATTAATTCTGATTGGTTAAACAATTAAAATTAATTAAATAATTGTGTGATTGGTTGTTGGTTTTTATCAGAAATAAGCTTGGTTGCATAGGAATAAAATGGATAATTAGATAACAAGGGAATTGTTGATAATTAAGTCTTTTTAGAATATTTATCTATTGGATAATTATTGTTTTAAGGACCTGATTATCAAAATAAAAGGGATTAATTTGAGAATACGAGTTAAAAATACGTCTAGGTGCAATTCCCAACTCTAAAAATCCCTAAGAAAGAGTCCAGAGTGAACCAAAATTAGGAATTGGGCTCGGCACTTGAGAGGGCCAATCGGCACTCTAGGAGTGCTGATTGGCACAACTTCGAGGCCCAGCCCAGAAATGCTTTGATTAAGATAAAACGCATCCATTTCAAATTTTTAGGGATAAGGACGCAACTCAATTCATATCTGATCCAATCCAGCTTGTTTTTTAAGCACCCAACCTCTATAAATATGGAACTAAATTCAGAAATCAAGGCCCTTCTTTTTCTGACTTGTTTGCGCCCCTTATGTTAAAGACGTTCTGGAAGCCTTGGCTTTAAGAGTTTCTTTTCTGTAAGTGAACATATTTTTGATCTCAAAGAGGTTGAACTTCTTTGATTTCTAAAATATTCTTTCATTGAAGGGTACATTCATGCAAGTATGTCTTTAATCTCACCCTTTTGCTTATTCTTTTCTTTCTTCCTTATATATGTTCTGTTCATCATATATTTTCATGAATGTATGTTTGATTTTATTCATTGACCATACAATCTTGTTCTTTTTTTTTTTTTTTTTTTCTGCCATGTTCACATGCTTAATTTGATTTTTTTTAGTAGTTGATTAACATGTCTAAGTTTAAGATTTGAGTCTTCTTTAAATTTTGAGATTTGCAATAAACTACTAAAAATATTTTTTTAAGAAAAAAGAATAAAAAACAGATCTGTATTTTCATTAAATACAAATCTAAAATTTTTCTGCATATAAAAAACAGATCTGTATTTTTGTTAAATATAGATCTGGAATTTTTTTGCATATAAAAACAAATCTGTATTTTCATTAAATATAGATCTGGAATTTTTCTGCATGTAAAAAACAGATCTGTATTTTCATTAAATATAGATATGAATTTTTTTGCATATAAAAAACAGATCTATATTTTCATTAAATACATATTTGAAATTTTTTTGCGTATAAAAAATACAGATATATATTTTCATTAAATATAGATCTGAAATTTTTATGCATACAAAATTGACCTGTATTTTCATTAAATACAAATCTGAAATTTTTCTACATACAAAACTGATCTGTATTTTCATTAAATATAGATCTGATATTTTTCTGCATATAAAAATTGATCTTTATTTTCATTAAATACAGATCTGATCCTTTTTATAATAATAAAAAAAATGTTTTCTTCAATGTAAAATATCACCAACTTTTGTGTTTCTTCTTAAATAAAAAATTGCAAATTTCGAATTCTTAAATAATGAATTAATCTTAAATTTGGGAATTTTAATATGTCATTGTAATGTATCATTCAAATGGGTTTATAAATGGTCATTCTGAGTCTTGAAGACCAGACTCCGTCTGGGCAGAATGGGTGCCTAACACCTTCCCATTCTGTAACCTAGCCCCTGAATCTAGATTTTGGTTCATAGGATAGTGCGTTATCTTTTCTTATTTTAGAATGTAATCTAGGAAACCAAACCTTGTAATTTTCCATTAGATTGTAATCTAGGAAACAAAGCTTTGTAATTTTTTTACTAGATTGTAATCTAGGAAACAAAGCCATATATATTTCACTTTATCAAATTGTAATTCATTTAAATTAATAAGAGGTTGTATTATTAAAGTATGTACTTTGTGTATTCTTTTCATTTTGCTTATTTTTTTTGTAATAAAAAAATAAGTGGCGACTAGCAGTAAGAACACTGTCCAAATTTCTTTTCCAATCAACATAGTTGGATCCAGTCAGTTTGTTTTGATTAAGAATAATTACAAGTGGGCTAAATGATGCCATGTTCAAATCTGAAAACAATAAACATGAATATAATAAGTAAACTGGACATTATCAATTTAGCATATAAACATACAGTATGGAACCTTAATAAAACCATAATATAATATATGCAACGACAACCCAATCCCATATTCAATATCCCTCAACATAGAGTGAATATAAAATACTATGATTGATTGAGAACTATTCTCATTATTAGTGCTATCATGATAACTCTTATCAAACACTAATAATATGCCGTTATACATTTGGCCTCTAAATAATGATAGTAAGAACTCAGCATAGAGGATACTATAATATTTAGTTTAGTGTATACCATCGTCTAGAATCATGTGTAGCCACATTTCATCCCCTTAACAGGCTTATTTTGTAGTACCATGATACAAAACACCCTCCGCATGGAATGCAAAGCTCGAGGCTAAGACAAGGTGTTTGATCAAACTACTATAAACCAAGAAATTCAATCTTGTAGGACCATGAAATAAATACTCTCCGCATGGAATGCTAAGCTCGAGGCAAAGACAGTATATATTCCACACTACTATGAACCAACAATGGAGGCCTGAGATGCAACCCTTGTATCTCTCTCCCACTAGATGTTTTAAAAGAAAGGTTTTTAATTTTAAAACATGCATAATCTAATTACACATAGTCTTACTCCTTTTACATGTGAAAACACTTAGAGAAATTTCTGGTTTTCTTAATTTCAATTGATCGAATGTGCCCCTAGATCGATCGAAAAAATTAAGAAATTCGAAGTCTTATCACTGTTTCATTCGATCGATCGAAGGTGATTTTCGATCGATCGAAAATCGTGAAACTTGAATTTCTAGAAATTCTCCAAGGCAGTTTTCTACGGTTTTTCTTGAACAAACAGCTAACATACGAACATGATAGTCAGAAAATGATATCAAAACTGAAATCCATTGATGCTATAGCCTTAAAGATCAATTTAACATACTTAAATTCAAATTTAAACAACATCACAACATCAATATCAGTTTTTATCAAATCATAGTTTCAACAACCATGCAGAAAATTAAATGTGTAATCTTCTAACAACATGAAACTATAACTTCTAATTCCAGAATTCACAAAACATGTTATACAATTCGAAATTGAAGACCGCTCTGATACCATTTGATGGAAATATGAGAGTGTGCAGTGGAAAAAAATAATATTAAACGGATCTACTTCATTTGCAATTGATAACATGCACTATGTAAAAGTTACCATTAACTATATTTAATACCACTATATAAATATAGTTGCACTCTAGGCCTTATCTATAAATTATATCCCAAGACTTTATTGTACATGCAACCCCTTCATGAAATATTTGTAGTAATACAAAGTCATGAATGTAGACTGTCACTTTGTAAATTACTACATCTTAATCCTTGAGTACCCGGTTTAATCCTTTTAAGTTATTCACCATATATTTATGAAATCCAATTTCATAAATATATACTTTAGTCTTACTAAAGTGGTTAGGCCTAACTCTCTGAATAACAAACCCATTAAATTTATCTCAAGGGAATATTTTGTATCTCCGTTAAGAGACTATGAATTCCATCTTGAGAATATATGTTCCATCAACACTAAATGTGGCTGCCTAACATACTGAGGTTTTGACCGTTACTTTAGATCTCACTCCTGATATATCAAAGCAACCTACACCTCATGATCAAGTCCATTATTCTCTCAGGATTAAGAGTTCATGCAAATACAAGTCGTGAGATTTATTATTTATTTGACAGTCGTTAGGAGAATAATAAATCTCACAGCGGTCCAGTTCAATATGTCTTAACTCTTAAAACATATCAACATATCAACTAGAAGTCTCCACTTCCATGATCAAGACAAATCATCGTAATTGATATGTTATAGTCTTCGCAGATGAAACGCCCAATTTCATCACCGACTACGAACTACAATTCTGAGTTTACAAAGAACTTGTGACTTATATCTTCTGTGACTAAATCACATAAATCACATACTATGCATCTCATGGACTATATGATAATGTCCGAATATTCATGTCACCATTATTTCAGATAATAATAAAACAACTTTATTAAACACAATATTAAGTCACACATAATGTCATACATAATGTCATACTTAATATTATACATAGCATTGTACAATAGGATTTAAGGGCACTTATCCTAACACTAAATCCAAAGGCATATCTTAACTTGAAAGGTTCATAAGACCATAGCTTAATTGTTATCGTAGGCCCAAGTGGAAAAATCCCTTTTGAAAAAGAGGACTTTGGGCCTAAGATAACAAATACGCTATGGACTTAGCATCCAACATCGTTCAAAGCCAAAATAAAGTCCATAATCTTGGGTCTCTTTGTTGCATGCCTAGGCCCAAGATGATGAGAATTTTATAGACTTTGAGAGGAAGGCTACAAAGTATTCTAGCTAGAGGGCTATTTCAAGAAAAAAAAAATGATGAAATAATGAATAAAAATGAAAATCCCAAAAGTGATAAATACATTGTAAGCTCATGTTTGAGACAAAGGGTTGAAAATTTCTAAGTGCATTCTAATGAAAGCCTATGAGAGTAAGATGAGAGCTTTATTGTAAATGGACCAAAGCCCAATGAAACAAGGGGCAAAAATCCATGAAAGGGAAGGGAGCAACATTGTAATTGGGCCTCCATTAAAATGAATTTAAGAATTTTCTAAGAACATCTAGAAGCAAAATGAACCTTTTAATTGGGACGTGAACATAATGAAAATGGGGCTTCTTTTCAGGCATAATTGCACCACTAAAGTCAAGAAAACACTTCCTCACTCCCATTTGGATTCAAAAGAAAGGAAGGTTCTTGATCAAGATTGAGGACACACACCAAGAAGAAGAGACCCCCACAAGAAACAATGACTACCTCCATGGAAGACCCAATGGCACAAAAGATCCTTAAGACTTTGGATGAACATGGGGAGGCCCTCAAGAGAATGGGAGGGCGTCTCACTAGGTTGGAAGAGTCTAAGCTCAAGAAGCCTCCACATGTGGAAATCCATGATGATGAGGAGGAAGATGAAGAATGGGATGAAAAGGACAAAGTGGAATATGAAAGGAACAAGCAATTTGAGAAGCTCACTGTAGAAACCATGGCTATGAGGGGAAAAGATGGAGAAAATGCAACTCACCTTCCGCAAGGCACAAGGAATGGATGATTACCTCTATAACATGGGGGGAGTAAGCTCAAAGGCTCCTATTGCATTGCCTTCCAAGTTTAAGATTTTCGATGCAGAAAAGTTTGATGGGACTGGAGATCCGAAGCAACATGTGAGGAGATACCTAAGCATCGCTAAAATGAAAGGGCTAGATGAGAAGCAAACTTTGCATGCATTTCCTCTCTCACTCACGGGAGGTGCATTAAGGTGGTACTATAGCCTTGATCCAAGCAAAACTAAGGTGTGGAATGAACTAGTGGAGTTGTTTGTGGACCAATTCATCTTCAACACCATGATTGATGTGTCTCTAAGGGATTTAGAGACTACCAAACAAGGTGTAGGGGAGACATTTCCGAATACATGACTAGATGGAAGACTAAGGCATCTGTCGACGCTCGGCCTTGATCGGGAACGGCAGCGAAAAAACTGCCGTCGTTGTCACCGGTCCTTATTCGACCACCCGCCGTGGCGACAGCTACCGAGTGCGTAGGGCCCTGTTGGAGGGCCCCTCTCGAAATGTGTATCTATGGTGTTGTTCGTGCGGAGCTTCGGGTGCTCTCTCTTTCTCGGTGGAGGAAGGTAGGTCTACCTTTGGCGTTATGATAGGAATTTGGGCCAAATTTTAGGTGATTACCAAAGGTAAGTAAAGTCGCCACCAATCATTGGGTTTTTTCTAAGGTGTGATTGGTCACTTGTTTCTAGTTGATTTTATTACCAAATCTTAGGTTAAGAAAAATGACATTTTTCCTAATCTAATGTGGATGGCAAAAAATCTTGATTCTTAGGTCCGAAAGTTTGGTTACGTGTGGGGAAGGTGTTAGGCACCCCACAACGCCTGTCCAAGGACAATCCTTTTTTTATTTATTTTTTATTTTTTATAAAACCTTATTTTTTGGAAATTGGCATTAAAAAACAAGCAAAAAGGCAAACAAACAAGAAAGCAAACAAAATTTGGTGTCCGCGAGGGACAAATGTAGGTTTGGATCGAATGTCCATAGCTTCATTGTGTTGAAGTATGGACGACATACTAGCAAGCAAGACTCATGCATGGACATGTAAGCAAGCGTGTAAAGATGCACATAAAGCCACCGGGTGGCATAAACAAGCATGGCAAGCATATCATCGCACGGAGCGAAAAAAGGGGAAAGGTATGCACGAAGCAACCAGCATCATGGCGATTCATCCCAAGTGGTTGCATCCAAACAGGGCCTCATGGGCGTTTGATGTAACCACATAACCACATGCCACTAAGGGCATCAAGCGTGGCAAAGCCTAGAATAAGAGAGGCTAACATAAGCATAAAGCATAGAAGCAAGCAAGCATAGACATGCAAAATGGGTGATCCAAACCCTTTGATGTGGGCCAAGATGCATGGACAATGACAAAGAACCAAAAAAAGCAAGCAAGGCATAACCATAGACACGATATCAAGCATGTGAGCACATAACCCTAATCATCAACCTAGAACCAAGAAAAGCCTAAAACAAGGGAAAACATGGCATAAAACCCTAAGAATGTAGATCCAAACATATAAGCATGCAAAAATGGTAGATCTAAGCATGAAACATGGCATAAGACATAAAAAGCATGGAGGTTTAAGCTAGAAACACAAAGAAAGCAAAGAAATATGCTACAGAAAGCAATAAATCATGTTATTAAGGCATAAAAGGAAAATAAAAGCTAGAAAAAGATTCAGAAGGTTAGGGGTGTGGATGATGGCTAGAAAAGCTACATCCACACCCCTAAACCTCAAATCCAAAGTGTAGAACCAAGGAAAGGAAGATTGGGTATAAGAAAAATACCTTGTGTTTTTGGTGAAGAGAGAAGAATCAAGAAGCTTTGATGTGTTTTTTGGGAGTTTTTTTTTGTGTGTTTTTTGGTGTTTGGAAGAGAGAAAAAAATGTGTAGAGAGGCTGGGTAGAAGGCAAATTTCAAAAAAATGTGTGTCCCCCTTGTCTGTAGGGTGTTCGGGGCTATTTATAGCCCTGGGCGCATTTTTCGAGGCGGCGGCCCATGAAATCAAACCTCCTTTGATCAGGCTTATCTTGACACCTTTGGATAGATCTTCATTTTTAGTTTCTAAAAAGTGATGGAACTCAAAAATCCAACGGTCAGATCAAAAGTTATGGCTCCGGGAATTCAGTAGACGCGGTTTTCACAGTTTTCTCTATATCTCAATCGTTTTAACTCCGATTTCGACCCATTAATAGTTGTTGGAACGAGAATTTGATAATATTTGCAATGGCATTGGTTTCAACCCGTTTTGGTAGCCGAATCAAAATTAGGGTTTTTGGGCCCACCCAAGATCGACTTCGGGTCAAACTTGGTCAAAGTGGCTAAAAATCTCTAAGAGGCTCGGGTTTGAAGTAAAACTGTGAAAAATGTTGTTTTGCAAAAGTTTGGACCTCGTTTAACCTTTGGTTAGACCTAGGGCTAACTAGGGGCGTTTTGGTCATTTTAGCAGAAAAAGGCACTTCGGGTGCTCTGGTGCCCGAATGGGTTGCACCACATCGTTCTAGATGTTCTCATGGCCCCGTAGAGAGAAAATGATAATTTTGGATTTTTCGGGGTCCCGTACGCAAATCGAGGGTGGACAAAATACGGTATCAACAGCCGCCCCTTCTTTATCTGACATCTCGAGTGCAATGAGAGGTGTCGAATAAAGAATGTGATTTTAAATTTTTTCGCCCCTAAATTGCGTGCAGAGGCTGTTCATGTATCGAGACTAGTTTTTTACCTAATGTGTTCGAGCTGCTGCAGCTGCTTCTGAAACACTTTCTGGACTTGAGGTCAGTGTCTGTTTTTCCTTCTTCTCTTATTATTATCTGTAAAATGTTAGTAGCAATACTACTAGAGATGCATGCAAGTGCTTATTTTATTTTTGGAATTTTCAAAATCATATATATATTTTTTTGCCATCATTTATGCCATGCTATCTTAGGAAAATATGCGTGTATTTTTATTTTTGATATATGAGTGCGTGAATATGTGAGAATTTAAATTTTGAAAATAAAATGCGAGATATGGGGAAGGGGACTTACCTAGTAGTCGGGAATAGTGGAAATGTGAGCCTAGGGCACAGCCACTAGTTTGCTCACTGTAAATTAGGAATTTGGAAAACTCTTTGAATGAATGTGAGCCTAGGGTCGCATGTCGCTGGTTCACCCATTGTAGAATGTGAGCCCGAGGACGCTTGCCGCTGGTTCACCCACTGTAGATTGTGAGCTCGAGGACGCTTGTCGCTGGTTCACCCATTAGAGATTGTGAGCTCGAGGATGCTTGTCGTCGATTCACCCACTATAGATTGTGAGTCCAGAGATGCTTGTGGTTGGTTCACCAGCTGTAGGATACGAGTCTAAAGATGCTTGCCGCTAGTTCACCCGCTATGAAATGTGAGTCTAGAGACGCTTGCCGCTGGTTCACCTACTATAGGATACGAGACTAGAGACGCTTACCGCTAGTTCACTCGCCATGAAAAGTGAGCCCGAGGATGCCTGTCGTCGGTTCACCCATTGTAGGATACGAGTCTAGAGAGGCTTGCCGCTAGTTCACCTGCCATGAAATGTGTGCAATAATATGCCATTTGTGAGATCATATGCTTGACATAGACCTGCATAACATGTTTAGGAAAAAGTGTTAGTTTGTCTGTATTGCCATTTAACTCATGGGCTTACCACTTATGTTTGAATTGCTTGTTGTCTTGTAGATTATGTCCCGAAGAGCTGGCTCCAAGGGAGATCGGGGGAAGGCCCCCATGTATGCTATGTCCTAGGGGAACACTCCTTCTGATGATGAGACTGTTGACTCCTTTAGGGATGATGATTCCTAGTAGGGTTAGTTTTCTGTTGTAGCATGATGTAGCCTCTGCATGGGCATGTATATATTCTTCATGTATCTTATGGACATTGCCCCATGGTGGGCCAGTTATGTATGTATATTGTGGATTGCCTCTTGACAGGCCTGGACATGTGTGTAACTTCACAGTGTATGCATGCAACAATGCCTCCTGTTAGGACTTTACATGTATGATTCTGGAAATCCCCTTTAAGAGGGTTGATGTATGACTTCAGGAAAAGTGCCTTTGAGGGGGATGATGTATGATTCTAGAAACCGTCTTTGAGAGGGCTTTTGTATTACCATAGAAAAATTGCCTTTGAGAGGGCTGCTGACGTGCGTGAGAAACAATGCCTCTGATTAGGACTTATATGTACAACCACAGAAAAATCGCCTTTGAGAGGGCTGCTGTCGTGCATATGAAACAATGCCTTTGGGTAGGACTTACATGTACAATTCTGGATGTCGCCTTTAAAAGGGCCGCTATTGTATGCAAGAAACAATGCCTTTAGGTAGGACTTACATGTACAATTCTGGAAATCACCTTTCAAAAGGCTGCTGCTGTATGTGTGAAACAACGCCTTTAAGTAGGATTTACATGTACAATTCTGGATGTCACCTTTAAAAGGTTCCCTGCTGTATGCAAGAAACAATGCCTCTAGGTAGGACTTACATGCATAATCCTGGAAATCACCTTTCAAAAGGCTGCTGTTGTATGTGTGA
This sequence comes from Notholithocarpus densiflorus, assembly GCA_030021035.2. Lineage (NCBI taxonomy): Eukaryota > Viridiplantae > Streptophyta > Magnoliopsida > Fagales > Fagaceae > Notholithocarpus > Notholithocarpus densiflorus. Next base: position 14,542,891 of record JARYZH020000001.1, read on the forward strand.
TACTGGTACTACTTGCATCGCACCATATCCTCATGGGTTTACTGATTCAATCTGATAGTGATCAATCCATTGAGGGAGATGGAAAAGGGAGAGACCACACAAAATAAAAGCTGCCCCAGTGTAGGTTTTGTGCGGTTCTTGACATGACAGGAAAAGTTCTTGGTGGGATGGACCCGTTCTTGCATACTGATTAGCACAAAGTGAATGGAACCGCGCAAAATAAGCTGCCCTAGTTTAGGGTTTTGCGGGGTTCCAAGCCTGTAGACTGGCTAAAAGTGGCCTCGACCTCGTAGACCATACCAAAACGCGGGTAATGAATGTGGACATTCTGAATGAGATCTCCTTAGACACACCGTGAGGTGGTATGCACTGGTTGCTCCTGTTATTACCCGAGAGGGCTGTTAATGCAAAGACGGGTTCCTTGGGATGACTTCACAGGAAATGTCTCCCTTCGTCCTTAAGATAAGCTAAAAAAGCTACCGCGTGGCCAAGAACGGGCTCTAGCGTCCTTTTGTTGTGAATTTTGATTATCGAGGCTGAACCGACCCTTGCACTAGGTGAACCGGGTTTTTAGAAAATGAGGTTCAAGACATCTGGAGGTGCTGGACGAGACGCATAAAGATAAACCGCCCTAGTGTAGGTTTTGTGCGATTCTTGACATGAGAGGAAAAGTTCCTGGCGAGGTGGACTAGCTCTTTGAGATTGACAAGCAGAAAATGGGCTGAACCACACAAAATAAGTTGCCCCAGTATGGGATTCTGTGTGGTTCTGGATCGGTGGACCGACTTAACATAAGTTTGAGCTCGTACTGGCCGATTATACCACAACGGGTTCCTTGATTTGCTGAATTTTGGATTCGAATCTTGGGGAAGGTCCCTTTTTGGAAATGCCGACACTTTCGGTCATAGCTAGACAAGAATTGCCTCGATGCTGATTTCTGTGTGGTTTTGATGAATTGTGCATGCTGGGCGCCTATTCGGGCTTTCACAAGGAGAGATCTCTCCTCCTCTTAGTGGATATTTTGAATCGCACTAGATAAAGGGAATACCATTTATGGTTTTGGAAATATCAGAAATAAAACTGCCCTAGTATCAGGATTGAGACTAGGGCCAACCCTTGGGCATTGGGAGTTATGTCTGAAGCAATGACTCTGGCATCCTCTGTTGGGATGAGTTTGAAAGGCTTGAAAAGTGTTTTAGGGGAGTGATGCTCACATGGTATTTAAAACCTGGGGTTGAGCATTTGAATCTTCTAGGTTTAGGCCTTTTTGAAGGTGCCTGGTAACGATGAAGGGAGGCTTACATAAGCTGTTGCAATCTTAAAACCTCATTTTTCTAGAAATTCCTTGGGAAGAAATGAATAACCCTCAAGGATTTATTTTTGGACTTGAAAAGTTTGGAGGATCCGAAATCCTTATCATTTGAAATCTTTGAGGGTCATTGTTTTTCCATTCTGTTTCAATTGGTTTTGAAAACCAGGTTCAAAATTTTTTTGGAAATTCATTCATGATCATGAAAATCTGTTTAAACGCATGTACCACAGGAGGGGCTCGTCAAGGCCATGTTTCCTATGTAGTTTGTGAGTGTACGTGCTCGATGGTTATCATTTACCTTGGATAGGGAACATGCTCGCAAGCAAGGATTTTGAGTAAAGTGCTTGTGCTTATCAAGTGAGTGGGTGTCCCTTTTTAAAGTATATAGGGAAAACACGAAAGATCTCCTTTGGCTTTTTGAACTCATTGGGTAGGCTGGGAAAGGACCATACCCTATTATAGGCATGACGCCTTAGCATAAGCGGATGATTCCGTCATCAATGATTGACCAAGTGTTCAATGTGCCATGACCAACCGATCCTTACTGATCAGTGAGGCCTTTCATTAGGTTGTAACGTGGCCTTGGGGTTAATTGGGTGCTTGAAATGAAGGATATCAAGCTCAAAATCTTCACATGTGGTGATTATTTGGCATAAGCTCCATAGACTAAGCAGTCACTCTCAATCAAGAAGGACTTTCTCAAGACGGTAATGTAAGGATATGGGTTTCCTAGGCTCACGGGAGGATATATTGGCTGTGAAATTCTTTGAAGGGTTTCCTAAAGTCAAGGATTACACTTCATCAAAAGCATTTTGGTTGCCTTTCATGCTCGGCTATATCCTCAATTTGAGTCCATCTCTTGAATTTTGCCCATTTCGTTTTTTGGGGCTTTCATTTTGATTTTCTTTGACCCGCGTTTCTTCTCCATCGTCTTGAACGCTTACTTCTTAGCCTTAGAAGCTTATGTGCCAAATTATAAATCCGAGTGATTTTTGAAAAACATTTTCTTTCTGGCTTAAAAGGGCTATCAAGTGATATAACTGTTTGGATAGTTGAAACAAATGCCTCCATCATTTCAAATCTAATCAGTTGGTCAATGAAGCTTGAACATATGGTCATTCACTGATAGGGTCTACCCCAATCTTAGGTAGGACCTCCCTAGGGGGGTTGATTGTCAAGAATTGAATGTGCACTTTGCAAAAGTGGTGAATGTTTCAGGAATGTGGAGTTGTTGAGATGGGATATCATGAGGTGAGTGTTTGGGGATCACATGCCCCTTATCCCTGGTAAGGGACAACCACTTCACTCAAACAACTCTTTTCCCACAAAAGGGGTTTTGGCATTGACTTGCCACTCTTAGAAGATGCATGCGCTTTAAAACACAGATTTTCATGATTTGATATTTTGATTTGAACATTTATGCTTTGATCTTATTTTGAAAAATCTCTCTTCTTTTTTTTTTTTTTGAAAAATGTGTACAAGATTGCAACAAACCTAAGCCAACCGAGATGGGAGAAGGTTTTATTGAGATAATGCTGGGATGAGTGACAAGGTCAAACTTGGGTTCCAATGTTTCTGATGGATGGCATTCCCAATATCCAAAAACTTTCGTAAAGATTCACTTAGGGGATAGAGGTCTTCCCCTTGTAAAGAAGCCTTAGGTGATTGATTCCACGCTTGGCATACTTCTTGGGATGAAGATTTTCTGATCTATGGTGAAGATTCTTGTGAGGCACAAGTAACAAACTTCATTTTCATGTCAATCGTCGAAATGACCTGTCAAGGCAATGTGCCACATTAGAGACCTATTAAAGGCAATATGAGTATGACAAGAAGGGATGTTAATGCAATTCCCTGAAATTTTTATGGGGCATTATTGCCCGGGTGTTGAGCAGGTGAATGGCTCTATCACAAATGCTCAGATATTTGGTCGTCACTATCCATTGAAGAATGCGATGTGAATGATGTCTCTTTGGCTTGATTAAAGCATGTCCCTGAAAAGGAAATTGATTGAAGGGAGTTAGCGACATGTCCGGGCTATGACAAACCTGATAAAATTGGAAGCATTTTGGCTCTCATTCGACCAAATTTAATCCCTTTACTCTTCCTCCATGGTTCACATGTGGGCACTCATTACGAGCAAGTTCTGACATTGTATTGTTGAAGTAGCCAGAGCTTATTTCTCATGGATTTGAGATTTGTTAAGTGAATCACCATGACTGAGGTGGTCCCAATATTGTTTGAATGTTCCTGAGAAGGAAATGGTCCAAGTTAAATGAATATTTCGCTCATGGCAAGATCCGATAAAACTAGAGATAGTTCATGATTCTCCCTGAATGTAGGCTTGGTTCTCCCTTTTTTTTATTGTCAACATAGAAGTCAGGCTTCCAAGGAATGCTTCAAGCAAGCTAAAAGATCTTTTGATGGCCTTGCAAAGAAATTGCGACTGTGGTCCTTGCTAAAGTTCAAGATGCTGTTAAGGCTATTGAAAAGAAGTCCATTCGGAGGGGAGAGACCGTGCGAAAAAAGCTGCTCCAGTGTGGTGTTTTCCATGGTCTCTCAATTACTTTCACAACTCGGTGAGATTTTCAACTGAAAGGTGTGAGGATCCACATATCGAGATACCCAAAGACATCCCATAATACTTGTTGAAAGAGAGGATTTTTTTTTAGGAAGACCTTAAGCTGAGAGAAAGTTTTTTCTGAGGAAGACCCGAAGGAACCACCTAAACTACCCGAGGGTAAAAAAGATATTTTTCTTAAAAGGAACCTAAGGGAGACACCCCAATCCACCCAAAGGTAAAAGAATATTTTTTTTTTCTTAGGGAATACCCGAAGGAAACAAGAAGATTTTTGTGATGGAAAAATACATGTTTGTATCGCATACAAAACATATGCAGTGGAAAATTAATGGATCTACTTCATTCGCAATTGATAACATGTACTATGTAAATTTCAAAATTCAAGAATAAGAGAGTGTACCTTGGTGTGGTGAATTTCAAAACCAAAGATTAGAAGTTCTTGAGAACACTTTTAATCTTCACTCCAATTCCACTTGTGCCCAAGAAGTGTGGTCTCTCAATTAGTTTCTATGAATTTGTTCAAGGGAGAATGAAAGAGTGTCCAACATTCACATACAAACCATTTCATGTGCTTACCAAAAATTCTGTATGTTTCTCTCCTTATAACTGATTATCTAATTAGGCTAGCCTTTTGGGCCTATCCAATTGGGTTTTAGTATGTGGCTTGGAGTGGGACCAAAAGGGAACAAATAAGACACTAACTCCAATGGGCCATGGGCTTTTCTATCAACTCTTGACAAGTCTAAAGTTACCATTAATTATATATAATACCACTATATAAATATAATTGCACTCTAGGCCTTATTAATAAATTATATCCCAAGACTTTATTATACATGCAACCTTTTCATAAAATATTCATAGTAATACAAAGTCATGGATGAAGACTGCCACTTTGTAGATTACTACATCTTAATCCTTGAGTACCCGATTTAATCCTTTTAAGTTATTCATTATATATTTATGAAAACCAATTTCATAAATATATACTTTAGTAATTCCTTACTAAAGTGGTTAGGCCTAACTCTCTGAATAACTGACCCATTAAACTTATCTCAAGGGAATATTTTATATCTCCGTTAAGAGATTATGAATTCCATCTTGAGAATATATGTTCCATCAACACTAAATGTGGCTGCCCAACATACTGAGGTTTTGACCGTGACTTTAGATCTCACTCTTGATATATCAAAGCAACCTACACTACATGATCAGGTCCATTATTCTCTCAAGATTAAGAGTTCATGTAAATAGAAGTTGTGAGATTTATTATTCATTTGACAGTCGTTAGGAGAATAATAAATCTCACAACGGTCCAGTTCAATATGTCTTAACTCTTAAAACATATCAACATATCAACTAGAGGTCTCCACTTCCATGATCAAGACAAATCATCTTAGTTGAAATGTTATAGTCTTCGCAGATGAAATGCCTAATTTCATCACCGACTACGAACTAAAATTTTGAGTTTACAAAGAACTTGTGATTTATATCTTTTGTGACTTTTCACATAAATCACATACTATGCATCTCATGGGCTATATGATAGTGTCCGAATATTCATGTTACCATTATTTTAGATAATAATAAAACAACTTTATTAATCACAATATTAAGTCATACATAATATCATACATAGCATCATACAATAGGATTTAAAGGCACTATTCCTAACATTTTGAGGGGAATCTGATGGAACTCCCTAATCTACCCAAAGAGGGGAAATAAGATTTTGTCTTAGGGGAATACCTGAAGGAAACACCCAGATTACTTGAAGGCTAAAGAAGATTTTTCTGAGGAAGACTCAAGGGAAAAGCCTACTGAGGCAAGATGATGCTAACGAAACTTGAGCTGTTTGATCTTGCTTGAGAGATGTTGGGTTCTTCCTACCCTTTGGAGATGCCTTGACAAAGGAGCTTGCAATCTGTACGGATCAACTTTAATTTTTGGCAAAATTCTACTCCTAGGCCTGCGGTAGCTAGTCTTCATGGATAATGTGGGAGTGCACAAGATGGATACTTAGTGGTCTTATGGGAATGAGACCAATAAAAATTTGCCCCAGTATCATATTGAGAGCTCATAAAGGCTTGGCCTTCTTCCGGTCCATGTGGATGTCTTATGGATCATTGATCTCACCCATCATGCTGTTAATGTTTCGCTAGAATTGGTTGTTGCTCATGTTTGAGATAGGCAATTTAGGGCCCTTGGTGGCTTCCTTGAAAGAAATTGGTTAGAATTCATTGGAGTAGGCAACTCAGGTTATGCCTTTCTGGATACTTGGTAGGTCGAAGCTAATCCTTGAAAAGGAAATTCAAAAGACTGAAGTTAGTAGGGAATCTTGGTCCTAAGAAGGTCTGACAAAATTGGAAATACCTAGACCTTCCTCCAATAGAGTGGCCTCATGCATCCTTATAATTGTCTATTCTCATGTCCAACATAGGTGTCTCGTATTGATTAATGGAGATGTTGCATCCACAAGCTGACCCGAAGTAGGCTTATTGCAATCTTCGACTCCTTGGAGTGAGTTCTTGAATGAGCTATTCAGGGCTTGTGTATTTAGAAATGGCTCCACAAGCTTCTGTCATGACATTGACTGAGGTGAATTTGAAGAACATGGATGACCCTCCGATCTGTTGGAGACAACCCTATGAACATTGCACCGGGATTCGTGATGCTTTTATTGCCATCGGCTTCATCTCTTTTTGCGTGGGAGAAGGATCGAGAAAAATTCTACCCTAGTATGGCATTTTTCTAGTCCTTCGACCGTCTAAACGACCTCTTGAAGATTCTTAGCTAACATGAACCGAGACTTTGGTTTGCAATCTTTGTTCTTGCACATGTCCTTTTGTATAAGCTGGGAGATACAAGAATCTCAAACTTCTCACATTTCTTCTCACATCTCGAGATGGATAGGGATATTTTCTTGACAGAAACAAAAACCAAAGCACATGTTAGTCTTGTGTCCAAATGCTTTAAGTATGCCCCTATTTCATTTTGCAATTATGGGGGAGAAGTTCCATGATTAGGAATTCTTGTTATTGAATGAGTTTCTAAAGTGATGCAAACCTTATCATGACCAAATTGTGGCAAGCAACTGAGCATTAGCATAGGTTTTGAAAAGCCTTGGGATGGGCCCCTTTTTCACAATGAAAACTTTAAGGTGCAACACCTTGTCCTTTTAGGGAAAACTTGGCACACTTTGTATGGCAAAGGTTTTTGTAATGTTATTCACAAAGATCCTTGGACAAAGAAACCAATTTTGATGCAAAGACATTTGATACAAGGAAAACAAAGTTTGATCTTTTTGACAATTTTGGAGAAAACTTAGTTTCTTGTACATTTCTATGGAAAAACTCAGTTGCTTGCCACCCAATTTATTAGCTACACAATTAGGTGGGAGATATCAGAAAATGCATGCATGCCCTTGTAGGGTCGGGGACCCTTAGGACTTAGGTGGGTTCTAATGCATGAGTGGTTTTGGAACCATCTCTCCTAGGGTTTCTCAATGTTATGCAAGCAGGTGAAGATCATACCTTTGTCAGAGAATTGCTACCCTGAAAAAAAAATGCTTAAGGACATGCTCTTACCATTTTCAAAAATTGGCTTTGCACCCTAGCGCGGGTATTTATCATGTGAGTTTCTACTGTGATGCAAAATTAATGCACAAGATTGGCAAGTAACCGAAACTTTCATGACATGCTTAACAATGTGGGAAGGACCTTCCTTTGATTACATGCTTGTACAAGATTTGCTTTTACAACGCTGGATTCATTGGCTGCAACAGTGGGCCTTTTACAATGCAGGGAAATGCAATTACGAGGAAAAGCTCGGCTTCTGACAATGTGGACTTCTCGGGGAAGCTCTTGGACACTTGGATCTTTTGGTAATTTGGACAGCATGGATCTCTTGGACCTTTGGATCTCTTGAGGAAGCCCTTGGACTCTTGACATCTAGGACCTTTTAGCAACTTGGACCTCTTGGCAATTTGGGTAGCATGAATCTCTCGGCCTTTGGATTTCTTGGGGGAGCCCTTGGACTCTTGACAATCTTTCTTGAATCTCCCTCGGGATGATTCTTGGACTCATGACATCTTGAGATTCTTGACAGCTTTTGGCAGCACCTCCTCCTGAACGGAGTTTCGGTTACTTGCCATAAATTTTATATTTGCACAATTAGGTGACGAAACCAATTAGTGTATGCATGAGTGCCCTTGTAGGGTCGTAAACCCTTAGGGATAGGGTAAGGTCTAGCATGTACAAGCAATGGGGTTGCTTTTCCTAGGGGTTTAATTATGGATGCTGTGCAAGCAGGATAGAAGGAACCTGGAGTAGAGCGCACCTATTACAAGACACTTTCCCCTGACCTTTAGTCCTAGAAGGGTATCCTATCCTAGGCTTGGATGCTTACTCTTTAGGTTTCACCTAGTCCTAATGGGCTCTGGGCTTGATCTAGTCCTCACGGGAGGCACTTCTAGGCCAACTGTATGCAAAGGCTTAACTGGAAGGTTGTTCCTATCCTAAGGTACTCAATCGCCAAACCCCTTCCTTCATGGAAGTTATGGGGCAGGAAGGATCAAGGGGGCCTTTTCAGCAACTCCTATCCACCCATGGACCTAGAAGTGCCTACAACATTAGCCCAAAATCTAACTATAGGTAACACTGCTGATGTGTGTGTCTGGGTATTTGCAGATGGGGTGATGAAATCCCCCAGAGAGATGTGACTACGCTAGCAGTGCGGAGCCCGGGTTCGGCTCAAAAAGGGTGTGTATGTCATGCAATCCATAATGAAGGGGAAAGACTTTTTCAGAGCACAGCAGATATATATATGGAAAGCGGATAAAGGTGTAGCGGAAATTAAATTTTGCTACCCTAAGTTTGCATGTGAGGAATGCAGTAAAGCATGTGAGGAAAGTTGTAAAGCATGTGAGGAAATCGGTAAAGCCCCATGTGAAAATACCTCAAAGCCTCCCTTTTGGAAAATGATTTTTTTGGAAAAAGATTTTTGCCCTTTTGAAAATAGTTTACTAGAATGTAGTAGAAGCCTTTTTCAAAAGGAAAGCCCTAGAGACCAATGCCAATTTCTGTGTTTTTGAAAGCCAATGTCCAAAGATTATGGTTTTATCAAAAGCTCTAAAGGCAAAACTCTCATCGATCCCCAGCGAAGTTGCCAGTCTGTCGATGCCCGAACTCGATTGGAATGGTAGAGGAAAAACCGCCGCCGTCGTGCGGACCCTCGTTCGACCACCCACCGTGACGAAAGCTCCCGCGCGCGCGGGGCCCCGTTGGAGGGTCCCTCTCGAAATGTGTATATATGGTGTTGTTTGCGTGGAGCTTTGGGTGCTCTCTCTCTCTCAGTGGCGGAAGGTAGGTCTACCTTTGGCGTTATAGCAAGAATCTGGGCCAAATTTTAGGTGATTACCAAAGGTAAGTGGAGTCGCCACCAATCATTGGGTTTTTTCTAAGGTGTGATTGGTCACCTGTTTCTAGTTGATTTTATTACCAATCCTAGGTTAAGAAAAAAGACATTTTTCCTAATCTAATGTGGATGGCAAAAAATCTTGATTCTTAGGTCTAGAAGTTTGGTTATGTGTGGGGAAGGTGTTAAGCACCCCACAACGCCTGTCTAAGGACAGTCCTTTTTTTTTATTATTATAAAACCTTAATTTTTGGAAATTGGCATTAAAAAACATGATTTCGGCATTGGCTTTCGAGGCTTTTCATACATGGGGGCTTTGAGGTTTGGCTTTTGAAAGGGTGTGGTCCCAATTTATGCTTTCCTATGGCATTCGAGCAAAATGCCAAATTTCCATGGCAAAATTCGGACATGTCACCTTGCTTTCACAGTGGAAATTTGGCATCGCTCGCCTTAGGTGACACCGACTGTGACGATCACATCGGAAGGGGCGAGCAGGTATATATATACATACATCATGCACAATGAAAGCACGTAGAGCAGAAAGTAAATGCCTACATCCCTACAGCATGGCCCAAAATATAAGTGCAGGAAAGTAAACAGGGGTCGCCATACTCTAGGGATGAGGACGAATGGTACACAGCATGATATACCTAATACAACCCATCTAAGAGAGAAAGGGAGGAGGAAGAGAGGGGTTTAAAGCAGTACATAACTAAAAGGGAGAGGCTAAACTCCTAAACCTACTGACTGTAGCCGCTTGGCTCATATCGACATGCTCGCGTCCTTGCCCTTTATGCTTTCACCTAGGAGACCGTGCCCTAGCTTCATGCGTCCTCACTCCATATGTGTACATGCAAAGGCAAAGACAAGAAACTAGCAGACAAGCAATGGAAGGACAAGGTGCGAAGAGCATATGAAAAGGCATAAAGCATACAAACATGATAGCCATGGCAAGCATAGAAACGAGGATGCTAGCAAACAAACGAAAAGGACGACAAAAGGTGGTGTCTACGAGGGACAAATGTAGGTTTGGATCGGATGTCCATAGCTTCATTGTGTTGAAGTACGGACGACACACTAGCAAGCAAGACTCATGCATGGACATGTAAGCAAGCGTGTAAAGACGCACATAAAGCCACTGAGTGGCATAAACAAGCATGGCAAGCATATCATTGCACGGAGTGGAAAAGGGGAAAGGTATGCATGAAGCAACCGGCATCATGGAGATGCGTCCCAAGTGGTTGCATCCAAACAGGGCCTTATGGGCGTCAGATGTAACCACACAACCACACACTTGTTAAGGGCGTCAAGCGTGACAAAGCCTAGAACAAGAGAGGCTAACACAAGCATAAAGCATAGAAGAAAGAAAGCATAGACATGCAAAATGGGTGATCCAAACCCTTTGATGTGGGCCAAGGTGTATGGACAATGACAAAGACCATAGGGTCTAGTCGGATCCGAACCAATAGGCTAAAACTCAAGAAAGAAAGATAAAGCGATAAAAGGGCTACAATAGCACATGGCATGACAAACATAGCCTAGGTCTTGGCACACAAAAATGGAAGATGGCATAAAGCACATGGAACATGGGTCCAAGCACACAAGCATGTAAAAACATAGATCTAGGCAAAGGGATGGCAACACGCGTATGAAGATGTGAAAGCTTAGCACATAGACATGGAAGAACATGAATCCGAGCCTATAAGCATGTGAAAACAAGGATCTAACCATATAGCATGGAAATAAACACATAGACACATATATCCAAGCAAGACATAACCATAGACACGATACCAAGCATGTGAGCACATAACCCTAATCATCAACCTAGAACCAAAAAAAGGCATAAAACAAGGGAAAACATGGCATAAAACCCTAAGAATGTAGATCCAAACATATAAGCATGTAAAAATGGTAGATCTATGCATGAAACATGGCATAAGATATAAAAAGCATGGAGGTTTAAGCTAGAAACACAAAGAAAGCAAAGAAACATGCTAAAGAAAACAATAAATCATGTTATTAAGGCATAAAAGCAAAATAAAAGCTAGAATAAGATTTAGAAGGTTAGGGGTGTGGATGATGGCTAGAAAAGCTACATCCACAACCCTAAACCTCAAATCTAAAGTGTAGAACCAAAGAAAGGAAGATTGGGTATAAGAAAAATACCTTGTGTTTTTGGTGAAGAGAGAAGAATCAAGAAGCTTTGATGTGTTTTTTGGGAGTTTTTTGTGTGTTTGGAAGAGAGAAAAAAAATGTGTAGAGAGGTCGGGCAGAAGGCAAATTTCAGAAAATTCTGTTTGTGGGATGCCTGGGGCTATTTATAGCCTTGGGTGCGTTTTTTGAGGCGGCGGCCCTTTTAGGACCACCGGTGGCCCGTGATCAGTCTGATCTTAACACCCTTGGATAGATATTCAACTGTTTTAACTTCGATTTTGACCCATGAACAGTTGTTGGAACAAGAATTCGATAATATTTGCAATGGCGTTGGTTTCAACCCGTTCTGGATGCCAGATCAAAATTAAGGTTTTTGGGTCCACCTAGGATCGACTTCGGGTCAAAGTTGGTCAAATTGGCAAAATATCTCCGAGAAGCTCAGGTTTGAATTAAAACTGTGAAAAATGCTGTTTTATGAGAGTTTAGACCTCGTTTGACCTTCGGTCAAACCTAGGGTTGACTAGGGGCATTTTGGTTATTTTAGCGGAAAAAGGCATTTCGGGTGCTCCGGTACCTGAACGGGTTGCGCCACGTCGTTCTAGGGGTTCGGTACGCAAATCGAAGGCTGAAAAAATATGGTATCAACAGCATCTAGAATGGTCAATAGGCCAAATGAGAAAGACCAAATCAACATGATCATCAAGAACTTGCTTTCGACTTATAATCGTAGGCTTTTGTCATCGCCTTTTTGCTCATTTGGAGAACTATGTGATTGTGGGACCAGAATTGATGACACTATCAACAATGGACAATTGGAGAAAGGTAAAAGTAAGCCCACAACCAAGAAAACATATGGAAGGGGAGCAACCACCACTAAACACTAGCCTACCCAAAGAAAGCTCGCCGGGAAATCTTTGACCTAGGAATGACCCTCACCCAAGCATATGAAAACCTATCCTCCAAAGAATTCATCAAGCCTTTAGACCTCACATCCATGCCTAATCCCATACCTTCCACTTGGAACCTCAATGAATATTGCCACTACCACCAAAAATCCGGCCACAAAACCGACAATTGCTTCCGCCTCAAACACGAGATACAAGACCTCATAGATAATGGAACCCTCTCAAATCCCAATAGCATCACCAAGCCCAATATTAGAAAGAACCCTTTGCCCAATTATCATAGGGCTTCTCCTTTATATCAAAATTGGGTGCAAGTAGATGAGATTGAGTGAGATTGCTCAAAGTTGATAGAAACTACAAATGTCAATATCAATGCCGTGGAAGTCCAAGGAATATGGGATGAAGAAGATGAAGTCTTAAAGGAAGTGATACCAATATGGGGAATATTTCCCAAAGAAGTGACGTAATTGAAGAAGAGGGTTTTGGAGGACAATGTAGCAAATATCACTAGAAGTGGGAAGCACTATGAGGCATCCTTTTTGGAAAAGGATCATCCTAGTAGAGATTTAGGGGAAGGGTCCAAGCCCACGGTGTTGGGGTTTATGTCCTAAAATCCAATTTATTGGCATGTCATAAATAATTAAATTGTTTAATTATGTGAGACTATTTATAAATGAACTAATGGGACATTATCTTAGTCCATGAGATGCATAGTATGTGATTTATGTGAAAAGTCACAGAAGATATAAATCACAAGTTCTTTGTAAACTCAGAATTTTAGTTCGTAGTCGGTGATGAAATTGGGCGTTTCATCTGCGAAGACTATAACATATCAACTAAAATGATTTGTCTTGATCATGGAAGTGGAGACTTCTAGTTGGTATGTTGATATGTTTTAAGAGTTAAGACATATTGAACTGGACCGCTGTGAGATTTATTATTCTCCTAACGATTGTCAAATGAATAATAAATCTCACGACTTCTATTTACATCGACTCTAAATCCTGAGAGAATAATGGACCTGATAATGAGGTGTAGGTTGCTTTGATATATTATGAGTGAGATCTATAAGACACGATCAAAACCTCAGTATGTTGGGCAGCCACATTTAGTGTTGATGGAACATATATTCTCAAGATGGAATTCATAATCTCTTAACAGAGATATAAAATATTCCCTTGAGATAAGTTTAATAGGTTTTGTTATTCAGAGTGTTGCGCCCAACCACTTTAGTAAGGAGTTACTAAAGTATATATTTATGAAATTGGATTTCATAAATATATGATGAATAACATAAAGGATTAAACCAGGTACTCAAGGATTAAGATGTAGTAATCTTCAAAGTAGCAGTCTGCATTCATGACTTTGTATTACTACGAATATTTTAATGAAGAGGTTGCATGTATAATAAAATATTGGGATATAATTTATTAATAAGGCCTAGAGTGCAATTATATTCTTATAGTGGTATTGAATATAATTAATGGTAACTTTGGACTTGTCAAGAGTTGAAAGAAAAGCCCAAGGCCCATTGGAGCTAGAGTCTTATTTGTTCCCTTTTGGTCCCACTCCAACCCACATACTAGAGCCCAATTGGAATGGCCCAAAAAGCTAGCCCAATTAGATAATCAGTTATATATACAAGGAGAGAAACATACAAAATTTCTATAAAAAAAAGTGATTTTTCATTAAGATCATATAAGAGAATGAAATGGTTTGTATGTGAGTGTTGGACACTCTCTTATTTTCTCATTGGAAACTGATTGAGAAACCACACTTCTTGGGCATCAAGTGGAATTGGAGTGAAGATTAAAAATGTTCTCAAGTACTTCTAATCTTTTGTTTTGAATCTCACCGCACCAAGGTACGCTTACTTGCTCTTAAATTTTGAAACTTACATAGTACATGTTATCAATTGCGAATGAAGTAGATCCGTTAATTTTCTGCTGGGTATGTTTTGTATGCGATACAAACTTGCATTTTTCCAATACATGGAACCTAGAGGAAAAGAACATAAAAAAGAAGAAGATAGGGTCTTAATGCAATTGAGAAAGACCCAAGCTCACGTGTCCGTATGGGGCTTGCTCATGGCCTCTCAAAAGCATTGTAAGGCTCTCTTGGACGCCTTGAATGGGAAAGAAGTACCTATAGAAACTACATCACAAGAAGTTTTGTCTCTCATGGGAGTTGAGAGTTCCTCACACCTTCTCTTTGCTTTTTCCGATGAAGATCTCCTCCCGAAGGAGCTACTCACACTAGACCCTTGCAAATCACCATTGAATGCATGGGTGCCAAGGTTCCGATGGTGCTTACTGACAATGGGTCTGCCTTGAATGTTTGTCCCTTTAGGACCGCCCTCACTGTTGGCCTAGATATGAAGACTATCATTCCTTCTCCCTTGACTGTAAGGGCATATGACAACACTTCAAGGAAGGTTTTGGGTACTTTCAAGGCCCCTTGCAAGATTGGGAAACCATTGTGGAATTTCATGTCATGGACATCACCCCAAATTAAACCTTCTCTTAGGAAGGGCTTGGCTTCACCCTAATGGGGCAATCCCCTCCTCGCTACACCAAAAGATGAAGATCCCATGGAAAGGAGGGATTGCCATAGTGCTTGGAGATGGTGAGATTTTAGCACCGGTTTGTGGGGTCGAGGAAGGAGGAAGTGAGTTTCAAATGAGTGGCTTTGAGTTTGTGAATATGACTGAATATGGGTTAAAGGATGAAAGGTATGCTACTGACTTGTTCCCATATTGTAGCCATGAAGTGATTGCAATGATGAAGAACATGGGATTCATGCCTAGTATGGGCCTTGGAAAAGAAGGAAAATGGGTAGTTTAGTTCCCCAACGTCAAGACTCAAGTGACTAGGGAAGGTTTAGGATTCTTTGGAGGCTGTGACGGAATCAAGAAAAACCTTGGTACTCTCAATGGGAACTTCGTGAAGGAAGGGGGAAAATTCCCTTATCGTGGCTTCCCCGAACCTTGGGTAGGCAAGGATGGAAAGGTCTATTTGGGATGGGAAATGTTCTTTAATGAAAAACTCACCTTTAAGGAGAAGCCTACTGTGGTGATCAAGGAGATACAAGAAGTGGTCGATTGGGTGAACTACATGGATGCTGAAGCAATGAAGACCATGATGAAGACAAGTGGGGATGTGTTCTCCATCACCAATGAAGAGCCAAGTGATCCTTCCGAATTCACCATGCCTATTGTGGGGCCCATTAATGCTCAACTGCTTTCAATCCCCCTGAGGGGGACTTAGGGGGGTAACAATCCATACTATGATTTATGAGCTAGTAGTACACTATAATTTGTGAGCTAGTAGTACTAGTCTAACAATAGCTGTAATAGGAATAGCAATGATAGAAATTGCTATAGGACTCTAATACCTCACTACAGTTCTTTCTTAGCCTTTTCATCTATCAAGAATAGGGCTTTAATGGAACTCCCTTTAATGAATACTACTACTATGGAGCTTCCTGTATTAACTACCCTTTTATAGGAAGGTAAACCTTACCTCCCCCCTCCTTAAGGAGCGAGGGCTGTTGCCACTCCAATTCACCACTGGTTAGGTATATAAAGCCTTCGAAAAGCTTGTGTTAAGCAAACAACCATGTCACAAGACTTTCGCGGAGAACCATATACTAGGTTTTCTAAAAACATGGGGAAAGAGTTTTGTAATGCAAGTTCCAATGCACTTTTCAATATTTTCAATAAGATGAATTCTGATTTGGTTTACTTTGATGTGTCCCATAACATTGAAATTTTGCACTTAAATGATTCAAATGAATTTGAAAATGAAATAAATAAACAATTGGAAAAGAAAATTGAACCTACGAAACCAATTCTTGAAACTATTAATTTGGGCAATGATGAGAATCCACGCTTAATTAAAATTGGCTCAACTCTAAATGAAAAAGAAAGAAAAGATCATCAAGAACTCCTTATGGAATTTCAAGAGGTGTTTGCATGGTTCTATGAAGATATGCCTTGAATTGACTCCGAGATAGCTCAACATCACATTGATACTCATGACCACATGGGGCTCGTTAAACAAAAATTGAGAAGAATGAGGACCGAACGACTCTTAAAATTCAAAGAGGAAGTCACTAAGCAATTAAAGGTAGGGTTCATCAAACCCGTACACTAAGTCGAATGTATAGCCAATGTCGTGCCTGTACCTAAGAAGGATGGGAAGGTGAGGATGTGTGTGGATTTTAGGGATTTGAACAAGGCATGCCCTAAGAATGACATTCCCCTCCCTCACATTGATGTCTTAATGGATAACACAGCAGGAAGTGCCTTGATGTCTTCCATGGTTGGTTTCTCGGGGTACAACCAAATCAAGATAGCTCCCAAAGATATGACCAAAACCAATTTCACTACCGAATGGGGAATCTATTGTTACACGGCAATGCTGTTTGGCCTCAAGGATGGCTACGGCCTTGCTACATGATATGATACATAATGAGGTAGAGGTGTATGTTGATGATGTTGGGATTAGTGCCCTTAAATCCTATTGTATGATGCTATGTATGATATTATGTATGACATTATGTATGACTTAATATTGTGTTTAATAAAGTTGTTTTATTATTATCTAAAATAATGGTAACATGAATATTCGGACATTATCATATAGTCCATGAGATGCATAGTATGTGATTTATGTGTTGGAGTTTATGCCTTAAAATCCAATTTATTGTCATGTTATAAATAATTAAATTGTTTAATTATATGAGACTATCTATAAATGAACTAATGGGACATTATCTTAGTCCATGAGATGCATTGCATGTGATTTATGTGATTTAGTCAAAGAAGATGTAAATCACAAGTTCCTTGTAAACTCAAAATGCAGCTCGTAGTCGGTGATGAAATTAGGCATTTCATCTGCGAAGACTATAACATATCAACTACGATGATTTGTCTTGATCATGGAAGTGGAGACTTCTAGTTGATATGTTGATATGTTTTAAGAGTAAAGACATATTGAACTGGACCGCTGTGAGATTTATTATTCTCCTAACGACTGTCAAATGAATAATAAATCTCACGACTTTTATTTACATGAACTCTAAATCCTGAGAGAATAATGGACCTGATCATGAGATGTAGGTTGCTTTGATATATCAGAAGTGAGATCTATGAGTCACGATCAAAACCTCAGTATGTTGGGCAGCCGCATTTAGTGTTGATGGAACATATATTCTCAAGATGGAATTCATAGTCTCTTAACGAAGATATAAAATATTCTCTTGAGATAAGTTTAATGGGTTTGGTTATTCAGAGTGTTGGGCCCAACCACTTTAGTAAGGAGTTACTAAAGTATATATTTATGGAATTGGATTTCATAAATATATATTGAATAACATAAAGGATTAAACCGGATACTCAAGGATTAAGATGTAGTAATCTTCAAAGTGGCAGTCTATTTCATGACTTTGTATTACTACGAATATTTTAATGAAGGGGTTGCATGTATAATAAAGTCTTGGGATATAATTTATAGATAAGGCCTAGAGTGCAACTATATTTATATAGTGGTATTAAATATAGTTAATGGTAACTTTGGACTTGTCAAGAGTTGGCAGAAAAGCCAAAGGCCCATTGGAGTTAGTGACTTATTAGTCCCTTTTAGTCCCACTCCAAGCCACATACTAGAGCCCAATTGGAATGACCCAAAAGGCTAGCCCAATTAGATAATCAGTTGTATATAAGGAGAGAAACATACATAATTTTTGGCCCACGTACGCAGGCTGTAACCCACGTACGCAGGCTGTAACCCACGTACGTAGGTCGAAGGCCATTTTGGTCATTTTATTTCCAAAAATAGATTTTTTGCTCATTTAAAAGGTTATATTTTCCATTTAACACTCCTTAAGTCAATTTGATATCTGATTGGGCTCTAAACTAGCCTTGGGCCTTAGAGTTCGAGTATCATTGGGGAACAGGGGCCTGAGTCGTAGGGGGTACAAAATGTGGTGTCTACAGATGTCTCTCTTTTGATTCGTGAGCTTTGCTAACGGAATCAAAAGAATAAGAGACAAAACATTTGTTTCGTCGTATAACTCGGGCTCAACCCACGAACACGACACACATCACGCATACATGGGGCGGGGTGCAACTCCAAAGTGCTGCGTGGGATTTGTATGTCTGAAGTCCCACCTTTGTTGCTCATGAAATGAGCAATGATAGGTTCACTATTCCAGAACCTATTTTGCCACTTACAAGTAAATGGCAAGTGACTCACTATCCTAGAGTCACTTAAAAAAAGAAAACAAACAAAGGGTGCTTTTACGAGCTAACCTAATAAACAACGAAAGGATATGGTCTTTGTGGTGTCCATCCGGGGCTCTTGCCTTAAACTTCTCCCAGTGACTTGTTCCTCTTGTCTTCTTTACTTCTTTCTCTACCTTTTCTGGTGAGGCTCTTGCCTCGGGTTGACCTTGGTCTCTTTCTCTATCACTATCTCTACCATTTTCTATCGTGCCTGCATGTTCAACTCCCGGAGGATATGTGCATGAGTAGTCTTAATTGTTGGATCCATCGGAGATGGTGAAAACTCGCTGAGGAGTAGATGCGCATGAGAAGGAATCTTTTGTCTCTCATTACTTGCTTGGGAATGAGAAACTCATTGAGGAGTAGTATGGATGGACTCCCTAAGGAGTAGTGTAGATGTGTGATCCACTAGGGAAGAATCTTCTGCTTCCTTCATGGTTCGTTGAGGACTTTGAGGAAGAATCTTCTGCTTCCTCACTGGGGATTTTTTTTTTTTTTTTTTTTTTTTTTTTGGCGTATTGGACTCACTGGGGAAGAATCTTCTGCTTCCTTACTAGGGATACTTTGGGGAAGAATCTTCTGCTTCCTCACTGGGGATTGTTTTTATGTGCTTGGATCCATCGGGGAAGAATCTTCTGCCTCCTTCATGGGTATGATGCTCGATATGCTTGAACTATTGAGGAAGAGTCCTCTGCTTCCTTTATAGGGATGATGGTTGATAGGTTTGATCCATTTGAGGAAGAATCTTTTGCTTATTTACTAAGGATAATGTTTTTGCGATGCTTGAAATAATGAGGAAGTCTTCTGCTTCCTTACTGAGGGTAGTGTTCTTGATGTACTAAATCTGCTGGGGAAGAGTCTTCTGCTTCCTTCATGGGGATGATGTTTTCGATGTGCTTGAATCATTGAGGATGGTTCTCGGGGGAAGAGTCTTCTGCTTCCTTTGCCGTTCATTGGGGAGTGTTTTGATAATTTTTTGCCTTAATTAGGGTAATCTTGAGATGTCGCTCTTTTTTGAATTTTTTTTTACTATTCATAACTAAACTACACGTAGTTTAATGGTGAGGCCTAAGCTACACGTAGTTTAGCCATCAGGTGTGTTCCTACCTTTTCATTTTTTCCAACGGTTACCAACCGTTTCTTTTTCTTTTTCATGCTCTTTATCTCCCTCATCTTTTCATATTCTCCATAACTCTTTTTTTTTTTTTTTTTTTTTTTCTCTCTACGAAAACCTCCCTCTCCTCTTTCTTTTCCTCACTTTTCTAACTCTCTCATTCTCTAAAACTCTCTCATTCTTTTATTTTTAAACTCTCTTCATCCTCTCCAATGGCACCCAAGGCCAAGAAGACCTCCTACGTCCTATCTTCTGATGCATTCCATCTCACTCGCTAGAGCGGAGCAACGAGGTTGGTGGGGCCTCCACCATTGACATACCGGCCAGAGAATCACATTCCCATGGCTGAATTTGTAAGTTTTCAAACATTTTCTCATTTTCAAGTTTTTCTTTGATCTTCTGTTTCAATGTGTTTTTGGCCATGTAAATGATTGGGTTTTGCTATCGAATAGGTTTAGATGAAAACTTGACACCTTAGGAAGGGTAGGAACATGTCTAGGATTGATTTTGGGTGATGAATCTTTGAAAATGTCAAAGAACTGCTTCTGTTTGTGTTCTTGCGTGCGTGGGCTCGGGCCAATATACGCAGCTTATATTCATGCGTACACAGGTCTGTTCTTGTGTACGCAGGTCTTTTCTTGAGGCTTTGCGTATGTGGGAATGGGCCTACGTACGTGAGGTCTTGTCTGCATGCGTAAGCTTTGATGCGCGTACGTGAGACATCTGGCAGAAGCCCTACTCTACCCATTTTCACTTCTTTTTCATATGTTTCACTTCTATATGTAATCCTAACGCATCTTTTTGTCATTTTTTCACCTGAATATCATTGTATCCTTTTTTTTTTTCTTCATTCTTGCATCAAAATATCATATTTCCCAAATTCTGCTTGAATCAGGAATCTTAAGTCATCTTCTTTTTTTGTTTGCAGTCATCATCCCCTTATGTTGGTAGGGGAAGCACTAATAAAGTGGTGGAGTGCTACAATCTTCTTGTCCCCGAAACCAAGGGCTGTATCCGAGAGGCAGGCTTTGAGCCCATCATTGGTCTTATTCCGGAGAAGTTTGCGAGCGCTACCTTGGTGTAGTGTCTCATTGAGAGGTGATGGGATACTACCCACACCTTTCATATTGCTGAGTGAGAGATGACGGTGACTCCATACGACTTTTACGGCATGACTGGCCTTAGCTTCGAAGGTGCCATCATTAGTTTGGACGGTGCGTCAAGCATCCAGCTAGGTCTCGACATGTTGGGGAGGAAGTACTCCACTGAGACCATCCGCTACTTCGATTTGGTGTTGGATTACATGTTCCTCCCATAGAGGACTAGGGAGGAGTGTGTTTGTATGACTAGGGCTTTCCTTCTCCACTTGTTGGGGGCATATCTCTTTGCCAATGGCGGGAAAACGGTGGCATTGAGGTGGTTGACCCTCGTCCAGGACTTTGGAGAGGCACGAAGGGCTAACTGGAGGCAGGCATGTCTTGCCTATCTCTACTCCACTCTTGATACTCTCAACTGGGGCTCCTTGCGATAGCTTATGGGACCTTGGAAGCTCCTTGAGGTTAGTTCTCTTTCCATTCTTCGCATTTCTACTTGTAGCTTGTAGTCTTGCAAACTATGTCATCTTGAAAACTGTCATCTTGCAACTGTCATCTTGTAAACTGCCATCCTGCATCTAACTTGTGGCTTGTGCTTCTTTTTGCAGCAGTGGGTTATTAGGTATGGTCTCATAACTCCAGGCATCAACCTAGTTCTAAGGGAGTTTCCTCAAGTGAGGGTCCATCTTGCTAGGTTAACTTTGGATGAGGTAAGTTTTGGAGTTCTAGTTGTTCATGCCTCTTCATGCATTTCCTTTAGAATACTCTTCTTCTAACCTTGTCAAAGGATTAGCCAATTACATAAAATATTGACATACGTTCCTAACATGATTCACATATGTCCTAACAATCTCCCCCTTTGGCAATCCGTGACAAAACCGCAACAAACAAATGAACATATGAGAAAAGTCATAAACCACTCAACTCATACTCACTTGTTGAATTATAATAAAATCTATCCTAACAAAAACTCTTGAAAAAATTTGCAAGAAGAAAGTTTATGGCAAGAAGACTTTGACAACCTATATTTCTGAAACACTTTAAACAAAACTCATCACAGCATCTTAGTGTGAAATAGAAATAAAAGATTGCATACATTAAATAAGAAACATGTATAAAGATAGAAAAGAAACAACACATGGAGAGATAGGTGAAATGTGATAACAACATCATCAAATATATATATCAAAGATAAGTACAAAGTTTGCTATCACTAAATGGTCAAAAGACCAATATACAAGAGATAATGTATCTAAAAGAGAAAGAAAAAAAAAAAAAAACAAAAATCCTCACTACATCCCTCATATACACTCCCCCTATCACAAAATCTCCTATGCTAACCCTCCCCCTATGAATATGACTACTCTCATATCAAAACTACTTCCCCTTTTTGTCACAAGTGACAAAGGGTAAGTACATCAAGTAGACATCTCATCATCACTGGACGAGCTAGCACCATCGTCCTCATCAGCACCATCACTGCCAGAGCCATCGTCACTCTCATCCTCGGAAGCCGATGGAGATGGAGAAGAAGCAACAGTGAAACCACCCATGACAGCCTGTCGTCGTGCGATACAACCAACACGGGTGTTCACCTGACACAACTCATCACTGAGAGTGTCAATGCAAGCATCTATGCGCACAAGCTGTGCCATGATGGCCTCAAGTGTCACTCCACCCGTCGAGGAAGAAGGAGCGGAGGTGGAAGGAGCTAAAGAAGCCGGAGGACTTGTTGTCTCAGTCTGTGTCCGCCTCAGGCGAAGCTGAGCCTCATTTCGTCTAACAGTAGCGGTGTCAATGGCACCCATAACGAAGAAGTGATCAGACATGGGACAGGGGACAAAAAAATGGTGAAAAATCCTCGTGATAGCTGAAGGAAAAATGAGCTTATCACGAGTCACCGTATCCCTATAGACATCTATAAGGGATAAGATGAAGTGAGAAGGGAAGTCAATAGAAATGTCCTCTAAGAGGGATAACAAAAATTGAGCACGAGGCTCTGTGATAGTGTTATAGTAAGACAAGGGATGAAGAATGAATGTCATCACCATGTTAAGGAATCTCGGACCTTTTGCAAAGCTCGAGCAAGGGGTGTTTTGATGGTCACCCCAAGATGAAGGTGTCTCACAAAAGAGAGACGAGAGTTCGTCTTTAGACACAGTCCTCAGACGATCGCAAACAAGGTAGTTAGGATGCGTTACCCTAGGAACATGTAGTACCTCGGATATAAGATTCGGAGTAACTACAATGCATATACCCTGAACGCGAGTGACAAACTGGGGTATAGAGTAATTAAATCCGTGCACGTTGGAGTAAAACTCCTGTATGATCACGGAAGGGCACGTGACCAGGATGCCACACAGTGACTCCCAACCCCTACTGTAGATGACAGTGGGAAGGTCAGTATCGAAGAAATCCAATAGGATGACTTGGCGTTCCAAATGAATGCCTCATCTTGAGAAGTTCTCTAAAAAGTCCTTTGGGGCTTTATCATCACGGAACCGAACAGAAGAAGGAGTGGGGTCAGAGGAAGAGGATGCCCCAGAACGAAGAGGGTTCTGGGACGGAGTGGATTTTTGTTTAGGTGCCATGATGCAACTAACCAAAAGAAAGAAAGAGAAGGAGAAAGAGAGACATGTAGAAAAGCACCAAACACATCAATATATAAGAATACAAAGAAATGAATGTACGTATGCATGAAAATGCATGAACATGTGACATGCAAACCAAAAAAATATCAAGGGCTCAGCCCAATCCAAACCTAACAGCACACAACAAATCAACATATATAACACACATCTATAATGCATGAAAATATAGTTATAATGCAAGTGTGATGTAATGCATGACTTTTAGGATCATATAAACATAACCCAACCCAAAAATTTCACTAAAACTTCATCAATTTTGAAAAACCCCAACAGTTTTCAAAAAATCCCGAAATCTAGGTCAAAATGCACGAAATGTATGATTAAAGGCTAGAAAGAGATCATACCTATGAAAAATGCAATGAAAAGACTGAAGAAAGAGTAGGGAAGATGAAGAGGTTGAGTGAGAAGAGTTTGAGAGAGAGAACAATGATTTTCTGCCGAGAGAGATCAGGGAGAAATGAGAGAGAAAATTGCGTGGATCCAATATATAGAAAAACATAATTCTCGACAGATCGAGAGGTGTCGAGAGGTATCGAGGATTAAAAACACGTGTTTTATCTATCGAAGAGCTGTCCAGAATCTGTCGAGAGGTGTCCACAGCTAAAGGATCTCGATGGATCGAGGTAGCTATTGAGCAGCTACCGAGCATCCAGAAAGTTTCTCAATGGATCGAAGTAGCTATCAAGAAGTTGTCAAGAATGCAATAAAAAGCAACTAAAGGGTCTCGATAGATAGCCTAGCTGTCGAGAGGTGTCCAGCAGCTGTCGAGATTACTTAAAACAATTTTTCAAGAAGAGAAAAACACAGACATGAATGCAATCAAGCATGCTACTTAACCAAAGATCCAAACAACATTTTAAGCTCTTAAAATCATCTCTCAACAAGAAAATGTTAAGCACATAGATCCAAAACACACACACACACAAAACTGTTAGGATTAGTGCCCTTAAATCCTATTGTATGATACTATGTATGATATTATGTATGACATTATGTACGACATTATGTATGACTTAATATTGTGTTTAATAAAGTTGTTTAATTATTATCTAAAATAATGATAACATGAATATTCAGACATTATCATATAGTCCATGAGATGCATAGTATGTGATTTATGTGATTTAGTCACAGAAGATATAAGTCACAAGATTTTTGTAAACTCAGAATTGTAGTTCGTAGTCGGTGATGAAATTGGGCATTTCATCTGTGAAGACTATAACATATTAACTAAGATGATTTGTCTTGATCATTGAAGTGGAGACTTCTAGTTGATATGTTGATATGTTTTAAGAGTTAAGACATATTGTGTAAGGTTGAATTTAATCAACCATTCTGTTGGCTTTATTTCGTGCCAATTTGCTTGTAATTTAGCACTTAGAAACCCTGTATTTAGGTGGGAATCATGTAAGGGTAATGTGTGAGAGAGTGTGAAGAAAAGCTCAGAAGTGTGCAAACTGCAGAGACTCGCAACTAGATCTCGCAGGTCGCTCACGGCTGCCAAGTTGCCAAAAGCAGGCACACGTGTGAAGCATGCAGGGGAGTTGAAGAGTCACGCCAGCTGTTTCACTACAAGATAAAAGTCCCAGGCTGGCCAGGCAGTTATCTCGCGGCTTGAACTCACGACTCAGTCAAGTCGCGAGGCCAAGTCGCCAAGACACCCTGTTTGGGAAAAACTGACTCTTCGCATTCCAAACACACACCAGTATAAATACCCCTTATACCCATGAAATATAGAGAGCTTCCGTAGAGAATTTTAAGAGAGAAACCCTAGAGAAAAACAAGATAGACTCATCCATAATCTTTACATAGAGACTCTTCAAATTCCTCTACTCTCACCCTTTCCATTGTTACATCCTTGAGAGGTTCTTAACCAAATCCTTTTCTCACCATACCTACATCTATGAGAAGGATTTTTGGTGCATTGGGAAGTAGTTAAGAAGGAACCAATGGTTATTGGTTGATGCTATGGACTATAGCGGAATCCGGTAAGCTAAAGAAGAAATAGGTTCGGCGTAACCTCATTGGAGTAGGAGCTTGGAGGGCTTAGGTACACTGGGTAGATTAGGCTTAGAGGGTCTTCTGCTTTTCATGTATCCCAACTACATTCTTTAGTGGATTATTTACCGCTTGGAGGGCGGCGGAGAGGTTTTACGCCGAGGACTTCGGTTTCCTCTTCGATAACACATCGCTGTGTTGTCCTTGTGTTTTCATCTCTCTTCCCTTAATCTTTGCCATTTAATTTCTGCTATTGATGTGATTTTATTTGGTTAAGATTGTTTGTCAATTCTGTGTTTAGCTTATGTTCATATTCCGCACATTAATTGTTTGATATTAAGCTTGAATTGGTAACTTGTAAATTGGGGGTTTAAACGTTCATAGTGTTTTATACGCTATTTGAACATTCAATTGGTATCAGAGTGGGTGCACTTGCTATGGTTTAATTACCTTAGTGCGATCCTTGACCCCGTTTAAGATGGACCAGTCTTAATCTCTAAATGCACCTCTATATTTTGATGGAAGTAATTATGCATTTTGGAAGGTACGGATGAGAGCATTTTTATGTTCTATTGATGAATCCGTTTGAGATGCTGTTGATATAGGATGGACAAGGCCTGAGGCAGCCAAATCCACTTGGGATAAAGCAGCCCTCTCCGCGTCTAATGCTAATAGTAAAGCACTTAACACGATTTTTTGTGGTGTGTCCCCAGATGAGTTCCATCAGATTTCTCATATCACCATTGCCAAGGAAGCATGGCAGATTTTGGAGACCACTTATAAGGGTACAAAGAAAGTTAAGGACACAAAGCTACAGATGCTGACTACCCGGTTTGAGGAGCTCAAGATGAGCGAGGATGAGTCCTTTGACTCTTTCTATAGTAAGCTAAATGAAGTGGTCATCGGCAAGTTTAATTTGGGAGAGAAAACCGAGGATTCCAAGATAGTAAGGAAGATCCTTCTGTCATTGCCGGAAAGCTTCCGTGCCAAGGTGACGGCAATTGAAGAGAGTAAGGATCTTGATGAGATCAACGTCCAAGAATTAGTTAGCTCGCTTTAGACTTATGAATTGTCTTTGCCTAATCAAAGGAAGAGCAAATCTCTTACTCTTAAGACCATAAATGAAAGGGTAGAAGCACACGACTCATCGGATAAGGATGTAGTCGAAAAGGATGTTGCTTACCTTGCAAAGAATTTCCGAAAATTCCTGAAGTTTAAGAACAGTGGGAAATTTAGTGATAAAGGGAAATTCCAAAGCTCCAGGAAAGAGAAAAAGGAATTCAAAAGGATGGACGGAAAGGAACCCAATCTTCATAGGGAGTCACGTATTTTGAATGTAATGGCATGGCCATTTCAAAAAGGAATGTCCTAATTACTTGAGATTGAAAGGGAAGGCGTATGCCACCACTCTTAGTGACTCAGATTCCTCCAAATCAAATTCGGAAGAAAGTTGTGATGAAGACGGAAATTATTCTGCCTTTATGACTATTGCTTATGTTGAGTCTTCGGAGGATTTGAATTTGCTTGTGCAAGAACTTGGAGAACATAGTGATGAGGAATCCATGGGAATTATGGAAGAATCAGATGTTGAAGAAGATGAAGATACAACCGAACTTCGAGAGAATTACAACTCACTCTTTGAGAAGTCAGGAGAGTATGCAAGGGTGGCCAAGGCAGCTGTAAAGAAGATGAAGAAAGCAGAGGAGGACTATAGAAGTCTCCTAGTAAGATATAAGGAGGCCAAGTGTGAGATTGAGATGCTAAATGGTGAGCTAACCGAAGCTTATTCAAAAATCAAATTCCTTGAGCATGAAGTGGTTCAAGCCAATGCTAAAGTAGACCAAGTCTCCTCTCAAAAGCTTGATGAAATGCTTGCTCATCAAAAACCATTTTCCGACAAAGGTGGATTGGGATACATCGGAGAAAGCAGTTCAGCTGAAAATAAATACAAGGAAATGAAGTTTGTGAAAGCCAAAGAATCGAAGGGGGCTACCACAAATGCTGAGAAAGTGAAGCCGGAGAAGAAGAAGGATGTGACTGTCCAATGGTTTATGACTAAACCTCCTAAACAATTAGTGGTCAAACCTACGGATAAAGGGAACTCACTTCCAAAGTCACAAAGAGGTCCGAGAACTCAAAACTTCTACCATCACTGTGGATTTCAAGGTCACACCAGACCCAATTGCCATAAGCTGCAAGCATTGAAGAATTCAGGTGCTCAAAGGCCAAGAGGACCAAGAAATGACAAAAGGAATTGGGTTGTTGAGCAATCAAGAGATCAAGGTGATTTCGGTGTGATGGATGTGATGAAGATGATCGGTGCATTCACCACTTGCTTGGAAAGCTTCACTAGAAGGTTTGAAAGTCCTAACTCTCGTACCCAATCCTATAGGGATATCACCCTAAACACACGTGACGTGTGGGAGAAGAGGGGTACTCATGCATAAACATTACAACATGTCCATGCATTAATACTTCTAATATTTTTGTGACTATGCTTGGTTGTGCATTGCTACTAGCTTGAGTTGAAAATTGTTTTGAATATTTGTTTTTGCGTTAAATGTTTTTACATTGTTCCTTTTGATCAATCTTTTCCTTCTTGTGTCAAAAATCCAAAAACCACATAAAAAGTAGAAAATCCAAAAAGTTTGATCGACATTGTTGAGTTTTTGTCTCAAAATATGTTTTACCTTTGTGCAAATGGCTTTGTGCATCTACGAGCATAGCTTATTTCCTATGCATTCATATCATTGTGGGAGAAATTTTGAAATCTATGTGACTGTTGTAAATAGATTTTCAACCTTGTCATGAATGACTAGTGAATGATTTTGTTGATCTTGAGACATACATAGACTTGTGCCTATATATCTTCCCACTCTTTTTTTTTTTTTTTTTTTTTTTGCTAAAAGAGCTCATCAAATGTAAATCTCCAAATGAAAAGAGATATTGAACTGCAAAAGCCTGTCGCACATACTAGTATTTGACTAGGAAAAAGGGAAATCGACCAAAATAAAATTGTATGATGCCCAAAAAGCCAAAGGCTAACTCATCAAAGTGAAATATCAAAAATTTCAGGCATCGATCTCACAATGAGATGTGTTGATTCAAAAGGATTAACTGAAATTTTGAACATGGAGCCAAATGAAAAGCTTCAAGGATATTGTACTCAAGTTTATGTAGGAGGTCATATATGCATATTTCTATAATTGAGATGGGTCACATTATCTAGTGTTAGTTGTATATGCCTTGATTGAATTAATCATTGAAGCTTCACATTAGACTAAGGACTATCTCATTTTTTATATTCACACACAACACACATGTCTATGTTCAATGAATGCCATATTCATTCGTGTGATTATACTTGATTAAATGTGTTTTCACATGCTCAATCTTTGTTGATCAAACACAAAAATATTTTTGAGTGTTTTAGTTGTTTTTGGAAAGTACTTTGTTTTTACAAAAATTGTCAAAATTTTCAAAACCAGTGTTGCCCTGTTTTGGCGACTCAGTCGCGGGTTGGCCCAGTCGCATGCTTCAGTTGCGAGCCCATACAGAGATTTTTCACGACTCACTGGCAACTCACTGGCGGGTAAATGCCCCAATCGCGAAAAATACTTAGAATATTTTTCAAAAATCTGGATTTTCATGTCTTTCGTGACTCATTTTGGCAACTTGTTCACGGGTGGAAGGTCCAGTCGCGAGGGGTATACAGAGATTTTCGCGGTTCAGCTTGCGACTTACTCGTGGGTAGACCTTCCAGTCGCAAAAAGCACTTAGAAAAATTTTCAAGAATCTTGTTTTCAAAGTGTTTCGCAGCTTACCCTGGCGACTGGCTGGCGACTTGACTCAATCGCGAAAATCGCGTGTTTTTGCAAAAACAGGTCTGCTTTTTAAATCCTTTTGGGTTTCCCTCGAAATTTTTAGTATTTTCATTGTCTTCCTCATTTCATCCCTCTCCCAAACACACCGTGCACTCAACCCAAAACTCCATTGTTAATCATCTCTCCAACCTCATTCTCCAAGAAATAGGTATGGGTTTCTATTTTCTCACTCTATTTTACATGTTTATAAGTGTTTTTCTTCATTTTGTGAGATTTTGTTGAGTTTGTGTGTTTTGCAATGTTCGAACATGGGTTTGCTTAAAATGTTGGGTTTGGTTGTTTGGGGTTGGTTGTTTTTGATGCTAGACTGCTGAATATGTTTGCTATCATGATTAAGTTTGATTGAACTAGTCTGTAATCTGACCTTTGTTGTTTGAAATTTTTCATACCCATAAGATATGTGTTTGGGTTCTCTGTGATTTACTCTGAGTGTGAGTATGGTTGTTTCAGAATGACTGAGGTTTTTGATTGTTTGGCTAATAATGCTTTGATTTTGTGTTGCCATATCATGTGTGTGCTTCTGTCTTGAGGGTATGGCTTGAACATTTCATATTTATTAAGATATGTCTCATACACATATGCTTTATTTTGACTGAGTGTGGTTTACACTGTCCAAATATAGCTGATTAGTGCTTGTTGCAGTCTGCATCAATACAGACTATACTTGATTGAGTTGTTGGGTTTTGATTTGAGCTATTTTTCTCTGGTTCTCAACTGTTTTTGGTCTATATGCTGTCTTGACACTCTGTTACTCCTTATGTAATTAACTTGTTACTAATACGTGTGCATTTCCACCTATTGTGTTCTGCTCTTATTGTGGCCTCTTCTGCTTGTTTACAGATGGCTCCCACGCCTACAAAGAAGAAGACTCCTGCTAAGAAGGCTGACAAAAGGCTAAAAATGGATCATAACCTGTTTAGGTCTGTTCAACACTTTGAGAGATACAAAGATTCTTTCTTGAAGGGGACCATTATTCAGGAAGGTTTGTAGACTTAGGGGACTTAAAGGACACCTTCATTCCAGATTTTTTGGAGGACAGAGGATGGGATAAGTTGCTGAGTGACCTACCTGCAGTTTGTGAGCCTTTAATAAGGGAATTCTATGCAAATGCTGTTATAAGGGAGGATGAGCTGAATTGTTGGATCAGAGGACATGAGCTCACCTTAGATGCACATGCTATTGATGAGGTACTAGGGCTTGAGGGTTTAGAGGATCATGATTTCACCAATTACAAGGATAGGATGCTATCTATAGAAACTGTCCAGAATCGCATTGGTGGACAAAGAGAGGGGAGATGTCTCAACACTACAGTATTTCCAGTTGACATGAGGTGCCTCACCACCATCATGATGTTCAACTTGTATCCAATGAGGAAGCTGACTACAATCAACAAAGCCAGAGCTATCTTCCTCATGGAACTCAAGGAGAAAACCTTCATTGACATCAACTCTCACATATTTGACACAATTGTGGATGAGACTAGAACCACCTTTAGGCCCAAGCTGATCTTTCCTAGCCTTTTCATGAGGCTTTCCAAAGCAAAAGGTGTTGCAATCCCTCAAGATATCAGCCCCATGTCTACACCTTCAGCCATCAACAAGATGACCATCATCAGGATACAAGTTCGTCTTCCAGGTGATGAAGAGGAGGGTGACCAAGGAGAAGGTGATCCAATGGAAACTGAAGTAGAGGCTGCAGGACAGACGTCCACATCCAGAAGTAGAGGCAAGAGGAGCAAGGCTTCAACCTCATCAGCTGTACCTCCAAATGCATTTTAGATCATCCTGGAGAGGATTGATGGACTCAGAGAGGTCCAGAATGAGCATACTGACAGGATGATAGTAATTCAGGATCAGTTCAACATACTTTCAGCCAAGTTTGACAGCATCAACACCTAGCAGTGACCCTTTGGCCATTCCGATAAAAAAGGGGGAGAATTTTTGAGAAGCAGCTCTTGAAGGGGAGTGCCATTTTGAGGGGGAGCAGCCAAAAACAGTGTTTATCTAGTTTATTGTTCAGTCTTATTTTATGTTTATGTTTATGGTATTATGTTTTTGAATAATGTTTTCATTATGGGTTTGATACAATGTGTTAAACAGTTTGGTTATTCTATTGGTTTTGAAACTCATGGATATGTTTGGGTGTGGTACTTTGGTTTATTTATATAAGATGTTAGTATATTTACCATACATGTAGTTGTACCTTTGCTTTGTAGCCTTGTACTTGTTGTTAAATGTAATGCATTTTCTTTAAGTACTTTCACTCTTGTGCCCTTTGTTGGATTTTTATCCTTAATGCAATTTCCTTGTGTTGTTGCATTGGTTGAGTGTTGGACATGCAAATGATACTTTGCATTGAGCTTATTAGCTTGCATGTCTAGATGTTTATTCCTTGTGTGAATGAGCATTGTGGTTACTATTTATAGTGATTGTTCCTTTTTGGTCAAGCTATGGTTTATTACTTATATTCCGTTTTGCTTGATCGCATTGTGCTTGCTCCATTTGCATTACAAGTTTTTCTGCATACAATGATCATATTGTGTTGTTGTGTTTCAGGAGATACTTGTTCTTATGGTTCAAGAGCTACACAGATTCTAGAGTTAGGTGTGAGTAAGTTATGTTCATCTGTTCCCAAACTCACATGTTAAGTCTAGAGTTTGTTTTAGTGTTTTGTCACGGAATAGCCAAAGGGGAAGATTGTAAGGTTGAATTTAATCAACCATTCTGTTGGCTTTATTCCGTGCCAATTTGCTTGTAATTCAACACTTAGAAACCCTGTATTTAGGTGGGAATCATGTAAGCGTAGTGTGTGAGAGAGTGTGAAGAAAAGCTCAGAAGTGTGCAAACTGCAGAGACTCGCGACTGGATCTCGCGGGTGGCTCGCGGCTACCAAGTCGCCAAAAGCAGGCACACGTGTGAAGCATGCGGGGGAATTGAAGAGTCACGCCAGCTGTTGCACTACAGGACAAAAGTCCCAGGTTGGCCAGGCAGTTATCTCGCGGCTTGAACTCGCGACTTAGTCAAGTCGCGAGGCTAAGTCGCCAAGACACCCTATTTGGGAAAAACTGACTCTTCGCATTCTAAACACACACCAGTATAAATACCCCTTATACCCACGAAATGTAGAGAGCTTCCAGAGAGAATCTTGAGAGAGAAACCCTAGAGAAAAATAAGATTAACTCATCCACAATCATTACATAAAGACTCTTCAAATTTCTCTACTCTCACCCTTTCCATTGTTACATCCTTGAGAGATTTTTAGCCAAATCCTTTTCTCACCATACCCACATCTATGAGAAGGCTTTTTGGTGCATTGGGAAGCAGTTAAGAAGGAACCAATGGTTATTGGTTGATGCTATGGACTATAGCGGAATCTGATAAGCTAAAAAAGAAATAGGTTCGGCGTAACCTCGTTAGAGTAGGAGCTTGGAGGGCTTAGGTACACTGGGTAGATTACACTTGGAGGGTCTTCTGCTGTTCATGTATCCCAACTACATTCTTTAGTGGATTATTTACCGCTTGGAGGGCGGCGGAGAGGTTTTACACCGAGGACTTCGGTTTCCTCTTCAATAACACATCGCTGTGTTGTCCTTGTGTTTGCATCTCTTTTCCCTTAATCTTTACCATTTAATTTTTGCTGTGGATGTTATTTTATTTGGTTAAGATTGTTTATCAATTCTGTATTTAGCTTATGTTCATATTCCGCACATTAATTGTTTGATATTAAGCTTGAATTGGTAACTTGTAAATTGGGGGTGTAAACGTTCATAGTGTTTTATACGCTATTTGAACATTTATATTGAACTGGACCGCTGTGAGATTTATTATTCTTCTAACGACTGTCAATTGAATAATAAATCTCACGACTTCTATTTACATGAACTCTTATTCCTGAGAGAATAATGGACCTGATCATAAAGTGTAGGTTGTTTTGATATATCAAGAGTGAGATCTAAAGTAACGGTCAAAATCTCGGTATGTTGGGTAGCCACATTTAGTGTTGATGGAACATATATTCTCAAGATGGAATTCATAGTCTCTTAGCGGAGATATAAAATATTCCCTTGAGATAAGTTTAATGGGTACGGTTATTCAGAGTGTTAGGCCTAACCACTTTAGTAAGAAATTACTAAAGTATATATTTATGGAATTGGATTTCATAAATATATGATGAATAACATAAAGGATTAAACCGGGTACTCAAGGATTAATATGTAGTCTACATTAATGACTTTGTATTACTATGAATATTTTATGAAGGGGTTGCATGCACAATAAAGTCTTGGGATATAATTTATTAATAAGGCCTAGAGTGCAATTATATTTATATAATGGTATTAAATATAATTAATGGTAACTTTGGACTTGTCAAGAGTTGACAGAAAAGCCCAAGGCCCATTGGAGCTAGTGTCTTATTTGTTCCCTTTTGGTCCCACTCCAAGCCACTTACTAAAGCCCAATTGGAAAAGCCCAAAAGGCTAACCCAATCAGATAATCAATTATAAGGAGAGAAACATACAGAATTTTGAAAAAGATACATGAAATGGTTTGTATGTGAGTGTTAGACACTCTTTCATTCTTGGGCATCAAGTGGAATTGGAGTAAAGATTAAAAGTATTTCCAAGTACTCTTCATCTTTGGTTTTGAATTTCACCGCATCAAGGTACACTCTCTTGTTCATAAATTCTGAAATTTACATAGTACATGTTATCAATTGTGAATGAAGTAGATCCGTTAATTTTCCGCTGCGTACATGCATGTTTCCATCGAATGGTATCGGAGCGGTCTTCAATTTCGAATCTATATAACATGTTTTGTGAGTTTTGGAATTAGAAATTATAGTTTCATGTTGTTAGAAGATTATGCATTTAATTTTCTACATGGTTGTTGAAACTATGTTCTGATAAAAACTGAAATTGGTGTTATGATGTTGTTTAAATTTGAATTTAATTATGTTAAATTGAACTTTAAGGCTATAGCATCAATGAAATTCAGTTTTAATATCATTCTCTGTCTATCATGTTCATATGATGGTTGTTTGTTCAAGAAAAACCGTAGAAAACTACCTTAGAAAATTTCTGGAAATTCGAGTTTCACGAGTTTCGATTAGTCGAAAATCACTTTCGATCGATCGAGTGAAACAGTGACCAGTCTTTTTTAATTGATTGATATTCGATTGCTAGTCGATCGATCGAATTTGCTTTTCGATCGATTGAGAGGCGATCGAGTATCGATCGAACAAGGCAGATGGTCAAGTTCGAATTTTTTAATTTTTTCGACTGATCGAGGGGCACATTCGATTGATCGAAAGAAGGAAATTCAGAAATTTTTTTTTTCTAAGTGTTTTCACATGTATAAAGAGCAAGGCTATGTGTAATTAGATTATGCATGTTTTAAATTTAAAAACCTTTATTTTAAAACATCAAGTGGGAGAGAGATACAAAGGTTGGATCTCACGGCCTCCATTATCGGTTCATAGTAGTGTGGGTAAGAACCTCGTCTTGGCGTATATGCCTCGCGATCCCAAAGGAGGGTATTTACTTCATAGTACTACAAGATTGAATTTACCCATTTAAAGTAGTGTGGACAAGCACCTCGTCTTGGCGTATATGCCTCGCGATCCCAAAGGAGGGTGTTTTATTCCATGGTACTACAAGTTTAAACACTATAAAGGAGATGAAATGTGGCTACACATGATTCTAGATAATGGTATACACTAGACTAAGTGTAATGTTAACCTCTCAAAGGAGCTATGTCATTATTACTTAGAGGCTAAAGGTAATACGGCATGTTATTAGTGTTTGATAAGAGTTATCATGATAGCACTAATAATGAGAATAGTTCTCAATCAATTAATATGTTTATAATAAACTTGCTACCAAGGAATTATAGATATGGATTGGGTTGTCGTTGCATATATTATTTTATGGTTTTATTAAGGTTCCATACTATATGTTTATATGCTAAATTGATAATGTCCAATTTACTTATTATATTCATGTTTATTATTTTCAGATTTGAACATGGCATCATTTAGCCCACATGTTACTATTTTTAATCAAAACAAACTGACTGGATCCAACTATGTTGACTGGAAAAGAAATTTGGACATTGTTCTTACAGCTGAAGAGCATAAATATGTGCTTACTAAACCATGTCCCAGCTTTCCTTCATTAGATGCTTCTCCTGATGAAAAATAACGATATGATTGTTGGCAGAAATCTAATGAGATGGCCAAGTGCTATATCCTAGCATCTATCTCAAATGTTCTACAACATCAAATGCAGGATGTAGAACTAGCTTCAGACATTATGCTAAGTCTGAAGGAGATGTTTGGTGAGCAAGGTCGTTCTGCAAGGCAAGAAACCATGAGGTAAATTTATAATACCAAAATGGCTGAAGGTAGTTTAGTAAGGGAGCATTGTCTTACAATGATCTCTAATCTGAATATATTGGAAGTTTTAGGTGCCGATATTGATGGAGAATCCTAAGTGGATATGATACTCTAGTCACTACCAGAATCATTCAAGGAATTCAAACTTAACTATAATATGAATAAAAAGATTTATACATTGTCTGAATTAATGAATGAGTTGGTAGCGGCAAAAGGCATCCTTGGTACTTCTAATGTTGAAGCCAATATTGGTGAAGCTTCTACTTCTCAACCTAAGTCGAAAGACAAGGGTAAGAAGAAGAAGAAGAAGAAGAAGGACTTCACCAAGCAAGAGGGTAAACAAATTGCCTTAGGGGTTGCCGATAAAGGAAAGAAGATCAAAGGAAAGTGTTTCCATTGTGGTGAGAAAGGACATTGGACGAGGAATTGTTCAAAATTCAAGGCTGCCAATAATAAGGGTATGAAAAGTACATTCCTTCTTGAAATATGTTTAGTACAAAATCCCATAGATTCCTGGTGTGTGGATTCAGGTTGTACTAATCATATCTACAATTCTTTGTAGGGGTTCTAGGAGACCAGAAAACTTAAAGAAGGGGAATTGTTTCTTACTTTGGCTGATGGGAGCAGGATTCCGGTTGTAGCTGTTAGTGTTTATAATTTATGTTTTGAGTCTAGAGTTTTAATATTTGAAGACTGTCTATATGTACCTAATGTTCGTAGGAATTTAATTTCTGCAACTTATTTAGGTAAACATGGATATTGTGTTATCCTGAAAGACAATGTTGTAATAAGGAAGGGTAAAGTATTTATCTGTTCTAGCAATATTGTTGATGGTCTTTCTCCTGATAAGCATGAATTATATAATTTTGAATTAGACAATAACTCTCATGTGAAATCATTAAAGAGAAAGTTTCCTTCTACTAATGATGCATATCTTTGGCACTTGTGTTTGGGTCACATTAATTCAAACAGAATTCAAAGACTGATCAAAGATGGTCTCTTAGAGCCATTGGACTTTGATGAATTTCCAGTTTGTGAATCTTGTTTAGAGGGCAAAATGACCAAACGACCTTTTAATGCAAAAGGTAGAAGAGCCCAAGAGTTGCTTGAATTAGTTCATACTAATGTATGTGGTCCTATGTCAACCCAAGCAAAATGAGGTTATGATTACTTTATCACTTTTACTGATGATTACTCAAGATATGGTTATGTGTATCTAATGAGACGGAAATTTGAAGCCTTTGACAAGTTTAAAGAGTTTAGGGCTAAAGTTGAGAATCAATTAGATAAACACATAAAAGTCATTCGATTTGATCGTGGTGGCGAATACCTTCTTGAGGATTTCAAGGATTACTTAACTCAAAATGGGATTGTATCCCAATTGACTGCACTTGGAACTCCCCAACAAAATGGTGTAGCAGAAAGAAGGAATAGGACTCTTTTGGAAATGGTTAGGTCCATGATGAGTTACTCAACTTTACCAGTTTCTTTTTGGGGATATGCACTAAAAACTGCTATGCATATTTTGAATTTAGTTCCATCAAAATCTGTTCCTAACACACTTAAGGAATTGTGGAGTGGGCGTAAGCCTAGTATGAAATATCTCCACATTTGGGGATGTTCAACACATGTGTTGAAAAGGAAGTTTGATAAGTTGGAAGCTAAAACCGAAGTATGCATGTTTCTAGGGTATTCAAAGGAAACAAATGGTTATTTATTTTATAATCATAAAAATAACAAAGTGTTTGTTAGCACACATGCCAAATTTTTGGAGGATGATTATGTGAATAATTTTAATCCTAGAAATAAAGTTGTTTTGGCTGAAATGAATGAACCTGTAAATGAACAACCAATGGATGAAATTAGGGATGATGTGGCTGTATTAGATACACCACAAGATACTACTGATGAGATGTCTAGTACACAGCTGCCTCGTCGTAGTGGGAGAATTGTTCAGCCTCCTATAAGATTTATAGATTTGGGAGAAACTTATGAAGCTATCTCAGAAGAGGCTAAATCGGATCCCTACACTTATGAAGAGGCAATGAATGATATAGATGCACATCATTGGGTCCAAGATATGAAATCTAAATTAGATTCAATGTATTCCAATCATGTTTGAGATCTTATAAAGGCGCCTAACGACATTAAACCTGTTGGTTGCAAATGGGTTTACAAGAGGAAGAGAGGGATAGATGGAAAGGTTGAAACCTTTAAGGCAAGGCTAGTGGCAAAAAGGTATACTCAAAAAGAAGGTATTGATTATGAAGAAACCTTTTCACCAGTAGCAATGCTTAAATCTATCAGAATTCTCTTATTAATTACTGCTCATTATGATTATGAGATTTGGCAAATGGATGTCAAGACTGCATTTCTCAATGGCAATCTTGAAGAAGAAATCTATATGTTGCAACCGGAAGGTTTCATAGCAAAGAACTAAGAGCATATGGTATGCAAGTTGAAAATGTCCATTTATGGACTTAAGCAAGCATCTAGGTCATGGAACATTAGATTTGATCAAGCAATCAAGTCATTTGGTTTTGAACAAAATCTTGATGAACCATGTGTGTACAAAAGACATCAAGTTAAAGTAGTAATGTTCCTAGTGCTTTATGTTGATGATATTCTACTCATTGGAAATGATGTAGGGGTAATGTCATCGGTAAAAGTTTGGTTGTCAAGCCAATTTGATATGAAGGACTTGGGTGAGGCTAACTTTATTCCAGGGATCAAGCTTTGGCGAGATCGTAAGAATAAGATGTTAGGCTTATCATAAGCTGGATATATAGATAAGGTTCTAGAACGGTTTAGCATGCAAAACTTCAAGAAATGATTACTTCCTTTCAAACATGGAGTTCCTCTGTCTGATGACCAAAGGCCTAAGACTCAAGAGGAAGTAGATATGATGAGACAAGTTCCTTATGTTTCTGCAGTGGGAAGTCTCATGTATGCCATGCTTTGTACTAGACCAAATATTTGCTATTCACTAGGCATGGTCAACTGATATCAATCAAATCCAGGACCAAAACATTGGCAAGCTGTAAAGCATATTCTCAAGTATCTACGGAGAACGAGAGATTATATGCTTGTTTACCGTAGTGAGGATTTGATTCCCATTGGCTATACAGATTCAAACTTTCAATCGGATCTAGATTTCAGAAAATCCACATCAGGATGTGTATTCGCCTTGGGAGATGGAGCCATAAGTTGGAGGAGTATTAAGCAATCTTGTATTGCAGACTCCAACATGGAAGCAGATGTAACACCCGCCTCACTTAAGTTTAATTTAATTGCTTCTAGAGTGAAATTGATGAATTGTTTAATTTATTTTGAAGGTGATATTATTTTATATTATGATATCTACAAAGAAAATAAATAAAAGAAGATGTAACGTGAGAGTTATTTTGTGGATTATTCATATTTAACTTTTAGTCTCCTTATCAGTTAAGGAAAAGGATAAGAGATTTCCTATTTGGATTAGGAGTTTAAGTGTTATTGGAATTCTTTAGAGTTTTAGACTATCTAAACAACCTTAATTTGAGTTTAATTGGGAATTAAAGTCTTGGAAACTTATTTAAGTTTTAGTGGGTCTTAAACTCTAGCCCAAGTAGGAGTGTTATTTAAGAGTACTAATTGGAGTGGGATTGATCTTCCTAAATTGAATTGGAGTGTTATTTTAGAGATATATATACTGGGTCTTTTAAGTCTTTCACGTGAAAGGTAGAGAGAGACGCTGGATGCTAAAAGCTACAGCAAAAAGGATTATTGCCAGACTTGACAAAGACGACATCAAGGTAACTATTAACAAGCTGATTATTGATTGTGTGTGGTATCATAGGTTAAAGATACGTGTTGTTTATCTCCATACAGTAGAGTTTATATTACAATATTACATAATGCAAGATATCTCTAAGTTGATGGTATAAGATTTCTTGAAGTTTCTGCGTTATGACTTAATTAAGTGGCATGATAGGTATCTATTTATATGTAGAGAGTAAAGAGTCAAAAATTGATGTACATAGCATGGTGAGTCATAAGATTACATGATATCAATACCCCAATTGAGATCGAATTTCCTATATCCAATTTAAATAGACTATCACGAGATGTAAGTAATACTCTGATGCTTGTGGATTATTTCGGATCTAATGGTAAAGCATTAAATACTAATGATAGGCCTTTGGTTAAAAACATTGTTAGGATCTGACATGTAAGTATGATGTATAAAGGTCCATATGTGATTTTGGAAGAGGGATAGCGTGAATGGTTAATATAAATAGTGTAAGTATGGCTTAACACAGCAAAATCATCTATTTGTGTATTAGGTTCGAGTGACATCGGCTTGGATAGTTGAGATCTAACGAGTTTTGGTAATTTGAGGTAAGTGGACTTCAGAACATGACGTCTCTCAGGACGTATATATTTATATATATATATATATATATTTCGTAAACATATATTTATATATACATAATTTCAAAAGTGAAGTTTCCAAAAACTTATACCATTGTCAATGCTTTATACGCATACTTGAATTTTATTATTTCTTGTATATTACTTTGAAACTGTATAAGTTAAGAATGACTCAAAACTATATTTTTGAGAAAGTATTTGTTATATGATATATGATTGGTATTGACAATGATGTGTTAAAGAAAGAATGTTTTCAAATGGTTAGCTAGACAGTCTGCAACCTTTGCCAACACAGGGTTAAGTATTGGTCTTCGGCCGATGTAGTGTTATTGTGGTGTGGTGCAGTGTTATCATTTGCTTTTCAGAGCCAGTGTTGCCTCTTTGAGGTTAGTGTTATTGTTCCCCATGGGAATCACCCACCGAGTGTTTAGCAGTTTATGTCTTTGTCTGGCTAATGTTTAATGTTTTCCATATCGAACTATTGTTTTATTGTTATTGACCTTTATAAGTGGAAAAATTGTTTATTTCTATAATATATTGTTTCTACCTATTTAGTGTATTTTGGCTAACTAAAGTGGTTATTATTTTTACAACGTTATAGTAAAATGTTTTACTCCTGACAGATTTATAGAATATATTATATTACTATTAAAACTATTTGTAAATGTTTTGTAAAGACTATATTTTGTCAATGATACTAATGTTTTGTTTTGAAAGACATCCTCATGTTATGTAGTCTCTTATTGGGCTTCTAGCTCACCCCCCTTTTCTCCACCCTTTCAGATTAGAGCAGTGGAATATCTTTTGGTGGTAGATCATTGGAGACATAGATTGAGGACTTCTTTTGGAGCTATGTTAGTTGATGGACTGTTTTAGTATATTTTCTTAGGATAGTGAGTTTGGCATTTGTGGAACTCTTTGAGATTGTATTTGGAGACTTTATTGTTAAAGTTTTTGTTTTATGGATTCATAGGAAAGATTTTGATGGTTTGAAGTATATTTGTGGATATTTAATTACACTCTGTTCTATTATATTATTGTTGAGTATTTATTAGACAGGTTATGCATCTAAATCCTTGGTTTGGGTTTGGGGTGTTACAGCAGAGTATGTTGCTGCTTCTGAAGTAGCAAAAGAAGCCGTCTGGCTCAAGAAATTCCTTTTTGACCTTGGTGTAATGAAAATGGAGCAAGTTCCAATTACATTGTTTCTTTACAATAGTGGAGCAGTTGCACAATCTAAAGATCCAAAGAATCACAAGAAAGGAAAGCACATCGAGAGGAAGTACCACATCATTCGAGATATTGTTGCTCGTGGAGATGTGGTGGTAGCAAAGATTGAAAGTGCAAATAATCTAGCAGATCCATTTACCAAAGCCTTGCCTCAAAGGACTTTCGAGTCACATTTGGAGGGAATGGGAATTAGATTAATGCACAATAGTCTTTAGGGCAAGTGGGAGATTGTTAGGATTAGTGCCCTTAAATCCTATTGTATGATGCTATGTATGATATTATGTATGACATTATGTATAACTTAATATTGTGTTTAATAAAGTTGTTTTATTATTATCTAAAATAATGGTAACATGAATATTCGGACATTATCATATAGTCCATGAGATGCATAGTATGTGATTTATGTGATTTAGTCACAGAAGATATAAGTCACAAGTTCTTTGTAAACTCAGAATTGTAGTTCGTAGTCGGTGATGAAATTGGGCATTTCATTTGCGAAGACTATAACATATTAACTAAGATGATTTGTCTTGATCATGGAAGTGGAGACTTCTAGTTGATATGTTGATATGTTTTAAGAGTTAAGACATATTGAACTGGACCGCTGTGAGATTTATTATTCTCCTAACGACTGTCAATTGAATAATAAATCTCACGACTTCTATTTACATGAACTCTTAATCCTGAGAGAATAATGGACCTGATCATGAAGTGTAGGTTGCTTTGATATATCAAGAGTGAGATCTAAAGTAATGGTCAAAACCTCAGTATGTTGGGTAGCCACATTTAGTGTTGATGGAACATATATTCTCAAGATAAAATTCATAGTCTCTTAGCGGAGATATAAAATATTCCCTTGAGATAAATTTAATGGGTACGGTTATTCAGAGTGTTAGGTCTAACCACTTTAGTAAGAAATTACTAAAGTATATATTTATGGAATTGGATTTCATAAATATATGATGAATAACATAAAGGATTAAACCGGGTACTTAAGGATTAAAATGTAGTAATCTACAAAGTGGCAGTCTACATTAATGATTTTGTATTACTACGAATATTTTATGAAGGGGTTGCATGCACAATAAAGTTTTGGGATATAATTTATTAATAAGGCCTAGAGTGCAATTATATTTATATAGTGGTATTAAATATAATTAATGGTAACTTTGGACTTGTTAAGAGTTGACAGAAAAGCCCAAGGCCCATTAGAGCTAGTGTCTTATTTGTTCCCTTTTGGTCCCACTCCAAGCCACTTACTAAAGCCCAATTGGAAAAGCCCAAAAGGCTATCCCAATTAGATAATCAGTTATAAGGAGAGAAACATACAGAATTTTGAAAAAGATACATGAAATGGTTTGTATGTGAGTGTTAAACACTCTTTCATTCTCTCTAGAACATACACATACAACTGATTAAGAGACCACACATCTTGGGCATCAAGTGGAATTGGAGTGAAGATGAAAAGTATTCCCAAGTACTCTTCATCTTTGGTTTTGAATTTCACCGCATCAAGGTACACTCTCTTGTTCATAAATTCTGAAATTTATATAGTACATGTTATCAATTGCGAATGAAGTAGATCCGTTAATTTTCCGCTGTGTACATGCATATTTCCATCATAAACAAGTCTAACCAATTTTATATTTCAAAAAAAAGTTAAGACAGTTTAGTGAGTATACATTAACACATGTATTCCTTGTGATGGCCAAATCACATTGTACCTGCACATGTATCAAAAGTAGCAAAGAATATTGTGTGTTGTGCGTGAAAAACATCGCAAGATTGCACAAATGTGTACATGTTATGACGATTTGAGATATGAGAAAATTAATTTAACTAACACACAATCATAACTGTTTGATGGGGACTATCACCTTCGAGGTACATGATAGGCCAAAAATGAATTGACCCCTTGTGATGAATTAACCAATTAATTAG
This sequence comes from Notholithocarpus densiflorus, assembly GCA_030021035.2. Taxonomy (NCBI): domain Eukaryota; kingdom Viridiplantae; phylum Streptophyta; class Magnoliopsida; order Fagales; family Fagaceae; genus Notholithocarpus; species Notholithocarpus densiflorus. The sequence continues at coordinate 14,586,268 of JARYZH020000001.1, forward strand.
ACAAGTGAATTAATTAAGTTAATTAACATGCAATATGCGTGGTAACACAAACAAATCAGCAATAAACTAAATATGCAGCGGAAAATAAATTTGACACGGTGATTTGTTTACGAATGAGGAAAACCTAACCGCAAAAACCCCACCGAGTGATTTTTAGGTCACCACTCCCGAAATTTCACTATTATCACAACAAGCAGTTACAAGTAAAGGAATCCCAGTACCTTATACCAACCTACAGTTGAACCCTTACCCCAATACCCAATTGGACTTATTCTGTAGTGACAATTTCTCCTTTTGATGCACGGCTCCTAAGTACGTGACTAACCAATTTGATGTGCGGATCCCAGTATGCGGCTTACTCCTTTGCACGAATCCAAGTACGTGACTAACTCCACAGCAACCCTTTGATTGTTGTAGTTAATTTGTAGCAGCTTCACAAAGAAACACCAATAAGATTTTCAATGTTGGTGCAAGTTGGTTACAGAACCCAAAGGCTAGGGTTACAAAACTCTTTCTTTTGTAGTAGGAGGCTAGGGTTTCAAAAAGAAAACCTTATGAAGCTCTCTAGGGTTAGGTTTTCCTTTTTCCACCTCCTTTTAAATAGGATCATAATGGGCTCTCCTATTCCAAATAGGTTTACACAAACCTTGGGCTTTCCTAGTCTAGTAAGGATTATACAAACCCATAAACCTTGGGTTTTCCTAGTCCTATAAGGATTATACAAAACTCATAAACAAATAGCCCTTTAGAATAAAAACGTTACTAGCTAAAATCTAAATCCCGTAAGCTCGATCAATCGAGACATCTGTCAAGATTTAATGAATCTCGACAGATCGAGATTCTGTCGAGGAGGTATCGAGACCTGTAGATTGCACTTTTCTTGAGTAGTTCTTGAGTAATCTTCATGTCTTCAATTTAACCACTTGTAATGATCATCTTGAACCTACTTAGATTTTCCCAAATACAAGTAAAGTGCGTTTTGTTAAAGGATATGCCAATTACATAAAAATATGTCCTTAACAGTACCTCCTATAACTCTCACATCTCCTAGAATACACGCTTGCAATCATATATAAAGCATTTTGATTCTTTTTGCTTTTTGTTGCTCTATGCATATTTTTCTTTTAAGCAAACCATGCATGGGCATATAGGAGATAGAAAAGAAATACCCAATGATGTTAAGCATTTGACATTCTACTTTTGCTATGCCGAAACATACAGATGTCATTTCATGGTTGGCAGGCAACAGTGGTGAGATGGTTATTTATGCCTTTTTCTTAGGATTTTCTAGTCCTTCCCGTCAAAAAGAGTGATACGAGTGTTAAGCACAAGAGATTACTTAATCTTACTTATCACAAACACGAGCCACAAAGCTCACTTGCTTAGTTGTGCATAGAGATGCTCATCTAAGCTACAAAAGATACAAATTTTAGAAGACTTTGTTTCAATGGCCATCCAAGGTACACAAGTACCAATATACACAAACACACACTGTTTTTGTATTATTCTGATTTTTCAATTTTTTTAATTTATATTTTAAGAAAATCAAAATAAAGAAAAACTGAAGAAAAAAAAAACAAACAAAAACATGTTAAACAAAGCAATGCATAAAATTAGACTGACTCAAAACACGAAAGCAAAACACATAAGTAATGCAAAAACAAAAATAGGATGGGGAGAGAGAGAAAAAGTGACAGAATCACTTGGAGCCTTTTTCCTTCCACACCTTGGAAGAACCTTTTCGTTTAGCAAACCCTTGATCCGGTAGTGAGGAGGAAGAATTGAAACCATTCAAGTTTGAAAGGAACATGAGGGCTTTGAGAAGATCTCCAGGATGGAAGCTGATTTTGGTTTCCCGACGAGATCATGCTGTTGCTCTGTTGAGTGGCTAACCACTTATAGCAATTAGGCCAAGTATGTCCAGCTACTCCATAGTGATGACAGAAATGCTGCTTTTTCTGTTTGGGTTTTTGAGTATTTCCCTTCATAGTCCTAGGGTTTTTAATCTCTTTCTTATCAAATGATGAAGCCGTAAAAAATCACCAGTGAGCTACACAGCCTTCACACGCTCAAGTTGACTACCTACACAGAAAAGAGAAGACCTTGCAGAGAGCACCGGTGTGGTGCCGACCAAATACCCTCCGAAGGTCAAGTTAGAAATATTCTCACAATTCTAGAGTGCTAGAGAGGGTAAATTATGCGTACCTTGGTTTGTGAGGGTATTGGGACTTTTATAGTAGTAGAGTGTTGACCTCTCCTTGTTGGACTAGGAGTCTTTTCCTTTTAGGAGTCTCTTTAGGGCGTATTTTACGGGATCCTTTCCTTATAGGAGTCTAATACTGAGCGTAATGCACACGATATTTCCTTATATACCCATTCGTGGAAGGCAAGGCAAAGTTATGCCTAGAACCGTCACCTTGTGCAATCTCTACAGCCTGGAGCCATCACCTTGTGCAATCCCTTCAGCCTGGAGTCGTCAGCTTTATGCAAGCCCTTCAGCCTAGAGCCGTCAGCTTTGTGCAAGCCCTTCAACCTGTAGCCGTCAGCTATCCACCGTTAACGAACTGACCCCGTCAACCCTAACTCCTTTTTCCACTGTTATATGTTAATGGAAGAAGGTGAAACTGACAAGCTTAATTCGAACGTTGCTTCACGCCATACCGTCAGGGAGTGTTGTAATTTTATCCATATCAGCTGCCCCTTACTCCATAGTGCCGTCGGCATAAGCTGACGGATTGTGTAGTGATTTTCATTGCTAATCTCCTCTTTGGCCAGAAAATAAAAAGACTATTTAGGGGCAACTCCTCGAGCCGCCAATATTAAATGTTCGAATACGTGGCGCATCCTGGTTGGTTCCGCCACTGAACGAAGGCGTCGCTTCGTCTTCTGTGCATTTCCCCTTATATATATAACTCGTTTCTTCCCCTCATTCCTCTTATTTCATCCTCGCTGATTACCTGAGAGAAGCCTCGTCAGCTTTTAACCTTTGACTTCGTCAATCGCGTTGTTGCCGTCGCATTTGAACCCGCTACTTCAAAAGCCATACTCGTAAGTTCTTTTTTTTTTTTTTTTGCATATATATATATATATATTTTTTTTTATTCAGTTGGTTCTGTAATGAGACCGTCATCTTAGGTTCTTAGAATGGCTTCGTCACTTGTAGGTAGTCAGATGTCAAGTGACGCGTCGGGTGAGAACTCGTCAGTCTGCGAAGGAGCGGACTATGACGAGGTGTTTGGTTCAGGTCATGAGTCCGAGGGTTCTTCCTAGTCATCAGAAAGAGAAACGTCAGCCCAGTCTCCTGACGAGGAGGTTAAAAGTTATGGGGAGGAAGGTGGGGAAGGAGTAGTGAGTGAGGAGGGTGATGATGAGGAAGAAGAAGAGGGAGGTAGTGACGGAGGTAGGGATGAAGGTGACAGGGAATCCTATGAAGGGACTCAGGAAAGTCCCAGAGGCAACCGTCCCTTCATTCTTCCCGAGGATTGGGCCGTCAATAAGTTCCTACCAAACATGAATGACAGGGTCTTCAAGGAATTGCGCACCCGTTACCAAATCCCCGACCATATCCCTCTCCGCCTTCCTAGGGAAGACGAGCAATGCTATACAGGGAGGACGGCAGACGTTGGTATGTACGACGCTATGTTTGCTACCGGGCTTAGACTACCATTGACGGCTTTACACCGTCAGTTGGCTGATTTTCTGGGATTGTCCATCAGCCAGATTGCTCCGAATGCTTGGAGGATCTTTATAGGTGCTGAGATTTTATGGGGTCAATTGAGTGGAGGGAACCGTCAGCTTTCGTTGGACGAGTTCTTCTATTGCTACAGACCCCAACACCTTGTCTCCTCTAGGGGGACGTATCATTTCGCCGTCTGAGAGAGGGACTTGAGACTAGTGTCTGATATGCCAAATTCCAACAGAAATTGGAAAAGTATATATTTTTTTGTTAAGGGGACGGATTGGGTGTGTCATCAGGTGGAATGGGAGACGATGCTCGGTGGTTATTTTGACAATACTTGGGCTTTTGTCAAGGACTCAGGTTAATCCCGTCTGCTTTTTTCTTCGTTTGCCCATTCCAAGTTTCTAACGCCGTCTATTTCCCTTATTTTCAGCTAGCATTCGCCCTCATATTTCAGAGGAGCAAGAAGATTTCATTCGCCGTGTAACAGAGATTCCTTTGGACAAGCGGAAGTGCCGGGACCTTATAACACTCGACGCTTTGTATGTCTATTGTGGAGGTCCGGAACCGACGGAGGAAGCTCGCAGATTAGACACTCTTTCCCGTCGACGTAAGTCGTCTGTATTTTCATTGTCAATTCATTCCTTCTCTCTTAATCCACTAATCATACATCAATTTTGTAGAAATGGAGGCTGCTAAGCAAAGGGTGAGGGCTGCTGCTGCCTGTAAGAAAGAGGAAGAGAAGGCGGCTAGGGAAAGGGACGGGACTTTCTCGTCAACGCCCAAGACTGTCGCTAAAGCGTCGGCAAAAAGAAAGAGTGACGGGAAGGATAAGCGTTCTCCTAAAAAGGTAGCCGTCACTACCGTGGAGGCGCTAGCCAAGAAGAAGTCACCTTCCAAGCCAGTTCGTGGGGTGGGGAAGGGGATGATGACTTCCTCTGGTCCCGTCACTCAAGGTCCCCACTGCTTACTCACTCACAAGGATTATGCCGTCGAGGAGATAGAGTCTCTTATAAAGCCGACGGACATAGATCCCTGTGCTCAGCTAGTGACGGAGGAATTAGGGGCGTCAGCTCTTTTTGACCTAACCCGGGTATGAATATTTGCTTGATTGGTCTTACTTTGCTTATTCCTTATTTGTTAGCTGACGACAGTATCCTTTATAGGCCTTGGTACGTGTTAAGGCACTTCAGGACCGTTGTGTTGTCAAGGAGGACGTCGTCACCAGGGTTAGGAAGCACAACTCCAATTTGTTGGATCAACAGGCCCAGTATAAGGAGGGCCTTCGCGATCTGAACCGCGAGTTGAAGGCGTAGGGAGAGAAGTTGGGAGAGGTAGAGCGTCAAAAAGAGAAACATCAGGAAGAAGTGACGGCTTTGCGCGAACAAGTGGTGACGGCTGGGACTGATGCTGTCAAAAAATTTGAGTAGCAATCATTCATCGACTCTTGTGCCGATTATTATGGTACTGGGTTTAAAGATTGCCTCAAACAAGTTGCGTCAGCTTTCCCGAAGTTGGACTTATCTGGGATTACAATGGATGATCCTGAGCCGGCGACGCCTGTTGTTGATGTCGTTGTTGATGACGATGACTCCCCTAAGTCCAATCTTCCTCGTAAAGATGATGGTGTCATCATTTTAGCCCAACCTGCTGCCAATCCTCCCGTCTCTACTTCCAATCAGTCTGTCGAAGCCTTGGTCTCAAAAAATCCTCTTGTTAAGGATAAAGGTGACGGGACCTCTAAAGATGCTCCCCTTGCTTAGTCCCGTCCCTATTTTTGTAACACTTAAATTTGTAGACAATGTTTGAATGCCCCTTTGATTCAGAGCTTGTATTTCGTAAACTTTCTACTTTTATTTGTGATATGTTGTTTCTGTTGCTTTTATTTGCTGTAGAATGTTTCAAAATGAGTTTGTTGGTCTATAATCTTCTATTATTTTGCAAACCCGTAGATTCTATTGTTGACGTTCTTTTTAAGGGCATGATAAGCTCGTCTGCTTTATAGTCTCGTCTACGTTACATGCGACGAACTCATTATTTTTATAAGTCCGCTAGCTTATAGCTTCGTCCACCTGAATGGACTTCGCGGATTTCTTTTTGATAGCTCCGTCAGCTTTATAGCTTCGTCCACCTTAATGGACTTCGCGGATTTATCTTTTTGATAAGTCCGTCAGCTTTATAGCCTCGTCCACCTTAATGGACTTCGCGGATTTATCTTTTTGATAAGTCTGTCAGCTTTATAGCTTCGTCCACCTTAATAGACTACGCGGATTTATCTTTTTGATAAGTCCGTTAGCTTTATAGCCTCGTCCACCTTAATGGACTTGGCGGATTTATCTTTTTGATAAGTCCGCCAGCTTTATTGCTTTGTCCACCTTAATGGACTTCGCGGATTTATCTTTTTGATAAGTCCGTCAGCTTTATAGCTCCGTCAGCTTTATAGCTTCCTCCACCTTAATGGACTCGTTGGTAGACTCGTCTACTTTTTTGATCCACTAATTCAGTTCCCATAACAAACACGTCAGTTATTTCTGAATAAACTCCTCTTATTATTGTGAATGCATAAGTAGAAAATTGTTCCAAAAAATAAATTTCAGTCCTTTGGACTTTAAAAAGTACTTGTAGGCAAAAGTAAACTAGGATAAATGATTAAAAGAAAATAAACTGGGAATGAGGAGTAGTGTTCTTTGATGTTGTCTTCTACTGGTAGTATTTTCGTAAGTGTTCAGTGTTCCATGGATGTGGCAGCTCCCGTCCATCTAACGTTTCTAGGTGGTAAGTGCCCTTCCTTTGCCATGCCGTGATTCGGTAGGGTCCTTCCTAGTTAGGGCTGAGCTTTCCTTGGGTAGGGTCTCTTGCAACGCCTATGACCCTCCTTAGAACGAGATCTCCAACTTGGAAGTCTCTATGTCGAACCCGGGAGTTGTAGTGCTTAGCCATGCAGTCCTGGTACCGTGCTAGCCTTTGTTCTACCGTCGCCCTAAATTCATCTACTAGGTCAAGTTGTAGACGCATGGCCTCGCCGTTGTTGCTTTCGTCATGGTTATGCACTCTATAGCTTGTGAGTCCAACCTCGGTTGGGATGACTGCCTCGCTCCCATAGGTTAGCCGAAATGGTGTCTCTCCTGTGGACCTTCTTGCCGTGGTCCTGTATGCCCATAATATACTTGGCAACTCTTCAGGCCATATACCCTTTGCCCCCTCGAGCCGAGTCTTGATGATCTTGAGCAAGGATCGGTTCGTGACTTCGACTTGCCCATTAGCCTGAGGGTGGGCGGGGGAGGAGTAGTGGTTTTTGATCCCTAGCTAGGAGCAGAAGTCTCGGAAGGAGTCGTTGTCAAATTGCTTTCCGTTGTCTGAGACTAGGACTCTAGGGATGCCAAACCTGCACACGATGCATCTCCAGACAAAACTCCGTACGTTCTTTTCCGTAATGGTGGCCAAGGCTTCAGCTTCCACCCATTTCATAAAGTAATCAATGCCCACTACCAAGAATTTCAGCTGTCGTACTACGGTAGGGAATGGTCCCATGATGTCTAGTCCCCACTGAGCAAACGGCCATGGGGCCGTCATCGGGGTCAACTCTTCGGTCGGTTGTCTAATAACATTGCTGAACCTTTGGCACTTGTTGCAGGCCTTGACATAAGCCTCGGCGTCTTTCTGCATGGTGGGCCAATAGTACCCCGCTCGCACTAGCTTATGTACTAATGATCTTGACCCTGAATGGTTTCCGCAGACCCCTTCATGCACCTCTCTCATAACGTACTCCGCCTCTTCAGTACCTAAGCACCTTAGATATGGACGGGAGAAGCCTCTTTTATACAAGACGTCTTTTATCATGACGAACCTTGCTGCCCGAACCTTTAGCTTTCTTGCGGCCTCCTTCCCGTCTGGTAAGACGCCGTCCTTCAAGCAGGAAGCTATCGGTGTGGTCCAGTTATTTTCAGAACCTATCTCCTGCACGTCGTCGGAATCTATTAGTGGAGAAAGCTGAACGAAAGAGAGCACATTACCAGGGGTGATCATGTGTTCTGCTGAAGCGGCTTTAGCAAGTCGGTCGGCTTACTCATTCTCTCCTCTGGGGATTTGGATGATTTTGGCTTTTAGGTCGTCTACTCTTCTTCTTACTTGATCCATGTATTTCTTCATCCTTTCGCCCTTGCACTCATAGTCTCCGTTCACTTGATTAGTAACGACCTGAGAGTCGCAGTAAATGACTACGTTTGCGGCCCCTACTGCTTTGGCGAGGTCTAGGCCTGCTACTAGTGCCTCGAACTCCGCTTCATTGTTGGTGGTGGGGAAGTCGAGACGTACCATACATTCAACTGTGTCTCCTTCGGGTGACAATAATACGACTCCTGCCCCTCCAGCTTGCCTATTAGACGATCCGTCTGTATGTATGCTCCATCGAGGCAGTTATTCTGCCCCCTTGTCCTCGTCACTGGTAAATTCAGCTATGAAGTCTGCAACGATCTGTCCTTTGATGGCGGTCCGTGGGCAGTACTGGATGTCAAACTCGCTCAATTCTATGGCCCATAGCGTCAGCCGACCAGCAGCTTCAGGGTTGCTCATTGCCCGTCGTAAGGGCTTGTCGGTCAGAACGATCACCGTGTGGGCTTGAAAGTACGGTTTGAGTTTGCGGGCCGCCGTAACTAATGCGAAAGCGAGTTTCTCCATGGGTGAGTATCTTTCTTCGGCGCCGTGGAGCGCTCGGCTGGCGTAATACACGGGTTTCTGCACTCTTCCTTTTTCTCTTACCAAGGCGGCACTGACGGCGGCAGGAGAGACGGCTAGATAGAGAAAAAGCTCTTCACCGAACTGAGATGGACTTAGCAGCGACAGGGAAGAGAGATAAGCTTTCAACTCTTCGAATGCCCGCTGACACTCGTCAGTCCATTCGAAAGACTTCTTCAACGTGCGGAAGAAGGGTAAACATTTGTCCGTTGCCCTTGACACGAACCTATTCAGCGCTGCTATTTTGCCGTTAAGGCTTTGTACTTCCTTCACATTTCTTGGGGGTGCCATTTCCATTATGGCCCGGATCTTGTCTGGGTTAGCCTCGATGCCCCTTTGAGAAACCATGAATCCTAAGAATTTCCCTGCTGTCACTCCGAAGGCGCACTTTCCTGGATTGAGCTTCATGTTATAAGAGCGAAGGGTGTTGAATGTTTCTCCAAAACCGACTAACGGTGCGTTCGTTGGAATTAGTTGTTCCCTGTCAATTCTCATCTGCTGGAATGCCGGGTAGTACAGGATATCTGCCGAGCTGCCATTATCGACTAACACCCGGTGTAAGTTGTAATCTCCTACTCTTATGCTGACGACAAGAGCATCGTCGTGCGGGTGATGTAGACGCCGTGCATCTTCTTCTGAAAACCCAATAATGGGGCTCTCTCTCCGTGCTATCTTTGGTACGGAACCCGTCAATTGAACATTCTGGACCATCCTTAGGTAGGTTTTGCGGGCCTTTTTGGACGACCCAGTAGTTGCTGTTCCTCCTACGATCATCCTTATGTTCCCTATGGGGGGTCTTGGACGCTCATTATCTCGTCGGGGATGCTGCTGTTGGGGGGGTGGATCTGCTCTATCTTTGCTGACGAACTTTTGCAATTTCCCTTGTTTGATGAGGGCCTCAATCTGCTGCTTTAAGTTGTAGCAGTCGGCTGTGTCATGACCGCGATCACGATGGAAGCGGCAATATTTGTCTTTCGATCGCCTGTTGGGATCTCCCTTCAGCTTTCCAAGGTAGGTCAAGGCCTCTTCGTCCTTGATTTGCATGAGGACTTGGTCTATCGGGGCGGTTAGTGGGGTGAAGCTTGTGAACCTTCCTCCTGGGATTTTAGAACGCCTTTCATCCCTTCGGTCTCCTGTTCTTGCCATTTTGCGCCCTTGGTCTTGCCGTGTGTCTTCCTGCCTCTCCCTTTTCTTGGGCTTTTCCTCTCGGGCCAGCAGCGCGTCTTCAACATTCATGTACTTAGTGGCCCTGTAAAGTACTTCTGACATGGTCTTCGGGTCGTTTTTGTATATGGAGAACAAAAACTTACCCTTTCGCAGCCCATTCGTGAAGGCCGCCACAAGTATCTTGTCTTCGGCTTCGTTGATCGAGAGGGCTTCCTTATTGAAATGGGATATGTAGGATCTTAGCGTTTCGTCCTCTCGCTGCTTGATGCTCATCAAGCAAGCCGTGGACTTTTTATACCTATGTCCCCAGATGAAGTGCGTAGTAAATTGAGCACTTAACTCCTTGAAAGTGCTGATAGAGTTGGGCGTCAACCGGCTGAACCAAATTCTTGCCGCACCCTTCAGTGTTGTGGGGAAGGCCCTACACATGATTTCATCCGCCACTCCTTGAAGGTGCATCAAGGTCTTGAAGGTCTCTAGGTGATCCAGAGGGTCCTTGACTCCGTCGTAACTGTCTATCTACGGCATACGAAACTTATGTGGTAGAGGGAAGGAGTTGACGGCCGCAGTGAATGGCGAGTCTGTATGGTTGACCAGATCATCAAGATCGCTGGACACCCGTCCCTTGAGGGCGTTCATCATAACCTCCATCTGCTCCTTCATCGCCTGCATCTCAGCGGCGATATGTGGAAGGGTTGCATCCGTGAGGGATGGCATGCTCAAATTTTGTCGCTCTGGTCTACTCGGAACGTTACTGCCCTCCAGCCCTTCTCGTTCCCTTCTATCGGCACTAGTGCCTTCTTGGTCCTGCTCTTGGGTGCCATGACCTGCGTTTTTCTGGCGTAACTGCTCCTCCAGATAATGGTTTTCCTTAGTTAGACGTTCCACTACGGTGGCCAAGGTCTGAACCTGCCTCTCGAGGGCCGTTGTGCGAGCTTCGTCTCCTTGAACGTTGTTCGTGGTTGCCATCGAGCGAGTCAGCACCATGCAACTCTTTTGTCCGGGAAGCGTTTGCTATGGCTTTCGAATCTGAAAATAAATTCGTCAAGTCTTATAGTTTCCCACAGACGGCGCCAACTGATGAAGCCGTAAAAAATCACCAGTGAGCTACACAGCCTTCACACGCTCGAGTTGACTACCTACACAGAAAAGAGAAGACCTTGCAGAGAGCACCGGTGTGGGATCCTTTCCTTTATGGGATCCTTTCCTTTTAGGAGTCTAATACTGAGCGTGATGCGCACGATATTTCCTTATATACCCATTCGTGGAAGGCAAGGCAAAGTTATGCCTGGAACCGTCACCTTGTGCAATCTCTACAGCCTAGAGCCGTCACCTTGTGCAATCCCTTCAGCCTGGAGCCGTCAGCTTTGTACAAGCCCTTCAGCCTAGAACCGTCAGCTTTGTGCAAGCCCTTCAGCCTGTAGCCGTCAGCTATCCTCCGTTAACGAACTGACCCCGTCAACCCTAACTCCTTTTTCCACTGTTATATGTTAATGGAAGAAGGTGAAACTGACGAGCTTAATTCGAACGTTGCTTCACGCCATACCGTCAGGGAGTGTTGTAATTTTATCCATATCATCAAACTTAGGGGGTGCTCCTAAGATAGATTTGCCCTTGTCTATGTTCTCACTAGCTAATTCATTTTTAACATCATTGTTCTCAGTTTCAATATTATCAACAAGAGGAACAAAAACAGTAGTACTAGTAGAAGCAATACTAGGAGAAGAGAAATCATACCCTAAACTGGTTCGATCGGAAGCAGATTTCTGAAGACTGAGCATCTCATCATGCTTTGCACTTAAAGTCCTTTCCAACTGGGCTCTGACTTGGAACAGTTCTGCCTCAAGCTTCTTGGTCTTCTCAGCCAAGAAATTATTCTCAAATCTCAATGCTCCAATGGTCTGATTTGCTTCATCAAATTTTGTGGAGATTTCTTCTCATTCAAGCTCCACTTCACTAAGCTTCTTGGTGGCCAACCTATACAATTTCTCATACTTTTCCTAGACCTTGTATAACTTTGCATAGGCTATGTGGATGTCATCTTGCTCATCCATCTTTTCAAACTTAGACTCCACCAATTCCTCGTCTTCATCCACATCTTCAACAATCCCTTCAGTTGGATTCACAGTGGCAGTAAAGGCATTTAGGATTCCATCATCCTCATTATCAGAATCATCCTCAGGCTTAGTGTCACTCAACGTAGCAGTAAATGCCTTGCTCTTCCCAATAGTCTTGAGATACGTAGGGCACTCTTGTTTCACATGACTGAAGCCCTGACACCCAAAGCACTTTGGTCCTGAGGGAATAGTGTACTGACCGCCATCCCTAGCATCCTTCTTCCCTTTGTCTTGGCTCTTGAACTGCGAAGAACTGGATTGCTTTCGGTCCTTGTCAAATCCTTTCGCGTTGGCATTCTTCATAAACTTCTTGAACTGCCTCGTGATATAGGATTTCATCTTAGAATCTTCACTGTCTGAAGACTCATTAGTGTCACTGCTCTTGGCTTTCAAAGCTATGCTCTTGCTCTTGCTTGATTTCCCTATCCTAGTCAAACCCAACTCATAGGTTTGCAGATTTCCAACCAACTCTTTCAAAGGAATTTTTTCAATATCCTTTGACTCCTTAATTGCAGTGATCTTGGCATGAAACCTCTCGGGTAGAGATCTGAGCACCTTTCTCACAATCTTGGGTTCGGGAATGGTTTCCCCAAGATTAAAGGCTGAGTTACTATGTCCTTGAGCTTGGCATAGAACTCATCGAATGACTCATCCTCTTCCATCTTAATCTCTTCAAAACTCGTAGTAAGCCTCTGAAGCTTCGAATCCTTGACAGCCTTGGTTCCTTTATAGGTTATCTAGAGAATGGTCCATGCTTCCTTAGCAGTTTCAGTAGAGGATATCTTTTAGAATTCCTCATTCGTGACTACACTGAATAAAGCATTCAATGCCCTGCTATTGAAGTTTGCCGCCTTGATTTTAGCATCATCCTAGTTGGCTGACGCTTTCGCAGGTGTCCAGCCAATCTCCACAACTTGCCACACCTTTTCATCTAATGACTGCAAGAAAACTCTCATGCGTACTTTCCAGTATGCGTAGTTAGTGCCTTCAAATAAAGGAGGTATAATAAGAGATTGTCCTCTATCCATGACAAACAGGGGTCAATGGATCACACAGCAAAGATTAACCCTAATCAGAGTGTGCCTGCTTTGATACCACTTGATTTAGCCAAGTTAATTAATTAATTCAATTAACATGCAAAACGCGTAGTAGCACAAACAAATCACCAACTAAGTAAATATGCAGTGGAAAATAAAGTTGACACGGTGATTTGTTTACGAATGGGGAAAACCAACATGGCAAAAACCCCACCGGGAGATTTTAAGGTCACCGCTCCCGAGAATTCACTAGTATCACAACAAGCGGTTACAAGTAAAGGAATCCCAGTACCTTATACCAACCTACAGTTGATCCCTTACCCCAATACCCAATTGGACTTGTTCTGTAGTGACAATCTCTCCTTTTTCAATGCACGGCTCCCAGTACGTGACTAACCAATCGATGCGCAGATCCCAGTACGCGGCTTACTCACCAACCTGAGAAAGATGTTAGCTACAAAGTTCTTCACTTCATCACACGATGAAGATCATGAAGCTCCTTGGTCACAAAACCCTATGGTGTACAAACACAATAGCTTCTTCAAGAGAAGGATAAACTAGGGCAAATTCTGTCTCCGGTCACAATTTGCATGAACACAACTTTGCTTCACACTTGTGCAACCTTTGACGGCCCTTAAAATAATCCTTATATATGTTTACGGTTGTGAGAAAAGAAAGCCCAAACATATACCCACGGATTGGATGAAAATCAGAGCTGAAAATCTGTTTTTCATAAACCTCGATAGATAGCTTATCTATCAAGCTAGCTGTCGAGTATCGGGCTTCAGCAGCTTTTAAACCTCGATAGATACTAGCTGTTGAGATTTAAAATCCAGCACTTCTTCACTTGTTTCTTGGACAGACTTGCATGAGTTTAACACTTGAACTTGAAACCTTGTTCCTTGAAGTATTAAACTCATCCTAGATCTACCCAATTACAAGTAAAGTGCGTTTTGTCAAAGAATTAACCAATTACATAAAATATTGACATATGTTCCTAACATGATTCACATATGTCGTAACACCTCCCAACACTCGGACAGTGAGTTCTTTCTCCTTTTGTCCTTCTCTTTTTGCCAAATTTCTCTGTTTGTTTCAATCACTAACATTTCCTTCTTTGAACTGTAGCCCACTATCCAAGAGCATGAGGAATTGGTGTGGCTGGCCAGGAATCTCAAGTTGGAGGTGACCAACTACTCATGGGAGCTATACAGTCCTGGAGGAGCGGCCCATCTAGGCAGTCGTGATGATGATGATGATGATGGTGAGGAGAAGGCCTCAGAGGTGATTCCTAGCTATCGGTCAAGGAAGAGGCGACACCATTGATTACCTGCAATTCAAGACACATATAACCATACAACACACAGATTTTTTCTTTTTCTTTTTTTGCTTTTATGGTTTTTTATTCCCTTTAGCAGACATTTTGGATTAAAAGACAAATGATTGTATTTAAGAACATCTTTTTACATTTATGCTTTTGATTGGGACTTAGCACTTAGTTTACAAGATGTATCATAAATTGAATGTTTTTATATAATCTTGCTTCTTTGATGCTTACAATATTGTGCTTGGAATGTGTCTTGGATGATCCCTTAGGCTGCAAGAACCCTTAGGAATGCCTTGGAGTGAAAAACTCTACTCAAATAGAGGAACATGAGCTTCTGCCAAGTGTTATACGTACGTGAAGATAAGCCTACGTACGCAGCTTTGACTTTGCGTATGCAGGGTTGACTCTACATACGTGGGCCGCGAATCAGAAAAACCCTAACCAACTTACTTAAGTATAAAAGTAGCTGTTTGAGTCTAAAACCCTCATCAACGTATTTCCAACCCAGAGAACACTTTTTTTGAGGTCCCCTAATGGCAGAAAACTCTTCTCTTGATGTCTCCACTTGGATTAGGAAGCTTGGTCTCGATTTCAAGGATTTCATTACTCCCTATGGTCTTTCTTGCATCTTTCCCTATCATCAAATTAGGGTGGATAAATCTCTTCTTCGTGCTGCTGCCAACTATTGGGTTCTTTCTCGACATGTATTCCGCTTTAACAAAATAGAACTATGCCCCACTATTGAGGAATTTGCTGCTATCATGGGTGAACTGGAGATTGATGATCTCATCTTCCCTACCATAGGCGGGGGCCTCCCCTCCTTGCTACAAGTCGTGTTGGGCATTCCTTCCACCACGACAAATAGGCGGTGTGTCTTTGGGAAGCTCAACCTTAAGTTGGTCTTCGAGTATTTTTCTGGTTCGCCCTTTCCCAAGGGTGAGAGGCCACACTTGTACTTTCTTCGTGCCTTTTGCTTGTGTGCTTTTGCAAGGTATTTCTTAGTTCAAAACTTGTATTGTGTGGACCTTTTGATGTGCATGATAGCTTATGAGCTAAAGAGAGGTAACTCGGTGGGCTTGATCTTGGCGGAGACCTTCAATGGCTTGGATGCCTTTCATAGGAAGGAAGCAAACTTCTTTGCGGGAAGTCCTCTCCTCCTTCAAGTATAATCCCTAATTTTTGCCTAGGTTCTCAACCTAGCAAGATCCCTCTAATTTTGCATGGATTGCCTTTTGGTTTTCAACCTATCGAAGCACCTTATATCACCTTTCATCATTATTTTATTTTATTTCTCTCATGCTCTCTCTCATTTTTGCTTCTCTTTTTTTTTTTTTTTTTTATTCCCTCCTCCTCTCTCTCCTTCTCCTTTTTCTTTTTTTATTTTTATTTTTTAATTTTTTTTTTTATATGGCTATAAGAGAGACTTCGGTTGCTTCAACCTCCCACTGTTCCTCTCAGCACCTATCTCCCTAGGCACCTTAGGGACCAACGGCTTCATCGGAATGACATGGGCTTTGAGGCGTATATGGAGCTTATGGGTCGCCTCAAGGAGACCGACATTCAGTGGGTCATGGAATGGTGGCATATCTCAAGCATGGTCCATAGTTGCTGCAAGGACCACTATGTGACTTTAGTTGGGCTTTGATGTTATTCTTACTACTCTAGTTGTCATATCTCAAGGCAATTTGGAGAGCGTTAAGGAGCTCCTGATGATGAGGGGGCCTACCACACCACAGTGTTCACTAATAGGATCTTGGGTAGGATCAGTGAGGCTTGGCCACATCGTAGGGTGATGAAAGACATGAAGTGGATTTTGAAGGATGAGAAGGCTTACATGAAGACTAGCAAGAAAATAATGAGGATTGAGTGACCACCTTGATATGACCCATGTTTTACTTTTCTACACTTTTAGGATTCTCATGTTTTTTTTTTTTTTTTTTTTTTTTTTTTGAATTTAATAAAGGATTGGAATGTTCCAAATCCCCTATGAAAACAATCTTATTATACTTTAATTTGACCAATGAGAGAATTTCCTTTTATTATCTTTGCTTATTGTCATCATTATTCTTTTTCTTTTCTTTTTCCTTTGCCATGTAATTTTTGCCCATGATGTTCCTTTGGGAATTTTCGCCATGCCCATGGTCTTTTCCTCTAATTTTTGCCTAGACTGCCCTTGCAGGTTTTCAATCTAGTGGGGGTTTCTTGCCTTTATCTTTGCCTAGACCGCCCTTTCAGGTTTTCAACCTAGTAAGATTTTTTTTTTCTTCTTTTCTCTTTTTTTGTTTTTTTAAATGTGGTACTTCCGCAGTCTATCCGTGTTAATTGGGCAAAGCATCTCTTCCCCATCCAAATCTGTGATTCTTATAGCACCTCCAAACATGATTTTCTTATTGATAAAAGACCTAGACCACCTTGGCTTTATCTTCCTTCTTGGATCAAAAGTCTCATCTCTAAGCACCTTTAGGATCAAGTCTCCTTCCTTAAGGTTTCTTGGTTTCACATTCTTGTTAAATGCCCTAGCAATCCTTTTTTGGTACCCTTGTGCATGATATTGTGCCCTAGCCCTCTTCTCATCTATCAAAGCCAATTGTTCATATCTCGCCTTAATCCAATCCTCTTCTAGAACCTTGGTTTCCACCAATACTCTCAAAGATTGTATCTCCACCTCAAAAGGAAGCACCGCCTAACTAACATAAACCAAAGAGTAAGGTGTTGCCCCAGTTGACGCGCGGATAGAAGTTCTATAACCCCACAAGGCAAACGGAAGCTTTTCAGCCCAATCTTTATATGTCACTACCATCTTGGCTAGGATGTTCTTCACATTCTTATTAGCTGCTTCTACGGCCCCATTAGCATGTGGTCTATATGGTGAAGACTTGTGATGCTCGATGTTGTATAATTCCATGACCCTTCGAACTTCTCCCTTAAAGTGGGAACCGTTATCAGAAATGATCTCTTGGGGCACCCCAAACCGACATATGATGTTGTTTTCCAAGAACCAAGCCATATGCTTAGCCTTCAATACAGAGTAAGAGGCTGCTTCTACCTATTTGGTGAAATAGTCAATTGCTACCAAAATGTATTCATGCCCATTTGAAGCCTTAGGGGCTATCCTTCCGATCACATCTATGCCCCAAACTAAGAATGGCCATGGAGAAGTCATGTTATACAACTCACTAGGCGGTACATGGTTCAAGTTGGCATGTGTTTGACAATCATGGCAACTTTTCACTGATAGGCCAAGAAAGTATTGACCCCTTGTGATAAATTATCTAATTGATTTAGCCAAGTTAATTAATTAATTCAATTAACATGCAAAACATGTGGTAGCATAAACAAATCATCAATTAACTAATATGCAGTGGAAATTAAATTGACACGGTGATTAGTTTATGAATAGGGAAAACCTACACGGCAAAAACCCCACCGGGTGATTTTAAGGTCACCACTCCCGAGAATCCACTATTATAAAAAAAAACGGTTACAAGTAAAGGAATCCTAGTACCTTATACCAACCTACAGTTGAACCCTTACCCCAATACCCAATTGGACTTGTTCTGTAGTGACAATCTCTCCTTTTTAATGTATGGCTCCCAGTATATGACTAACCAATAGATGCACAGATCCCAGTACGCGTCTTAATCACCAACTTGAGAAGGATGCCGGCTGCAAAGTTTTTCAGTTCATCACACGATGAAGATCAAGAAGCTCCTTGGTCACAAAACCCTAAGGTGTACAAACACAGCAGCTTCTTCAAGAGAAAGATGAACTAGGGCAAATTCTGTCTCCAGTCACAATTTGCATGAACACAACTTTGCTTCACACTTGCACAACCTTTGACGACCCTTAAAATAATCCTTATATATGTTTAGGGTTGTGAGAAAAGAAAGCCCAAACATATACACACGGATTGGATGAAAATCAGTTCTAAAAAACTGAATTCCATAAACCTCGACAGATAGGGTATCCATCGAGCTAGCTGTCAAGCTTTGGGCTTCAGCAGCTTTTTAAACCTCGATAGATGTTAGCTGTCGATCTTTAAAATCCAGCACTTCTTCACTTGTTTCTTGGACAGATTTGCATGGCTTTAACACTTGATCTTGAAACCTTGTTCCTTAAAGCATTAAACACATCCTAGATCTACCCAATTACAAGTAAAATGCGTTTTGTCAAAGGATTAGCCAATTCTAAAATGACATATGTTCCTAACATCAAATCACATATGTCCTAACATTCACAAAGTCCACATAATCGGTCTTCATTGTATTCCAGAAGTACCCTATTCTTAGGATCATTTTGGCTAACATTCTTCCATTCATATGAGGGCCATAAATCCCTTGATGAACTTCTTCCATTACTCTCTCAGCTTCTTCTCTCTTCAAACAACGAAGGTGTATGCCATCATAAGATCTTCTATAGAGTTGTCCCCCACATAGGATGTATTGAGTTGCCATCATCCTAATGGAATGACGTTCTCTCTTGTCAGCACCATCCGGATACACCCCTAGTTCCAAGAACTTCATGATGTCATAGTACCATCGAATTTCCTCTTCCTCTACGGTCATTACTGAAGCTTTGGTCTTCCCATTGTGCACTTCCTCATAACTTTGCTCAATCTCCAAGGGTCGTGTCCATACTCTCTTGGGTATTTCAACCATGGAGGCTAAGGTAGCTAAGGCATCCGCAAATTGATTTTGAGCTCTAGGGATGATTGTGTACACAATCTTGTCAAAGGTCTTGGTCAAGTCCTCCAAGTATTGTTGATAAGGCTTCAAGTGTTCCTCTTTCACTTTCCACAATTTTTGTGCTTGGGCTATAACCAAAGTTGAATCTCCAAAGACTTCGGCCTCTTTTACCCCCAATTCTTAAAGAGCTTCCATTCCGGCAATACAAGCCTTATATTCAGCCATGTTATTAGTTGCTTCAAAGTTCAATTTGATTGCCAAAGGTATGTGAGATCCTTCGGGAGTGATCAAGAGTATTCCTATCCCATTCCCATATTGGTTTGCAACTCCGTCAAAGTACATTTTCCATATCCCTAACTCAACATCCAAAATGTCCTTATTTGGAAAGTCTTCTTTACCATCTTCCCTTTCTATTGGATTCTCGGCACAGAAATCTAACACGATGCTACCTTTTGTTAGGACATATGTGTTTCACATGTTAGGAACATATGTTACTATTTTATGTAATTGGCTAATCCATTAACAAAATGCACTTTACTTGTAATTGGATAGATCTAGGATGTGTTTAATACTTCAAGAAACATGTTGTTCAAGTCTAGTATTAAAGCCATGAAGATTGGACCAAGAAATAAGTGAAGAAAAGTTGTTCACTAAAACTGGACAGATAGCTCGACAGCTGCTCGACAGATAGTATCTATTGAGGTTTAATGAATCTCGACAGCTGCTCGACAGATACTATCTATCGAGGTCTCGACAGATACTATCTATCGAGGTCTCAACAGATACTATCTATCGAGGTCTCGACAGCTGCTAGACAGATAACTATCTATCGAGAATTACAAAAATCAGTTTTTCAGATCTGATTTTCGGCCCATGCTTACGTATTTGTGTAGGGTTTCTTTTCTCACAACCCTAGACATATATAAGACTTATTTTAAAGGTCGTCACATAAGAGAATACAAGGAGAACACATGCAAAAAGTGACCAATGCCTTATTCTCTCTAAAAGAAGCTACTGCGTCTTTTACGCCTTAGGGTTTTGTAACCAAGTGCTTCTTTATTTTCATTGTTGATGAAGTGAAGAACTTTGCAGCCAACATCTTCTTCAAGTTGATAAGTTAGTCACGTACTGGGAGCCGTGCATCATTGGTTAGTCACATACTTGGATCCGTGCAAAAAGGTGGCGTTCATCTACGGGGATTGTAGAGTCTATGGACAAAGGTTTTGTACTAGATCTGAAACTTCTCTTTACTATAGTGGATTGCTTTTTGGGAAGGTTTCCCCCCAGGTTTTTTACTGTGAAACTAGTTTGTTTCATTGGTTTTCCTAGGACATCATATCTTGTCTTATTTATTTTTCCACTGCATGATTTTGACATGATATTGATGTTTGTTTGTTTGTTTTAACAAGTTTTATTCATAATTAATCTAATTAACAACTTGGGTTTAAAACTTGTTAATTCTATCAACCGGGGTCTAAATTTCACAACAAGTGGTATCAGAGTAGGCACACTCTAAATAGGTTTTAATCTTTGCTGTGTAATCCATTGAGCCCCATTGTCATGGAAACTCTTGATTGTTTTGATTTGCATGATCTTATGTTGAATGATGATGATGATGATATTCAAGATGCCTATTGCAAGCTTTATAATTTTTGTATGAAATCTCTTAAATATTCTACAAAATTAAAAGCTAAATTTAAAAAGGTCAAACTTGAAAAAGATGATTTGATTGCAAAATTGGATGAAGCCAATAATTTGAATGAGAATTTTAAAAATCAAATTTCATCTCAGGTGGACAAAATTAAAAGTTTGGAAGACCAACTAGTTGAATTTAAAATTGAAGTTGAAAAATTAACTAGTGTCAAACTTGTTGTTGAGCTTAACTCAAAAGAAAAAGATTTTTATATTCCCCCATTTAAAAGGAATAATGAAGAGTTGAAAGCTTATATTGCTAGGATAGACAAAGGTAAACAATCTGATGTTAACACTGAAGTTTCTAAACCTATGTCTAAAACTCCTCCTAGGTTGAATAAAAATTCTGAATTTGTCCCCATTTGTCATCATTGTCATATTATTGGTCATATTAGGCCAAATTGTCTTAAATTGAGGTCTCTGTCAACCTCTAAGGTTAGACCTCCTTCTAGGAAGTCGAGTAGCTCTAAAACTGCTAATGTTTGTCACCATTGTGGTGATTCTGGTCACACTCGTCCTAATTGTTTTAAGTTGTTTCCTCATAAGCGAGTGTCAAATAGGTCTCATCCTTTGTCTAAAGGATCTATACCTATTCTTGGTGAGTTATTAAAAGCTTTGAGCCTTTTAACTCAATTTCAGGAGAATTCTAATTTCTCTATGTCCTTTAGTAGTCATACTAGGACACGTGCCTTTTCATCTTCACGGCCAAGGACTCGTGCTGTGTGGGTGATAAATGAGCCTAAGACTTAATTGTCTTTTCTGTTGTCCTCTTCTTTAATTCTTTCTATCTAAAGTAGGACTCTCTCTGTTTGATTTCTTATCCACTTTTGAAATCATGCTTTCATGCATCTGCATCTTTCTTTCTTACTTTCATGTTGTTTGTCTGTTTTTGTTTGGTTGTTTTATCTTTATTTTATTTTGTTTGTTTTTCAAAATAAAAAGAAAGAAATCAAAATCAGAAAAATACAAAAACAGTGTGTGTTTTGTGTACATTGGTACTTGTGTACCTTGGATGGTCATTGAAACAAAGTTTTCTAAACTTTGTATCTTTTATAGCTTAGATGAGCATCTCTATGCACAACTAAGCAAGTGAGCTTTGTGGCTTGTGTTTGTGATGAGTAAGATTAAGTTATCTCTTGTACTTAACACTCGTATCACTCTTTTTGACAGGAATGACTAGAAAATCCAAAGAGAAAGGCATAAATAACCATCTCACCACTGTTGCCCGCCAATCATGAAATGACATTTGTGTGCTTCGGCATAGCAAAATTGGAATGTCAATTGCTTAACATAATTGGGTATTTCTTTTCTCTCTCTAATATGCCCATGCATGATTTGATAGAAATATGCATGTATGCAGCGGAAAATTAATGGATTTACTTCATTCGCAATAGATAACATGTGCTATGGAAATTTCAGAAGATCATAAGCACTTGGGAACATTTCAATCCTCACTCCAATTCCACTTGATGCCCAAGATGTGTGGTCTCTCAAAAAGTTATATGTATGTTCTTGAGAGAACTTACATACATACAAATTCATGTTCTTACAAAATTCTATATGTTTTTCTCCATATAACTGATTATCAAATTGGGCTAGCCTATTGGGCCTTTCCAATTGGGCTTTTGTGTGTGGCTTAGAGTAGGACCAAAAGGGAACAAATAAGACTCTAGCTCCAATGGGCCTTGGGCTTTTCTGTCAACTCTTGACAAGTTCAAAGTTACTATTTATTATATTTAATACCACTATATAAATATAATTGCACTTTAAGCCTTATTAATAAAATTATATCCCAAGACTTTATTGTACATGCAACCCCTTCATTAAATATTCGTAGTAATACAAAGTCATGAATAAAGACTGTCACTTTGTAAATCACTACATCTTAATCCTTGAGTATCCGGTTTAATCATTTTATGTTATTCACCATATATTTATGAAATCCAATTTTATAAATATGCACTTTAGTCTTACTAAAGTGGTTAGGCCTAACTCTCTGAATAATAAACCCATTAAACTTATCTCAAGGGAATATTTTGTATCTCCGTTAAGAGAATATGAATTCCATCTTGAGAATATATGTTCTATCAACACTAAATGTGATTGCCCAACATACTGAGGTTTTGACCGTAACATTAGATCTCACTCTTGATATATCAAAGCAACCTATACTTCATGATCAAGTCCATTATTCTCTCTGGATTAAAAGTTCATGTGAATAGAAGTCGTGAGATTTATTATTCAATTGACAGTCATTAGGAGAATAATAAATCTCACAGTGGTCTAGTTCAATATGTTTTAACTCTTAAAACATATCAACATATCAACTAGAAGTCTCCACTTCCATGATCAAGACAAATCATCTTAGGTAATATGTTATAGTCTTCGCAGATGAAACGCCCAATTTCATCACCGACTACGAACTACAATTCTGAGTTTACAAAGAACTTGTGACTTATATCTTCTGTGACTAAATCACATAAATCACATACTATGCATCTCATTGACTAAATGATAATGTCCAAATATTCATGTTACCACTATTTTAGATAATAATAATACAACTTTATTAAATACAATATTAAGTCATACATAATGTCATACTTAATATCACACATAGCATCATACAATAGGATTTAAGGGCACTAATCTCAACAATCTCCCACTTGCCCTAAAGACTATTGTGCATTAATCTAACTCCCATTCCCTCCAAATGTGACTCGAAAGTCCTTTGAGGCAAGGTTTTGGTAAATGGATCTGCTAGATTATTTGCATTTTCAATCTTTCCTACCACCACATCTCCACGAGCAACAATATCACGAATGATGTGATACTTCCTCTCAATGTGCTTTCCTTTCTTGTGATTCCTTAGATCTTTAGATTGTGCAATTGCTCCACTATTGTCACAAAACAATGTGATGGGAACTTGTTCCATTCTCATTACACCAAGGTCAAAAAGGAATTTCTTGAGCCATACAGCTTCTTTTGCTACTTCACAAGCAGCAACATATTCTGCTTCCATGGTGGAGTCTGCAATACAAGATTGCTTGACACTCCTCCATGTTATGGCTCCACCTCCCAAGGTGAATACACATCCTGATGTGGACTTTCTGAAATCTAGATCCGATTGAAAGTCTGAATCTGTATAGCCAATGGGAATCAAATCCTCACAACGGTAAACAAGCATATAATCTCTCGTTCTCCGTAGATACTTGAAAATATGCTTTACAGTTTGCCAATGTTGTGGTCTTGGATTTGATTGATATCGGCTAACCATGCCAACTGAATAGCAGATATTTGGTCTAGTACAAAGCATGGCATACATGAGACTTCCTACTGCAAAAGCATAAGGAACTTGTCTCATCATATTTTCTTCCTCTTGAGTCTTAGGCCTTTGGTCATCAGACAGAGGAACTCCATGTCTGAAAGGAAGTAATCCTTTCTTGGAGTTTTGCATGCTAAACTGTTCTAGAATCTTATATATATATATATATAAATCCAGCTTGTGATAAGCCTAACATCTTATTCTTGCGATCTCGTCAAAGCTTGATCCCTAGAATAAAGTTAGCCTCACCCAAGTCCTTCATATCAAATTCACTTGACAACCAAACCTTTACTGATGACATTACCCCTACATCATTCCCAATGAGTAGAATGTCATCAACATAAAGCACTAGGAACATTACTACTTTATCTTGATGTCTTTTGTACACATATGGTTCATCAAGATTTTGTTCAAAACCAAATGATTTGATTGCTTGATCAAATCTGATGTTCCATGACCTAGATGATTGCTTAAGTCCATAAATGGACCTTTTCAACTTGCATACCATATGCTCTTGGTTCTTTGCTATGAAACCTTCCAGTTGCATCATATAGATTTCCTCTTCAAGATTGTCATTGAGAAATGCAGTCTTGACATCCATTTGTCAAATCTCATAATCATAATGAGTAGCAATGGATAAGAGAATTCTGATAGATTTAAGCATTACTTCTGGTGAAAAGGTTTCTTCATAATCAATACCTTCTTTTTTAGTATACCCTTTCGCCACTAGCCTTGCTTTAAAGGTTTCAACCTTTCCATCTATCCCTCTCTTCCTCTTGTAAACCCATTTGCAACCAACAGGTTTAATGCCGTTAGGCGCCTTTACAAGATCCCAAACTTGATTGGAATACATGGAATCTAATTCAGATTTCATAGCTTTGACCCAATAATGTGAATCTATATCATTCATTGCCTCTTTATAAGTGTAGGGATCCGATTCAGCCTCTTCTGAGATAGCTTCATAAGTTTCTCCCAAACCTATGAATCTTATAGGAGGCCGAACAATTCTCCCACTATGACGAGGCACCTGTGTACTAGACATCTCTTGAGTAGTATTTTGTGGTGTATCTAATACAACCACATCATCCCTAGTTACATCCATTGGTTGTTCTTTTATAGATTCATTCATTTCAGCCAACACAACTCTACTTCTAGGAGTGAAATTATTCATATAGTCATTTTCCAAGAATCTATCATTTGTACTAACAAAAACTTTGTTATCTTTACGACTATAGAACAAATAACCCCTAGTTTCTTTTGGATAACCTACAAGCAAACACACTTCTGATTTTGGTTCCAACTTATCAGGCTTCCCTTTTAACACATGTGCTGGACAACCCCAAATGTGGAGATATTTCATACTAGGCTTTTGCCCACTCCACAATTCCATGGGTGTTTTGGGAACAGATTTTGATGGAACTAAATTCAAAAGATGTATTGCTGTATTTAAGGCATAACCCCAAAAATAAATTGGTAAAGTTGAGTAACTCATCATGGACCTAACCATTTCTAAAAGAGTCCTATTCCTTCTTTCTGCTACACCATTCTGTTGGGGAGTTCCAGGTGCAGCCAATTGGGATACAATCCCATTTTGAGTTAAGTAATCCTTGAAAACCCCAAGAAGGTATTCGCCACCACGATCAGATCGAATGGCTTTTATGCGTTTACTTAATTGATTCTCAACTTCAGCCCTAAACTCTTTGAACTTTTCAAAGGCTTCGGACTTCCGTTTCATTAGGTACACATAACCATATCTTGAGTAATCATCAGTAAAAGTGATGAAATACTCATAACCTCCTTTTGCTTGGGTTGACATAGGACCACATACATCAGAATGCACTAGCTCTAGCAAATCTTGGGCTCTTCTACCTTTTGCATTAAAAGGTCTTTTGGTCATTTTACCTTCCAAACAAGATTCATAAACTGGAAATTCATCAAAGTCCATGGGCTCTAAGAGTCCATCTTTGATCAGTCTTTGAATCCTATTTGAATTAATATGACCCAAACGCAAGTGCCAAAGATATGCATCACTAGTAGAAGGCAACTTTCTCTTTAATGATTTCACATGAGAGTTATTATCTAATTCAGAATTATATAATTCATGCTTATCAGGAGTTAAAATATAAAGACCATCTACAATATTGCCAGAACAGATAAACACTTTATCCTTCTTTATTACAACATTGTCTTTTAGGATAACACAATATCCATGTTTACCTAAGTAAGTAGCAGAAATTAAATTTCTACGAACATTAGGTACATACAAACAGTCTTCCAATATTAAAACTCTAGATTCAAAAAATAAATTATAAACACCAACAACTACAACCGGAATCCTGCTCCCATCAGCCAAAGTAAGAAACAACTCCCCTTCATTAAGCTTTCTGGTCTCCTGGAACCCCTACAAGGAATTGCAGATATGATTAGTACAACCTGAATCCACACACCAGGAAACCATGGGATTCTGTACCAAACATATTTCAAGAAGGAATGTATTATTCATACCCTTATTCTTGGCAGCCTTAAAAATTGGACAATTCCTCTTCCAATGTTCTTTCTCACCACAATGGAAACATTTTCCTTTGAGTTTCTTTCCTTTGACAACAACCCCTAAGGGAATTTGTTTACCCTCTTGCTTGGTGAAGTCCTTTTTCTTCTTCTTACCCTTGCCTTTCGACTTAGGTTGAAAAGTAGAAACTTCACCAATATTGGCTTCAACATTAGAAGTACCAAGGATGCCTCCCGCCGCTACCAACTCATTCATTATTTCAGACAATGTATAAATCTTTTTGTTCATATTATAGTTAAGTTTGAATTCCTTGAATGATTCTGGTAGTGACTGGAGTATCATATCCACTTGAGATTCTCCATCAATATCGGCACCTAAACCTTCCAATGTATTCAGATTAGAGATCATTGTAAGACAATACTCCCTTACTGAACTACCTTCAGCCATTTTGGTATTATAAATTTGCCTCATAGTTTCGTGCCTTGCAAAACGGCCTTGCTCACCAAACATCTCCTTCAGACTTAGCATAATGTCTGAAGCTAGTTCTACATCCTGCATTTGATGCTGTAGAACATTTGAGATAGATGCTAGGATGTAGCACTTGGCCATCTCATTAGATTTCTGCCAACGATCATATCGTTGTTTTTCCTCAAGAGGAGCATCTAATGAAGGAAAGGTAGGACAAGGTTTAGTAAGCACATATTTGTGCTCTTCAGTAGTAAGAACTATGTCCAAATTTCTTTTCCAGTCAATATAGTTGGATCCAGTCAGTTTGTTTTGATTAAGAATAGTAACAAGTGGGCTAAATGATGCCATGACAAATCTGAAAACAATAAACATGAATATAATAAGTAAACTAGACATTATCAATTTAGCACATAAACATATAGTATGGAACCTTAATAAAACCATAATATAATATATGCAATGACAACCCAATCCCGCAATTAATATTTCTCGGAAGCGAGGTCATACCAATCACTATGATCAAGCAAGAATTATTCTCATTATTAATGCTATCATGGTAACTCTTACCAAACAAAAATAATTTGCCGTTTTTCCTTCAGCCTCTAAGTAATAATGACATAGCTCCGAAGGAAGGTTAACATTATACTTAGTCTAGTGTTCGCCATTGCCTAGAATAAATGTGAGTCACCCAGTAACTCCACGGAAGCATGGTCATTCTTAATGTAAAAACACATATCATCCATCATAAAGAAGTTTAATCTGTAGTTACATGAATTAAACACCCTCTGAAGGAAGCAAGGCATATACGCCAAGACGAAGTGCTTAATCACATTACTATAAACCGACAATGGAGGCCGTGAGATCCAACCTTTGTATCTCTCTCCCACTAGATGTTTTAAATTAAAGGTTTTTAATTATAATCATGTGTAATCTAATCACACACAGCCTTGCACTTTATAAATTTGAATACACATAGAAAAAATTCAAATTTCCCTTTAGTGGCATTTTCACGAGTATCTCGCGACTTAGCTCTTCCTGCGAAAATGAAATAGTGAAAACACAAAATTCAGACAGAAACTTTCGCTACTGTCTCGCGACTTTATCGCGACTAAGCTCTTCCTGCGAAAATGAAAATAGTGAAAACACTAAATTCAGACAGAAACTTTCGCTACTGTCTCGCAACAATTTTGCGAGTAAAGCTTATCCGTGAAAAGTTTTGTGCTTCTGATATACTTTTCGCGGGTACGTTGCGGGAAGCTAACCCGCGAAAAACTCGTGTTTCTCAGTTTTTACAAGGAAGTTCTAAACAGTTTTTAACGGTTTTCATGAACAAACAAACGTCATATTAACATGATAATTAGAATTTGATATCAAAACTAAATTCCATTGATGCTATAGCCTTAAAGTTCAATTTAACATTCTTAAATTAAAATTTAAACAACATCATAACATCAATATTAGTTTTTATCAAAACATAATTTCAACAACCATGCAGAAAATTAAATGCATATATAATCTTCTAACAACATGAAACTATTATCTCTAATTCTAAAACTTACAAAACATGTTATACAGATTTGAAATGAAGATCGCTCTGATACCATTTTGATGGAAATATGCATGTACGCAGCGGAAAATTAACGGATCTACTTCATTCGCAATAGATAACATGTGCTATGTAAATTTCACAATTAAAGAACAAGAGAGTGTACCTTAATGCGGTGAAATTCAAAACCGAATATCAGAAGCACTTAGGAACACTATCAATCTTCACTCCAATTTCACTTGATGCCCAAGATGTGTGGTCTCTCAAAAAGTTATATGTATGTTCTTAAGAGAACTTGCATACATACAAATTCATGTTCTTACAAAATTCTGTATGTTTCTCTCCATATAACTGATTATCTAATTGGGCTAGCCTTTTAGGCCTTTTCAATTGGGCTTTTGTATGTGGCTTGGAGTGGGACCAAAAGGGAACAAATAAGACTCTAGCTCCAATGGGCCTTGGGCTTTTTTGTCAACTCTTGACAAGTCCAAAGTTACCATTAATTATATTTAATACCACTATATAAATATAATTTCACTCTAGGCCTTATTAATAAAATTATATCCCAAGACTTTATTGTACATGCAACCCCTTCATTAAATATTCGTAGTAATACAAAGTAATGAATAAAGACTGCCACTTTGTAAATCACTACATCTTAATCCTTGAGTACCCAGTTTAATCCTTTTATGTTATTCACCATATATTTATGAAATCTAATTTCATAAATATATACTTTAGTCTTACTAAAGTGGTTAGGCCTAACTCTCTGAATAACAAACTCATTAAACTTATCTCAAAGGAATATTTTGTATCTCCGTTAAGAGAATATGAATTCCATCTTGAGAATATATGTTCTATCAACACTAAATGTGGTTGCCCAACATACTGAGGTTTTGACTGTAACATTAGATCTCACTCCTGATATATAAAAGCAACCTACACTTCATGATCAGGTCCATTATTCTCTCAGGATTAAGAGTTCATGTGAATAGAAGTCGTGAGATTTATTATTCAATTGACAGTCGTTAGGAGAATAATAAATCTCACAGCGGTCCAGTTCAATATGTCTTAACTCTTAAAACATATCAACATATCAACTAGAAGTCTCTACTTCCATGATCAAGACAAATCATCTTAGTTGATATGTTATAGTCTTCACAGATGAAACGCCCAATTTCATCACCAACTACGAACTACAATTCTGAGTTTACAAAGAACTTGTGACTTATATCTTCTGTGACTAAATCACATAAATCACATACTATGCATCTCATGGACTAAATGATAATGTCCAAATATTCATGTTACCACTATTTTAGATAATAATACAACTTTATTAAATACAATATTAAGTCATACATAATGTCATACTTAATATCATACATAGCATCATACAATAGGATTTAAGGGCACTAATCCCAACATGATTTGCTTAAAAGAAAAAAATATGCAAAGAAAATAAAAGCAAAAAGAATAAAAATGTTTTATATATGATTGCAAGCGTGTATTCTAGGAGATGTGGGAGTTATAGGATGTACCTCGAAGGTGATAATCCCCATCAAACAGTTATGATTGTGTGTGAGTTAAAGTGATTTTCTCATATCTCAAATCGTCATAACATGTAGACGCTTATGCAATCTTGCGATGTTTTTCACTCACAACACGCAATATTCTTTGCTACTCTTGATACATGTGCAGGTACAATGTGAATTGGCCATCACAAGGAATACATGTGTTAATGTATACTCACTAAACTGTCTTAACTTGTTTTTGAAATATAAAATTGGTTAGACTTGTTTAGTGTGTGTATGTTTTGGATCTAAATGCTTGACATTTTTCTTGTTAAGAGATGAATTTGAGAGCTTAAAATGTTGTTTGGATCTTTGTTTGAGTTGCATGTTTGATTGCATTCATGTTTGTGTTTTTCCCTTCTTGAAAATCTGTTTTTAAAGCAATCTCGACAGCTCCTCGACAGCTCCTCGACACCTCTGACACCTAACATTTCTATCAAGCTCTTCAGTTGCTTTTCATCGCAATCTCGACACCTCTCGATAGCTAGGTCGATCCATCGAGAAAGTTTCTGTCGGCTCGATAGCTTCTTAACACCTCTCAATCCATCGAGATCCTCTTGCATGCATTGTTTTTCACATGGTTTGCATGTTTCTCTTATCTTGTCATCCATAGCATCTTGTTTCACTACATTCATGCATTTTTATGGATTCTTTGTACCCCCTTGATCATCCTTGATCATTTTTATGTTTCTCAGGTGAAGTTTTCTATCTTCTTGTACCCTTTGTCAATCATGACAAAAAGGGGGAGAAATTGTGGAGAATATGTGGTTTCTTTTTAAGATTCTACATGTTAGGGGGAGAAATACATGCCCTTGTAAAGGGGAGATGTGTTTCATCTTGTTAGGGGGAGCTTAGCTTCTTCTTCTTGTACATGGTTCTTGCGACCATTTTTGGTATACATTGTACTTATGTTCTTTATATAGTGATGTATGTTTTTCTTTCACCTATCTCTTACATGTGTTGTTTCTTTTCTTTCTTTATACACATGATTTTTATAACTTGTATGCAATCTATTATTTCTGTTTCACACAAAGATGCCTTGATGAGTTTTGTTTAAAGTGTTTCAAAAATACAGGTTGTCAAAGTCTACTTGCCATAAACTCTCTTCTTGCAAAGTTTTTTAAGAGTTTGTGTTAGGATAGATTTTATTGTATTCAATAAGTGAATATGAGTTAAGTGATTTATGACTTCTCTCATATGTTCATTTGTTTGTTGTGGTTTTGTCACGGATTGCCAAAGGGAGAGATTGTTAGGACATTTGTGTTTCACATGTTAGGAACATATGTCACTATTTTATGTAATTGGCTAATCCTTTGACAAAATGCACTTTACTTGTAATTGGGTAGATCTAGGATGTGTTTAATATTTCAAGAAACATATTGTTCAAGTCTAGTATTAAAGCCATGAAGATTGGACCAAAACACAAGTGAAGAAAAGCTGTACACTAAAGCTAGACAG
Organism: Notholithocarpus densiflorus; assembly: GCA_030021035.2. NCBI lineage: Eukaryota > Viridiplantae > Streptophyta > Magnoliopsida > Fagales > Fagaceae > Notholithocarpus > Notholithocarpus densiflorus. The sequence continues at coordinate 14,617,586 of JARYZH020000001.1, forward strand.
ATAGCTCGACATCTTCTCGACAGATTGTATCTATTGAGGTTTAATGAATCTCGACAGCTGCTCGACAGATAGTATCTATCGAGGTCTCAATAGCTGCTAGACAAATAGCTATCTATTGGGAATTATGAAAATCAGTTTTTCAGATCTGATTTTCGGCCCATGATTATGTATTTGTGTAGGGTTTCTTTTCTCACAACCCTAGACATATATAATGCTTATTTTAAAGGCCGTCACATAAGAGAATACAAGGAGAACACATGCAAAAAGTGACCGATGCCTTATTCTCTCTAAAAGAAGCTACTGCATCTTTTACGCCTTAAGGTTTTGTAACCAAGTGCATCTTGATCTTCATTGTTGATGAAGTGAAGAAATTTACAGCCAACATTTTCTTCAAGTTGGTGAGTTAGTCACGTACTGGGAGTCGTGCATCATTGGTTAGTCACGTACTTGGATCCATGCAAAAGGGTGGCGTTCACATATTGAAGAGTTCAGAGGTTCTGAACCGGTAGAAGGTTTCTGCTGTAAGTTCATCTACCGGGATTGTAGAGTCTAGGGACAAAAGTTTTGTACTAGATCTGAAACTTCTCTTTACTATAGTGGATTGCTTTTTAGGAAGGTTTCCCCCCAGGTTTTTTACTATGAAACTAGTTTGTTTCATTGGTTTTCCTAGGTCATCATATCTTGTCTTATTTATTTTTCCGCTGCATGATTTTGACATGATATTGATGTTTGTTTGTTTTAACAAGTTTTATTCATAATTAATCTAATTAACAACTTGGGTTTAAAACTTGTTAATTCTATCAATTGGGGTCTAAATTTCCTAACACCTTTGATAGTTTTCCTAGCCACATACTTCAAATCGAATTCTGCTAACAAGATTAACCATCTTGACAATCTTCCACTCAAAGTGGGTTTCTCAAAAAGATACTTCAATGGGTCCATTCTTGCTACCACCCATATTTGGAAAGGTAAGACGATATGTCTTAATTTCCGTACGGCCCAAACATGTGCAAAGCATGAATTTTCTATGGCAGTGTACCTAGTCTCGTAATCATGGAACCTCTTGCTCAAATAATATATGGCCCTCTCATTCTTGTCATTATTTTCTTGTGCAAGCATACTTTCAACCGCATCCCCTATGATGGAGAGGTATAGGAGTAAGGGTTTTCCATATTGTGGAGGTACTAGAATAGGTGGGTGGAGGAGATTTTCCTTGATATGTTCAAAGGCTTTTTGGCACTCATCGTTCCATGTATGTGGTTCATTCTTCCTTAGAAGTTTGAAGATGGGCTCACAAGTAGAGGTGAGCTTGGCAATGAATCGACTAATGTATTGTAACCGACCCAAGAAACCCCTTATTTCTTTCTCACTTTTGGGAGGAGGCATCCCTAATAGGGCTTTAATCTTGGATGAGTCAACTTCTATACCTTTATCACTCACTAGGAAGCTTAGCAATTTTTCAGCGATTACTCCAAAGGTGCAGTTTTGTGGATTCAATCTCAATCTATATTCTTTAATCCTCTCGAAGAAGTTCCTCAAGTTTATGGTGTGACTTCCCCTATCCTTGGATTTCACTATCATATCATCAACATACACCTCTACCTCATTATGCATTATATCATATAGCAAGGCCATAGCCATCCTTTGGTAGGTTGCCCTAGCATTCTTGAGGCCAAACGGTATTACCGTGTAACAATAGATTCCCCATTCAGTAGTAAAGGTGGTTTTGGTCATGTCCTTGGGAGCCATCTTGATTTGGTTGTACCTCAAAAAACCATCCATAAAAGACATTAAGGCACTTCCTGCCATGTTATCAACTAAGACATCAATGTGAGGGAGAGGAAAGTCATCCTTAGGGCATAACTTGTTCAAGTCCCTGAAATCCACACATATCCTCACCTTCCCATCTTTCTTAGGTACGGGCATGACATTGGCTATCCATTCGGCTTGGTGTACGGGTTTGATGAACTCTACTTTTAATTGCTTAGTGATTTTCTCCTTGATTTTTAAAAGCCATTTGGTCCTCATTCTTCTCAATTTTTGCTTGACAGGCACCATGTGATTATGAATATCAATGTGATGTTGAGCTATCTCAAGGTCAATTCCAGGCATATCTTCATGAGACAATGCAAACACCTCTTGAAATTCCATAAGGAGTTCTTGAAGATATTTTCTTTATTTTTTACTTAGAGTTGAGCCAATTTATATTAAGCGTGGATTCTCATCATTGCTCAAATTAATAGTTTCAAGAGTTGATTCCATGGGTTCAATTTTCTTTTCCAATTGTTTATTAATTTCATTTTCAAATTCATTTGAATCATTTAAGTGCAAAATTTCAATGTTATGGGACACATCAAAGTAACCAAATCAGAATTCATCTTATTGAAAATATTGAAAAGTACATGGGAACTTGCATTACAAAATTTTTTCCCCATGTTTTCAGAAAACCCAACCCAAGTCCGATTATTAATAGGCCGCACAATAGGCATGATGAATTTGGAAGGATCACTTAGTTCTTCATTGGTGATGGCGAACACGTCCCCTCTCGTCTTCATTGCTTCAGTATCCATGTAGTTCGCCCAATCGACCTCTTATTGTATCTCTTTGATCACCACGGTAAGCTTCTCAAATTTCTTGTTTCTTTCATATTCTGCTTTGTCCTTTTCGTCCCATTCCTCCACTTCCTCCTCATCATCATGGATTTCCACATATGTGGATTTCTTGAGCTTAGATTCCTCCAACCTAGTGAGGCGCCCTCCCATTTTCTTAAGGGCTTCTCCATGTTCATCCAAAGCCTTAAGGATCTTTTGTGCCATTAGGTCTTCCATGGAGGTAGTCATTGTTTCTTGAAAGGTCGCTTCCTTTTCTTGGTGCGTGTCCTCAATTTTAATCAAGTGCCTTCCTTTCTCTCGAATCCAAATGGGAGTGGAGACGTGTTTTCTTGACTTTGATGGTGCAATGATGCCTGAAAAGAAGCCCCATTTTCATTAAGTTCATGTCCCAATTAAAGGTTCCTTTTAAACTTTAGATGTCCTTAGAAAATTCTTGAGTTCATTTTAATGAAGGCCCAATTACAATGTCACTCCCATTCCACTCATGGATCCTTGCCCCTTGTTTCATTGGGTTTTGATCCATTTACTATAAAAGCTCTCATCTTACTCTCATGGACTTTCATTAGAATGTACTTAGGAATTTCTCAACCCTTTGTCTCAAACTTTAGGCCTACGATGGCAATTAAGCTATGGTCTTATGAACCTTTCAAGTTAAGATATTCCTTTGGATTTTAGGGATAAGCCTCTTATATGTGAGGACTTCTTTTCTTTTAACCCACAACATCTTAGGGTATACCATAACTTTAGGGCCATCCTTTCCATTTTTATACCTTTTATTTGTCCTTTAGAATTAGGTGAACACATGGTATGTGGTTGAACAAACAAGAGATATATAAAGGGTATCCTTTGTGATAGGGTCTAGGATCTCTGTAGTGTGGGTAGGCTCTTTAAGGCTAAAGGGATAGATAAGTAGGTCACTCATAACTAGGTGGGCTATGATTCGAACCGAGGGCCTAAGTGGACCCCATAATGGATTGGTAGCAAACCTTTAACGTACTTAAATCCCATTATAGGCGATGGCACCGATTATGAGTGGGTGGGATGAACTTCGGAAAATTTAGGCCCGAATGGAGCCTTCCATCTTCCCACTCATCACCAACCAAGGTTAAGGGTCAAAAGAACATGTGAAGTGTGTGCAAACAAGTGTTGAAATAGTTTTAATTAAGGTTAAGAAATAAGACACATAGGAATTAAACTCACAATCCCCAGCAGAGTCGCCACTGTGGACACAAGGGGGGAGTTGCCATCTAGTTTTTGCAATGGTCTAGGAACCATATATATAGCATCCTCTTGAGGAAGGACCTTTGCTCTTACTACCACAGTATAGGTTCGGAGTTTAAGTACGCTCTTGGGAAGGTGTTAGGTACCCAAGATCGCCCAACCCTAAGGATGGCCTCCCATCTTTGTGTCTTACGTCTTAACCCTATTAAAAACTATTTAGATACTTGTATTCTAGACTCATACTAACATTTATCTAACAAACAACATGGCATCTTTAACCCTAAACAAGCATACTTATCTATCCACAAAGCGAAAGAGAGCCAAACACACAAAAGAAAACCTACCATACATCTAACATGTGAACACCCTATCATACATCTAAACAAGGCAGCAGTCCCAAACATGGCAGCAAGAATCATCAAACAATACATATCAACAACAAAGCATTAACACGTTAGAAACCCTAATTATACATCTAAGCATGCTTCATCATATCAATCAAAACAAAACCAAAACACAAATGCATGGACATTTCTAATGTATGACTTACCATTTACTCACCTTGCAGCAACACAGCACCTATGGCATTTATGTGTGAGCATGTGAATGGATGTTCATGTCATCAAAACAAGAAAAACACTAAACAAACCCTAACTCTAATATGTGATAGCAAACCAAGCAATTAAATGTATGAAACATGGGCATTGAAAGCATAAAAGCATGGAAAAGAGACTAAACAAACAAACAAGTGGAAGCAAAAAAAAAAAAAAAAAAAAAAACTAACTAACTAACTAACTAACTAACTAAAAAATTAGAGTTTCTGGGCAACGGGATCACGCATGCTAGAATAGACCTGCATGCGCATAATCAAGCCTACATGCGCAGGAAAGATTATGTGTACGCAAGTCCTTGTCCAAAAAACCTAAAAACGCAGAAAACAGAGCACATGCAAGAAAAACCTAATTCTAACAACTTAGCATACTCAGAACCTAGACAAAACTATATACTAACCTAGGAAAACATGCATAAACATAAACCAAACTAAAAACAAGAAAAGAAAGACAAAATAAAAGAAAGCTAGAAAGAATGCCTTAAAGCAAAAAGCTCCTAGGCTTGATTTTTGACAGTTCCCCTCAATCAAATCTATTCACAAACCAATAAGAAAGTGATTAGCAACGTTAAACTAAAAGGATTAGGGCCAGAAAAGGTCCCAATCAAATAAAATTGACTTGAGGGTGTTTTTTGAAAAACTCCCTTTTGATTCACTATTTTCTAGTGAATCTTAGGTTTTTCCCGTAGGATTTCTGTGTGTTTTGAAAATGTACCATGTAAGGCTTTTTATAGTTGAGAAAATGGGGTTTGGAACGGCTCCCAAACGATGTGGCATTCATTCCAAACCTCAGCCATTATTGCAAAAAACTTGTCTTTCTTATGCTTTTGAAACCCTAGCTGCGTACGCAGGAATGTGCCTGCGTACGCATACTTCGGCCCACGTACGCAGGCCGCGACCCACGTACATATGCCGAAGGCCAATTTGGTCATTTTATTTCCAAAAATAGATTTTTTTCTCATTTAAAAGGTTATATTTTCCATTTTAACACTCTTCAAGTCAATTTGATATCTGATTGGGCTCTAAACTAGCCTTGGGCCTTAGAGTTCGAGCATCATTAGGGAACAGGGGCCCAAGTCCTAAGGGGTACAAAATGTGGTGTCTACAATAAGAATCATAAAAGTGCAAAAAAGTAAAACATGGGGCCCCTCAAGGTGGTCACTTAGTCCTTCTTATGTTCTTACTAATCTTCATGCAAGCTTTCTCATCCCTCGAATCCACTTCATGTCATCCTCTAACCGTTGCTTGTACCCTGCAGCGGGGTAGATGTATTTGGGAGGAATAATGTCTTTCATCACCCTGCGATGTGGCCAAGCCTCACTGATCCTTCTGAAGATCCTATTGGTGAACACCGCGGTGTAAAAAGCACCTTCATCTTCAAGAGCTCCTTGACGCTTTCCAAATTGCCTTGAAATACAACAAGTGGAATAGTTAGAGCAGCATCGAAGCCCAACTAAAGTCACACAATGGTCCTTGCAGCAACTATGGACCATGCTTGAGATATGCCACCATTCCACGACCCACTGAATGTCGGTCTCCTTAAGGCGACCCATAAGCTCCATGTACGCCTCAAAGCTCATGTCATTCTGATGAAGCCGGCGGTCCCTAAGATGCCGAGGAAGGTAAGTGTTGAGGGATACAGTAGGGGGTTGAAGCAACCGAAGCCTCTCTTGTAGCCATATCTGGAAAAAAAAAAATGGAAAGCATGAGTGAGAAAAAAAAAATAAAAAATGATGATGAAAGACGATATAAAGTGCCTTGATGGGTTGAAAACTGAAAGGCAATCCATGCAAAATTAAAGGAATCCCACTAGGTTGAGAACCTAGGCAAAAGTTAGGGATTATGCCTGAAGAAGAAGAGGACTTCCCGCAAAGAAGCTTGCTTCCTTCCTATGAAAGGCATCCAAACCATTGAGGGTTTCTGCCAAGATCAAGCCCACCAGATTACCTCTCCTTAGCTTATAAGCCACCATGCACATTCGGAGATCCACACAATATGACTTTTGGACCAAGAAATATCTTGCTAGGGCACATAAGCAATAGGCATGAAGGAAGTACAATCGTGGTCTCTCACCTTTAAGAAGGGCTAAACCGGAAAAATAATCAAAGACCAGCCTAAGATTGAGGTTGCCAAGAACACACCACCTATTTTCCATGGCAGCAGGGATGTCCAACATAACTCGTAGCAAGGAAGGAAGATACCCACCCATGGTAGGGAAGATGAGATCATCAATCTCCGGTTCACCTATGATAGCACCAAATTCCTCGATAGTGGGGCATAGTTCTATTCCGTTGAAGCGGAATACATGCTGAGAAGGAACCCATTAGTTAGCAGCAGCATGAAGAAGAGGTTCATCCACCCTAATTCAATGGTAGGGAAAGATGCAAGAAAGACCACAGGGAGCAACGAAATCCTTGAAATCAGGACCAAGCTTCCTAATCCAAGCTGAGACATCAAGAGGAGAGTTTTCTGCCATTGGGGGACCTCAAAAAAGTGTTCCCTGGGTTGTAAATACGTTGGTGAGGGTTTTAGACTCAAACAAATACTTTTATACTTAAGTAAGTCGGTTAAGGTTTTTTGATTTGCAGTCCACGTACGCAGAGTAAACCCTGTGTATGCAAAGTCAAAGCTACATACACAGGCTCATCTTTACATACGCATAGCGCTTGGCAGAAGCCCATGTTCCCCTGTTTTAAGTAGAGTTTTCATACTCCAAAGCATCCCTAGGGTTCCTATGACCTAAAGAATTATTCAAGACACATTCCAAGCATAAGATTGCAAGCATCAAAGAAAGAAAGTTGTATAGAAACATACAATTTATGATATATCTTGTAAATTAAGTGCGAAGTTCCCCATCAAAAGCATAAATGTAAAAAGATGCTCTTAAATACAATCCTTTGTCTCAAACTGAATTCAAATGTTGCTAAAAGGGAAAGAAAAACACTAAAAACAAAAAAGAAAAGAAAAAGGTTGTATGTTGTATGCCTATATGTGTTGTGACTGCAGGTAATCAACGATGACGCCTCTTCCTCAGTTGGTAGCTAGGAGTCGCCTCCATGTCCTCCTCCTCACCACCATCATTATCATCATCATCATCACCACCACCTTGGTGGGCCACTCCTCTATAACCGTACAGCTTTCTTGAGTAATTGGTCACCTCCAACTTGAGATTCCTGACCAGCCACACCAACTCCTCATGCTCTTGGATAGTGGGCTATAGTTCAAAGAAGGAAGCGTTAGTGACTTAAACAAAAAGAGAAATTTGGCAAAAAGAGAAAGGACAAAGGGAAAAAAGAACTCACCGCTCAAGTGTTGGGAGGGAAAGGATAGCCTATGACATTAGGATTACGGGGCACAACACGCTCCCAAGCAAAGCCATCCGGGCCATAAGCATAGACCGTCCAAGGGAAATGTGGAGGATCAATGGGCTCACTGGCAGCAGGTCCCCCCTATTACAATTTCCCATATTAGAAGTCATGACAAACAAAAAAGAAAAAAAGAGATAAAAAAGGGATTAAGCATATACCTAAACATTAAGGGAAGGCATGAGGCGAGTGATATTGAACTCCTTATAGTCCAACCCCTCAAGAAGTCGCTCGGCATAGGAAATGCCACTCCCCCACGAGTTGAATTCAGCATCAGTCATGGAATGTAGGGCAAGCATGAACTCATGAGGGTCCACCAAAATCTGTGGGTTATCCCTACCCACCAACTAGCACCTCACCCTCTCCACCAAATATAGCGCCCTCAAGCCCACTCCTTCAAGGGGTCAGGTAATCTCTGAAGCAATGAGAGTGCCAGGCTCCAAGTCTCGAGTAGCAAGAAGGGGCTGGCCAACCCATGAGGCCCAGAAAAGGAAATGCACGAAGAAGCATGAACAACTGGAACTATTAAACTTACCTCATCCAAAGTTAACCCCGCAAGGTGGGCCCTCACTTGAGGAAAATCCTTCAAAACTAGGTCGGTGCCTGAAGTTATGAGACCATACCTAACAACCCACCGCTGCAAAAAGAAGCACAAGCCACAGGTTAGATGCAAGATGATAGTTTGCAAGATGACAATTTTAAAGATAACACAGTTTGCAAAGAATGAAAAGATAACTAACCTCAAAGAGCTTCCAAGGCCCTACAAGCTGTCGTAAGGTGCCCCGGCTGAAAGTATCAAGGGTGGAGTAGAGATAGGCAAGACATGCCTGCCCCTAGTTGGCCCTCCGTGCCTCTCCAAAGTCTTGAAAGAGGGTCAACCACCACAACGAAACTGTTTACCCACCATTGGCAAAGAGATAAGCCCTCAACAAGTGGAGAAGGAAAGCCCTATCCATACGAACATACTCCTCCATGGTCCTTTGTGGGAGGAACATGTAATCCAACACCAAGTCAAAGTAGCGGATGGTCTTAGTGGAGTACTTCCTCCCCAACATGTCGAGACCTAGCTGGATGCTCGACACACTGTCCAAACTGATGATGGCCCCTTTGAAGCTAAGGCCAATCATGCTGTAAAAGTCTAATGGAGTCACTATCATCTCCCGCTCAACAATATGAAAGGTGTGGGTAGTATCCCACCACCTCTCAATGAGGCACTGCACTAAGGTAGCACTCGCAGACTTCTCCGGAAGAAGACCAATGATAGGCTTAAAGCCCGCCTCTCGGATATAGCCCTTGGTTTCGGGGACAAGAAGGTTGTACCACTCCACCACCTTATTAGTGCTTCCCCTACCAGTATAATGGGATGATGATTGCAAAAATGAAGATGACATTAGATTCCTGATTCAAGCTGAATTTGGAAAATATGATGTTTTAATGCAAGAATGAAGATAAAAAGAGGATGTAGTGATATGCGTATGCAAAAATGACAAAAAGGTGCATTAGGATTGCACGTAGAAGTGAAATAGATGAAAAATAAGTGAAAACGGGTAGAGTAGAGCTTCTGCTAGATGTCTCATGTACGCGGGTCAAAGCCCACGTACGCAGACAAGACCCTACGTACACAGGACCATTCCCACGTACGCAAAGCCTTAAGAACAGACCTGCGGACGCATGAATAGACTTGCGTATGCGTGAATATAAGCTGCGTACACAGGCCTGAGCCCACGCGCGCAAGAACACAAACAAAAGCGGTTCTTTGGCATTTTCAAAGATACATCACCCAAAATCAATCCTAGACATGTTTTTACCCCTCCTAAGGTGTCAGGTTTTCATCTAAACCCATCCCATAGCAAAACCATAGCATTTGCATGGCCAAAAACACATTGAAACAGGAGATCAAGGAGAAACTTGAAAATGAGAAAAAGTTTGAAAACTTACAGATTCAACCATAGGAATGTGATTCTCTGGCCGGTATGTCAATGGTGGAGACCCCACCAACCTCGTTGCTCCACTCTAGCGAGTGAGGTGGAATGCATCAGAAGATAGGACGTAGGAGGACTTCTTGGCCTTGGGTGCCATTGGAGAAGCTGATGAGGGAATGAGAGAAAATGAGAAATTGAGAGGGTTTGAGAAAATGAGAGAGTCAGAAAGTGAGAGAAAGAAAGAGGAGAAGAAGGTTTTTGTAAAAAAAAAAAAGAGTTATGGAGAATATGAAGAGGTGAGGGAGATGAAGAGAATGAAGAAGAAAAAAGAAACGGTGGGTAACCGTTAGGAAAAATGAAAAGGCGGGAACACAGCTGATGGCTAAACTACGTGTAGTTTAGACCTCACCACTAAACTACGTGTAGTTTAGTCATGAACAGTAAAAATAAATAAATAAATAAAAATCCTTTAAAAAAGGATGGACATCTCAAGATTACCCCAATTAAGGCACAAAATTATCAAAGGACTCCTCAGTGAGCGATAAAGGAAGTAAAAGACTCTTCCCCAAATCAAGCACATCAAAAACCATCCCCAGTGGATCAAGTACATCGAGAACCATCTTCAGTAGTTCAAGCACATCGAAAACACCATCCCCATGAAGAAAGCAGAAGACTCTTCCCCAGCAGATCAAGCATATCAAGAACACTGTCCTCAATAAGGAAGCAGAAGATTCTTCCTCAAATGGATCAAACCTATCAAACATCACCCTCAATAAGGAAGCAGAAGACTCTTCCTCAATATTTCAAGCATCTCAAGAACACTATCCTCAGTAAAGAAGCAGAAGATTCTTCCTCAAATAGATCAAACCTATCAAACATCATCCCCATAGGGGAAGTAGAAGACTCTTCCTCAATAGTTCAAGCATATCGAGCACCATCCCCATAGAGGAGGCAGAAGATTCTTCCCCGATGGACCCAAGCACATTAAGCAATCCTCAATGAGAAAGTAGAAGATTCTTTCCCAAAGTATCTCTAGTAAGGAAGCAGAAGATTCTTCCCCAGTGAGTCCCATACACCAAAAAATCCCCAACGAGGAAGCAGAAGATTCTCCCTCAAAATCCTCAGTGAACCATGAAGGAAGCAGAAGATTCTTCCCTAGTGGATCACACATCCATACTACTCTTTAGCGAGTCCATCCATACTACTCCTCAGCGAGTTTCTCATCCCCATGCAAGTCGTGAGAGGCAGAAGATTCCTCCCCATGCATACCTACTCCTCAGCGAGTTTTTCCACCATTCCTAGCGAATCCAACAATCAAGACTACTCGTGCACACATCCACCAAGAATTGAACATGCAGGCACAGTAGAAAAAGGTAGAGATAGTGATGGAGAAAGAGACCAAGGTCAACCCAAGGCAAGAGCCTCACCCAGAAAGGTAAAGAAAGAAGTAAAGAAGACAAGAGGAACAAGTCACCTGGAGAAGTTTGAGGCAAGAGCCTCGGATGGACACCACAGAGACTATATCCTTTTGTTGTTTGTTGGGTTAGCTTGTAAGAGCACCCTTGTTTGTTTTCTTTTTTTCTTTTTAAGTGACTCTAGGATAGTGAGTCACTTGCCATTTGCTTGCAAGTGGCAAAACAGGTTCTGGGATAGTTAACTTGTCGTTGCTCGTTTCCCAAGCAACAGAGGTGGGACTTCGGACATACAAATCCCACGCAGCTCTTCAGAGTTGCACCTTGCCCCATGTATGTGTGATGTATGTCGTGTGCGTGGGTTGGGCTCGAGTCGTACGTCGAAACAAAATGTTTTGTATCTTATTCTTTTGATTCCATTAGCGAAGCTCACGAATCAAAAGAGGGGTATCTGTAGATACCGCATTTTGTACCCCTTATGACTCGGGCCCTCGTTCCCCAATGATGCTCGAACTCTAAGGCCTAAGGCCAGTTTAGAGCCTAATCAGATATTAAATTGACTTTGAGGAGTGTTAAAATGGAAAATATAACCTTTTAAATGAGCAAAAATCTATTTTTGGAAATAAAATGACCAAAGTGGCCCTCGGCCTGCGTATGTGGGTCGCAGCCTGCGTACGCGGGACAAAGCATGCATACGCAGGCATATTCCTGCGTACGCAGCTAAGGTTTCAGAAGCATAAGAAAGACAAGTTTTCTGCAATAATGGCTGAGATTTGGAATGAATCCCATATCGTCTGGGAGCTATTCCAAACCCCATTTTTTCAACTATAAAAAGACTTACATGGTACATTTTCAAAAAACACAAAAATCCCACGGGAAAATATAAGATTCATTAGAAACTGGTGAATCAAAAGGAAGTTTTTCATAAAACACCCTCAAATCAATTTTATTTGATTGGGACCCTTTTTGGCCCTAATCCTTTTAGTTTAACGTTGCTAATTTCCTTCTTTTTAGTTTGTGAATAGACTTGACTGAGGGGAACGGTCAAAATCAAGCTTAGAAAGCTTTTGTTTAAGGTATTGGGTCTAACCCTTTCTCTTTATTTCTTTTTCTTTTCTGCTTTTCTTTCTTCGTTTTAATCTTGTTTTCTGCGTAGTTTATGTTTTGTATGTCTGTTTAAGTTAGTTTCTCAGTTCTTTTCATGTTTTGTGCACATTAGGTTGTTAGATTTTCGTTTTAAAGTTCTGCCCTGTTTTCGCGTTTTTAGGTTTTTTGGGCAAGGACTTGCGTACGCATAATCTTGCCTGCACACGCAGGCTTGATTATGTGCACGCAGGCCTGTTCTAGCGTGCGTGATGCCGTTGCCCAAAAACCCTAAATTTTTGTTTGTTTGTTTTGTCTCTGCCTTCACATGTTTGTTCTGTTTAGCCCTTTTTTATATGTTTTAGGCTCTATAGGTTCTTGCCTACCTCTTTCACATGCTTGTTTGCTATCACATGTTTAGATTAGGGTTTGTCTTAGCTTTGATACCATGTCATTCATTCACATGCCCATTTATCAATGTCATAGGTGCTGTGTTGCTAAGAGATAAGTAAGGTAAGTCATGCATTCACATGAACTTGCATTTTGTTTGTTTAATCCTCCTTTGAGATATGAAGTTAATGCCTTGTTCATAAAATGATTTGCTTGCTTTTGATGATATGCTTGCTACCTTGTTTTAGATGAATGCTAGGGTTTCTTTTATATGTTTGGCACTCTTTTGTTTGGTGGATAGATAAGTATGTTTGTTTGGGATGAAAGATGCCATGTTGTATGCTAGATGCATGTTAGCGTGTGTGTGAGTTTAGGGCATAAGTGTTGAGTTAGTTTTTAATAGGGTTAAGGCATAAGACACAATGATGGGAGGCCAACCTTAGGGTGGGCGATCTTGGGTGCCTAACACCTTCCCAAGAGTGTAACTAAACTTTGAACCCATATCTCTGGTAGTAAGATCAAAAGGTCCTTCCTCAAAGCGATGTTGTATATATGGTTCCTAGACCATTGCAAAAACTAGGTGGTGACTCCCCCCTTGTGCCCGTAATCGGCACCTCTCTTTTGGGGTTATGTGGAGTCGCCACTTTTTTTTTTATATTTCAAAAAAATAAGAAAAAAAATTATAATATACAATTCACATATCTGAAATACCTCAAATTTCATTAATTGAACAAATGAATACAACTTGGTAGAATATCATTATAAGGATTTGGTCCTAAATACAATCTATGTAAAAAAAAAATATACAAAGCTTTGGTCCTAGATACAATCTACCAAAAAAAAAAAAAAATAGACAAGCCACTATTCTACGAACCAAAACCTATGGTTCGGGGGCTAGGTTACAAAATGGGAAGGTGCTAGGCACCCATTCTGCCTAGACAAAGTCTGGTCTTCTAGAATTTGAATGATCATTTTAGTACCCTTATTCAAAATGTTAAATTATATGCAACAAATGCCATGTCAAATTCTAGATCTAAGATTAAAATACTGTTTAAGAATCCTAAATCTGCAATTTAATTTTGTATGAAAGAGATTTGATGAGATTGCTTGATGAAAAATTTAGATTTGAGTTTCCATGGTGAAAAAAGAATGAATTTTTTTTAAAAAAATTCAGATCTAGTTTTATTTTAATAAATGTGAGAGAAAAAAAAAATTCTTTTATGAAAAGATAAAAAATTTTATGAAAAATATAGATCTAGTTTTGTCTTAAAAAATACAGATATGGTTTTGGTTTAAAAAAATACAGATCTGATTTTAATAAAAAATACAGATATGGTTTTGGCTTAAAAAAATACAGATATGATTTTAATGAAAAATACAGATTTGGTTTTATCTCAAAAAAAATACAGGTCTGATTTTAATGAAAAATACAGATATGGTTTTAGAAGTAGAAAAGAGTGAAACTTTCTTGACAAATTTATTTTTGCAAATCTAAAATCTTAAATGGAAATTTTAACCTTAGATCCATGCATGTTAATCAATCAACATACTAAAATTTAAACTAATCATGTGAATGTTTCAAAAGCAGAAAGAGAGCTTGCAATAACATATTAAAAACATGGCTATGTAAACAATACAAGAAGCAAATATATATTCATAGAAGATGAAGTAGAGAGAAAAGCATGTTTATGGAAGTAAAATAAAGACAAAACTGCCCTGGAACGTGGATCTGAAATCTGCTACTGATTAGCATGTTTTTGAAGTGTTTTCCAAATCTAAAACTGTATTTGGACAAATTTTAGAGTTATTTTCATGATAAACCTCATCCCAAAGTGATAATTAAGATTTTTAAAATAATTATTTTGAATATAATTATCCCAAAAGCCTAATTATTTATAGTCTTTAAATATTATCAGCTTAACTGTTTTAATCCGTTGCAACAAATCTCACTTTAAGAAAAATACTCCACCAATCACATAAATTAATTTAATTAATTTCAATTATTAACCAATCAAAATTAATTTCAAATAATCACATGTGATCAATTCCACCTAAATGAATGCATGCAGACCGTAAAAACTTGACCTTGTGATATTTGACGATCCGATTTGGGAACCGGGAATATTGTCGCGATCATTAGAATCTTAAAATCATTTTTATGATATGTAATGAATGATTTAATTCATGAAATGCAATCATGATTTTTGGGTACCTAGAATGATTATTTTGGTCATCTCCCAAGATTAAATTATGGGTGCAAAATTGAATGTTTACAAAGATACTAGTTGACGTTTGCCTGGATCACACATGGGAGTAACAAGAAAGTTAGCCCGAAGTTCTTCATTTAAAATCATTTTTTAAATCCAGTATAAGGTTTCACCTTTTTCAAAAACCCCATTGGCTAATCAAATCATGAAGGAAGTCTCCCTTTGTGTAATCACATAGTTCAAACCTAATCAACCGACAAACCACATCTTTCACTAACAAATGATGGGATTCTAATGATGGCTTGGACACCCCCCAAATCGTGACGGCAAAGTGTGAAACTTTGAGATTTTTAGTTTATCTCAACATTAACCCTCGTGGATCATGGATTTTTCATAAGGTTCATAGACAAATATCATTTTTGTTTTTCCTCTAAAATCAAAACCATAAATATCTAAACACGTGTATCATTTTTTTTTTATGCATGTATGATATCTTGGGACATATACCTCCAAGACTAAGCAAGTACTCTGTTCATTTTTCGTTGCACACATTTTAAGAGGTAATCAAAATTAGGTATTGACTACAACAAGGTGTTGTGGGAGTGTCTAACTCATTCCCTACATGTTACCAAACCCTCAAATCTCCAATTCTAGACACATTTTTATCTGATTTAGGTTTAAAGGAACTCAATTTGAAAATGGGCAAAGTTTAGCTACAAAATTTGTTGTAGCCTTAGGCTACAAAATTTGTTGTACCTTACTCAATATCTTTTTATTGGAGGTGAATTTTGACAAATCCACCATTGGATGACATATTCTTCTTATATTCTCTATGCTTTCAAAATTTCTAGAAAATTAAAGATCAATAGCTATGTCATCAATAAATTGTTTAAATTACAAGTTTTTTGTAGTTTAAAATTATGCATAAAATATAAATTTATAGATGATATAGTAAATAATATCTGATTAACACAAATTTTGACATGTGTATTAAGAGCGTAAAGAACATGCAATTCAACGGTTAGATTTTCAAAATATGTAGTAATGTTTATTTTATTGAGTAAGGTTGTAGCCTTTTTTTACAACTAATTTTGTAGTTAAATTTTGTCCTTTGAAAATAGAAAAACATTTTTTCTTTTATAGAAATCAGGTGACCAATCGCACCTTTAAAAAATCACAATGATTGGTGATGACTCCACACATTTCCACACACATGCAATGCAAGCATTGTTAGTGTAAGTGATGCACCCACCTGCCTTCAAAAAGAAAAGAAAAGAAGAGGTAAACATTAAATCCCCACAGATATGCTGTCAGCTATTCTTGACTGTTGACACATATGTTAAAATATTAATTAATTATTCTTGTTTAGATATATATTTAACTAAATATTCAAAAATACCAATTATCCATAGATATATCATAGGAGGTAGTTTTTATTGTTTGTTAATTTTTTTTTTTATGTAATTTTTGTTATTTTAGCATTTAGGATTTTATTTCCTCAGTTTTAGATGTTTTTAAGGCTTTCCAAATCAAATCAAATTCCTTTTATGGTTTTTCTCAACAACAAAAAAAAAAAAAATTCTTTCATGGTACGGTATTAATTAGGATCACTTTTATAATTTTTTTTACTTGAAAATTAAGATTTCAAGAGCCTTTAAATAGGCCTGTGATATGTAGAATGAACATTGAAAGTTCAAAATTTTATTAGTAAAAATTTTAAAGATGTTTTCACATTTCTTTCTGGTGGATTCTATTTTTCTTTTTTTTTTTCTTATGGATTCAAGGAACCCCTTTTGGATTTAAGTGTTTTGTTAAGCTAGAGTAGCCCCCTGTCACGCTTTCGTTTTGTGTCAATGGGTGTCAAAGCTTGTTAGTATCTTGATACCTAGCCTATTGCACATTTCTATTCTACATCAATTAGGAATAGAGCTTGTTAGTATCTTGATACCTAGCCTATTGAATTTCCAATCTATGTCATTAGTATTAAAGCTCGTTAGTATAATGATATGGCAAAATGCAACAACAAAAGCAGCCACCTTTGTTGATGGTGATCATTGGGTGCATGCCATCAAGGCGATGGTTCAAGCTAACGATGAGAGAATGAACCATAGATTCCAAGAGGTTCGCAACATGATCATTGATTTGGATTTTAATACAAAAGAAGATTGTGTTAACAATCGAGATTGTTGGGAAATTTAGACCCCGGTTGATAGAATTAACAAGTTTTAAACTCAAGTTGTTAATTAGATTTATTATGAATAAACATTGTTAAAACAAACAAACATCAATATCATGCACAGCGGAATAGTAAATAAGACAAGATATGATGACCCAGGAAAACCAATGAAACAACTAGTTTCACAGTAAAAAACCTGGGGGGAAACCTTCCCAAAAAGCAATTCACTATAGTAAAGAGAAATTTTAGATCTAGTACAAAACATTTGTCCCAGACTCTACAATCCCTGTAGATGAACTTACAGTAGAAACCTTCTACTGCTTCAGAACCTCAGAACTCTTCAATATATGAACACCACCCTTTTACACGGATTCCAGTACTTGACTAACTCCAACAACTTGAAGATGTTGTTGGTTGCAAAGTTCTTCACTTCATCAATAATGAAACTCAAGAAGTACTTGGTTACAAAACCCTAAGGCGCAAAAGACGCAGTAACTTCTTGCAGAGAGAATAAGGCACTAGGTCACTTTTTGCATGTGTTCTCCATGTATAACGGCCTTTAAAATAAGCCTTATATATATCTAGGGTTGTGAGAAAAGAAACCCTACACATACATGTCAACATAAGCCGAAAATCAGATCTGGAAATTCTGATTTCGTAGATCTCGACAGATTCAGCTTCTGTCGAGCTTCGTTCTTAAATCTCGATAGATACTATTTTTGTCGAGGTATCTGTCGAGCTTTAATGAACAGTTTTTCTTCACTTGTTTCTTGGTCCAATCTCCATGGCTTTAATACTTGACTTGAACTCTTGTTTCTTGAAGTACTAAACACATCCTAGATCTACCCAATTATAAGTAAAGTGCATTTTGTCAAAGGATTAGCCAATTACATGAAATATGTTCTTAACAGGGATAACTACCACAAAAATATAGTTCATGGCAACATATTGGTAAGCACAATTATTTTCATACTATTTGTAATGATTATAGATTTTATGAAAGAATTGCAAAATTTAATGGTTGTTATAAAAAAGGTTTTTTTGGTTGGATAATTGATCTAGAGGAGTTAATATTCTTGAATAAATAAATGTTAAATTTGTTTTGTATAAACTTAGTTGGTAGAGTTTATATATATTTGTGCGAACAAACACAGTTTCATAGAATCCAAAAAGGTAAAGACAAAATTCCAAGAATGAAAAAGATTCTTGCAATTGAATTTTTTTTTTCCTCAAATAAGATGAAATTTGTCATACACAAAGCAAGATTATAGGTTGAAACGTTCTGACTCAAGGAAATATACTGATGGACTTTGCTTTAAACCATCAAAAAGAGATACAACATTGGGAATTAACAATGCAAAGCTAAGTAGTTTTGAAGAAAATTTTGAAATGGTTAAAAAAGATCAAGTCTTACAACAAGTTGACAAATTGATGCTTGAAGATAATACTTTTCAAGAATTTGATGAAGAAATCAAAGAAAAGAAGATTGAGTTGATTGGGGAGAATGGAAAAAATCTTGATATGGGAATTATTGGGACTATTGTGGAAGATTGAATCTATATATATAATAATAGGTAAAGTTGAGAGAAAATCCAATTAGATTTCAAATTGGAATTCAATTAGAGTCTAATTTTACGCCATGTGTTCCATCTAATCTAAATTTTTAAATTTTTGTGCCGAGTGAGTTAATTCAATGTAAAAATTGGATTTCAATTAGAGTTTAATTTTGTGACATGTGTCCCATATATCTAAGTTTTTTAATTTTTTTACCAAATGAGTTAATTTAGTGTAAAAAATGAGGAGTCCAATATAAATAAACCATAAAAAAACATAATTTTTAAATGATTTTATATTTATGAGCCTTTTTCTTTGTAGAACTAAAAACAATTCAAGTTTATAAGTCATCTATATATATATATATATATATATATTAATAAGTAAAGCTGAGAGAAAATCCAATTAGATTTTAAATTGAAATTCAATTAGAGTCTAATTTTGCGCTATGTGTCCCATCTAATCAAAAATTTTGAACCAAGTTAGTTAGTTCAGTGTAAAAATTGGATTGCAATTAGAGTTTAATTTTATGGCACGTGTTCCATCTAATCAAAGTTTTATAATTTTTGTGCCAAATGAGTTAATTTAGAGTAGAAAACGACAAGTCCAATATAAATTAATCATAAAAAATATAATCATATATCTAACACTATATATAAAATTAGAGGAAGAGAGAGTTTGAATGATTTTATATTTATGAGCCTTTTTTTTTTTTTTATAACTAAAAACAATTCATTTGGCACAAAATTTTTATATATATAAATATATATATATATTAATAGGTAAAGTTTAGAGAAAATCCAATTCGGTTCTACAATTGAAGTCTAATTTTGCGCCATATATCCTAAATTATTTATTTTTAGAGAGAGTTTTATTTCTTAATTTTGGAATCAAATGTGAGACCATATCATAAATATCTATTCAAATGAGTTATTGTGTACAAAAACCAAAGAGGCTAGAATTAATGAACATAAAAATATTTAAAAAATTGACAATTTACATTTTCTACCTAATAACATTCTTACAAGACTTTTTAAAGAGTTAAAAAAATATATAAGAATGACTATCAATAATATTTAAATTATATATGTAAGATTATTATACTATGCATCTTAATGTGTGTCTTTTAAGTATATCCATTTATATGCATGGGGTTACAAACTAGTTGAAATAAAATACGACGATAAGTCCATAACTCACAAATTCCAAGAACTAGTTGATTTGTTGACAACACAATCTATTGATTTTATGGGAGTTGAAAAGTTTGATTTTATTTTCAAGATGTTGTTAAATTCATGTTGTAAATCAATTGAAAGACAATGGAAAGAAATTTTAAGCTACAATATATCAAGGATACAAGTTTCAACATCAGATATAGTTATTGAAATATTTGTTTATTTGGAGCAAAAATTTTAAAAGAAAAATTAGACAAAAACTCAAGGTCAAGTTTCATTTAAGTGGAGGGTTTATTTTAGGTGTTTTTAAGGTTTTCCTAGTCAAATTGGAGTCCTTGCCATGCATCAATTAAGATCAATATTAGAATTTTTTTTACTTTGACATGAATTTAGGTGAGAAATACTACGTGCACAATGTTTTCACAACAATATATGGTAAATTGTTATTGATTAATAAAAAAGTAATTTTATTAGTAGACCCAAATTAGAACAAGTAACAACTTATCATTTAGAATTTGTTGTGAAAATATTGTAGATATAAACATTCTTCTTTTAGTTTTTAATTGAAAAATAATTTTATTTTAATATTTTTAGAAAGATATTTTAGAATGGGTAATGTAACTAGAAAATAGAAAAACAAGCTACGGAAGGAAAGAAAAACCAAACCGTAGAGTTGAAGGAAAAGGAAGGAAAGCAAGCAGTAAGGAGAGTCAACAGGTCTAACTTAACGACCCCGCGGGTACAGCGTACAGGTTTTACCACCGTCTCATCTATCTATCTGTCTATCACAGACAACTCACTCCTAGTAATTATAGAAGAAGTAGTCAAATTCAATTCTAAACTTTCTCTCTCTTTGTCTCTGGGTTGGGTTGCCAATTTGGACCTTAAGCATAGAATATTCAATACTCAATAATCCCTCCCGGAAAGGATGGACGGAGCTCCAACGACTAGTGGAAGCGGAGGAGGTGGTGGTGGTCCGGCGCCGTTTCTGATAAAGACGTACGAGATGGTGGATGACTCGACGACGGATGAGATCGTGTCGTGGAGCTCCAACAAGAATAGCTTTGTCGTTTGGAATCCTCCTGAGTTCGCCCGTCTCCTCCTCCCTACCTATTTCAAGCACAACAACTTCTCCAGCTTCATCCGCCAACTCAATACCTATGTAACTCTCTCTCTCTCTCCTCTTTTTTTTTTTTTTTTTTAATTATTTAAATTATTGAATTTGGATCTTCCTCATGTATGGATTTTGTGCTGGTTTTGCAGCTCAATTGCTTCTTTTATTTATTTATTTATTTATTGTTTGGCTTATCACAACTTTATAATAGCAATATCCCATCTTTCTTTTCAACTATTGATTCTCTTACATGTATTAATTTGATAAGAAACCTTTGGGATATGTTTCAATGTTTTGTTGGATTAATTTGATAAGGTAGTCTTCCAATCAAGTTACATGAGATGGGTTTTTTTCTTCTTTTTTTTTTTTTTTTCCTTGGGGAGATAGGGTGGAGGTGTTCTTCAAACCTTGGTGCACTGAATTTGTAAGGGCTTTACAGGAGTGGGAGCTATAGGTCCATTTTGGCTTTTTTGGGTCTTCCAGGAGGGGTAAAAGTTACAAGGTTTTTGGGAGTATAGGATAGGATGCTATGGAGTTGTATCATACAAGTCATGGAGAGCCTTTGAAGTTTGAAGTGAATTCCTACTACTACAAGTTTCTCAAGGGACGAGAATGCTAGTGCTTTTGTTGAAAGAAAATTTGTTATACTCAAAAAACGTTATGCTCCAATTGGACATTAAAGTTGGAGAAAGAAATTTATTGAGGGTATTGGAAGAGGGCCTCCTTTTTTGAATTAGGTTATTTGGGTTACCTGATATTGTAATCATCTGGTCAAGTTATTTTTAGGGCTTGACTGTAACTCTCGACCACTTGATTGTTCTTCTTGATTGAATGCTCTTTTCTCAACCATTTTTTTTTTCTTTTTTCTTTTTTTTGTAAACTGCAATCTTCCTAAAAGCTTAAATAGTTACAAAATGGTGAACTTTTTTACAAATTTGCAAAACTTTTTGGCGAAGAATTTTTGAGGTTTTACATGGAAAATGAGAGGTAACTAGGAATATTTCGTTGTGATTTTGTGACCAGGGATTTCGAAAGATTGATCCTGAGAAATGGGAGTTTGCTAATGAAGATTTCATGAAAGATCAAAAGCATCTTCTTAAAAATATCCACCGCAGAAAACCTATTCACAGTCATAGTCACCCACAAGGTTCTATGATGGATCCAGAGAGAGCAGCTTTTGAAGAAGAGATAGAGAGGCTTGCACGTGAGAAAGCTTCACTCGAGGCAAATATTTTAAGGTCAAAACAGCAGCGGTCAGCTGCAAAGCTTCAGTTTGAAGACCTAAAGCAACGAGTGGATAGTATGGAGCAGAGGCAGGAGAGTTTGCTGACCTTCTTAGACAAGGCTCTTCGAGATCCTACTTTTGCTGAAATTCTCGCCCGGAAGATTGAGTCTATGGATTTCTCAGCATACAATAAGAAAAGGCGACTGCCTCAAGTTGATCAGTCACCACCTGTTATGGAAAATAGTTTTGTGGATAACAATAGCAGTTCTAGACCAGAGTTTGGGAATGTGTTTCACCAAGACTTCTCAAGTAAGCTGAGATTGGAATTATCACCCTCTGTTTCAGACATTAACTTGGTTTCACATAGTACACAGAGTTCCAATGAAGATGGAGATAGTCCACAGAGGAAAATATCTGGAGAACCAAAAGGTGTGCAGATGAGAACTGAAGGATTTGTATTTCCACCTGAAACATTAGACCTTTCAGATACAGGTGCATCGTTTACTCTTAAAATGGATTCTACCTTCTCACGAAAATTGCCAACCAATGAAAACCCAAGGCTGCAGCACCCATTGCAGCCAAGTTTGACATCTAATGAAGAAGGTGATGGTCATATTTCCTGCCATTTAAATCTAACTCTGGCATCTTCTCCATTGCAAGTCAACAAAAGTCCTTATTCAGCTAGGATGCCCCAAGTAGCTGAGGAAACTGGCAAATCTCCAAATTCGAAGTCTAATACCAATAGTAAAGAATCTGATACTACAGATTTTCCAAAGAGCATAAATCTTGCTGGTGACACAACTTTGTCATCCTCTCAACGGGCTTCAAATAACAATCAAGTGCCTGCAGCTGCTCCAGTTAGAGTAAATGACGTATTTTGGGAGCAGTTCCTAACTGAAAGACCAGGTTGTTTGGACAATGAAGAGGCAAGTTCTACATATAGGGCAAACCCATATGATGAGCAAGATGATGGAAGATCAAGCCTTGGAATGTCTAGAAACGCTAAGAACATGGAGCAGCTCACCCTTTGAGCATTGATCTTGTTATATGCCCGGTGAAAGGTTACTGAAGGCTTCTCCATTCTTCCATGCTTTGTAAGATTCACAATTGATAAGTTACATGGTAACTTGACCCGTTGTTGGTTGAATAAGTTCATACCAAACTGCTAAATGTTCTTGATACATGCTGGTTATCATCTATGGCAGTGCCATCGTCATGAAAGGACTGCATTTATAGTGTGGCATTGACACATAAAATGTAAAGACAAAATATTTGGTTGTATAATATAGATCTTATACTTTTTTATTTTTTAGTTTGATAGTTATAACAATGGAAAAGTAAGAATTTGAACCCTAGTTTACCTAATAAAGGAGAGTAGACAATGTCACTGAGCTACAACTTTCATGGCATATAAATTTTCTACTTTTTATTTAGAAAAATTATATTCATATTTTTTTTCAAGCATTAGTCATATATTGCAGCTTTATATTGTCTGTGTCAAACTGATTTTAATTTTTTTTCGTAGGTGTATCCAAACGTAACTTATAAATTATAATCATAATCATAAATTTACAAAGTTCATATGACTGAGAAAAGAACTGGAGACTGTCAAACTTATAATCATAATCTGCAGTTATTTATCAGACATAGGAACTTAACATTTTTTTTTTAATGGCATTCCAATGATGGTGTGGTAGGGGCCAGTTCTCTTTAGTCTTTACCCACCATTCTCTCTCTCTCTCCATCTAATCTTTTGTTTTTCTTTGAAGAGCAACAAAACCGCAAATTACTGAAAATTAGTAAAAATATTACATCTATTGGTAAAATAGTAATAAGACTTTCCCTAGATTTTTCTCGTCATACTCATTTCAAACAGATCGAAATCCATGAGCCTAGGAGATGAACTCCTTCCATTGTGTTCTCTTACAAATTGGGGTAAATAACCATCTTTTAAATCTTATCTTCGCTCATTTCTAGAGAACTTATCTAAATATGATTTCCACTCTCTCAAGACTACCATTTCTCGAAGACCAACGGTGGTATCAAAGCAATATCTCTCTATAACAAAATATTTTCAACAAGAACTTTGTGAATCATGGTGTCATGTTGTTTGACGGGTTGTCTCTAGAATCAGAGTAACATGAAAGAACAACTCGTGCACAATGGATAGGTTGCCTTGTTGGCAAAGTGCAGCAAGGTAGTACCATTCGTTAAAGAATGAATACGTGTGTACAAAAGAAAGTATAAAACATGTCAAAACAATCGCTATAAAGTTCATATAACTTGCCCACATTGCTTAAGATTAAGAATGTGTTTTGTATAGTATAATTTGCCCTAGCATCCCTTAAAAGCTACCATAAACTTTAAATCGAGTTTGTGGTGTGCATTTTGTGGGCGCAAGCACCCGCAACGAGTGGTTTCCTCGTGGGAAGTATGCCTCGGCTTGGAGTGGACCAGGTGGAGGGCAAAAATGGAGTCACCACTTGGTTTAGGTCCAAGAACCAAATTGACCCTTTTGGGCCACTTACTTACATGTATAGGTCTGCATACCAAATTCTGGGTCCGGAATTTGAGTATGGTTTGGGAAGGTGTTAGACAACCAAGACTGCCTGGCTTGTGAGCCGGCCTC
The DNA here is from genome assembly GCA_030021035.2 of Notholithocarpus densiflorus. NCBI lineage: Eukaryota > Viridiplantae > Streptophyta > Magnoliopsida > Fagales > Fagaceae > Notholithocarpus > Notholithocarpus densiflorus. Next base: position 14,642,281 of record JARYZH020000001.1, read on the forward strand.
CATTATATATTGTTAGGCCATATTTAATTAAAGAGTTTATTAAGAGAGCCTTAATCCTTGCTTGCAACGAGTGGTTTCCTCGTGGTAAGTACGCCTCAGCTTGGAGTGAACCGAGCAGAGGGTGAAAATGGAGTCACCACTTGGTTTAGGTCCAGGAACCAAATTGAGCATTTTGGACCACTTACTTACATGCATAGGTCTGCATACCATATTGTGGGTCTGGAGTTTAGATACGGTTTGGGAAGGTGTTAGACCCCTAACACCGCCCAGCTTATGGGCTAGCCTCCATTATGTGTTGCTAGGCCATATTTCATTAAAGAGTTTATTAAGAGAACCCTAATTCTTAACCTAAACATGCAACATGCACCTAAATAAAATAATACACAACATATTAAATATCACATCACAACATATAAGGAAACAATTTAAGACCAAAACATACAGATACTAAAAAGGAAAAGATAACAGTTAAATAAACATAAAAGGAAAAATATCACAAATAAACCAAAAATGGCAAAAATACTAAAACAAACACTGAAAACAAATAAACATGATTAATTAACCTAAAACATGATCAAACAGAGTCAAAGAACACATGGAAAATTATTAAAATAAAAAAAATAAAAAATTTTGTTTAAATCTAGATTCAGGGTGCATACGCATACTTAACCATGCATACGCATGTTTGAAAACATGGTGCATATACTCAAGTATTGTGGACACAATGGGGAGTGGCCACTTAGTTTTTGCAATGGTCTAGGAACCATATATATGCGTCCTTTTGAGGAAGGACCTTTTGATCTTACTACCAGAGATATGGGTTTGGAGTTAAGGTACGGTCTTAAGAAGGTGTTAGGCACCCAAAACCGCCCAACCCCAAAATTGGCTTCCCCTCATTGTGTCTTATGTCTTAATCCTATTAAAGGCACACTCAATATTGCATCTATGCTCACACATACGCTAGCATTCATCTAACAATCAACATAACATCAAACATCCCTAACCATACATCTATCATGCTTATCATCACATTACAAACCCTAGCATACATCTATCATGACATCTCCTAACATTCATCTAGCATACATGTCATAACATCATGGCATTTCATCACACCACAAACCCTAATCATGCTCCTATCTCACATCATAAGCCCTAACATACATCTAGCATACATGTCAAACCAACCTAGCATTCATCTAACATGGTATAACATAAACCCTAGCATACATCTAGTATCATGTCATCTCATCCACGGCAGAAACATATGAATATTAAAAAACACAGTAGAAACAAAGCCAACAAATCATGTCATCATCCAAGACATTAAGAACACAATTGTGTCATCAAACATAAACGAGACCATGCTTATACATTGTAAATGCATGACTTACCTTTACTTACCTTGCAGCAACTCAGCACTTATGGCATCATGCATGAACATGTGAATGAATGGTATAGTATCAAAGCAAGAAACTTTAAGAGAAAACACCAATCTAGCATACAATAACAAACGAACATGTGAATAGAGAAATAGAAAACTTAAAGGCATGCAAGAAGGTTAAAACAAAGGCATATGATGTAAAATAAAAGAAGGAACAAAAGCAGAAAACTTGAATTAGGGTTTCTGGGCACAAGTATGCGTGTGCATACATAGTTCTGCATACACAGGCCAGTTGTATGCATACACATACTTCGAGCCTGCGTACGCATGCAAGAAGCATGCCCACGCAAGAAGCATGCGCACGCAGACATGCCCTAAACCCTAACCCAGAAACAGAAAAGCAGAAAATGACTTAAAAGCTTAAATCTAACATCCTATCATGCTTAAAACAAAGAGAAAGCAAAACCCTAATCTAAACAAGCATGTTATAACACAAACAAAGCAAAAAACAAGATTAAAAGCAGAATTGAAAGAGAAAGCTTAAAAATAATACCTCAAAGCAAAATCTCCTAGGCTTGATTTTTGACCGTTTTCCTCAGTCAAATCTATTCACAAATCAATAAAAATGCGCTTAGTAATCTTAAAAATCAAAGATCAGGGCCAGAAAAAGGCCCTAATCAGATAAAATTGACTTGAGGATGTTTTGTGAAAAAACTCCCTCTTTGATTCACTATTTCTAGTGAATCTTAGTGTTTTCTCGTGGGATTTCTGTGTGTTTTGAAAAGGTACCATGTATGGCTATTTATATTGTGAAAATGGGGGTTTGAAACGACTTTTAGACAATGTAGGATTCATTCCAAACCTCAGTCTTTAATGTAGAAAACTTGCCTTTCATAGGTTTCTGAAACCTTACCTGCGTGAACAGACTCGTGCCTGCGTATGCAGGCTTTAAGGCCAAGAGTTTTCTTTGGCCTTTATTTTCCAAAAATAGATTCTTTGCTCATTAAAAAGTTATACTTTCCATTTTAATATCTCTCAAGTCAATTTGTAATTTGATTGGGCCATAAACCGACCTTGGGTCTTAAAATTTCGGCATTATTGGGGAACGAGGGCCCGTGTCGTAAGGGGTACAAAATGCAGTTTCTATAGATTCCCCTCTTTTGATTTGTGAGCTTCGCTCACGGAATCAAAAGAATTAGAGACAAAACATTTTGTTTCGATGTATGGCTTAGGCCCAACCCATGCACACGGCACACAACACGCATACATAGGGCGGGGTGCAACTCCGCAGAATTGCGTCGGATTCGTATATCCCAATTCTCACCTTTGTTGCTTGAGAAACGAGCAACGACAGGTTCACTATCCCATAACTTTTTTTTTCGATTGCAAGCAAAAGGCCAGTGACTCACTATCCTAGAATCACTTAAAAAAAAAAAAAAACAAACAAATGTGCTTTTACGAGCTCAAACAACCAAACAAACAAGGGTGCTTTTGCGAGCTTAAAAGGATATATATATCTGTGGTGTCCATCTAGGGCTCTTACCTCAAACTTCTCTGAGTGGCTTGTGCCTTTTATCTTCTCCATCTCTATCTCTACCTATTCTGGTGAGGCTCTTGTCTCGGGGTAACCTTGGTCTCTATCTCTATCTCTATCTCTATCTCTTCTACTATGCCTGTATATTCAATTCGCTTGGGATATGTGCACAAGTCTGTATGATGTGCCTGCATGTTCATTCCCTCGAGATATGTGCACGAGTTCTGTTTGTTTTGACCCACGAGGGAGTCTTAGGTGAATGATCCATTAGGGATGACAAAGGGGAACTCACTAGGGAGTATGATCTTCTTGAAGTTTTGGTGACCCTCAGGGGAGCCTCCTTATTGGGGAAAATGAACTTGTTGAGAAGTTTAGTGATGATTCTAACCTACGAGGAATTCTTTGAAGATATGTGATCAACTGGGGAAGATTTTCTTTTTCTTCATGGCTCACTGGGGAACTTGTGTTAACTCTACCCACGAGGGGATTTCATCAACTTCACGGGGATTATCTTCTTCACAACTCACGAGGGGGTTGTCATTGTGCCTTAGACCCATGGGGGAGTCCCATCATGGTATTGTACTTTACTGGGGATTTGTTTGAAAAATTGAACTCATAAGGGAGTTCTTTTGGTGACTTATGGTCCGTTAAGGGATACTCTTGATGCTTTCAATCTGTTGTGGATGCTTGTGTGGTCTTTGTGTCTTTTACCCAACTGAGGGTATTTTGGTCATTTTAACATATTCTTCGATTTTTCTTTTGCACTTCCTACCTTCCAAGAACCCATTAAGGATTTTGAGGGATTTTGTTTTGGCTAAACTGCACGTAGTAAACTACATGTAGTTTAGTCACCAGGTGTGTTTCCACCCCTTCATTTTTCCTCAATTGCTACCAACTATTTTTTTTTTCTTCATCTTCCTCACCTCTTCATATTCTCTCTAACTCTTCAACTTCTTCTTTCTCTTTAAAAAAGCCTCTGTCCTCTCTCTCTCCCTTTCACAATCTAACTTCTCCTCTCTCACTCTCTGAAACTTTCTCCCTCCCTAGACTTCCACATCTCCTTCATGGCACCTAAGTCCAAGAAGACCTCCTACGTGCTCTCAAGCGATGCTTTCAACCTCACTCGTTGGAGTGGGGTAGTGAGGCTAATGGAACCCCCTTTGCTAACATGCCAGCCGAAAGATCATCTTTTGGCAAATGCCCGGGCTAGATTGGTGAGTTTTTCATTTTTTTTCTCATTTTCAAGTTTTCCTCTGATCTTCCGTTTTAATGTGTGTTTGGACTTGTAAATGCTTGAGTTTTGTTGTGGGATGGGTTTAGATGAAAACCTGACACCTTAAGAGGGGTAGGAACATGTTTTGGACTTGTAAGTGCTTGAAGTTTGCTTGAAAATGTCAAAGAACACTTCTCTGCGTTGGTTCATGTGTATGAGGACTCGAGCCTGCGTACGCGACTTATGTTCATGTGTACACAGCCTCTCTTCATGCGTACGCAGGCTTGTTCTTGAGAGTATGTGTACGTGGGCTTCAACCTACGTACACGTGCTTAGTGTGTGCGTACGCAGACTTGGGCTCACACACGCACACTGCTAGGTAGAAACCTTATCTTGACCATTTTGAACTCCCTTTTCATCTATTTCTCATCTAATTGCAAATTTAACACTTTTCGTCATTATTTTTGCATCTGAATGTGATTCTAGCACTACTTTGCACCTCATTGGAAATCTAAAACTCTCTTTTTGTCGTTCCTTGATCCAAATTGTGAATCTAACATCACCATACTCCATTTTGCAGGCTATGTCCCTATACTCTAGTAGGGGTTGTACTAACCGCGTGGCTAAGTGGTACGAGGACCTCGCCGAGGCAACGAAGGCTCACATTTGTGCTGCAAGCTTTAAGCCCATTATTCGTCTTCTGCCTGAGAGGTCGATGAGCGCAATCTTGGTGCAATCTCTTGCCGATAGGTGGTGGGACACTACCCATACCTTCCATATTGTTTAAAGGGAAATGACTGTGACTCCCCGTGATTTTCATCATATGACCGGCCTTAGGTGTGACGGTGCCATCATAAACTTGGAGGGCGAGTCGGGCACTCGGTTGGCGATCGACTTGCTCGGGAGGAGGTACTCTACAGACACGATCCGTCACTTCGACATTGAGGCGGATTACCGGCCTTTTCCACAGGAGACGGCTGAGGATTGTGCTCAGATGGCTAGGGCATTTTTGCTATACATTCTAGGGGCATATCTCTTTGCCAATGGAGGGCAGACAGTATCCTTAAGGTGGTTAGCCCTTTTCTGTGACTTTAGGGATGTTGGGGGAGCTAACTAGGGGCAGGCGTGTCTTGCCTATCTGTACTCGTGCCTGGATACACTTAGCTGGGGAACCCTACGCTAGCTGGTGGGGCCTTGGAAGCTTCTGGAGGTTAGTTTTTTCTCTTTTCTTTTGTAGCTCTTGTACATGCTAAAGAAAACTGTAACCTATGTTCTTGCAAATTGTCTTGATACTCTCTTTTGTCGTGCAAACTGTCATCTTGCAAACTGTATTTATTTGTACACAGTATTCTTTCAAATTGTATTCATCTTGTAAACTGTATTCTTGCAAACTATATTCATCTTGTATACTGTGTACTATCAAACTATATTCATGCATCCCTTTTCTTTTTTAGCACTGGGCCATTCGATATGGTATTATCGTTCAAGGGCTGAACTTGAGTCTTAAAGATTCTATCGCAGTGAGGGCCCACCTCGAGGGGTTATCTTCCGATGATGTGAGTTTGAATTTCAATGCCTTTCATTGTGTTTTTCACATGCTTCTTATGTTTTCCTTTTAATATCGTGCATTATTTTTCTTCAGATTAACTGGAATCCATGGGTCAGCGTTCCTCTCTTCTTTTGCATTCTTGTACATGGTGACATTCAACTAAAATACTTGTACCAGGATGCCCCTGCTCCTAGCATTCCTATTGATCCTCCTCATCTGCCTTGGACGGTCTAATGCTTATGGCCCTGATGGTTTTGCAAGGGAGCATCCTGTGCCCTGTAATACAAATGTCATGGGTTACCCTTTTTTGGACGGCACACGGGGGGTGAGTTCTCTTCCACTTCTTTCTTTGTTTCTTCTTTTCTTGCATCTTTCAACTGCTCATTCTAACATGTTTTCCTTCAAATTCCAGCCCACTATTCAGGAGCATGAGGAGTTGGTTTGGCTGGCTGGGAATCTTAAGCTAGAGGTGACTCAGTATTCAAAGGACTTGTATGGCCTCGGAGGACTAGCTTATCCCGACAATGATGATGATAATGATGATGATGACGGTTGTTGGGTTAAAATGAAATGACCCCTTGCAATTAATTAATTAATTACCCAAGTTAGTTAATTAGATCAAATTTCATGAAATAGCATGGCAGAACAAACAAATCACCAAATTATCTAAATGCAACGGAAAATAAATTTGATACAGGTGATTTGTTTACGAATGGGGAAAACCACCGAGGCAAAACCTTACCAAGTGATTTTAAGGTCAACACTCTCAATAATCCACTATTATCAATCACAAGTGGTTACAAGTATAAGGAATCTTAACAAACCCTTTGGCCTATCCCAAAATACCAACCTACAGTTGAACCCTTACCCCAATACCCAATTGGACTTGTATTATAGCGGCAATCTTTCCCTTAATGCACGAATCCCAGTACGTGACTAACCAATGTGCACGGATCTCAGTATATGACTAACTCCAACAACTTGAAGAGGTTGTTGGCTGCAAAGTTCATTAGTTCATCAACAATGAAGATCAGGAAGCTCCTTGGTAACAAAACCCTTGGCGTAAAGATGCAGTAGCTTCTTTCAGAGAGAACAATGAACTAGGTCACTTTCTGCATGCGCAACGGCCTTTAAAATAAGCCTTATATATGTCTAGGGTTGTGAGAAAAGAAACCCTATACAAATATTTCAGCATGGGCCGAAAATCAGATCTGGAAGTTCTAATTTCGTAAGTCTTGACAGAAACAGCTTGTGTCGAGCTTCGACTATAAACCTCGATAGAAGTCTTTCTATTAAGATTGCTGTCGAGATATAATGAACCGCTTTTCTTCACTTGTTTCTTGGTCAGATCTTCATGAATTTAACACTTGACTTGAACAACATGTTTCTTAAAGTCCTAAACTCTTCCTAGATCTACCCAATTACAAGTAAAGTGTATTTCGTCAAAGGATTAGCCAATTACATAAAATATGTCTCTAACAATCTCCCCCTTTGGCAATTCGTAACAAAACCACAAAAAAACAAATAATCATGAGAGAAGTCTTAAATCACTAAACTTATAACCACTTGTTGGATTACAAAACAAATCTAACCCTAACATAAACTCCTGAAAAACTTTGCAAGAAGAGAGTTCATGGCACGATAGAATTTCACAACCTGTCTTTCTAAAACACTTAAACAAGACTCATCAAGGCATCATGTGTGAAACAGAAATAAAGATTGCATACATAAAGAAACATGTGTATAAAGAGAGAAAAGAAACAACACATGTAGAGGTAGGTGAAGAAAACATACATCATTATCATATATATAAGAATAAAGTACAATGTATGTAATAAAATGGTCACAAGACCGGTATACAAGAGGCTAATGTAAATAAAGAAGAAAAGAAAATACATAAAGTCCTCACTACATCCCTCAAAACTATATACACTCCCCTATAAAAAATGTCCTATACTAACTCTTCCTCTAAGTACAAGACTACTCTCAAACCCAAAACTACTCCCCTTTTTTGTCACAAATGACAAAGGGCAAGTCATTGAGAGGTCGTCATCACTGGAAGAGCCAGCATCATCCTCATCATCATCAACCTCATCATCAGGCGAGGCCTCTAGAGAAGGAGAGGGAGAATGAGCAAGACCAGCCATGCGAGCCTGCCGGCAGGCAATGCGGCCTACTCGAGTGTTCATTTGACACATCTCATCAGTTAGATAGTCAAGACGAACAACAAAGTCAGCCTGCATCTGCTGAAGTTGCTCCATGATGGCCTCAAAGGTCACACCACCAGCCGCGGAAGAGGAAGAAGCGGAAGAAGACAGAGCCAAAGAAGGTGGAGCCGTAGGAGCTGCAGGATTGGTCGTCTCCACACGTGGCCGCTTCGATTGAAGTTGAGCCTCACTCCGCCAAATAGAGCCAGCGCTGATGGCACCCATGATGGTAAAGAGAGGAGAGGGAGGAATAGGAATGGAGAAGTGCATTAGGATCCGCGTGATAGCCGAAGGAAAGATGAGCTTATCACGAGTAGCAGTGTCTCTATAGACATCTATAATAGATGCTATAAAGTGAGAGGGAAAGTCTATAGAAAAACCCTCCATAAAAGACAAAAGAAATCGAGCATGAGGCTCGGTGATGGAGTGATAGTGTGACAGAGGAGTAATATCAAATGTCATCACCATGTTTAGAAAGCGAGGGCCTTTAGCAAAGCCCGAGCAAGGGGTTTTTAGAGCACCACCCCAAAGAGAGGGTTTCTCACAGAAGTGAGAAAGAAGGTCATCTCTAGACACAGTCCAGAGATGCTCACAGCCAAGGTAGTCAAGATGCGCTACCCTAGGGACGCGTAGTACCTTGGATATAAGATCCGGAGTAACTACGATACGTGTACCTCTAAATGTAGTAACAAACTGAGGCACAGCGGTATCGATGCCGTGTATGTTGGAGTAAAACTCCTAAATAAACACGACGGGACACCTCGTGGGTTTCTTAAGTAGAGATTCCCAATCCTGAGTCCGAATGACTTCGGGGAGAGGAGTGTTGGCAAAATCCAACAGAATAACTTGGCGTTCCGGATGAACGCCACGTTCTTGGAAGTTCTCAAAGAAGTCTGTCTTGGCCTTCTCATCATTGAACCGGATATGAGATGGAACAGGAGGAAGAGCAGAAGAGGATGACTCGGAACCATGACGAGGGTTTTGAGCCAAAGTGGATTTCTTCTGTTTGGGTGCCAAAAGGAGGTTCTATTTGAGAGAGAGAGAAAGAGAAAGAAAGAATAGAAACGCAACACAAGTTTAGAATAGGAAAGATGGAAAAGAACGTATGCATGAAGAATGCATGAACATGTGACGTGTAAAAATAAAGACCTCATGGGTGATACCCAATCCAATCCTATCAGTACTCATAACAGAGATAATCAAGCACGCAAGTCTATAATGCATGAAACATTGTTATGATGCATTTAAAGTGCAATGCATGATCATATAACATCAATAACACAAAATCCAACCCAGAATATACACAACAAACTCAAAACCCAAAAAAAAAAAAAAAAACTTTCAAAAACCCAAAACCTAGGTCTAAATGCATGAATGCATGAAAAGATAGTGAGAAGAAAGGTTTGAGGATTGGGCCGAAAACTTGATGGGTTGAAGGATTTTAGTGAGGGAGAGGTGTTTGGATCGAGAGAGGAGAGAAATCTATCGAGAGAAAGAGAAAAGAATGAACTTTGAATCGTGTCTCATCCTTAAATAGAAAAAGCAGCTCAATGGATTGAGAATCTGTCGAGCACTAAATCTCGACAAAAGAGAATCTATCGAGGATCTGTCGAGAATCTGTCGACGGCTAAAGGATGGTCTCAATGGATTGAGGATCTATCGAGAATCTATCGAGTAGACAGAGAGCACAAGAATTTTGCTCGATGGATCGAGGAAATTGTCGAGAAGCTATCGAGAAATAACCCATAAATCTCGATGGATAGAGAATCTGTCGAGAAGACAAAGAGCATAGGAAAAATTCTCGATGGATCGAGAAGCTGTCAAGGATTCTGTCAAGACCTGAAGAAGAAAGCTTGATAGAAAGGAATCTATCAAGGATGTGTCGAGAAGCTGTCGAGCTTGAAGAAAGAAGGTTTTCAAGAAGGGAAAAACACATAGAGATGAATGCAAAGAATTCATAGATCCAATAATACACACACACACACACACTAAACAAGTCTAACCTATTTTATATTTCAAAAACAAGTCAAGATAGTTTAGTAAGCATATATCAACACATGTATCTCCTGTGATGGCCAAATCACATTGTAACTGCACATGTATCCAAAGTGGCAAAGAGTTTGCGTGTTGTGTGTGAAACATAGCAAGAGTGCATAAGTGTCTCATATTATGAAGATTTGAGACTAGAGAAAATCAATTATACTCACACACAATCATAACTGCTTAATGGGGACTATCACCTTCGAGGTACATCCTATAACTCCCACATCTCCTTGAAACATGCTTGCAATCATATTAAAAGCATTTTGATCTTTTTACTTTTATTCTTTGCATATTTTTCTTTTTGAGCATAGCATGCATGGGCATATAAGAGAGAGAAAAGAGAATGCCCAATTATGTATGTTTAACATCCCAATTTTGCTGTGCCAAAGCATACAGATGTTATAAATGATTGGCAGGTTTTAATGGTGAAATGGTTATTTATGCATTTCTCTTAGGATTTTCTAGTCCTTCCCGTCAAAAAGAGTGATTTGAGTATGAGATATAAAAGACAATCTTAATCGTACTCATCACAAACACGAGTCATAAAGCTCACTTGCTTAGTTGTGCATTGAGAGGCGCATCTAAACTACAAGAGATACAAAGTTTAGAAAACTTTGTTTCAATGGCCATCCAGGGTACACAAGTACCAATATACACAAACACACATTGTTTTTGTATTTTTCTGATTTTTCAATTTTTTTTTTATGTAAAACAAAATAAAACTAAACTAAAAACAAACAAACAAAAACATGTAAACATACAAAGCATAAAACTAGACTGACTCAAAAACAAGAAAGCAAAACAAACAAGTAATGCAAAAACATAAAGGGAGAGAGAGAGAAAAAGTGACTAAATCACTTTGACCCTTTTTCTTTCCAAACTTTGGTTTTGGAGGAAGATCCTTTCCTAGAATTGAACCTTTGTTCCGGAGGTGAAAGGAAGAATTAAAACCGTTCAAGTTCAAAAGGACCATGAGGACCTTGAGAAGATCTCCAAGAGGACCCAAAGATGGTGGAATCTGACCTGGACCACCAGATGATTACACACTATTGCTCTGTTAAGTGGCTAACCACTTATAGCAATTTGGACGAGTGTGTCTCGAAGCTCCACAGTGATGACAGAAATGCGGCTTCTTTGGTTGAGACTTCTTATTTTTAGCCTTATTGCTCTTAGGGTTTCTAGTCTCTTTCTTCTCTATCTTAGGGGGTGCTCCTAGAATAGATTCACCTTTGTCTAGATTGTTCTCATTAGCTATCTCAGTTTTAGTTTCATTTTTCTCAAGATTTTCATTATTAGCAGGTGAGACAAAAACAGTCTTACTAGAGAAGGCAATATGAGAAGAGTTAGAGAGTTTATACCTCAAGCCAGTTCTGTTAGAAGCTGATTTCTGGAGGTTCAGCATTTCATCCAACTTTGCACTAGAAGTCCTCTCCAACTGAGCTCGAACTTGGAACAATTCTTCTTCAAGCTTCTTGGTTCTTTCAGCCAAGAAGTTGTTTTCGAACCTTAGTGCTCCAATGGTTTGATTGGCTTCATCAACCTTTGTGGATAGCTCCTCTCGTTCCAGCTCCACTTCACTAAGGTTCTTAGTAGACAGCCTATACAACTTCTCATGCTTTTCAGATACCTTGTATAACTTTGCATAGGCTGTATGGATGTCATCCTGTTCATCCATCTTCTCGAACTTGGATTCCATCAAGTCCTCTTCTTCATCCACTTCTTCTACGATCCTCTCAATAGGATCCACTATGGCAGTGAAAGCACTTAAAATTCCCTCGTCATCACTGTCATCTGACTCAGTCTTAGGTTCGGTATCACTCAAGGTAGCAGCAAGAGCCTTGCTTTTCCCAATCGACTTGAGATATGTTGGAGATTCTTGTTTCATGTGTCCAAAACCTTGACATCCAAAGCACTTTGGTCCGGAGGGAATAGTATACTGACCGCCATCTATAGCATCCTTCTTCCCTCTGTCTTGACTTTTGAATTGAGAAGAACTGGATTGCTTACGGTCCTTGTCAAAACCTTTCACATTGGCATTCTTCATGAACTTCTTGAACTGCCTAGTGATGTAGGACTTCATCTTGGAATCTTCATCATTTGAAGACTCATCAGTCTTATTACTTTTGGCCTTCAGTGCCATATTCTTACTTTTGGTTCCTTTCCCAAGTTTAGTCAAACCCAATTCATAGGTTTGAAAGTTGCCAATCAGCTCCGTCAAAGGAATGGTGTCAATGTCCTTTGATTCTTCAATCGCTGTTATCTTCGCATGAAATCTCTCAGGGAGAGATTTGAGCACCTTTCTCACAATCTTGGGTCCAGGAATATAATCACCAAGATTGAATGCTGAGTTCACTATATCCTTCAGCTTGGTATAGAACTCATCGAACATCTCATCCTCCTTCATCTTTATCTCCTCAAAGCTAGTCGTGAGCCTTTGGAGCTTTGAATCCTTGACAGCCTTAGTCCCTTCATAGGTTGTCTGGAGGATGGTCCATGCTTCCTTTGCAGTTTCAGTTGAGGATATTTTCTTGAACTCCTCATTGGTCACCGCACTGAATAGGGCATTCAATGCTCTACTGTTGAAGTTTTCCGCTTTGATCTTGGCCTTATCCCAATCAGCTAGCACTTCCTTTGGCTTCACCTAGCCAATTTCCATAGCTTGCTAGACCTTTTCATCTAAAGACTGCAAGAAAGTTCTCATGCGTATTTTCCAGTATGCACAGTTAGTGCCATCAAATAAAGGAGGTATAATAAGAGACTGCCCTCTATCCATGACAAATAGGGGTCAATGGATCACACAACAAAGATTAAAACCTAATCAGAGTGTGCCTGCTTTGATACCACTTGTTGGTTTAAAACATACAAACATATAAACCTAAGTTAAATAAACACGTTAAAGCATAAAACAATAAAAAAATAAAAGCAGACAGAAAGATTAAAAAGCAAAATAAAAAGGAAAGGAAAAAGAAAAGTTTGAAACTAATACCTCAAAGAAAAGCTCTTTAAGCTTGATTTTTTACTGTTCCCCTCAGTCAAATCTATTCACAAACCAATAAAAGAGTGATTAGTAATCTTAAACTCAAAAGATCAATGCTCGAAAAGACCCTAATCAAAAGAAAATTGATTTGAGGATGTTTTGTGAAAAACTCCCTCTTTGATTCACCATTTCTAGTGAATTCTAGTGTTTCCCATGGGATTTTTGTTTGTTTTGAAAATATACCATGTAAGGTTACTTATAGTGTGAAAAAGGGAGTTTGGAATGACTCCTAGACAATGTGGGATTTGTTCCAAACCTCAACATTAATGCAGAAAACTTGCCTTGTAAAGTTTCTGGAAATCACTATGCGTGCGCAAGATCAGGCCTGCGTACGCATGTAGAAAACTGCATACGAAGGCTGATTCTTGCATGCGCATAGCGAGGGCTTCCTTTGGCCTTATTTTTCAAAAATAGATTTATTTGCTCATTAAAAGTTATATTTTTCGTTTTAACACTTCTCAAGTTAATTTAACTTCTAATTGGGCCCATAACCAACCTTGGGTCTTAGAATTTAGTATCATTGGGAAACGGGGGCCCAAGTCGTAAGGGGTACAAAATGCGGTGTTTATAGTTACATCCAAACAAACCCTAGGAGAGATGTAACCACGCAAGCAAGCCCATGGGGGGCATAAAGCAAGGCAAAGCCTAGATCTAGAGAGGCTAACATGGAGGTAATGCATAGAAGCGAGCAAGCAAACATAGACGTGCATAAAGGAAATGATCCTAACCCTTTGATGTAGGCCTAGGTATGTGGATGTAGGCCTAGACCACAAGATTCAAATCTACACCCCACCAATAAGGGCCAAAACATGAGAAAGAGAGATATCAAGGGACAAAAGGGCTATAGAAGCACATGGCATAGCAACCAACATAGATCTAAGCACACAAGCATGACACGGAGCACATAAACACATAGATCTAAGCATAGGACGGCAAAGAACACATAGGCCTGTAGATCTAAGCACAAACATTAAATTTAGACATATCCTAGCCCAAGAAGGCTAGGCCAACAACATCAAAGCGATAAATTATGGCTTAAGTAAGGAAACAAGCTAGAAAAACTATAAAAACATGCTAGGAAGCAAGAACATGCTAGGAAAAGCAATAAAGCATTTTATTAAGCAACATAAAGCTAGGAAAAGCTATAAAAAGAAATGGGTGTGGATTGTAACTAAAAAGCTACATACACACCCCCAAACCTCAAATCCAAGATATGGAACCAAGGAGAGGAAGATTGAGTGTAAGAATACTACCTTGATGATTTTAGAAAAAGAGAAGAATCAAAGGTGTTTGGATGTCTTTGGATGTGTTTGGGAGAGAAATTAGAGAGAGGAGAGAGAGAATCAGCCCAGAAACTGCCCAAAATCTTCTTCTTTTTGCAAAATGAGGGGTCTGGGGGCATTTATACTGGGAAACTGACCCTTTGACTTCCAGCGCACCTTGTAGGGCCGCCGGCCAACCTATTGACATCAGCGGTTTCGGCTTTTTCTTAATGCATATTCGAAGGTCTTCCCTGACTTGGATTGAACCGATCCTAATGTATTTGGAATGATCTCAATGTCTAGTTTCCAAAACAGTAAAAAAATTGAAAATCTGACGGTCGGATCAAAAGTTATGGCCTTGGGAAGCGTGCTAACACACTTTGCACGGTTTTCTGGATATCTCAACCGTTTTAACTCCGATTTCGACCCATGAATAGTTGTTGGAAAGGGAATTTGATAATCTTCACAATGGCAATTGTCCCTAACCATTCTGACAGTCATATCAAAATTAGGGTTTCTGGTGCCCCTAGCAGTCAAACTTGGTTAAAGATGACAAAAATCACCAAGTAGCTCTGGTTTGATGTAGAAACATGAAAAATGTTATTTTGGGATGATTTTGATTGACTTTGACTTTCGGTCAACCCATGGTTGACCATAGGCATTTTGGTCAATTTGACCTAAAATGGCACTTCGAGTGCTCCGATTCTCGAACGGGTTGTGCCACGTCAATCTATATTTTTCCGTGGCCCCGTGTAGAAAAGATAATATTTTTGGAATTTTTAGGGTTCGGCATGCAAATTAAGGGTGGACAAAATACAGTGTTTACAGCTGCCCTTTCTTTATCTGACATCTCGAGTGCAATGAGAGCTGTTGGATAAAGAATGTGATTCCGCATTTTGTTGCCCCAAAATTGCGTGCGAAAACTGTAGCATTCATGGATCGAGGATGGTTTTACTTGACAAGGTTGAGCTGCTGTGGCTGATTTGGAAAAATTCTCTAACTTGGTCCTGGGTAAGAAACTCTCTCTTTGGCGCCCCTTTTTTTTTTTGGTTAAAGGTCCACCGGTCAACGTTGACTGGGTCAATGCTGATGCGGTCCTTATAGGTGCACCAGGCAGACCCAACGGCCCTACAAGGTGTGCTGGGCTGCCCAGGCTGTATAAGGCCTATAAATGGGCCCCAAAGCTCCATTTTGACCATTCTGACTTAATTTCTCTAAATTCTCACTTTTAAAATTTCTCTGGAGCAAGTTACGGTCTAGCGGGTCCAGTTTTCAATTTCAGTTCACAACTTCAGTCTTTAGTTTTGCACTTGAGGTCAATGTCCATTTTCTCTTTCTTTTTATTTCCTGCAAATATGTTAGTAGCAAAGCAAGTAGGAAAGCATGCTAGTATTTATTTTATATTTTTGGTATTTTTACATATTTTATTTTTTGTTTTCATCATTTATGCCATGATGATGTTGGAAAATAAATCTGTTCACATGTTTTAGTAGCATAAGCGAGCTTGCATATGTTGGATGCTATGTAACACATGAAACACGAACAAAATTAAAAGAAAAGCTAGGTAGATATGAGCGACTATGAATGATAAAGATGGAAAATTTTGAGAGGATTGAAAGTGTGAAACAATGCGATTTTGAGTGAGGGTAGTTTTGGAAAACATAAGATTAAACTGTGATTGCCGAATTTGAACCCTAGTGAGACTAAACGGTCATGGCCGAATCTGAATCTCGAAGAGAGGCAATTAGGATTAAACAGTGGCGGCCGAATCTGAATCTTGGTGAGATTAAACGGTCACTGTCGAATCTGAATCTCTGAGAGAGGCTTTTAGGATTAAACAGTCGCGGCTGAATCTGAATCCTGGTAAGATTAAACGGTCGTGGCCAAATCTGAATCCTGATGAGACAAACAGTCGTGGCCGAATCTAAATCCTGGTGAGATTAAACGGTCATGGTCGAATTTGAATCTCGAAGAGAGGCTGTTAGGATTAAACGGTTGTGGCCAAATCTAAATCTCGAAGAGAGGCTATTAGGATTAAATGGTCATGGCTGAATCTGAATCCTGGTGAGATGAATGGTCGTGGCCGAATCTGAATCCCGAAGAGAGCTTATTAGGATTAAATGGTCTTGGCCGAATCTGAATCCTAGTAAGATAAACGGTCGTGGCTGAATCTGAATCTTGAAGAGAGGCTATTAGGGTTAAACGGTAGTGGCTAAATCTGAATCCTGGTGAGATGAACGGTCGTGGCTGAATCTGAATCTCGGAGAGAGGAAATTAGGATTAAACGGTCGTGACCGAATTTGAATCCTGGTGAGATGAACAGTTGTGGCTGAATTTGAATCTGAATCTCGGAGAGAGGCAATTAGGATTAAGCGGTTGTGGCTGAATCTGAATCTGAATCTTGGTGAGATGAATGGTCATGGCCAAATTTGAATCTAGAAGAGAGGCAATTAGGATTAAGCGGTTGTGGCTAAATCTGAATCCTGGTGAGATGAATGGTCATGGGAAAATCTGAATCTCGGAGAGAGGCAATTAAATCTGAATCTTGAAGAGAGGCAATTAGGATCAAAAGGTCGTGATCAAATCTGATCCCAGTGAGATGAAAGGTTGTGGCCGAATCTGAATCTCGGAGATAGGCAATTAGGATTAAGCAGTCGTGGCTGAATCTGAATCCTAGTAAGATGAACAGTCGTGGACGAATCTGAATCTCAGAGAGAGACAATTAGGATTAAACTGTCGTGGCCAAATTTGAATCCTGATGAGATAAATGGTCGTGGCCGAATCTGAATCTCGGAGAGAGACAATTAGGATTAAATAGTCGTGGCCAAATTTGAATCCTGATGAGATAAATGGTCATGGCCGAATCTAAATTCCAAGAGGTATTTTTGAAAATCTAGTACTTTTGAGGCAAAAGAGATAGGATTAAACGGTCGTTGCCAAATTTGAATTTCAAGAGAGGCATTTTGAAAACTTGGATACTTTTAAGGCAAAAGAGATAGGATTAAACGGCCGTTGCCGAATTTGAATACCAAGAGAGGCATTTTGAAAACTTAGATACTTTTGAGACAAAAGAGATAGGATTAAACGGTCGTTGTTGAATCTGCATCCCAAGAGAGGCATTTTGAAAACTTGGATACTTTTGAGGCATAAGAGATAGGATTAAATGGTCATTGCCGAATTTGAATCCCAAGAGAGGTATTTTTGAAAATCTAGTACTTTAAGGCGAAAGAGATAGGATTAAACGGTCGTTGCCGAATCTGAATCCCAAGAGAGGTATTTTTGAAAATCTGGTACTTTTGAGGAAACATGATATTTTGGTATGAACATGCATGATAAGTATTAGGCGGTAGGGTTAGACATACTTACCTGTTTACTTGCATTGCCAAATGTTTTTGGGCTTACTAATCAATCTTGAATTTGCTTCCGCAGGTTATGTCTCGACCGGCGAGATCCAATGGAGATCGCAGGAAGACTCCCGCCGTTGCTCCATCTCAGGCTGACTCATCTAGTAGTGACGACGATATTGTTTAGGTTAGTGTACAGGTTGCATGGACCCTTCAGAGGCGTTTCGACCGAGGTGGTGATGAACCTGTGTCCCTTGGGGGCATACATATGGCATATCGCACTAGGAGTCGATGTTTGGCGGAGACAGCTCAAAAATCCAACGGTTGGGTCAAAAGTTATGGCCTCGAGAAGTGTACTAATGCGCTTTGCACAGTTTTATGGATATCTCAACCGTTTTAACTCTGATTTTGACCTATGAATAGTCGTTGGAAAGGGAATTTGATAATCTTCACAATGGCACTGGTCCCAATCCGTTCTGATGCTTAGATCAAAATTAGAGTTTCTGGTAGATCAGTACATGGAGAAATAACCTCACTAGGCAACCAGTTATCATGATAAATCCAAGCTGGACAGCCATTACCAATTCTCCACTTAACCCCCTCAACAATAACCTTACGAGCATTGAGAATGCTCCACCACACATAGGAGCCCGATTTAACTATTGCATCAAAAACATCCCCCGATTGGAATAATTTTGTCTTAAACACTCGATAAAGTAATGACTCTTTATCGTGTTGTAATCTCCAAACTTGCTTGGCTAACATTGCTTCATTGAATTTTTTTCAATTCCTTGAAGCCCAACCCCCTTTTACATTTTGGCAAACATAGGGTATCCCACTTATTCCAATGAATCTTTCTCCTATCACCACGTTACCTCCAAAAAAAATTTTTAATCATCACTTCAATGTCATGGCAAAGACCCACCAGTAGTCTAAAGCAGCTCATAACAAAGGTCGGAATGGCCTGGACAATAGCTTTCAATAATACTTCTCTTCCCACTTGTTTCAGGAGCTTTTCCTTCCAACCTTTTTTATAAAAGTTAGACTCTCTTTTTTGTTTCTCCCCACAACTGCTAGAAGCCCTAGATATTTTTCATATTCCTTTATAAAAGTTAGACTCTCCTTTATATTCCTTTATTTAGGCTCTATTTAGTTCATTTTTCACATGTTTAGGTTTTAGGTCAGTAGCATAACATGTTTTAAATACCTTTTGCTTAGATTACATGATTAAGGTTTATGATTGGATGAATGCTATGAACACGCATTTGAACATGAACATGCATTGATGCATAGGTGCTGTGATGCAATGAGATAAGTGAGGTAAGCCATGTATAACCACATGAACATGAATTTGATTTGGTTGCTTAACATGATTTTGGTTGATGAACATGCTTACTTAGTGCTATGATGCTATGCTTGATTTATTTCTTAATGCTAGGTGTTGATGCTCTTGCTGTTATTTGTATTTTGCTGTCTTTGGATAAAAGAGTGAATGCCTTGATAGATGAATGCTAGAGTTTGGGGATGATATGCCATGTTGTGTGTTTAGATGCATGTTAGTATGTGTGTGAGTTTAGAATAGCCTATTAGAAAACCCTTTGATGGGATTAGGATTTGGAACATAATGAGTGGAGGCTGATCCATGGGTTAGGTAGGGTGGGGTTGGGTACCTAACACCTTCCTATCCTCATACCTAAACTCCAGACATGGGTTCTAGAAACGATCAGTTTTTCCTGAATAGGGATATATTTATGGTTCCTAGACCTAATCTTGGTGGCGACTTCATTTATACCCACTGCCCATTCCACTCTAGGCCGAGGCGTACTTCCCATGAAGAGACTCAAAAAAACTCGTCGCGAGTGCTTGCGCCCACACTATCATTGATAATGGCCTTAATGTGATTGAGAGATGAAGAATCGACGACCCTAAGATCAAAATCAAATTTCCACAGCAAAACCAGACTAGCCCCCTGAGTAATTTTTGATACCATGTGCATTTGATCGACTTTCAAAGTTTTTAGGAACACTTTAGCCTAGCTTCAACTAGCTATGTTCCAACTATAAACACAACCGCAGGATCTTGTGCTTGGACTATGTCATCGAGCTGTTGAACTGTTTGAGGATTCCCAATCCCACGACAATTCCAACAAAGGAGACTCATTGCTTCTAGCAGGGCTGCTGCACAACCTCTGCCATTGTATGATTGTTTTCCTCACCAACCTACACTTATTTTCTCCCGTGTGTGAATCAACCTGTTTATTGAACTTCCTGATTTCCTGATCAATATTAGAGATTTTTTCCATAAAGGACTCGCCAGCCTTCGTTTGACCCAAAGAAATTGGATTTACATAGATACCGGGTGTAATCTTCACTTTTGAAATTCAAATACAATTTGCATTAATATCCTACTCAGAAATAATACCTTTCTTATCCAGAGAAGCCACCCTTGCTAGTGGAGAAAAAACTCTTGGCGCTGCCATTGACACCACCATTGCACTAGAACCTATTTGCTTTGAAAATTTATCTTTAGACCTACCATAGAAGCCGGGCACTGAGATAAGATTTTTATTAGAAGGAAGATAAGGTGAAGCTTTAATGAAAGAACCGAACTCCTTATCCTTTGAATTTAGAGTACCCTTACTCTCTAGCCAAACCCGCAATCTTTATTGACATGGGTCAGACAACCACATCAATAGTATATACTCAGAATTCATTCATACTTGAAAGAAACCCAAGTCTTCTCACTATTTTTCAAATTGACCAATCTCCCCCAACAAAGAGGTCATGAAATATCAAGAGTAACTCAAACGCAGATAAAACCAACACCCCCCCCCCCCCCCTCTCACCATTCTCAGAAGAGTGATTAATTGTGCCTACAAATGCACAAATGTCTTCAATTGTTTCCTTGTTCATATATTAAACCAAAATATCAAAGACCTAAACCATAAAAGTTATCTCTTTGAATTGTAAATCCCGAAGAGGAACATCTTTCTTGTAATGTTGTAAAATGATGGCGTGCTTATCAAAACTCCGCGGCTCACTAGCCAGAACCTTATCAAAATCAAGTTTATTATAAAAAATAAAAAGGACAGTCTAATCTCCAAGGTTTCATATTTTGAATCCATTTCGTGAGTGTCATATCAGAGTGAAAGTTCTGGCCATAATCTCCATGTTAAGTGCCATTTTTGTAAAGAACTTTGCTGCAATAGTAAATTCTGGAGAACAATGTTTTTTTTTTTTTTTTTTGTAGTTTGAAATTGTTCACCTCTCCTTTTGATAAGGATAGGAGATTCCAATTTTTTTGTTAAATCTTACATCTTTGAGAGACTAAGAACAAAAAGAATAAGGAAGAAGAGAAGAGATTGGAGAAGACAAAGCTTTTCCCCTAAAACCCCGAAAGAAGAACCCCATAAGCCCCAGTAGTAACAATGTACCACATGGGAACAAAAAAACTTTTGAAGAAGGGACTGCAATTCTACGGCCTAAGAAAAATTGAAAAGCTCCAACTTTCTTAGCGACAAACAAACTTTTTTTAGATAGATTGATAAATAGTGAGAATAATGGAGGTTTTGCTTGATTTATACAAAAAAAATTAAATTTAACACAATAATATGTTTAAATTTAATTAAAATATCTAAAAAATGCAAACCTAAATTTTACCCTCGCATTTTATTGTTTTGCTATTTTGTTATGTTCGTAGGGATAACGCGCTAATTAATTATTATAAGGTAATTATTATAAGGTACTTTCACGGAAAAAAGGGAAAGGTATATGTACCCTTGTTTTTTCTCAGCAAAAAAAAAAAAAAAAAAATGTACCCTTGTTTTGGTCCAGAAGAAAACATCTAATGATAATAGTTGGTCGGTCCCTCCCATTGATCCGCAGATGCATTTTGAGAGTAGAGACCAGCTAAAAGTAGGTGGTGTTTGGTGAAGTGTCAGACTCGACCAGGCCATTAATATTTTTATTTGGTCGTGACATATTTATCGACATTAATAAAAACACCCACCAGAAAAAAAAAAAAAAAAAAAAAACTGCTTTGATTTTTTTCGAAATAGTAACATTACAATGACATAAAAACTAGTTAGCAAAAAACACATCATGCGTTTTTTCTTTTAAAAAAAAAGTGATTAAATAATTAAATTTATCATATTCTAATAATTTAAATTTTTGAGATAATAAATAATTTAACATGATATCAGAGAATGAGATCCTAAATTTGATTCATGTCTCTTTTACTCTATCTCTTATTTAAATCTTAGGCCATATATAAAATGGAGTAAATTAAATTTATCATAGCCCAACAATGAGTAATTTAATACTCTTACAGGGTGACAGCCACTCTTTATGTAAAAGCTCAAGGAAAAAACTCTGCCAAATATTTAAATTTAAATGCCCAACCCAACTAACTAAAACATGGACCACTCTTTTAGTTCACATTCAATGTTTACATTCTTAAATGATAATAATGGTAAAAATAATTTGTCCTCTTGAGTTTTTGGATTTAATTAACTACAATTACAGGCTCGGTCACTAAAGTTTACAATTTTTATTTTTTTATTTTTTATTTTTACAAGATAGTAATTCTACTCTAACCTAATCTAAGTGTATATGTGTGTGAAGTTTCTTCTTGGAAACTTGAACCCCAGCCTTTGCTCTTTACACCCCACGTGCACTTATACTTGTAGAGTGACCATTGCACCAAGAGTATGTAGTGGTCTAGAGTTTACAATTCAAACTTAAAAGAAATTAAGATTTTCTACTATTAAAACGGAATGACCACAATCTCATATTCTTAACTTTAGAAAACTGATTGGAAAAAATCTATGTCATTGGAAAAGTATTTATTTCATACGAGAATCTTATGAAATTGTCTCATAAAATATTTTTTCATGGGCTTAACATCGAAAATGGTCAAGGGCATTTTAAAATTTATTGCTAGAACTATAAGTTCAAAATTATTTTCATCTTCTAAATTTGAAAGACGAGTGGGATAAAAAAAAAAAAAAAAAAAGTAGGATATCGGTGGACTACTGTCACCCATTTCCCTTTGGGTGCTTAACAGTTAGCAATAACAATACATGGATCTTATTATAATGATTAAACCACTACTAAGGAACATTTGGAAATTGAAACAGTACACAACGCAAAGCCATTTTCCAGTTATGACCCTCCAAGCTACCAAGAATCTCACTTTTACTAGTGACAACACTTAAATTAAAACCCAACACAAAACTGAAAACAAGAACACTCCAAACAGATAAAGCAAAATGTCCAAACCCAGCCTCTTTCCTCTGACATCGCTCTACCTGGTACTCCTTTTCCTCCACACCCATCTCCCAATCTCTAATGAGATCTCAATTTTGGGCCTGGATTCACTGAAAAACAGTGAAGTGGATGTAATGGCGAAAAGGGCTTGCACCCAAAATATTGGGGAATGCTTTACGGAGCCAGAAATGGATTCAGGGACCAGTAGGAGAGTTCTAGTGATGCAGAAGAAGTATATAAGCTATGAGACACTGAGGAGGGACATGACTCCATGTCAAACACCAGGGTCTTCATACTACAACTGCCATGCTGGAACTGCAAATCCTTACAATAGAGGTTGTGAGGTCATTACTGGATGTGCAAGAGGTATCATCAAAACTTGATGATGTATTAGCATTGAGAAATGCAACAACTTTCTTTCCTTTTAATGTGCTTTTTCTTTTGTGGGTATTAAGCATGATTGTACTTTTAAGATGTTTGCTTCGATATGCTAGATAAATGTATGATTAGTTTGATTTTAGAGGGGAGATCTTGTGTTATCTATCAGGAAAATGTGTACGTAGATTTAATGCTTATTAGGGGAGTTTTTACTAAGCAAAACTTCAGTCATAAATATGATTTAGAATTTGAACAATCCATGATTATAAATTTGACCTAGAGTTCTTGGATTGTTTCTGATTATTTCCTCCCTTTTGATAGATTGAAATCTTTACAGTTGGAAGCTAAACTTTCAAAAAGCTAGTTTTGTGCTTAGCTAATGTTTCTATAATTTCTTTCTAGGAAGATATATATATAGTAGGAGTGATATAATACCATAAATTTTAAGTGCGTAAGCCTTACAAACTAATGTGCCACATATCACAAAAATGTAAATAAGACATTTAGTTATTATTTTGTTGAAGTGGCATCAATTATATTCATTGTCACCTCAATTTGTAAACATTTTGTAGCAAAAATGGTATTAGCTTTAGCATTCTATAGAGTGATCCCGGAGGATTGCATCCTCATACAAAAGGGAAGGTTAGACTGATACAGCTGGCCTGTCCTTTATTGAGCTGAATGTACTTTTATCACCTCTGGTCCTCAACCCATGCCACCACTTGCCATCCCATCCTATTCATCTTCCACCATGCCAGGCCCATGGGCAGAGGAGAACCAGCCTTCAACAGTTGGTTCATGGGGGAATCCAGCGCTTACCTCCTTGTAACTTGTAAGCTACTGCTAGCACATGATGCAAAGTTAAAGGAGCTTCGTTATATAGCATTTCTTGATGTAAGGGATAACATCTCATTTTCCACGTAATATAATATAGAATAACCTCATTACCATGTAAAGTGGTGGGAGCATGGGCTGTACTGCACTGATGCTATACGCTTCACTCTGTTCTCCACTGTCTTCTGACTCAATAAGAATTACTTACTACCGTGAGTAAGAAATGCCATTCTCTTTGGACAAATGCTCAATTCTGTCGCAAAATTTCACATAAGAATATGAGGCTTTAATTTCTCACATTAGCTTCCATGACAATTGCTAGGCACTTATACCAAATTCTTTAGAAGGGTTCAATATTTTCCTCAAACTTGATCACAGATTTCAGATTCTAATTAAGCATTCTTCTTCCTATCTTGCCGCTTATTTTTTAGTAGAGGTAATTGGTCGAAGTAGTAGAAGTTTAACTTAGGGAATAAGTATAAAAGATCTCCTAATTTACACATTTTCTTTACCTACTCCAGATGTCACAATATACTCTCATGGTAACAGAATCACCTCTCATGGTAAAAAAAAATCGATCTACTTGTGGATTTATAGTATGATTTCATTTTAGCCTAATCACCATTTGAATAACATTCTAATATAGGTTAAAGCTCATCATAACATAATCCATAGTGCATGGTACCCTAAGGATATCTAAAAAATATCTATATTTCTCTCCAATGGTATTCACTAGGATTAGATTTTGTAAAGTTGTGATTTACAATTATATTTTATGTTAACTTTATTCTATGACAAAAAGTGTTGTAATTGCATTAAATTATTTCCTTTTATTTTGTGGGATTTTATTGTATTAGGTTTAATATTAAATTTGTGAAGAATCAAGCCTGCAATAAAGATCAATGCAGTTTCGCGACTATCTCGCCCGCAAAAAGGCCACGTGTGAAGCACATGATTTGAAGCTGAAGAGTCATGACAGCCTGTCATTTTGCGAGTATTTTGCGAGAAAGGCCATCTCGCGAGGTACCCGCGAAACTTTCTACTTGAAGGATTTTAAGTGTGACTCTTATACCCTTCACTCATACTATATATACCCTCATTACCCACAAAATGTAAAAGAGACTTTTTAGAGAAAAACCCTAGAGAGGTTTCTACAACACACCCACTTTTTAGAAAGAGAGCTACTCATCCTTTAGTGAGAAATCATTGTAGTCTCTTCTCCTTCCCTTCTCCCATTGTTATACCTTGAGAGAAGATTTATACTCAAACACAACCTACACTTATT
The DNA here is from genome assembly GCA_030021035.2 of Notholithocarpus densiflorus. Classification (NCBI taxonomy): domain Eukaryota; kingdom Viridiplantae; phylum Streptophyta; class Magnoliopsida; order Fagales; family Fagaceae; genus Notholithocarpus; species Notholithocarpus densiflorus. Next base: position 14,667,618 of record JARYZH020000001.1, read on the forward strand.
TAGAGTGTAGAGAGTATTTTGAAACTTGGGAAGCATTTGAGATTTGCCAAAAGAACTTGGGGAAGCTTGGCGGATGCAATCTGGCGGTATTGCAGGATTTGGATAACTAATGAAGACAAGACTTCGAGAAGTCCGTTGGTAGCTAGAGCTTGTAAGGCTCAAGTACATTGGGTAGATTAGGCTTAGAGGGTCTTTTTGATATTCGTGTACTCTAACTTATTCACTAGTGGATCGATTTCGACTTGGAGGGTTGCAGAGAGGATTTTCGCCGAGTTTTTCGGTTTTCTCTTTGATAACACATCACTGTGTTATCTTGTGTTTGCATCTCTCTTCCATTACTCTTTAAGCTTTATTATTGTTGTTGTTTACTTGTGTTTATGGCTTAGAGAGTAGTTCTGGCTATTGCATAGCATTTACTTTTGTTCCCTACTTAGATAAGTTAGAGTAAAAGCAATCTAGCCATAATTTTAAAATTGGAGGTATGAACAAGCTTTAGTGTTTTCACACTAATTGAGCTTTCCATTGGTATCATAGCGGTTACACTTGTTTTGGTTTAAATACCTAAGTATGATCCTTGACCCCTTGTGTTTATTGCCATGGATAGTGCTTTGTATGCTTTTATGGATGTTCTGGATTTTGTTGATTGTAACATGCCATATGCCATATGTACTGCACTGATGCTATACGCTTCTCTCTGTTCTCCACTGTCTTCTGACTCAATAAGAATTACTTATTACCGTGAGTAAGAAATGTCATTCTCTTTGGACAAATGCTCAATCCTGTCGCAAAATTCCACATAAGAATCTAAGGCTTTAACTTCTCACATTAGCTTCCATGACAATTGCTAGGCATTTATACCAAATTCTTTAGAAGGATTCAATATTTTCCTCAAACTTGATCACAGATTCCAGATTCTAATTAAGCATTCTTCTTCCTATCTTGCCGCTTATTTTTTAGTAGAGGGAATTGGTCGAAGTAGTAGGAGTTTAACTTAGGGAATAAGTATAAAAGATCTCCTAATTTACACATTTTCTTTACCTACTCCAGATGTCACAATATACTCAGATTTTATAGAATATATTGCAATGCATGTTTCTTGGATGAACAAGTAACAGCATCACCTCTCATGGTAAAAAAAAAATTGATCTACTTGTGGATTTATAGTATGATTTCATTTTAGCCTAATCACCATTTGAATAACATTCTAATACAAGTTAAAGCTCATCCTAACATAATCCATAGTGCATGGTACCATAAGGATATCTCAAAAATATCTATATTTCTCTCCAATGGTATTTACTAGGATTAGATTTTGTAAAGTTGTGATTTACAACTATATTTTATGTTGGTTTTATTACATGACAAAAAGTGTTGTAATTGCATTAAATTATTTACTTGTATTTTGTGGGATTTTATTGTATTAGGTTTAATATTAAATTTGTGAAGAATCAAGCCTGCAATGAAGATCAATGCAGTTTCGCAACTATCTCGCCCGCAAAAATGCCACGTGTGAAGCACATGATTTGAAGCTGAAGAGTCATGCCAGCCTGTCATTTCGCGAGTATTTTGCGAGAAATGCCATCTCGCGAGGTACCCGAGAAACTCTCTGCCTAAAGGATTTTAAATGTGACTCTTATACCCTTTACTCATACTATATATACTCTCATTACCCACAAAAGGTAAAAAAGACTATTTAGAGAAAAACCCTAGAGAGGTTTTTACAACACACCCACCTTTGAGAGAAAGCTACTCATCCTTTAATAAGAAATCACTGTAGTCTCTTCTCCCATTGTTATACCTTGAGGGAAGATTTGTACTCAAACACAACCCACACTTATTCAGAGTGTAGAGAGTGTTTTGAAACTTGAGAAACATTTGAGGTTTGCCAAAAGAAACTGGTGAAGCTTGGCGGATGCAATCTGGCGGTATTGCAAGATCCGGATAACTAATGAAGACAAGACTTCAAGAAGTCCGTTGGTAGCTAGAGCTTGGAAGGCTCAAGTATATTGGGTAGATTAGGCTTAGAGGGTCTTTTTGATATTCGTGTACTCTAACTTATTCACTAGTAGATCGATTTCGACTTGGAGGGTTGCAGAGAGGATTTTCGCCGAGTTTTTCGGTTTCCTCTTCGATAACACATTGCTGTGTTATCTTGTGTTTGCATCTCTCTTCCATTACTCTTTAAGCTTTATTATTGTTGTTGCTTACTTTTGTTTATGGCTTAGAGAGTAGTTCCGGCTATTGCATATCATTTACTCTTGTTCCGTACTTAGATAAGTTAGAGTATAATCAATCTAGCCATAATTTTAAAATTGTAGGTCTGAACAAGCTTTAGTGTTTTCACACTAATTGAACTTTCCATTGGTATCATAGCGGTTACACTTGTTTTGGTTTAAATACCTAAGGATGATGTTTGACCCCTTGTGTTTATTGCCATGGATAGTGCTTTGTATGTTTTTATGGATGTTCTGGATTTTGTTGATTGTAACATGCCATATGCCATATGTACTGCACTGATGCTATACGCTTCACTCTGTTCTCCACTGTCTTCTAACTCAATAATGTTAGGTTTTAAAGACTTAGATTTTATGTATTTAGAACTCAAATGTGTATTGTTGGCAATCCATGATCAAAACAATATGTTTAGTCGTGTTTAGACTTGCTCAAAGTTGATTCATTTATGTAAAGTTGGAATAAGCTGTTGCAGGATTCATTTATGCTTCTCGGCCTAGTTCGATCGATCGAAGCTTAGGCTCGATCAATCGAAAATCGGGCCAGAGGCGTTTTCTGCAGAATCTGCAACCCAGCCCTAGCTCATTAAAACGTTTAGGGTTTTATGTTTTGCTCTAGGTATATAAGACAAAACCTAGCCACGTTTTTGTGTTGCTCAGATTGCTGTTTGTGTGAATCTCTTGTGAGTTCCTTGAGGAGCTTTCCTTTACACAAGCTTAGGATTATCAAGGAGGAGATTTCTTCAAGAACTTGATGATCATTCAGCTGCTGCATTAAAGAGCTTAAAGATACACAAGCGGGTGTGCTTGTACTTGCTGGAGAATCCAAGAAAGAAGGAGTCTGTGGTCTCAGAGCTTGCACGTGGTCGTGTCAGTAAGTTCTACTGGTGGGTAGGAATAAGAAGTCGAGCGTGGGGACTTGTAAGTCTTATTGTATGAACTTCGATTCTTTCAAGATAGTGGATTCAGGTTTACCTTGAGGATGACTAGGTTAAATCCTTCCCAGGTTTTTACCGGTTTAGTTTCCTGGGTAATCATATCATTGTGTTATTTATCTTTCCGCTGTTTTGCATGATATGATTATTTGATTGTGATAACCTAGACTTGGAATTTGGACTAAGTAACAACTTGGCTAATTAACTAGGTTAATCCAATTGTGTTTTAAGGGGTCTAAAAACCTATCAAATAAGAATTACTTATTACCGTGAGTAAGAAATGCCATTCTCTTTGGACAAATGCTCAATCTTGTCGCAAAATTTCACATAAGAATCTGAGGCTTAAACTTCTCACATTAGCTTCCATGACAATTGCTAGGCACTTATACCAAATTCTTTAGAAAGGTTCAATATTTTCCTCAAACTTGATCACAGATTCCAGATTCTAATTAAGCATTCTTCTTCCTATCTTGCCACTTATTTTTTAGTAGAGGGAATTGGTCAAAGTAATAGGAGTTTAACTTAGGGAATAAGTATAAAAGATCTCCTAATTTACACATTTTCTTTACCTACTCTAGATGTCACAATATACTCGGATTTTATAGAATATATTGCAATGCAGGTTTCTTGGATGAACAAGTAACAGCATCACCTCTCATGGTAAAAAAAAATCGATCTACTTGTGGATTTATAGTATGATTTCATTTTAGCCTAATCACCATTTGAATAACATTCTAATACAAGTTAAAGCTCATCGTAACGTAATCCATAATGCATGGTACCCTAAGGATATTCCAAAAATATATATATTTCTCTTCAATGGTATTCACTAGGATTAGATTTTGTAAAGTTATGATTTACAACTATGTTCTATGTTGGATTTATTCCATGACAAAAAGTGTTGTAATTGCATTAAATTATTTCCTTGTATTTTGTGGGATTTTATTGTATTGGGTTTGGTATTAAATTTGTGAAGAATCAAGCTTGCAATGAAGATCAATGCAGTTTCGCAACTATCTCGCCCGTAAAAAGGCCACGTGTGAAGCATATGATTTGAAGCTGAAGAGTCATGTCAGCCTGTTATTTCACGAGTATTTCGCGAGAAAGACCATCTTGCGAGGTACTCGTGAAACTCTCTGCTTGAAGTATTTTAAGTGTGACTCTTATATCCTTCACTCATACTATATATACCCTCATTACCTACAAAAGGTAAATGAGACTATTTAGAGAAAAACCCTATAGAGGTTTCTACAACACACCCACCTTTTAGAGAGAGAGCTACTCATCCTTTAGTGAGAAATCATTGTAGTCTCTTCTCCTTCCCTTCTCCCATTGTTATACCTTCAGAGAAGATTTGTACTCAAACACAACTCACACTTATTCAGAGTATAGAGAGTGTTTTGGAGTTTGGGAAGCATTTGAGATTTTCCAAAAACAGCTAGCGAAGTTTGGCGGATGCAATCAGGCGGTATTGCGGGATCTAGATAACTAGTGAAGATAAGATTTCGAGAAGTCCGTTGGTAGCTAGAGCTTAGAGGGCTCAAGTACATTGGGTAAATTAGGCTTTGAGGGTTTGATATTCGTGTACTATAACTTATTCACTAGTGGATCGATTTTGACTTGGAGGGTCGTGAAGAGGTTTTTCACCGAGTTTTTCGGTTTACTATTCGATAACACATCGCTATATTATCTTGTATTTGCATCTTTCTTCCATTACTCTTTAAACTTTATTATTATTGTTACTTGCTTGTGTTTATGGCTTAGAGAGTAGTTCCGACTATTGCATATCATTTACTATTGTTCCGCACTTAAATAAGTTAGAGTAAAAGCAATCTAGTCGTTAAAATTGGAGGTCTGAACAAGATTTAGTGTTTTCACACTAATTGAGCTTTCCATTGGTATCATAGCGGCTACAATTGTTTTGGTTTAAATACTTAAGTGTGATCCTTGACCTCTTGTGTTTATTGCCATGGATAGTGCTTTGTATGCTTCTATGGATGTTTTGGATGTTGTTGATTGTAACATGCCATATGTTTGTGAAAATGCCTCTATGAGTATTTATCCTCATGCTTGTGATGACATGTTACATGATTCTTTGGGTATTATTGAAATTCCAAACGTCAAACTCTTGAAGAAAAAGACTTAAGAAGTTTCATAAGAATTTAAGTAAGTTCATTTGTGAAAATGATGATTTGATTGCTAAGTTTAATAAATCCAACAAATTGGTTGAAAAGTATAAGAACCTTGCTGAACATTCTCTTGAAAAACTTAATGAGTTTGAATGTTTGAATGTGGACTTGGATACTAAACTTGTTTTATCTAACAAACTTGTCGTTGATCTTAAATGTGAAAATGAATTTCTTAAGATGCATGCCAAGTGTTTGATTGCTGAACCTAGTGCTAAAAAGGAAGAAAATATTTATTGCAATCATGTTGTGTTGTCCGATTTTGTACCTATTGTGAGTTCTACCTCTAAGGACAAATCAGTGTATATTCCTCCACATAAAAGAAACCAAAAAGTGGAGAGAAATGCTCTAAAGCCAACGCCTTCGTTTAGGTCTCATCCTAGGGATTTGAATGGATCTAAGTTTGTTTCTACTTGCCACCATTGCGGTGTGATCGGTCATATTAGACCTCAATGTTCCATGTTAAAGAGAGAACAACATCATGTTGCTAGATCCCTTCCTAAAAAGCCTAGTGGACCTAAACACATTATTTGTCACCATTGTGGTGGTTTTGGTCATTTAAGACCTCATTGCTTTAAATTTCAAGCTTGATAGGCCAAGAATGTATTGACCCCTTGTGATGAATTAATTGATTAATTAGCAAAGTTTATTAATTAATCAAATTAACATGCAAGATGCGTGGTAGTACAAACAAATCACTAATTGAACTAAATATGCAACGGAAATTAAATTGACATGGTGATTTGTTTACGAATGAGGAAAACCTACACGACAAAAACTTCATCGGGTAATTTTAAGGTCATCACTCTCGAGAATCCACTATTATCAAAACAAGCGGTTACAAGTAAAGGAATCCCAGTACCTTATACCAACCTACAGTTGAATCCTTATCCCAATACCCAATTGGACTTGTTCTGTAGTGACAATCTCTCATTTTCAATGCACGACTCCCAGTACGTGACTAACCAATTGTGCGGATCCTAGTACACGACTTAATCACCAATTTGAGAAATATGTTGGCTGCAAAGTTCTTCAGTTCATCACACGACGAAAATTAAGAAGTTCCTTGGTCACAAAACCCTACGGTGTACAAACACAGCAGCTTCTTCAAGAGAAAGATGAACTAGGGCATATGTCTCCGGTTCATAATATGCTTGTGAAAAACTTTTGTATTAAGTTGCATTATCTGTGACGGCCCTTAAAACAATCCTTATATATGTTTAGGGTTATGAGAAAAGAAAGCCTAAACACATACTCACGGATTAGATGAAAAACAGTTCTGAAAAATTGAGTTTCATAAACCTCGACAGATAGGGTATCTATCGAGCTAGTTGTCGATTTTCGGGTTTCACAGCTTTTTAAACCTCGATAGATGCTAGCTGTTGAGCTTTAAAATCCTACACTTTCTCACTTGACTTTTGGACAAACTTTCATGACTTTAATACTTGAACTTGAAACCTTATTTCTTCAAGCATTAAACACATCCTAGATCTACCAAATTACAAGTAAAATGTGTTTTGTCAAAAGATTAGTCAATTACATAAAATAGTGACATATGTTCCTAACATCAAATCACATGTCTTAACAATCTCCCCTTTTGGCAATCCGTGACAAAACCACAATAAACAAATGAATATATGAGAGAAGTCATAAATCACTCAACTCATATTCACTTGTTGAATACAATAAAATCTATCCTAACACAAACTCTTGAAAAACTTTGCAAGAAGAGAGTTTATGGCAAGAAAAGTTTGACAACTTGTATTTCAGAAACACTTTAAACAAAACTCATTAATGCATCTTAGTGTAAAACAGAAATATAAGATTGCATACAAGATATAAGAAACATGTGTATAAAGAAAGAAAAGAAACAACACATGGAAAGATAGGTGAATAACATACATCAACAAATAAACCAAATATAAGTACAATGTATGTCAAGTGGTCACAAGATCAATATACAAGAGATAATGTATCTAAAATAGAAAGAAAAGAAAATATACAAGAATCCTCACTACATCCCTTAATACAAACACTCCCCCTATCTCCTATACTAACCCTTCCCCTATGAGTATGACTACTATTATCTCAAAACTACTCCCCCTTTTTGTCATGAGTGACAATGAGTAAGTATATCAAGTAGACATCTCATCATCACTAGGTAAGCTAGCATTTTCATCCTCATCATCATCATCGTCGTCGGAGTCATCGTCATCGTCCTCGGATGCCTCGGGAGAAGGAGAAGGAGAAGGAGACTCCACGAAGCCACCAAGGCGAGCCTGCTGTCTGGCAATACGGCTGACACGGGTGTTTACCTGACACAACTCATCACTGAGTGTGTCAAGACGAGCATCCATGCGCTGTAGTTGTGCCATGACCGCCTCAAGGGTCACACCACCTGCTGAGGAAGAAGGTGTGGAGGTGGAAGGAGCAGAAGAAGTGGGAGGAGCTGCCGTCTGTGTCTGGGGCCGCCGCGGTCTGAGTTGTGTCTCGCTCTGTCGAACGGTAGTAGCGTCTATGGCACCCATCAGGGAAAAAAGAGGAGAGACGGGAAAGGGAACGGAAAAATGGCAAAGAATCCGCGTGATAACCGAAGGAAAAATGAGCTTATCACGGGTCGTCATATCCTTATAGAGATCTATGAGGGATAGGATGAAGTGAGAAGGAAAGTCAATAGAGATATCCTCTAAGAGGGATAACAAAAATCGAGCACGAGGCTTTGTAATGGAGTTATAGTGAGACAAAGGATAAAGAAGGAATGTCATCACCATATTTAGGAACCTTGAACCTTTTGCAAAGCCCGAGCAAGGGGTGTTTTGACGGTCACCCCAAGATAAAGGTGTCTCACAAAAGCGAGACGAGAGTTCGTCTTTGGACATTGTCCTCAGACGCTCACAGCCAGGGTAGTCAGGATGCGTTACCTTAGGGACGTGTAGTACCTCGAAGACAATCTCCGGAGTAACTACAATGCGCGTACCTCGAATGCGAGAGAAGAAATGAGGTACTGAAGTATCGATTCCATGCGTATTGGAGTAAAACTCTTGTAAGATCACGGAGGGACAAGTGACCGGGATGCCACAAAATGACTCCCAACCCCTACTGTGAATGACAGTGGGTAGGTCAGTGTCAGAAAAGTCTGACAGAACGACGTGGCGTTCCGAATGAATGCCTCATCTACAAAAGTTCTCTAAGAAGTCCTTACGGGCATTCTCATCACGAAATTGCACAGAAGATGGTGTAGGGTCAGAGGAAGAAGATGCCCTAGAACGCAGAGGGTTCTGGGACGGAGTAGATTTTCGTTTAGGTGCCATAGAAGCAGACTAGCACAGGAGAGAGAGAGAGAGAGAGAGAGAGAGAGAGAGAGAGAGAGAAAAAGAGAGAGAGAGAGAGAGTGAGTGGCAATCAAAAAAGTACCAACACAATAGTATATAAGAATATAAGAAAATGAGGGTACGTATGCATGAGCATATGACGTGCAAATGTAAATACATCATGGGCTTAGCCTAATCTAAACCTACCAGCACACAATAAGACAACATATATAGCATACATCTAAAATGCATGACAGTATAGTTAAAATACTCATAAAATGCTATGTATGATGATTTTACATCACTTGAACACAAACCCAACCCAAAATGTTTTTTCAACAACCTCAACAATTTGAGAAATCCCAAACATTTTCCAAAAATCCCAAATTTTAGGTCAAAAGATATGAAAATGCATGATTAGGGAATGAAAAAGAGTCATAACAGAGAGAGAAGCAGATCTAGAGACCGAAAAATGAGTGGGAAAGTGAATTTGAGTGAGAGAGAAGTTTGGGAAGTTGAGAAGTCAGATACTGTCGAGAGAGATCGAAGAGAAGTGAACAGAAATCGCGAGGATCGTATATATAGAAACAGCATAAATCTCGACAGATCGAGATGTGTCGAGAGGTGTTGAGCATTAAAAAGGCGCTTTTTAGCTGTCGAAGAGCTATCTAGGATCTATCGAGAGGTGTCCACAGTGAAGGAATCTCAATGGATTGAAATAGCTATCGAGCAACCAGAAGGTTTCTCGATGGATCAAAGTAGCTATCGAGAGGTATCGAGAATGCGATAAAAAGCAATTGAAGAGTCTCGATAGATAGCCTAGCTGTCGAGAGATGTCTAGCAGTTGTCGAGATTGTTTAAAAACAGTTTTTCAAGAAGAGAAAAACACAGATATGAATGCAATCAAACATGCTATACAACCAATGATCCAAACAACATTTTAAACTCTCAAAATCATCTCTCAACAAGAAAAATGTTAAGCACATAGATCCAAAACACACGCACACACTAAACATGTCTAATCAATTTTTTATTTCAAAAACAAGTTAAGATAGTTTAGTGAGTATACATTTACATAAGTATTCCTTGTGATTGCTAAATCACATTGTACATGTACATGTATCAAGAGTAGCAAAGAATATTGCGTGTTGTGTGTGAAAAACATCGTAAGATTGCATAAGTGTTTACATGTTATGATGATTTAAGATATGAGAAAATCACTTTAACTCACACATAATCATAATAGTTTGATGGGGACTATCACCTTCGAGGTACATCTTATAACTCTCATATCTACTAGAATACACGCTTGCAATCATATATAAAGCATTTTGATCTTTTTGCTTTTATTATTTTTTTTTTTTTGCATATTTTTCTATTAAGTAAACCATGCATGGGCAAATATGAGAGAGAAAAGAAATATCCAAATATGTTAAGCATTTGACATTCCACTTTTACTATGCCAAAGCATACAAATGTCATTTCATGATTGGCGGGCAACAGTGGTGAGATGGTTATTTATGCCTTTCTCTTAGGATTTTCTAGTCCTTCTCGTAAAAAAGTGTGATACGAGTGTTAAGTACAAGAGATCACTTAATCTTACTCATCATAAACACGAGCCATAAAGCTCACTTGCTTAGTTGTGCATGAAGATGCTCATCTAAGTTACAAAAGATACAAAGTTTAGAAAACTTTGTTTCAATGGCCATCCAAGATACACAAGTACCAATGTACACAAACACACACTGTTTTTATATTTTTCTGATTTTTCATATTTTTATTTTTATTTTTATGTGAAAAACAAAATAAAGCAAAACTGAAAAAATAACCAAACAAAAACATGTTAAACAAAACAAAGCAATGCATAAAACTAGACTGACTCAAAACATGAAAGCAAAACACACAAGTAATGCAAAAACAAAAACAAAAACATAAGGGGGAGAGAGAGAATAAGTGACAGAATCACTTGGACCCTTTTTCCGTTTAGCAAACCCTTGATCCGGCGGTGAGGGGGAAGAGTTAAAACCATTCAAGTTCGAAAGGAACATGAGGGATTTGAGAAGATCTCTAAGAGTAGTTAAAGAAGATGGAAACTGATTCTGGTCTCCCGACGCGATCATGCTGTTGCTCTTTTGAGTGACTAACCACTTGTAGCAATTAGGTCGAGTATGTCTAGCTACGCCACAGTGATGACAGAAATGCTGCTTTTTCTGCTTAGGCTTTTGAGAGTTTCCCTTCTTAGCCCTAGGGCTCTTAATCTCTTTCTTATTAAGCTTAGAAAGTGCTACTAAGATAGATTTACCCTTATCTACGTTCTCACTAGCTAATTCATTCTTAACATTATTGTTCTCATTTTCAATATTATTAACAAGAGGAACAAAAACAGTAGTACTAGTAGAAGTAATATTAGGAGAAGAGAAATCATACCCTAAACCTGTTCGATTGGAAGCAGATTTTTAAAGACTGAGCATCTCATTAAGCTTAGCGCTTGAAGTCCTTTCCAACTGAGCTCTAACTTGGAACAGTTCTGCCTCAAGCTTCTTAGTCCTCTCAGCCAAGAAATTATTCTCAAATCTCAATGCTCCAATAGTTTGATTGGCTTCATCAAACTTTGTAGAGATTTCTTCTTGCTTAAGCTCCACATCACTAAGCTTTTTGGTGGCCAACCTATACAACTTTTCATGTTTTTCTAAAACCTTGTATAACTTTGCATAGGCTGTGTGGATGTTATCTTGTTCATCCATCTTCTCAAACTTAGACTCCACCAATTCCTCTTCTTTATCCACATCTTTAACAATCCCCTCAGTAGGATTTACAGTAGCAGTGAAGGCATTTAGGATTCCATCATCCTCATTATCGAAGTCATCTTCAGGCTCAGTGTCGCTCAAGGTAGCAGCAAGTGCCTTGCTTTTTTCGATGGTCTTGAGATAAGTAGGGCACTCTTGTTTCATATGACCAAGATCTTGACACCCAAAGCACTTTGGTCCTGAGGGAACAGTGTACTGACCATTATCCCTAGCATCCTTTTTCCCTTTATCTTGGCTCTTGAACTGTGAGGAACTAGATTGCCTGCGGTCCTTGTCGAAGCACTTCCCATTGGCATTCTTCATGAACTTCTTGAATTGCCTCGTGATATAGGATTTCATCTTAGAATCTTCATCGTCTGAAGACTCATCAGTATCATTGCTCTTGGCTTTTAAAGCCATGCTCTTGCTCTTGCTTGATTTCCCTATCCTCGTCAAACCCAACTCATAGGTATGCAGATTTCTAACCAGCTCAGTCAAAGGAATTTTGTCGATGTCCTTTGATTCCTTAATGGCAGTGATCTTGACATGGAATCTCTCGGGTAGAGATCTGAGTACCTTTCTCATAGTCTTGGGTTCAGGAATGGTTTTCCCAAGATTAAAGGCTAAGACAGCTTGCCACACCTTTTCATCTAATGACTGCAAGAAAGCTCTCATGCGTACTTTCTAGTATGCATAGTTAATGCCATCAAATAAAGGAGGTATAATAAGAGATTGTCCACTATCCACGACAAACAGGGGTCAATGGATCACACAGCAAAGATTAACACCTAATCAGAGTGTGCCTGCTCTGATACCACTTGATAGGTCAAGAATGTATTGACCTTTTGTGATGAATTAATTGATTAATTAGCCAAGTTTATTAATTAATCAAATTAACATGCAAGATGTGTGGTAGCACAAACAAATTACCAATTAAACTAAGTATGTAGCGGAAATTAAATTGACACGGTGATTTGTTTATGAATGGGGAAAACATATACGGCAAAAACCTCACTGGGTGATTTTAAGGTCACCACTCTTGAGAATCCACTAATATCAAAACAAGCGGTTAAAAGTAAAGGAATCACAGTACCTTATACCAACCTACAGTTGAACCCTTACCCCAATACCCAATTGGACTTGTTCTGTAGTGACAATCTCTCATTTTCAATGCACGGCTCCTAGTATGTGACTAACCAATTGCACGGATCCTAATACGCGACTTAATCACCAACTTGAGAAAGATGTTGGCTGCAAAGTTCTTCAGTTTATCACACGACGAAGATTAAGAAGTTTCTTGGTCACAAAACCCTACGGTGTACAAACATAGCAGCTTCTTCAAGAGAAAGATGAACTAGGGCATATGTCTCCGGTTCACAATATGCAAAAACTTTTGCATTAAGTTGCATCATCTGTGACGGCCCTTAAAACAATCCTTATATATGTTTAGGGTTGTGAAAAAAGAAAGCCTAAACACATACTCACAGATTGGATGAAAAACAGCTCTGAAAAACTGAGTTTCATAAACCTCGAAAGATAGGGTATCTATCGAGCTAGCAGTCGAGTTTCGGGCTTCATAGCTTTTTAAACCTCGATAGATGCTAGCTGTCGAGTTTTAAAATCCTGCACTTTCTCACTTGATTTTTGGACAGACTTTCATGACTTTAACACTTGAATTTGAAACATTGTTTCTTGAAATATTAAACACATCCTAGATCTACCTAATTACAAATAAAGTGCGTTTTATTAAAGGATTAGTCAATTACATAAAATAGTGACATATGTTCCTAACATCAAATCACATATGTCCTAACAAAGCTCTTAAAAGAATTAAAAGAAAAGAGAAACTTGAGTTTCTTGGAAGTTGTTCTAAGAAAGCAAAACCGGATTTGAGTGAAAATGGTAAGTTGTTGAAGAAAGTTGTTAATACTTTTAACTCCTTGACTATGTGCATCTCCGGTTCTCATTCTTCCAACCTTCGTCTCACTTTTCATGAGATGCTCATTCTAAACAATCGTTCCGTTTGGATGAGGAATGATTCCTATGGTTGAGTTTTTGCTTTTTTTGTCCTTGATCTAATTCTTTCGATCTTTGTAGAACTCTTCATGCATTAGATGCTTCATTATCATGCATTTGTGCATCATGCATCTCTTTATATGCATTGTTTTTTGTTTTTGTTTGTTGATCTTACTTTATTGCTTTGTTTTTTAGTGAGTAAATATTCAAAAACCCATAAAAAGTATAAAATCTCAAAAGTTTGATCGCTTGTGTTGTGTCGTTTCACATGTTGAGTTTGGCCTAGTACCTTCGTACTAATGGCGTAGTTCATTTACGAACTTAGCTTGTTATGTATGCACATTTTTAAGTGTGAGCGAAATCTAGAAATCTATGTTTGATTGTTGTAAATAGATTTTCAAGCTTGTCATGAATGATTAGTCAATAGTCTTGTTTGATCTTGATACATGCGTAGACTTGATCCTATATATCTCTTCATATTTTTTATGTCAAAAAGCTCTTTATTAAACGTCAATCTCAAAAAAGAGAAAGAGCTAAAAAAGCCTTATTTCGAAAACTAGTTTGACTAGGAAAATGTGGAGTAAAATGTATTCAAAATATATAATGTCAAAGCCAAAGGCTTATTCATCAAGGAAATATTAAAAATATTATGACATCGTTGCTCAAAAATTGAGTTGTATTGATAAAAAAGTATGAAAAATGGAAGTTAAATGAAAGTTTTCAATCAATTTAAACACTTGGTGAGGGGTCATATAAGTTCATTTTTACTAGTGAGATAGGTCACTTGACTTCGTGCTATTTTTGTATGACTTGATTGAATTGATCATTGAAGTTTCATATTAGACTATAGACTAGTTCATACTTAATTCGCACACACAACACACAAGTCTAATATTCAATGAATGTCTATTTAATTAGTGTGATTATACGTGTTCAAATGTGATTTGTGTATACTCCATTGCTTGATGGTCAAACCCAAAAAGATTTTTGAGTATTTTATTTGTTTTTTAAAGTGTTTTTGTTTGTCACTTGTGTTTTGAAAGTTTTTTCCAAAAAGTCAAAATTTTTTTGTTGAAAAACTTCTTTGCAAGCATTTTCACGAGTGTTAAGGACATATTTTATGTAATTGGCTAATCCTTTGACAAAAAAACACTTTACTTGTAATTGGGTAGATCTAGGAGGGGTTTAGTACTTCAAAAAACAAGAGTTCAAGTTAAGTGTAGGGTTTTTTTTCTCACAACCCTAGACATATATAAGGCTTATTTTAAAGGCTGTTATACATGTAGAACATATGCAGAAAGTGACCTAGTGCCTTATTTTCTCTGCAAGAAGTTACTGCATCTTTTGCGTCTTAAGGTTTTGTAACCAAGTACTTCTTGATCTTCATTGTTGATGAAGTGAAGAACTTTGCAGCCAACAACATTTTCAAGTTTCTAGAGTTAGTCACGTACTGGGACCCGTGCAAAAGGGTGGTATTCATATATTGAAGAGTTCAGAGGTTCTGAAGCGGTAGAAAGTTTCTGCTGTAAGTTCATCTATGGGGATTGTAGAGTTTAGGGACAAAGGTTTTGTACTAGATTTGAAATTTCTCTTTACTATAGTGAATTGTTTTTCAGGAAGGTTTCCTCCCAGGTTTTTTACTGTGAAACTAGTTTGTTTCATTGGTTTTCCTGGGTCATCATATCTTATCTTATTTACCATTCCGCTGGGCATGATATTGACATGATATTGATGTTGGTTTGTTTTAACAAGGTTTATTCATAATAAATCTAATTAACAACTTAGGTTTACAACTTGTTAATTCTATCAACCGGGGTCTAAATTTCCCAACAACGAGTAATTCATGAGTAAGGTTTCTCGCAACCAAGTCGTGAAAATGAGGAAGTCAATTTCTAATTCTTCCAAAATTTTACACAGAGAGTCTCGCGACTCCCTTGCGGGTCCTTTGGGAGAAATGGCTTCCCGCGAAACTTGCCCTGTGCATTTGACGATTTTTGCGAGTAACTCGCAAGTCCCTCAAGAGTACCTATCTCGCGAAATGAGCGGATTTTCAGTTTTTAAAGGGACACACAGTGACAATTTTTCAAATGTTCTATTTTTTCCTCCCTCGTGTCTCTCTCAACCCAAAATACATTTTTCATTCAAATCTCAACCAAAACTCCTAGGATTTCATCTCAAAGACTTCTCTAAGGTATGTTTTAACACTCTTTGATTTTTAAATCCTTAGATTATGTCTTAGATTCTTAAAAAATTCTAGGGTTGGGGTTATTTTGAATGGGGTTGGGAAAACTTAATTTCTTGTCAAATATTTTCTTTATTCTTGCTTGGCCTGTGTCCCATTGTGTTTGTTGATGTTTTTGTTGGCCCCTTGTGGCATTTTGACACGTATTTAGGCAAGATTTTCATATGTTTATGCATTGTTTATCATACATGTATAGTATGTGCACACTAGGTGTTTGATAAAATGCATCTATGGTATTTTTTCATCCTTTTAGATTCCGATGAGTACCAATCTTTGGGGTTTTTCATGTTTCCTCATTAGAAACATGTTTGGTTTATTGGTTGTGTATTTTACACGCCTTGCCTCACATGTGCATTTCTCATGCCTTGTTTATGCATTGCACATAGTCACCTCATGCAAATACCTTTGCCACCCTTGCCATGCCTTGGTCTATATCTTGTTCCATCATCCTTAGCATGTCATGTTTACCTTATGCTTTGTAGCATTGTATTTTTTTTAAGGTGTTTTGTCTTTTGTTTGAGCTTCATTTTCTCATTCATCTTGTACCCTTCATGCATCTTATCCTTATTCATATATTCTTTTCTTTCCTTCATTTCTCTTTATCCATTTGTCTATTCGTGACAAAAAAAGGGGAGAGTATACTAGACAGTATACGAGAGTGTTTTTGCCATTTCTATATGACTCTTGTGCACATTCTCAGTGGGAGAAATTCTATTTCCTGTGCATATTTTTAGGGGGAGAAAGTCTTAGGGGAGATGCATATACCAAGGGAGAGAAGAGTTTTCTTACAAGAAAACCTTGTTTTGCTTTGTATTTCTTTATGTCTGTTTTCTTGTTTTGCTTTATGGTGCTTTGAGTTTCTATTAGCATCTATGCTTTGATGTTCTCATCGCATCTTGTTTGTGTGTTGGACATGCATACATTCTTATGCTATTGTGCTTTATTGGTTGCATGTTCGGATGATCATTTGTTTTACTATGTGATTATTGTAGTCATCTCCATATGACTGTCATGTGTTTGATCAAGTTGCTCATAAGTTTCGCATCATGTTTACTTGATCGCATTTTACTTGTTACATTATACTTGTCTTTTTATTACTTGCTTTACCTTGAAAGTCTGATGTGTTTTATGCAAGTGTTTCAGGTTACAGGTATATATGTTCCAAGTTCATCACAGATTTTAGATTTAGGTGTGAGTGAGTTTTGCTATTGTTCCCAAACTCATGTTTAAGTCTAGAGTTTGTTATATGGTGTTTTTGTCACGGAATAGCGAAAGGGCGAAATTGTAAAGTTGTGATTTACAATTATATTTTATGTTGGCTTTATTCCATGACAAAAAGTGTTGTAATTGCATTAAATTATTTTCTTGTATTTTGTGGGATTTTATTGTATTGGGTTTAATATTAAATTGGTGAAGAATCAAGTTTGCAATAAAGATCAGTGTAGTTTTGCGACTATCTCGCTAGAAGCTCGCGAGTAAAGGTTTCGACGGAAAGGCCACGTGTGAAGCATATGATTAGAAGTTGAAGAGTCATACCAACCTGTCATTTCGTGAGTACTTCGCGAGAAAGGCCATCTCGCGAGGTACTCGCGAAACTCTTTACCTAGAGGATTTTAAGTGTGACTCTTATACTCTTTACCTATACTATATACACTCTCGTTATCCACAAAAGGTAAATGAGGCTATTTAGAGGAAAATCTAGAGAGGTTTCTACAACATACCCACCTTTTAGGGAGAGAGTTACTTATCCTTTAGTGAAAAATAATTGTAGTCTCTTCTCCTTCCTCTCTCCCATTGTTATACATTGAGAGAAGATTTGTACCTAAATACAACTCACACCTATTTAGAGTGTAGAGAGTGTTCTGGAGTTTGGAAAGCATTTGAGATTTGCCGAAAGCATCCGGTGAGGCTTGACAGATGCAATCAGGCAGTATTGTAGGATCTAGATAACTAGTGAAGACAAGACTTCAAGAAGTCCGTTGGTAGCTGGAGCTTGGAAGGCTCAAGTACATTAGGTAGATTAGGCTTGGAGGGTCTTTTTGATATTCGTGTACTCCAACTTTTTCACTAATAGATCAATTTTGACTTGGACGATCGTGGAAATGTTTTTCACCGAGTTCTTCGATTTCCTCTTCGATAACACATCGCCATGTTATCTTGTGTTTGCATCTCTCTTCTCTTACTCTTTAAGCTTTATTATTGTTGTGGCTTGCTTGCGGTTATGGCTTAGAGAGTAGTTTCGGCTATTGTATATCATTTACTCTTATTCCGCACTTAGATAAGTTAGAGTAAAAGCACTCTAGCCGTAATTTTTAAATTGGAGGTCTGAACAAGCTTTAGTATTTTCACACTAATTGAGCTTTCAGATTTAAATCTACTCAAATTTTACAAAAGCATTTGAATATCAGGTCTTGTACAATTCATCGCATGCATAAGGCTTCCAATTATCTAGAATGTTTATCTTTCACAATGGATTCACCTTAATTTTTTTTCTTCATCAAGGTTTGGGTACTTAGAGGTTTCCATACCTCGCAATTACTGTAGGAAAAATGCATGTTTGTATCACATACAAAGCATACGCAGTGGAAAAATTAACGGATCTACTTCATTCCCAATTGAATACATGTACTATGTAAGTTTCAGAATTTAAGAACAAGAAAGCGTACCTTGGTGAGGTGAAATTCAAAAACCAAAGATCAGAAGTTCTTGGGAAGACTTTTAATCTTCACTCCAATTCCACTTGATGCCCAAGATGTGTGGTCTCTTAATCAGTTTCCAAGGAAAGAATAAAATGAGTGTCCAACACTTACATACAAACTATTTCATTCCTTATGAGAACTCTCTTATGAAAAGCACACTTAATGAAATTCTGTATGTTTCTCTCCTTATATACAACTGATTATCTAATTGGGCTAGCCTTTTGGGCCATTCCAATTGGGCTCTAGTATGTGGCTTGGAGTGGGGCCAAAATGGACCAATAAGACACTAGCTCCAATGAGCCTTGGGCTTTTCTGTTAACTCTTGACAAGTCCAAAGTTACCATTAACTATATTTAATACTACTATATAAATATAGTTGCACTCTAGGCCTTATTTATAAATTATATCTCAAGACTTTATTATACATGCAACCCCTTCATTAAAATATTCGTAGTAATACAAATTCATGAATGTAGACTGCCACTTTGAAGATTACTACATCTTAATCCTTGAGTACCCGGTTTAATCCTTTACGTTATTTATCATATATTTATGAAATCCAATTTCATAAATATATACTTTAGTAACAACTTACTAAAGTAGTTGGGCCCAACTCTCTTTAATAACCAAACCCATTAAACTTATCTCAAGGGAATATTTTATGTCTCCGTTAAGAGATTATGAATTCCATCTTGAGAATAGATGTTCCATCAACACTAAATGTGGCTGCCCAACATACTGAGATTTTGACCATGACTTATAGATCTCACTCCTGATATATCAAAGCAACCTACATCTCATGATTAAGTCCATTATTCTCTCAGGATTTAGAGTTCATGTAAATAGAAGCCGTGAGATTTATTATTTATTTGACAGTCGTTAGGAGAATAATAAATCTCACAGCGGTCCAGTTCAATATGTCTTAACTTTTAAAACATATCAACATATCAACTAGAAGTCTCCACTTCCATGATCAAGACAAATCATCGTAGTTGATATGTTATAGTCTTCGCAGATGAAACGCCCAATTTCATCATCGACTACGAACTAAAATTCTGAGTTTACAAAGAACTTGTGATTTATATCTTCTGTGACTAAATCACATAAATCACATACTATGCATCTCATGGACTAAGATAATGTCCCATTAGTTCATTTATAGATAGTCTCATATAATTAAACAATTTAATTATTTATGACATGCCAATAAATTGGATTTTTAGGGCAAAAACCCCAACAATCTCCCACTTGCGCTCAAAGACAATTTACCTTATATCCGACACTTATCTCTCTTTAGAGTAATTCATAATCACTCTAAGGCAAGGCTTGGAAACAAGTTTCAGCCAGATTTATTGCATAAATTATCTTTTCTACTATTACATCTCATATATTCATATCTCTCTAATGAGATAATACTTACGCTTAATGTGTATCTTCACCACCTAGGATGAACACATATCTTGAAGTCCAATTTTCATGAATCACAATCAAACTATAGGTCAGTATTTGTACATCTAGTAACTATCAAAACCTCACTTTCGTGGACAAGCATATAATCCCTCATTCTCCTAAGATATTTGAGTATATACTTTACTCCCACTAAATTAAGTGATCTTTGATTCAATTGATATTTGCTTACTATGCCCACCGCAAAATAGATATTTAGCCTAGTATTTAGCATAGCATAAAGACTTCCTATCGATTTGATATAAGGAACCGTCTTAATATGCTCTTCCTTTTATATGTCTTAGGATTATAGTCCTATATAAAGGAACTTCATACTTAAAATGAAAGAATCATTTCTTGAAGTATTACATGCTATACTTGGCTAGAATCTAATCTATTTAAGCAATTTGAGATAGACCCAACATCCTAATTTTTGAATTTTAACGAAGTTTAATTCTTAGGATGTGACTAATCTTTCCTAAGTACTTTATATCAAATTGGACTAGACAACAAAAACTCTATTGATGATAATAACTCTACATCATTCTAAATGATTAGAATGTCATCAACATACATTAAGAGATTTATTATTCTATATAGCTTTTACACAAATAAAGTCTTTTAATACTTGATCAAAAATGATATTTTATGATTCATATACTTGCTTTAGTCCATAAATGGAATTTAAGCAACTTACATACTAATCACTATTGGTTCTTTGCTATGTACAAGTCTAGGTACATCATATAGATGTCTTCTTCAAGATTGCTACTAAAAGAAGCTTTCTTGATATCCATTGCCATATTTCATCCAAATGAAATCTAATAGATAAGAGAATCTAGATAGAGTCAAACTTGACTATTGGTGAAAAAATCTTTTCATAATCGAACCATTTCTTTTTGAATAAATCTTTTCGCCACTAGTTTTGACTTTGAAGGTTTGCACCTTCAATTCTATCAATCTCATTTTATTGTAGACCTATTTGAGAACAATAGGCTCAATGCCAATAAGCGCCTCTACAAGTTCTAGACTTTAAATATAATCTAATTCTATTCACATAACCTTGATCCAATAATTCATATTCATATCATCTATTGCCTCTACGTAGGACCGAAGATCAAATTCATATCCTTGTGGAATGACTTCAAAAGTTTATCCCGAAAGTATGAATTTACAATCCTCCCACTACGATATTGTACCGGTATACTAGCTATATATCTATAGAATAATACCTTGTGGTGTATCTAATACAACCATCTCATTTCTAAATGTATTTTATAGTTGTCTTACAAAAAATTCTGACATTTTCTTCTAGAACAATTCTTTAAGATTATTCACATAATCATCATTAAGAACTTTGTATTTGTACTTTACAAACATCTTGTCTTCTTTATGACTACCAAAACAATCTTCTGCAATTCCTTTTGGATACCCAACATAAACACACATTTTTCTACCTTTTGATTTCAATTTGTCAGACTTCCTTTCTAACACAAGTGCTGGACATTTCAATTTGACAAATGTCCTAGGAATAAACTTTTGAAATCAACTTTAAAAAATGTATAGTAATACAAAGAGTATATCTCCAAAAGAAACAAGCAAATGGAAATACTTATCATGTACTTTACTATTTCTAAAAGAGTCTTATTCCTCCTTTGTGTATGTTATGACTTAAAGAAGTCATAAATACTATACTCCTTTACAATAAAGGACTTCTAGATCATATTATCCTCTAAATAAAATTCATAGATTGGGAATATGACAAAATAATGGTTCTAAAAGCCTATCTTTTACCAATCTTAAATATTATTTAGATTAATAATGTCTAGACATAAGTGCCAAAACATACAATACCAAAGGATGAAACCTTTCTCTTTAAAAGGTAAAACATGTAAATCTCCATCTAGAAAACAATCATGGACAAAGCTTAGTTTAACCAAACCAGAAACACTTTCCTTTGGTCATACTTTTGAGTCTAATTTCCTTTTGGCAACTACTAGAGCAACTTGCTTGCCCAACTGTTTGGTATTATATAATTCTTCTTCTTACCACCCTTACCTTTCGGTTCAAGCTAAGAATTTAAATTAAATCATATTGATCCTAGCCTTAGCTTTTAGGATGTCTTCCGTTGTGTAGAACTCACTCATCAATTCAGATAATAAAAAAAAAATTTATTTTCAAAACAATCTGAATTGATCAAATGATTTTAACAAGGACTTGTGGATCATATCCAAATGAGATTAACATTTAATCTCTACATCCAAGAATTCCAATTCATTTTAAAATTAAAACATTTTCATAAAATGATTTAGAATTGGAACTCCTTAAGCTTTTCTTGGCACTCAATATGACTTATATTGAATATCGTCTAGTAGCATGATATTTCATACAAAAACATCTCATTTAGACTTAATATAAAGTCTAAGTCTAGTACTAACTCTTGCATCTCATGCTATAGTACAATTGAGATAGGAGCCAATGTAACATTTTAGCATTTCAATGGAGACTATGATCATATCATAAGCTATCTTCCATCAATGCATTATGCATAGGAAATTATGACAATGCTGAATCAAAACATATTTATGTACTTTAGCTCCTTTAAGCACCATGTCCAAAATTATTTCTTAGTTAATGTGATTCATTTAAAATAGTAGCTAGAGAACAAAAATATGACAACTTTATTTTGAGACTTAGAACATAATTACAGGGACATTATATTTTGCATCCATAACCATATAGCATGGAACCCGAAAAACATACTATACTAGGTGCAACGACAACCTAATCCCGCAATTAATATTCCTCAGCATAGAGTGAATACCAACCACTATGATCAGGCGAGAATTCTTCTCATTATTAATGCTATCATGGTAACTCTTACCAAACAAAAATAATTTTCCGCTCTTACCTTTGGCCTCTAAATAATAATAGCAAGAACTCAGCATAGAGGATACTATTAAACTTAGTCTAGTGTACACCATTGTCTAGAATCATATGTAGCCACATTTCATCCCTTTAACAGGCTTATTTTGTAGTACCATGATAAAAACACTCTCCGCATGGAATGCAAAGCTCGAAGCTAAGACAAGGTGTTTGATCAAACCACTATAAACCAAGAAATTCAATCTTGTAGTACCATGAAATAAACATCCTCCACATGGAACGCAAGGCTCGAGGCCAAGACGAGATGTTTACCCCACACCACTATGAACTGACAATGGAGGCTGAGATCTAACCCTTGTATCTCTCTCCCACTAGAAATTTTAAAACAAGTGGATTGTCTTGAAATCATTGTGATCTAATCACAATTTTAACCCTACACATCAAATGTGTTTAATTGTTTAAATTCAATGTGATGTAACTAAGTCACGTCACAATAGCGTAACGAACATTCGCACAATCACAAAGAAGTTTAACCTTGTAATCCGTGAAGTAAATACCCTTCGCATGGAATGCAAGACTCGAAGTCAAGACAAGTATCTATTCACATTACAATAAACTTAACAAAATGGTTATTTCAAAACTCTCACTCATTATTTGGGTTTTTCTTTAAATAATTGTGATCCCATCACAATTAACAACCTTGTACTTGTTGTAGACTTTAATCTTATTAGAATCACTAACTAAAATGGAAGTCCTAAACTATTTAGGATTCCTTAAACACTAATGGATCAAAAATTAGTTATATAGAACTCTATCCTTAACTTATTTGATAAAGTATTCCAATCTCATTAGAATGTTTCTTAAAAGACGAGTCCCAAACTATTTAGGACTGAGAGTTCTATTTAACTAATACCTTTAATCTCATTAGGTCTTTTAGTTAGAACCATGTGTAATCACATCACACATTGCCTTACACCTTATACATTTGAAAACATTTA
Organism: Notholithocarpus densiflorus; assembly: GCA_030021035.2. NCBI lineage: Eukaryota > Viridiplantae > Streptophyta > Magnoliopsida > Fagales > Fagaceae > Notholithocarpus > Notholithocarpus densiflorus. The sequence goes on from JARYZH020000001.1 coordinate 14,691,354, forward strand.
GAAAATATTCAAAATTTCCTTCAAATGCATTTTCGTGAGAATCTCGCGACTAAGCTCTTCCCGCGAAAAAGGCGTAAGTAAAAATAGTTAAAACACAAAATTCAGACAGAAACTTTCTTTATGTGAAAACACTTAGAAAAATTCTGATTTTCCTTCTTTCAATTGATCGAATGTGTCCCTCAATCAATCGAAAAAATTAAAAAAATTCGAACTTGACCATCTGACTTCTTCGATTGATCGAAATTGCCTCTCGATCGATCGAAAAACAAATTCGATCAATCGAATAGCAATCGAAAATCAATTTATTTAAAAAGTCTGATCACTGTTTCACTCGATCGATCAAAAGTGATTTTCGATCGATTGAAACTCGTGAAACACGAATTTCCAGAATTTTTCCAAGGCAGTTTTCTACGGTTTTTCTTGAACAAACAACTAACATACGAACATGATAATCAGAGATCAAAACTGAAATTCATTGATGCTATAGCCTTAAAGATAAATGTAACATACTTAAATTCAAATTTAAACAACATCATAACATTAATATTAGTTTTTATCAAATCATAGTTTCAATAACCATGCAGAAAATTAAATGCATAATCTTCAAACAATATGAAACTATAATCTCTAATTCCAAAACTCATAAAACATGTTATACAATTCGAAATTGAAGACCGCTCTGATACCATTTGTAGGAAAAATGCATGTTTGTATCACATACAAAGCATATGCAGCGGAAAAATTAACGGATCTACTTCATTCGCAATTGATAACATGCACTAAGTAAGTTTTAGAATTTAAGAATAAGAAAGCGTACCTTGGTGCGGTGAAATTCAAAAACCGAAGATCAGAAGTTCTTGGGAAGACTTTTAATCTTCACTCCAATTCCACTTGATGCCCAAGATGTGTGGTCTCTCAATCAGTTTCCAAGGAAAGAATAAAATGAGTGTCCAACACTCACATACAAACCATTTCATTCCTTATGAGAACTCTCTTATGAAAAGCACACTTAATGAGACACTAACTCCAATGGGCCTTGGGCTTTTCTGTCAACTCTTGACAAGTCCAAAGTTACCATTAACTATATTTAATACCACTATATAAATATAGTTGCACTCTAGGCCTTATCTATAAATTATATCCCAAGACTTTATTATACATGCAACCCCTTCATTAAAATATTCGTAGTAATACAAAGTCATGAATGTAGACTGCCACTTTGAAGATTACTACATCTTAATCCTTGAGTACCTGGTTTAATCCTTTACGTTATTCATCATATATTTATGAAATCCAATTTCATAAATATATACTTTAGTAACAACTTACTAAAGTGGTTGGGCCCAACTCTCTTTAATAACCAAACCCTTTAAACTTATCTCAAGAGAATATTTTATGTCTCCGTTAAGAGATTATGAATTCCATTTTGAGAATATATGTTCCATCAACACTAAATGCGGCTGCCCAACATACTGAGGTTTTGACCGTGACTTATAGATCTCACTCCTGATATATCAAAATAACCTACATCTCATGATCAAGTCCATTATTCTCTCAGGATTTAGAGTTCATGTAAATAGAAGTCGTGAGATTTATTATTCATTTGACAGTCGTTAGGAGAATAATAAATTTCACAGCGGTCCAGTTCAATATGTCTTAACTTTTAAAACATATCAACATACCAACTAGAAGTCTCCACTTCCATGATCAAGACAAATCATCGTAGTTGATATGTTATAGTCTTCGCAGATAAAACGCCCAATTTCATCACCAACTACGAACTAAAATTCTGAGTTTACAAAGAACTTGTGATTTATATCTTCTGTGACTAAATCACATAAATCACATACTATGCATCTCATGGACTAAGATAATGTCCCATTAGTTCATTTATAGATAGTTTCATATAATTAAACAATTTAATTATTTATGACATGCCAATAAATTGGATTTTTAGGGCATAAACCCCAACAATTACGATGACCCTGAAATGGTGACGCATGCTCACTCTTCATGAAAGGAGTGGGGGAAAGGACACGGGTGTCCTTCACCTTAAAGATGTGCACGATGGGTGTTAGGCACCCCACAACACCTGTCGCAAGACAATCCTTTGTTTTGATAAACTCTCAAGTTTTGGTCATTGGTAGATCAAATTAAGCTATTGGTTGTAGCTTTCGAGGCTTTAAAGACTTTGGGTTTAGAGGTTTGATTTTGAAAAGGTGCATGACATTCATCAATGTTTTGCTAGCACATTGGAATTCTGACTAGATTTCTGTGATGAAAATTGTAGCATTTTGGATCAGGTGCGTTGTGGCACTCACATCGTGATTCTCACCAAGTTTTCGTGGTGAAAATATTTAAGAAAGTTGCCCTATTTTCACGAAGAGAATTTGGCAAAGTTTTGCATTAGGTGCACCACAGCGCACTGATAGGGTTTCGCGTTTGTGTGAACGGTGTGCACCAATATGTTTGGTCTAAGGCACACCAAAACACATCAAAGTACTAAACATGTAGTGCATGTCATACACACGGCGAAACCACTTGTCACTAGTTAACATAGATGGAAGCAATCACACACGTGGTATATCATGCACCCAATAAAACATAGATATGCATTTATAGCATGAGCCTTGAATACATACCCATAATCCAAGGTTAAGAAGCATTAATGATTAGGAAGGGTTGCCACCTATCATGCACCCAATGAAACATAGATATGCATCTATAGCATGAGCCTTGAATACATACACATAATCCAAGGTTAAGAAGCATTCATGATTAGAAGGGTTGCCACCTAATCATGGATGACCATCATCCTAAGTGCACGATACACCTTTACTTTACTAAGCATGCACAACACTTATATCACACAAAAGCAAGAATATAGACATATCCACACCCAGAAGGTGTGGCCCAAAGCAAGGTACAAGAAAGAACCATAATCTAGGAAAGCAACTAAACATGGTTCTAAAGAAATGGCTAAGGAAAGAGTGGACCTCGCGGAGGGGCTAAACCCCTAAAATCTACTGATTTATGTCTTTTTGCTTGCCTCTTGGAAGTAGGAGTATGCTCCATCCTCCATATGCAACACAAGCAAACAAAACACCAAACAAAGCAAACAAACAAACAAAGAAAGAAATAGAAGCATGCAAACAAACAAAGAGACATATAAACTCATATGTAACAAATGTAGGTTTGGATTGTGTTCGTGGATCCATTGGATTGAATTATGGACGAAACATGTGCCAACAAGCAAAACTCCTAAAAGTGGGTCTTTGGGTTTCGTGTATGTGGATGGGTGCGAACCCGCACGAAACCCTATCCTAGAGCAAGACTTGTGACACACACAAACAAACAGCCAACATGCATAATAAAGACAAACAAGCAAGGGTGCTACCAACATATTGAAATCATACATGAATTCAACGAAGCAAACAATGCTATAAGCACATACAAGGCATAAGCAAAGATGCGAAAACATAGAAAAGCATAGCATGTTATCGTCACATACAAGGATAAAGGTTAAACATGTTATGGAGCACATACAAGACCAAGATGTAAAACCCTAACATGTACAACTAAGCAAAAGAGATGGACAAGCACATAAGCATCATCATTATGTGATCTTAAACAAAACATTGCACCCATGCAAGCAACATGGGAAAATGGACAAACCACACATAGACAAGCAAATCATAAAAGGTGTAACAAACATGCTAAGAAAGACACAAAGGATCCAACCAAATATATACTAAAAAGGGAGAATAATAGCATAGGAAGCATGTTAGAAGATACAAATAAGCTAGATCTAAGACTAAGCATGCAAGCATTGATCTAAAGAGGAACATCGATACAAGCATAAAGCATCCAAACATGGCATCACATAAAATGATCTAGAAATTAAACATATAAAAAGCATGTAAAAGAGCCAAGCAAGCATAAACATGTATTTAAGACACTAATCCAAACCCTTTATTGAATATGGGTGTTTAGATGTAAACCTTGACTAGAAGATCAAGATCTAAACCCTACCCAAGGCACCAAAGCACAAAATCAAAGCATAAACAAATATCAGAGCAAAAGGCACACAACTATAGCATCAAAACATGCCAATATGGCATAAGGATTGTAGACAAGGAAATTTAGACATATCCTAGCTAAGAAGGCTAGGCTAACATTATCAAAGCAATAAAAACATGCTAGAGAATTTAAAAAAAGCATTAAAAACCTTAAATTAATGGGTGTAGATAGTAGCTAAAAAGCTACATCTACACCCTTCAACCTCGAAGCCAAGGAAAAATGACAAAGGAGGAGGAAATTATGTAGCAAGAACACTACCTCTTGATCTATGGAGAAAGAGGGAATCAAAGTTTTTTTTTTTTTTTGGAGATAATTCTAGTGAAAAAAAGAGAAAATTTCCCAAAACAAATGCCCAAAGACACCAAATTCGTTCCTACTGAAATCTGGGAGCAGAGAGATTATTTAATATTTTTTTTGGGGGGGAGGGGGGGCGGGAGGAACAGGTTGGGCACACACTTAGGGTGAATCAGTTTCAGTTCAGGTGGAGCCAGGTTGGTCGGTTCCATCAAGTTCAAGGTTGGTCTCGACAACCCTAGTTTAGTGACCCAAAAAAAATAAAAAATTTGTAAAGTTTAAGGACAAAAATTAAAACATTTTCAATAGTTTAGAGATTAAAAAAATAATAATAATAAAATAAAAAACTTTTCAATAGTTTCAGGATGAAAAATAAATTTTTTTAAAATTTAAGAATGAAAGAGAAAATTTTGGTAAAATTTAGGAATCAAAATAATATTTTACCCAATAATAATAATAATAATAATAATAATAATAATAATAATAATAATAATAATAATAATAATAATAATTTATGGAGTTTGTGACACTTCATTTTGGGTAATGACGTATGAAGGATGGGCAATCTAGCCCATCCTGACATTATCCTTTGCCACGTTGGTGAGGACACTGGGCTTTACATATCTGAAATTTAAAGAATCTCACCCATTTACAATATCTTCAATATCATCAACTATCTCAGAAAACCTTTGGGCTTTGATCTCTCTAGTCATTTTACTTCTCCTTTTCATATTCCACCATGATTTTAATTTGATGAGTTTGAAGCAAGTTTGAGTTTTTCCAAATTTACGTTGAAAAAATCTAGATAAAGTTCACAACCCTTAGGTGGTGTTTGGATTCATGAGTTTTCATCACTCATCACTGAGTTTTCTTAACTCATTACTCAAAATAGGTGGGCCCCACGCATACAACATCTGTTTGGATTTGTTTCCATTCTCAATTTTCATCAGTCGTTTCCCACTTTTTTGAGAGTTGAGTTACCGAATTCAGAAAAAAAAAAAACTTGTTTTCAAGTTACAAGAACTGAGTTAGGATGGCAATATTGTAATATCTCTTACACAATGGGCTCCACGGCTAGTGACTAATCTCATCACTGCTCTGCCTTTGCTCCCCCCAACGGTCATATTCATTTATCATCCTAACCAACTCTTTTCAACTTATCTTAGACTTCACTTTCCTCTTTTCTCTTCTCCTAAACCCACAAGAACAGCTCCCTCCCACGGACAAGCCCACCAACTCTGCTCTGTCTTGCACACCCATCTGCCACGGACAAGCCCAAGCTCTGCCGTTCTGCCTGGTTGATGTGAAAAAAAAAACCCAAGCTCTGCTGTTTTGGTCGGTACAAGCCACTCCATTTCCAGCGGTGACAACAACACGTTACGGGGAAGAGAAGGACGAAGCTTCAACTTGTTATAGATCACTGATTTCGACCTGAACAGGTTAGACCCACACTCTTTCTTCCTTGATCTGTCAGTTTGGGTGCTGGGTTTCAAATTTTTTTTTTTTTTTTTTTTTCCATTTTTCTCTGTTGTGGGCTGTGATTGTTTGGCCGGATCCAAAAGACATAGTTATTTGGGGATGGGTTTTACAACTAGGCAAAATAGAAATTAGAATTTAGATGCACATTACAGCAACCAACATGAGTTTTGTTTTGTGGTTTTGTGTACATTGTTTGTATGTTTTTTAAAGGTATGATCTAAGCATCTGAATAGTGGGATAATGGTTGTCATAATTTGCATGTGACTTTTACCTTTCCTAATTTGTTTATAGAAAATCTTAATTTGTAACTGATTATTATTGTTGGGCTGGCTCAGTTGCATTATACTAATATTACCATTAATTAGTGGTCCCTGTGGTTTTGTATTCTCAATATTTGTTCCTCTTACCTTACTGGGATTTGGGGTAAACATTGTCAGATTTGCACACAGTCATCCGTGGAGACCATTATACTTGTCACCTAAATTGGCATTACATGCATGAAAATGTTATTGTTTAAAAGTGTTACTTACATGGTCAGAGATTGGTGTAAGATGGTAGGGGATTTGAGAACGTGGGATGAGGATTGTGTTGATGAATTATGTGATATTGTGTTTGGGGAATCCTCTTGGTAATTTTGCGCAAGGTATTTCGGGATAGGCCAAAGGGTTTGGTAAGATTCCTTATACTTGTAACCGCTTGTGATTGATAATAGTAGATTCTTGGGAGTGGTGATCTGAAATTCACCCGGTGGGGTTTTGCCTCGGTGGTTTTCTCCATTCGTAAACAAATCATCTGTATCAAATTTATTTTCCGCTACATTTAGATAATTTGGTGATTTGTTTGTGTTGCAATGCTATTGCATGTAATTGAACCTAATTAATTAATTTGGGTAATTAATTAATTAATTTGCAAGAGGTTAATTCATTTTAACCCAACAAGTGGTATCAGAGCGAGCACACTCTGATTAGGTTTTAATCTTTGCTGTGTGATTTATTGACCCCTGTTATCATGACTACAAGCGGCATGAAAAGATCTTTTATTTCAAATACATCTTGCTTTTCTAATTTCTATTTGATTGAGTGTTTTAGAAAATGTAAATCTAAAAGTTATTTGAAAGCTGTCTTGATGATTGTTGAAAAAGGTCTTAGTGTGACAAAGAAGAGATTAGACTGTTTCAAAATGAAAATGTGCAAAGGAGTTCATCTGAAAAGGGTGAAAATTAAAGGGTTTGCTTATAAATGGCAGCTGAGAGAGAAAACCATTCCTATTGATATGTCAAGTAAGCGTGAAGTGTGCTTTATGATGAAGTCAGCGTTTAAAGTAATGGACACATGTTTGTGGTACCTTGAAAGTGGATGCTCGAGACACATGACTGGAGACCGTTCTCTATTTAAGGTTTTCGAGTCTAAGAAATGTGGAAATGTCACTTTCGATGATGGGAGCAAATCACAAATAAAAGGGAAGGGAACCATCTCTCTCCCGGGACAGCCAGACATCACAAATGTATTGTATGTAGAAGGTTTGAGAGTGAACTTGTTGAGCATAAGTCAGATTTGTGATCAAGACTTCATGGTGCTATTCTCAAAAGGGAAATGTCTTGTTTTGAATGAGTCTGGAAAGAAACTCATAAGCGGAGTCCGCATTCTGGATAACTACTATGGATTGGTACTTGATGCTTACATTATGTGCAATAGTATTCGTTTGCCAAATGAAGACTTATGTCACCAAATATGGGACATGCGAGCTACAAACATCTGTCAATTGTATCTAAGCATGAATTAGTGTTGGGAATACCAAAGCTCAGCAAGGCTAGCAATGTTGTGTATGGACCGTGTCTGTTTGGGAAACAGATGAAAGTAAAACATCTAGGCACTTAGACATCAGCTACATCCAGACCTTTGGAGCTACTACATCAGGATCTCATGGGTCCAACTAGAACTGAATCTATTGAAGGAAGGAGATACATCATGGTCGTAGTAGATGATTTCACCAGATACACCTGGGTCATTCTTCTTAAATCCAAGTCAAATGCTTCTGAGCACATTGAAGCTTTGTGTACAAGACTGCCAAATGAGAAGAACATGAAGATTGATCGAATTCGCAGTGATTATGGTAAAGAATTCGAGAACTCATACATGGAATCTTTATGCACTAGATTTGGTATATCTCAAGAATTCTTTGCTCCTATTACTACTCAGCAAAATGGTGAAGTAGAAAGAAAGAACAGAGTCATTCAAGAGATGGCTAGAGCTATGTTACACAATAAAGATGTGGCCAGAAATTTATGGGGAGAAGTAGTCAACACTGTATGTCATACGGTTAATAGGGTATATTTCAGACCCGGTACAAAGAAGACTCCCTATGAATTGTGGAAGGGAAGAAAGCCGAATGTGAAGTATTTCAAAATCTTTAGAAGTACTTGTTTCATCTTTAAGGATAGAGAAAATGTGGGAAATTTTGACTCCCGAAGCAATGAAAGAATATTTCTAGGATACTCCTCCACAAGCAAAGCTTATCAGGTGTACAATAAAAAAACTAAGAAGGTGATGAAAACTGTTAATGTTGTTATTGATGAAGCTTCAAATTTTGATTCTAAGAAAAGTAGTGAGGAAATACCTAAGGCAATTCTTCCTCTAGAGCCTAAAGTTGTTCAAGAGGAAGTTGATCAAGAGCCCGTTTCTCAAAGTACTCCAAGTGCTGTAGAAGTCTTAAAAGATATTCCTACATCACCTTAGCATGAATCTCATGAAGAGAAAGGACCTTCCTCAAGGACCAAGCTGAATCACCCTCCTGAAGTTATTGTGGGAAATATGAACGAACTGACACTAAGAAAGCGTACAGTTGATAAATGTGCTGCTAACTTTGTTTCTTATTCTTGCTATTTGTCGCAAGTTGAACCCACCAAGGTTGAGGATGCTCTCCAGGATGAAAGCTGGGTTGTGTCAATGCATGATGAACTGCTCTAGTTTCAAAGGAATGATGTCTGGATCCTGGTACCTAGACCAGAAGGAGAGCACATCATTGGCACAAAGTTGATGTTTCGCAATAAAATTGATGAGGAAGGAAATGTGATCCGCAACAAGGCTCATCTGGTGGCCCAAGGATACTCTCAAGTGGAAGGAGTGGATTTTGATGAATCATTTGCTCTTGTAGCTCGCATGAAATCCATTAGAGTTCTCATAACCCTAGCTTGTCACCTGAAGTTCAAGCTTTACCAAATGGATGTGAAGACTGCATTCTTAAATGGGTTTCTTAAAGAAGATGTCTACGTTGCTCAGCCTAAAGGATTCATTGATCCATACTTTTCGGATCATGTGTTGTACCTTAAGAAGGCTCTATATAGACTAAAGCGAGCACCTAGAGTTTGGTATAACCGACTTACAGAATACCTGGTCTCACATGGCTTCACAAGAGGACAAGCTGATCAAACTTTTTTTATCAAAAAGGAGAATGGCGAATTGATAGTAGCTCAAGTCTGTGTTGATAATATCATCTTCAGGTCTACAAAGGATGAACTCACTCATAATTTCTCAAAGCTTATGCAGGCCGAGTTCAAGATGAGCATTATTGGAGAGTTGACTCATTTCCTTGGATTGTAGATTCGTCAGCAAGAGTCAGGTATATTCATATCTCAATCTAAATATGCCAAAAATCTTGTGAAAAAGTTTGGTTTGGAATTTGCTAGTCTTGTTAGAATCCCCATAAGCCCTAATGTTAAACTCACTGTTGACTTGTTAGGCAATAATGTTAATTCTTCCTTATATAGAAGCATGATAGGTATTCTCTTTTACCTTACTGCTAGTAAACCTGACATTAGTTACAGTGTAGGAGTGTGTGATAGATATCAGGCAAACCCCAAAAAGTCTCATATGATTGATTTAAAAAGAATCATAAAATATGTCAAAGCCACTACCGATTTCGGAGTGTGGTATAGCAAGGACACAAACGATGTCTTAGCTGGGTATTCTGATGTGGACTGGGCTGAGAATGCTGATAATAGAAAAAGTACATCGGGGGGTTGCTTTTATATGGGTAATAATCTTGTCTCCTGGATGAGTAAGAAGAAAAATTCCATATCCTTATCCACTGTTGAGGCTGAATACATCGTTGCTGGTAGCTGTTGCACCCAACTTCTGTGGATGCAAAAACTCCTTAATTATGGTATTCTTCAAGAACATCTTACCATTTATTGTGACAATACCAGTGCCATTAACATCTCTAAAAATCCTATTCAACATTCTCGAAAAAACCATATAAAGATACGACACCACTTCATTTGGGAACTTGTCGAAGATGGCACACTCACTCTTGAGTTCATCCACATTGATGATCAGAAGGCCAACTTGTTCACTAAGCCTCTTGATAGCAAACGTTTTGAATTCTTACGCCAAAACATTGGTGTAATCTCCATGGAATGATCTCTCCTCTTTGCATCTAGTCTTTATGCTTTGTGTGTTTTGTTTAACTTATTTTTGTTTGTTTGTTTTCAGTTTTGTTTTATTTTATTTTATATAAAAATAAAAAAAAATAAAAATTGAAAAATCAGAAAAATACAAAAACAGTGTGTGTTTGTATATGTTGGTACTTGTGTACTTTTGGTGGCCATTGAAACAAAGTTTCTAAACTTTATATCTCTTGTAACTTAGATGAGCATCTCTATACACAACTAAGCAAGTAAGCTTTGTAGCTCATGTTTGTGATGAGTACAATCAAGTGATCTTTCACTCTTTATACTCTAATCACTCTTTTTGACGAGAATGACTAAAAAATCCTAAGAGAAAGATATAAATAACCATCTTACCACTAAAACCCGTCAATCATGTATAACATCTGTATGCTTTGGCATAGCACAATTGTGATGTTTTTGGCTTACATAATTGGGTATTTCTTTTTTCTCTATATATGCCCATGCATGGAATGTTCAAAAAGAAAAATATGTAAAGAATATGAAAAGCAAAAAGATCAAAAAAAATTTAATAATGGTTGTAAGCATGTTTCTAGGAGATGTGGGAGTTATATGATGTACCTCAAAAGTGATAGTCCCCATCAAATGGTTATGATTGTGTGTGAAGTGTATTAGATCATCTCATATCTTGAATCTTCATAATATGATAAACTAGTGCACTCTTGCTATGTTTTCACACACAACATGCGTACTCTTTGCTACTTTTGATACATGTGCAAGTACAATGTGTCTTGGCCATCACAAGGAATACATGTGTTAATATATGCTCACTAAACTGTCTTAACTCATTTTTAAAATATAAAATTGGTTAGACTTGTTTAGTGTGTGTGTGTGTGTGTTTTGGATCTATGGATGCTTTGCTTATATGTTGAGAGATGTTTTGAGAGATAAACATGTTGAGTGGATCTTTGTTTGAGTAGCTTGCTTATTGCATTCATCTTTATGTGTTTTTCCTCCCTCGAAAAACCTCTTTTCTTCAAGCTTGACAGCACCTCGACAGATACCTTGACACATCCTTTTCTATTGTGCCTCTTTGCTTTGCTCTTGATAGATTCTCAACAGCAGGCCGATCCATCGAGATTTTCTTCTGACCTCTCTGTCTGTTGGACAGATCCTCAACACATTCTCGATCCATCGAGATTTCTGGGTTTCTTCTTGATAGCACCTCGACAGCTTCTCTATCCATCGAGATGTTTTCCTTGAGCTTCTGTCTCTTCGACACTTTCTCGACAAATCTTCGATCCATCGAGCTCATGTTTTTACCATTGACAGCACTTCGACAGCACCTCGACAGATTTGCTTCTATTGAGATTTAGTGTTCTATAGATTCTCAACAGAATCTCGATCCATTGAGTTGCGTTTTTCTTTATATAGCTGAAGCGCAATCCGGTTTTCATTTTCTCACTTCTCTCTCGATAGAAAACTCTCTCTCTCAACCCAAAACTCTTTTTCACTCTCAAATCTCCTCATCCACGTGTTCTTCGGCCTAGATCAAGCTTCAAACACTTGGTAAGTGTTCTCATCTTCTTCCTTTTCATGCATCCATGCATTTTAGACCTAGGTTTTGGGGGTTTTCAAATTTTTTAGGGTTTTTGAGTTTTTCATGAAATTTTTTGGGTTGGGCTTTGTGAAATTGTTGTTATATGGTCATGCATTGCATCTTTTATACACTATAACAATGTTTCATGGATTTGTTAGATGTGTGCTTGATTAAACTTGTGAGTGCTGTTAGGTTTGGATTGAGTTTTTCCCATGATGTTTTTAATTTTCGCACGTCACACGTTCATGCATTCTTCATGCATACATTCTTTCCTTTTCTTTTCTATTCTGAACCTGTGTTGTGTTTCCTTCTGTTCTCTTCTCTCTCTCTCTCGGATAGAAACTCTCTATGGCACCCAAATAGAGAAAATCTACTCCGGCTCGGAACCCTCTTCGTGGTTTCGGGTCATCCTCTTCTGATCCTCCTGTTCCATCTCATATCTGGTTCCGTGATGAGAAGGCCAAGACAGACCTCTCTGAGAACTTTCAGGACCATGGAGTTCATCCGGAACGCCAGGCCATTCTGTCGGATTTCTCTGACACTGCTCTACCCGAAGTCATTCGGACTCGGGGATGGGAGTCCTTCTGTGGGAAACCCGAGAGGTACACATATTGTAGTTACCCCGGATCTTATATCCAAGGTACTACATATTCCTAGGGTAGCGTATCTTGACTACCCTAGTTGTGAGCGTCTCAGGACGGTGTTTAGAGATGAGCTTATCTCTCACTTTTGTGAGAAACCTTCTCTTTGGGGTGGTTTTCTAAACACCCCTTGCTCGGGCTTTGCTAAAGGCCCTTGCTTTTTGAACATGGTGACCTTCACTCTCACTTCACGGTCTCACTATTACTCCATCACTAAGCCTCGTGCTCATTTTCTTCTTTCCTTGATGAAGGATCTTTCCATTAACTTTCCCTCTCACTTCATCACATCTATCATAGATGTGTATCAGGACACTGCTACACGTGATAAGCTCACCTTCCCTTCGGCTATCACGCGTATCCTCACACACTTTCACATTCCCATTCCTCTCTCTCCTCTTTTCACCATCATAGGTGCCATTAGCGCTGATTCTATCCGACGAAGTGAGTCTCAGCTTCGACCGAAGCGGCCACGAGTGGAGATGACTAATCCTGCAGCTTCTGCTATTCCACCCTCTTCCTCGGCTCTTTCTACCTCCGCAGCTGGTGGTGTGACCCTCGAGGCTATCATGGTGCAGCTTCAGTGAATGGAGGCTGACTTTGGTGGTCGTCTTGACTATCTCACCAATGAGATGTGTCAGATGAACCCGAGTCGGTCGCATTGCCCGCAGACAGGCTCGCATGACTGGTCTTGCTCATTCTCCCTCTCTTTCTCCAGAGGCCTCGTCCGAGGATGATGATGAGGATGATGAGGATGGTGCTAACTCTTCTGGTGATAACGAGATGACGACCTCTCAGTGACTTACCCTTTGTCATTCGTGACAAAAAGGGGAAGTAGTTTTGGGTTTAAGAGTAGTCTTGTTTTTACTGGGAGAGTTAGTATAGGACATTTTTTTTATAGAGGGAGTGTATATAGTTTTGAGGGATGTAGTGAGGTTTATATGTACTTTTCTTTCCTTTTAGTTACATTAGCCTCTTGTACACCGGTCATTATGACATACATTGTATTTATTTTCTTATATATGATGATGATGTATGTTCTTTTTCTTCACCTACCTCTACATGTGTCGTTTCTTTTCTCTCTTTATACACATGTTTCTTTATGTACGCAATCCTTATTTTTATTTCACACAAAATGCCTTGATGAGTTTTGTTTAAGTGTTTCAGAAAGACAGGTTGTGAAATTCTATCATGTCATGAACTCTCTTCTTGCAAAGTTTTTCAAGAGTTTGTAGTAGGTATAGATTTATTTTGTAATACAACAAGTGGTTATGAGTTTAGTGATTTAAAACTTCTCTCATGATTATTTTTTTGTTGTGGTTTTGTCACGGATTACCAAAGGGGGAGATTGTTAGGGATATATTTTATGCAATTAGCTAATCTTTTGACAAAATGCACTTTACTTATAATTGGGTAGATCTAGGATAAGTTTAAGACTTCAAGAAACATGTTGTTCAAGTCAAGTGTTAAAGCCATGAAGATCTGACCAAGAAACAAGTGAAGAAGAGTTGTTTATTAAAACTCGACAGATACCTCGATAGAAACAGTATCTATCGAGATTTAAGAACGAAACTCAACAGAAACTCGACAGAAGCTGAATCTGTCGAGATCTACGAAATCAAAATTTTCAGATCTGATTTTTGGTCCTAGTTGACATGTATGTGTAGGGTTTTTTTTCTCACAACCCTAGACATATATAAGATTTATTTTAAAGGCCGTCACACAAGAGAATGCATGCAGAAAGTGACCTAGTTAATATTTCTCTTTAAAGAAGCTACTGCATCTTTACGCTATAGGGTTTTGTAACCAAGGAGCTTCCTAATCTTCATCGTTGATGAACTGAAAAACTTTGCAGCCAACATCTTCTTCAAGTTGTTGGTGTTAGTCACATACTTGGATCCGTGCATCATTGGTTAGTCATGTACTAGGATTCGTGCATTGAACTGGAAGATTGCCACTACAATACAAGTCCAATTGGGTATTGGGGTAAGGGTTCAACTGTAGGTTAGTATTTCGGGATAGGCCAAAGGGTTTGGTAAGATTCCTTATACTTGTAACCGTTTGTGATTGATAATAGTGGATTCTTGGGAGTGGTGACCTGAAATTCACCCGGTGGGGTTTTGCCTCGGTGGTTTTCCCCATTCGTAAACAAATCACCTGTGTCAAATTTATATTTTCGTTGCATTTAGATAATTTGGTTTTTTTTTTTTTTTTTGTTGCCACACTATTACATGTAATTGAGCCTAATTAATTAACATGGGTAATTAATTAATTAATTTGCAAGGGGTCAATTCATTTTAACCCAATATTGATAAAACCTTAATTTGCGGAGGTTGGTAGTAAAAAACATGATTTTGGCATTGGTTTCCGTGGCTTTGCATGCATGGGGGCTTTGTGGTTTGGCTTTTGAATAGGTGTGGTCCCAATCTATGCTTTCCTAAGGCATTCGAGCAAAGTACCAGAATTCCACGGGGAAAATCTGGCGACATGTCACCTTACTTTCACCGTGGAAATTAGGTATCGCTTTGCCTTAGGTGACATGGACTGTGACAATCACACCAGAAGGGGCGAACAGGTATATATATACATACATCATGCACAATGCAAGCACACAGAGCAGGAAAGTAAATGCCTACATCCTTAAAGCATCGCCCAAAATATAGGTGCAAGAAAGTAAACAGGGGTCGCCATACTCTAGAGATGAGGACGAATGGTACATGGCATGATATACCTAATACAACCCATCTAAGAGAGAAAGGAGGGAGGAAGGAAGGGAGTTTAAAAGAGTACATAACCAAATGGGAGAGACTAGACCCCTAAATCTACTGAACATGGCTGCTTGGCTTAGATCGACATGCTTGCATCCTCACCCTTTTTGCTTGCGCCTGGGAGACCGTGCCCTAGCTCCATACGTCCTTGCTCCATGTGTGTACATGCAAAGGCAAGAACAAGAAACCAGCAAACAAGTAATGGAAAGAAAGAGATGCATAGATAATGCGCAAATGGTACAAAGCAAACAAGCAAAATAGATATGGCAAGCATAGCATGTGGCGAGAGATATGACAAGCAAAGATAAGCAGACAAACAAGAAAGCAAGTGAACAAGAAAGCAAACAAGCAAGAAGGTAAGCAAGCAAAAGGCCCAACAAAAGGTAGTGTCCACGGGGGACAAATGTAGGTTTGGATCGGGTGTCCATATCTTCATTGTGTTGAAGTATGGACGACACACTAGCAAGCAAGACTCATGCATAAACAAGTAAGCAAGCATGTAAAGATGCATAGAAACCCAACGGATGGCACGAACAAGCATGACAAGCATATCATCGCACGGAGTGGAAAAGGGAAGGGTATGCACGAAGCAACCCGGCATCCGGAGACGCATCCCAAGTGGTTACACCCAAACAAGGCCTCATGGGTGTCGGATGTAACGAAACAAGATCAAGCCCGCAGAGGGCGTCAAGCATGGCAAAGCCTAGGACAAGAGAGGCTAACACAAACATAAAGAATAGAAGTAAGCAAACATAGACATGCAAATAGGATGATCCAAACCTTTTGGTGTGGGCCTTGGTGTATGGACGATGACAAAAACCATAGGGTCTAGATCGAGTCCGAACCAATAGGCCAAAACACAAGAAGATTCAATAAAAGGAACAAAAGTGCTACAATAGCACATGGCATGACAAACAAAGCCTAGGCCTAAACACATAAACCTGGCAAGAAGCATGCAAGCATATTGATCTAACATGGGAAATAGCATAGTGCATATAGAGAAGATGACCTAAGCACGCAAGCATGTGAAAACATAGATCTAGACATATAGGCATAGAAACATGCATGTAAACATGTAGATCTAAGCAAGGCATGGCCAAAAATGTGATATCAAGCATGTAAGCATGTAGATCTAAGCATATAAGCATGTAAGGATGTAGATCTAAGCATGTGAAAAAGAATCCAAACACATAAACATGTTAAGACAAGGATCTAAGCATGTAGACATGTAAACATAGGCATAAAACATAAAAGCAAGCATAAGGACCCATAAATCTAGGCATAAGCATGGAGATAGGCATATAGACTAACAAAGAACATGTAAATCAAGCCATAAACATGGAAAGCATGGAAACTTGTAGATCTAGACACAAACACCACATGAAAAAGGTAGATCCAAGCATAAAACATGGCATAAGGCATAAAAAGCAAGGAGATTTAAGCTAGAAGCACAAATAAAGCAAGAAACATGCTAAAGAAAGTAATAAATTATGTTATTCAAGCAAAAAGAAAAGATAAAAAGCTTAATGAACCTTTATAGGAAAAGGGTTATGGATTGTAGCCAAAAAGCTACATCCATACCCCTATAGCTTAAATCGAAGGTATAGAACCAAGGAGAGGAAGATGGAGGGTATGAACACTACCTTGTATCTTTGGAGAAGAGAGAAGAATCAAGAAGTTTTGATGTGTTTTTGTGTTTTTTGGTATAGAAATATGGTGAGAAAAGAGAGAAAAAATGTATAGAAAGATGCCCAAATAGCTCCCAGAATGTCTCCTCTTCCATCTGAGCTACCAGGAGCCTTTTATAGGCCTTGACATGCTTTTCGGGGCCCGACACACCTACAAGGTGCACCAACGGCCCTTGTTGGTGTGCCGGGTCAGGCCTGGCTGACGTCAGCAATTTCGTCCACATGCACTTTTTCAGTTTTGACTTCGAACGTGCATTTGGAGGTCTTCCGGAACTCGGATTGAGGCGATCTAGGTGTCCCTAGAAATCTCCGGATGTCTAGTTTTCAGAGAACTAAAGAAATTAAAATTCCACAATTGGATAAAAAGTTATGACCTCGGGAAGCGTGCTAATGTGCTTTTCACGGTTTTCTCAATATTTCAACCGTTTTAACTCCGATTTCGACCCATGAATAGTCGTTGGAATGAGAATTTGATTATCTTCACAATGATGTTGGTCTCAACCTGTTTTGATTACTGGATCAAGATTGGGGTTTTTGAGGCCCACTAAGAGTCAACTTCGGGTCAAACTTGGTCAAAGTTGCTAAAAATTTTCGAGGAGCTCGGGTTTGATATAAAATCATGAAAAATGTTGTTTTGTGAGGATTTTGACCTTATTTGACCATCGGTCAACCCAGGGTTGACTAGGGGCATTTTGGTCATTTTGGCTGAAGAAGGTACTTTGAGCGCTCCGGTGTCCGAACGGGTTACGCCACATCATTATATATGTTCTCGTGACCCCATGGAGAGAAAATGATATTTTTGGGTTTTTCAGGGTCCGACATGCAAATCGAGGGCGGACAAAATACGGTACTAACAGGTATGTGTTGGGGGGTACGGTAGGAGGCTGTAGCAACCGAAGCCTCTCTTGTAGCCATATATGGAAAAAAAAAAAAAAAGGAGAGAAAAAAAAAAGAAAGAGAAGGAGAAGAAGAGAGAGAAAAAGAAAAAAGAGAAGAGAGAGCATGAGTGAGAAAAAATAAAAATAATGATGAAAGACGATATAATGTGCCTCGATGGGTTGAAAACCAAAAGGAAACCATGCAAAATTAGAGGGATCCCACTAGGTTGAGAACCTAGGCAAAAGTTAGGGATTATACCTAAAGAAGAAGAGGACTTCCCGTAAAGAAGCTTCCTTCCTTCCTATGAAAGACATCCAAACCATTGAGGGTTTTCGCCAAGATCAAGCCCACTGGGTTACCTCTCTTTAGCTCACAAGCCACCATGCACATCTGGAGGTCCACACAATGACTTTTGAACTAAGAAATACCTTGCAAGGGCAAATAAGCAAAAGGCACGAAGAAAGTATGAATGTGGCCTCTCATCCACCTTAATTTAATGGTATGGAAAGACACAAGAAAGGCCATAGAGGGCGATGGAATCCTTGAAATTCGAACCAAGCCTCCTAATCCAAGCTGAGACATCAAGTGGAGAGTTTTCTGCCATTAAGGGAGCTCAAAAAGGGGCTCTCTGGGTTGAAAATACGTTGGTGACGGTATAGGACTCAAACGGCTACTTTTATACTTAATTAGGGCGGTTAGGGTTTCCTTTGATTCACGGCCCATGTACACAAGGTCAACCCCGTGTACGCTAAGTCAAAGCTGCGTACGCAGGCCCATCCCCACGTACATACGACGCTTGGCAGAAGCCCATTCTCCCCTGTTTTAAACAAGATTTTTCACTCCGAGGCATTCCTAGGGTTCCTATGGCCTAAAGGGTCATCCAAAGCATATTCCAAGCATGAGATTTCAAGCATCAAAGAAGCATTATTGTATGGAAACATAAAATATTCATAGTAATACAAAGTCATGAATGTAGACTGCCACTTTGAATATTACTACATCTTAATCCTTGAGTACCCGGTTTAATCTTTTAAGTTATTCATCATATATTTATGAAATCCAATTTCATAAATATATACTTTAGTAACTCCTATTTAAAGTGGTTAGGCCTAACACTCTGAATAACCAAACCCATTAAACTTATTTCAAAGGAATATTTTATATCTCCGTTAAGAGATTATAAATTCCATCTTGAGAATATATATTCCATCAACACTAAATGTGGCTGCCCAATATATTGAGATTTTGATCGTGACTTTAGATCTCACTCAAGATATATCAAAGTAACCTGCACTTTATGATCATGTCCATTATTCGCTCAGGATTAAGAGTTCATGTAAATAGAAGTCGTGAGATTTACTATTCATTTGACAGTCGTTAGGAGAATAATAAATCTCACAGCGGTTCAGTTTAATATGTCTTAACTCTTAAAGCATACCAACATGCCAACTAGAAGTCTCCACTTCCATGATCAAGACAAATCATCTTAGTTGATATGTTATAGTCTTCGCAGATGAAATGCTCAATTTCATCACCGACTACGAACTAAAATTCTGAGTTTACAAAGAACTTGTGATTTATATCTTCTATGACTAAATCACATAAATCACATACTATGCATCTCATGGACTAAATGATAATGTCCAAATATTCATGTTACCATTATTTTAGATAATAATAAAACAACTTTACGAATTACAACATTAAGTCATACATAATGTCATACATAGCATCATACAATAGGATTTAAGGGCACTAATCTTAACATAAAATGCACGTTAGGTTGTTAGAATTTTCGTTTTAAAGTTCTGCTATATTTTTGTGTTTTTAGGTTTTCTGGGCAAGAGGTTGCGACGCATAATCTTGCCTAGGCACTCAAGCTTGATTATGCACACGCAGGCTTGTTCTTGTGTGCGCAAGCCACTGCCTAGAAACCCTAACTTTTATTTGTTTGTTTTGCTTCTGTTTTCACATGTTGTTCTGTTTAGTTTCTTTTATGTGTTTTTACGCTTCCAAAGTTTCTGTTTTACATGTTTGTTTGTTTATTTGCAATCATATGTTTAGATTATGGTTTCTTAGTTTTAATGCCATTCATTCATATGTCCATGCATTAATGCCATAGGTGCTAAGTTGCTGTAAGGTAAGTCATGCATTGATATGAACATGTATCTTTTGTGATGAACATGTTTGTATGATGTTTGATCTTGAATATGAATGTTTATATGATCTTATGATTGCCATGTTTGGGTTGCTACCTTGTTTTAAGATGTGTGATAGGGTTTCACATGCTAGGGTTTCTCATATGCGTTTGGGTTTGGCTTTCTTTTGTTTAAAGGTAGAGATGTATGTGTTTAGGGATGAATGATGTCATGTTGTATGCTTAGATGTATGCTAGTGTGTGTGAGTATAGATACAAGTGTCGAACATGTTTTTAATGAGGTTAAGACATAAGACACAATGATGAGAGTCCAATCTTAGGGTTAGGCGATCTTAGGTGCCTAACACCTTCCCAAGAGCGTACCTAAATTCCGAACCCATATCTCTGGTAGTAAGATTAAAAGTTCCGTCCTCGAGAGGATGTTATATATATGGGGGGATTCTAGCATTTTGCCCTTATTTTTAAAAACATTTAGCAATATGTCCCTGTTTTGAAACTATTTAGGTTTATGTCCTTGTTTTGAAACTCAATTTTCTCAAAATCGAGTTTCAATGTAAAACTCGATTTGTAGAAAATCGAGTATGGGGCGATCAACTTAAATAAAATAAAATAAAATAAAATTGGAACTCGAGTTCTTGTCGTTCGAGTACCTTGAATGGAACTCGAGCTCCATGAACTTGAGTTCCACTCAAGGTACTCGAGCTACAGGAACTCGAGTACCTTGAATGGAAGTCGAACTCCATGAACTTGAGTTTCACAAAATTTATTTATTTATTTATTTTTAAAGTTTCATTTGGCATAACTCGATTTTAAATCAATCGAGTTTCAAAACAGGGATATGGACCTAAATAGTTTCAAAACAGGGACATATTGCTAATTTTTTTAAAAAATAAGGGCAAAAGGCTAGAATTCCCATATATATGGTTCCTAGAACATTGCAAAACTAGGTGGCGACTCCAAAACCCCCTTGTTCATCTTCTCATTGATCCTGTTTTCATGTTCTGTGATGGGGGAAGTTTGATCAGTCTTGTCTCCTTCTTGACCATTCTTCATATTTTGGAATTGTTTCACCATGAGATTCATATCCTCCCTCAGTTTGATTTGGCTAGCTACCATTGTATTTAGCATTTCTTGGGTACTCATCTATTCTTCAGCATTTTGGTGTTCATCTCATTCTGCCATAGTGACAGAGTCTTCTGATCTTTTGTCGCTTGGGCTGTCTTGTGAATCAAACACTGGGTTGCGATGCTGGAGCCGTGGGGTGCCTTCTATGCACAACAGTTTCAATACTGTGATGGGCCTAGAACTAGAACTTGCTTGGCTATCATTCTTCAGTTCTCTTTGAAGTCTTCCCTCTGATCTTGACCAAATTTTCTCCTAAGAAAAGGTAGGTTGGCTCAATCAAGGCTATGGTCCCATCTATTTCAATCCAATTAATCAAAATAAACACACACAGGATGCAATGCATCATTTACTTGGACCTGCCTAAGGACAGGTTCTAAGTCATTACATTGTAGGGTGGGCTTGTTGTTTCAATGTTTCCTATAACTAGGATATTACACCTCCCAACTTGTAACGTAATGAACGTTGCGTTGGTCTAAACAGTATGGTTTGTCCTTTATAGTCATCAAGAAAGGATCAAGTGACTTTGGGCTATGAGTTGGTGAGTTCACCATTAGGTACCCGAATCTAAGGAAGACCGGTGATCCATGGCTACTATTACCAGTTTGTTGAAATAGGTTCATGCATAATTGTTGTTTCATGACATGGCATCTCATACAATATTTCATACAATATCATACAAATAAGCAATATCATACAAACATAAAAAATATTATACAAGCAAAGAATAGCATACATGTATAAGGGTACTTAATTCATTATTCTAAGTCTAATATGAAGCTTAGCCCTCGACATCCCCAGTGGAGTCGACACAACGGGAAGTTGCCACGTAGTTTTTGCAATGGTCTAGGAACCATGAATATAGCGTCCTCTCGAGGAATGACCTTTTGATCTTACTACAAGAGTATGGGTTCGGAGTTTAGGTACGGTCTTGAGAAGGTGTTACACACCCAAAACCGCCCAATCCTATGGTTGGCTTCCTCTCATTGTGTCTTTTGTCTTAATCCTATTAAAGGCATATTCAATATTGTATCTATACTTACACACACACTAGCATACATCTAAACATACAACATGGCATCAATCATCCCAAAACCTAGTCATTCATCTATCATGGCATATCATATCAACCCAGCATTCATCTAGCATCATCTCATCATATCATATCCAAGGCATAAACATGTAAACATTGAATCAAGGAAGAACATAGGCAGCAAATAATCATGGCATCATCAAGGGATCATTGGAAAATATTAAGAACGCAAACATACTTATTCAAACCACCATATCATGTTTGTCAGCCCTAAACAAGATTAGGTCACAAACAAATGCATGTACATTTGAATTTATGACTTATCTCACTTATCTCACTTATCTTACTGCATCTCAGCATTTATGGCATTAATGCATGAACATGTGAATGCATGTTCATGGCATCAAAACAAAGTAACCAAAGATAGACCCTAATTTAATCATGTGAAAAGCAAACAAACAACAAACAGTAAAGTAAAGACTGATATCTATAAAGAAAAAGGATTAAAACAAAGGCATAACATGTGAAATAAACAAAGAAAACAAAGCAAAAATCTGAATTAGGGTTTTTAGGCAGCGGCCTGAGTGCGCATGCAGAAGTCTGCGTGAGCAGGTCAAACGCATGCGTACACATACTTTGACCTGCATGCGAATGCATGATGCATGCGTGCATAGGCTTACTTAGAAACCCTAGCCCAGAAATGCAACAAGCACAGAAAATAGGGCAAACTTCAAAACAATAAATATAACAACCTAACATGCTTAGTGAAAGCTCGAAAATGTGTTAAAAACACAAGAGCTTGTTTAGACCCTCAATTCAAAGTTACGGCTTGGTTGATTTTACACTAACTTAATACTAAGTGCGGAATAGTGTAAATACAAGCATACAAGCAAGAGAACTACTCTAATCCATATTTAAAGCAACACAGCAGTAAAATGAAATGAACAAGATTTGGGAAGAGAGATACAAACACAGATAACACGCCGATGTGTTATCGAAGAGGAAACCGAAGAACTCGGCGAAAATGCTTTCCGCCGCCCTCCAAGTGGTAATCGATCCACTAGAAAATCAGTTGGGATACATGGGTTAGCAAGAGACCCTCCAAGCCTAATCTACCTGCTGTACCTAAGCCCTCCAAGCTCCTACTCCAACAAGGCTTCTCGAAACTGTGTCTTGTCTAGCTCTCCGGATCTGGCAATCCACCCAATTGCATCCGCCAAGCTTCACCGGCTTCTTTTGGCAATTCCCCAAAGCTTCCCAAGCTCCAAAACACTCTCTACACTCTAAATAGGTGTGGGTTGTGTTTGGGTACAAATCTCCTCTCAAGGTATGACAATGGGAGAGGGATGGAGAAGAGGCTACAATGATTTCTCACTAAGGATGAGTAGCTCTCTCTTAAAAAGATGGGTGTGTGTGTTGTAGAAAACCTATCTAAGGTTTTTCTCTCTGAATGGCCTTATTTGCATTTGTGGGTAATGAGGGTATATATAGTATGTGTGAAGGGTAAGGAAGTCACTCTTAAAAATCTTCCAGGCAGAATGTTTCGCGACTACCTTGCGGGAAGGCCTTACCTGCGAGACACTCGCGAAAACGACAGCCTGGCACGACTCTTCAGCTTCCAGTATGTGCTTTTCACATAGCTCTTTCGTGGGTTAGCTTCTAGCGAGACACTCGCGAAATCCACTGATTCTTCATTTTAAACTTGAGTCTTCACCAACTTAATACTAAACCTAATACAATAAAATCCCACAAAATACAAGGAAATAAATTAAAGCAATTACAATACTTTTTGTCATGGAATAAAGCCAACATAAAACATAGTTGTAAATCACAACTTTACACTTAGAAATACAAAGGCTGTCCAAAACTAAGCTATACAAACATATTAAAAAATAAAACAAGCAAAGAAACAAGATTAACAACAAGATTAAAATAGAAAAGAGAGAAAAGAGTTTAGAACTCAATACCTCCAAACAAAAACTCTTCAAGCTTGATTTTTGACCGTTCCCCTTAGTTAAATCTATTCACAATCAATAAATAGTGATTAGTAATCTTAAACTCGAAGATCAAGGCCAGAAAAGGCCATAATCAAAAGAAAATTGACTTGAGAATGTTTTGTGAAAAACTCCCTCTTTGATTCACTATTTCTAGTGACTCTTAGTGTTTTCCCTTAAGATTTCTGTATGTTTTGAAAATGTATCATGTATGGTGAAAATGGGGGTTTGGAACAGCTCCCAAACGATGTGGGATTCGTTCCAAACCTCAGTCTTTAATGCAGAAAACTTTCCTTTCATAGTTTCTAGAACCCTACATACGCGCGTAGGCTCGGGCCTACGTGCGCATGCATCATGGCTGCATGCGCAGATTGATTCCTGCATGCGCAGGTCGAGGATTTCCTTGGCTTTACTTTCCTAAAAATAGATTTATTTGCTCATTAAAAGTTATATTTTTCATTTTAACATTTCTCAAGTCAATTTAATATCTGATTGGGCCCTAAACCAACCTTGGGTCTTAGAATTTCAGCATCATTAGGGAACGGGAGTCAGAGTCGTAAGGGGTATAAAATGTGGTGTCTACATCATTGTGAGAGACCGAATCTTTTTAGGTGCTGTCAAATCAAAGGAGAAGGTATCGACACCTCTCCTTTGGGGTTATGTGTAGTTGCCACTTATTTTTTATTGCAAAAAATAATAAAAAACTATAATATACAATTTACATATCTGAGATTACTCAAGTTTCATTAATTGAATATACAAATACAATTTGGTAGAATATCATTACAAGGCTTTGGTCCTAAATACAATTAATGTAAAAAAATAAAAATACAAAGCTTTGGTCCTAGATACAATCTACCAAAACAAAATAAAGTACTAGTTCTACCAACCTAAGATTCTAATGTTCGGGGGCTATGTTACAGAATGGGAAGATTTTAGGCACCCATTCAGCCCGGATAGAGTCCGGTCTTCTAGACATTTTATGATCACTTAAGTACCTTTAAACAATGATATGTGTCGACGCCTCGTGGCTGCTCGACCATCCATCGCGGTGACGCTTCTGCGCCTTCCTCTCTTATGGTGCAAGAGTAGTTATGGTATGGAGGTGTGTCGTACCTCGGGTGTGTGACTGAAATTTGAGTCGATTTTAAGAAAATTACCAAGGGTAAGCGAAGTCGCCACCAATCATTGGGTTTTTTCTAAGGTGTGATTGGTCACCTGACTTTATTTGATTTTATTCCCGATCCTAGGTTAATAAAAATGTCGTTTTTCCTAATCTAATATGGATGAGAAAAAAATCTTGATTCTTGAGTTTGGAAGTCTGGTTACGTGTGGCGAAGGTGTTAGGCACCCCACAACGCCTGTCTGTAGATGGTCATTTGTTTTGGTATAATCATAATTTAAGTACATTGGCAGTTGAAAACAAGCTATTGACATTAGCTTTCGAGGCTTTAAACGTTTTGGGCTTTGAGGTGTGGTTTCGGAATGGGTGTGGTCTCGATCAATGCTTTCCAAGTGTGTTTGGAATCACTTCCAAATTTCAATGGTGAAAATTCGGTAGCATTTCGCGTTTAGTGTGCTATGGCACACTGACAGGGTTTCACGTCTGTGTATACGGCGCGTATCGACATGCTCATACTGTGACGAGCCGATGCCCTTCAAATCGTCAAGCATATTGATGCGTGTTGCATACATGGGGAAACCAATGTCACTTGGTGACATAGATCAAGACAATCACACTGCAATCGCCTTAAGCACACATACCCACACTACAAGGTCAAGAGCTCTTATGACTAGAGAGGGTCACTCACGTAGTCACGAGAGTCTATCACCCACACACACGCAGGCATATATATATATATATATATACATACATTATGCACAATGCTATCATACAGAGTAGGAAAGTAAACAGACATTGCTAGCATTCCAAGGTTATGCCCCAGCAGTGTACATGAAATGTAAAACAGACATTGCCATACACAGGGAACGCGGCCCAAGCAAGGAGCAGGAAAAGTAAATGGGTATAAGGAGAGGGGGGATCCTAATACATGCTCTAGAGAAGAGGCTTAGAGAGAGAGAGAAAGAGAAAACCGCTTTAGAAGGGCTAGGCCCCTTAATCTACTGAACAACCCCTTGGTGGGCTTACATCTTCTTGCTTGCATTCTTTCCCTTTTTTCTTACTCCTAGGAGGTCGTACCCTTGCTCCAAGCGACCTCGCTCCATGCGTGTACATGCAAAGACAAAAGAAACAAGCCAGCAGATAAACAAAGAAAAAGATGGAAGGAAAAAGCATGCTAAGGACAAGTTGGGAAAAGATGCCACATGGGGGCAAACAAACATGTGAAACATATGAAAGGGCAAACAAGCATGTTATCAAACAAAAGGAGGGTGTCCTAGGAGGACAAATGTAGGTTTGGATCAAGTGTCTATAGTTCCATTGGATTGGAGTAAGGACAACACACAGACTCTTGTATGAACATGTAGGCAAGCGTAAAAAGATACAAAAAAGCAAAGAAAGCTAAACGGGTGGCACAAAGAAAGCAAGGCAAGCATATCAACATCGCACGAAGTAGAGAAAGGTGTGTATCAAGCACACTAACACCACGGGAGTGTATCTCATAAATGGTTACACCCAATCAATCCCTAGGAGGGATGGATGCAACCACACAAGCACAAGCCCATAGAGGGCACAAAGCATGGCAAAGCCTAGATCTAGTGAGCCTAACATGGAGATAAAACATAGAAGCAAGCAAGCAAACATAGATATGCAAAGGAAATTATCCAAACCCTTTAATATGGGCCTAGGTGTATGGATGTAGGCCTAGACCACAGGATCTAGATCCCTAAGAGGGCCAAAACACAAGAAAGAGAGATATCAAGGGAAAAAAGGGCTCTAGAAGCCCATGGCATAGCAACCAACATAGATCTAAGCACACAAGAATGGCATGGAGCAAAAAAGCATGTAGATCTAAGCATAAACATGGCAAGGAGCGTAAAAGCATGCATAAACATAGCAAGGAGCACAAAAGCATGTAGATCTAAGCATAAGCAAGGAAACATGATAGGAAGCAAGACCATGCTAGGAAAAACAATAAAAGCATATTATTAAGCAAGGTTAAGCTAGGAAAAGCTATAAAACCTCAAATCCAAGGTATGGAACCAAGGAGAGGAAGATTGGGTGCAAGAACACTACCTTGAAATTGTCGTGAAAAGAGAAGGATCAAAGGTGTTTAATGGTGTTTGGGAGAGAATTAGAGAGAGGAGAGAGAGAATCTGCCCAAAATCCTCTTTTTTTTTTTTTTTTTGCAAAATGAGGGGTTTGGGGGTATTTATACTGGAAAGGTGACCCTTTAGCTTCCGGCGCACCTTGTAGGGTCGCGAGTCACCCTACTAACATCAACAGTTTCAGCTTTTTCTTGTTCTAGCTTTTTCTTATCTCAAGGGAATATTTTATATCTCCGTTAAGAGATTATGAATTCAATCTTGAGAATATATGTTCCTTCAACACTAAATGTGGCTACCCAACATACTGAGGTTTTGATTGTGACTTTAGAGCTCACTCCTGATAAACTAAAGCAACCTACACTTCATGATCATATTCATTATTCTCTCAGGATTAAGAGTTGATGTAAATAGAAGTCGTGAGATTTATAATTCATTTGACAGTCATTAGTAGAATAATAAATCTCATAGCGGTCCAGTTCAATATGTCTTAACATTTAAAACATATCAACATATCAACTAGAAGTCTCCACTTCCATGATCAAGACAAATCATCTTAGTTGATATGTTATAGTCTTCATAGATGAAATGCCCAATTTCATCACCAACTACAAACTAAAATTTTGAGTTTGCAAAGAACTTGTGACTAATATCTTCTGTGACTAAATCACATAAATCACACACTATGCATCTTATGGATAATATGATAATGTCCAAATATTCATGTTACATTATTTTAGATAATAATAAAACAACTTTATTAATCACAATATAATTTCATACATAGCATCATACATTAGGATTTAAAGGGCACATATCCTAACATCCCAAACTCAGATTCAGCTTTTTCTTATTTTAGCTTTTGGATATCTCAGCCGTTTTAACTCCAATTTCAACCCATGAATAGTCGTTGGAAAGATAATTTGATAATCTTCGCAATGACACTAGTCTTAACCCATTTTGATGATTAAATCAAAATTAGGGTTTCTGGTGCCCCCAAGAGTCAACCTCGGGTCAAACTTGGTCGAAGTTGATGAAAATCACCGAGTAGCTCGGGTTTGAGATAGAAACATGCAAAATGTTATTTTGGGATGATTTTCGACCGACTTTGACTATCGGTTAACTTAGGGTTGACTAGGGGTATTTTGGTCAATTAGACCTGAAATGGCGCTTCGATGCTCGAACGGGTTATGCCACGTCAATCTAGATGGTTTGTGGCCCCATGGAGAAAAGATAATATTATTGGAATTTTCGGGGTCTAGCACACAAATCGAGGGCGGACAAAATACGATGTCTATACTGCCCCTTCTTTATCTGATATCTCAAGTGCAATGAGAGGTGTTGGATAAAGAACGTGATTCCGCATTTTGTTGCCCCAATATTGTGTGCGGAAACTGTGTTGTTCATGGGTCGAGATCGGCCTTACCTGGCAAGATTGAGTTGCTGCAGCTAGTTTGGAAAAATTTCTAGCTTAGTCCTTGATGCTGGGCAAAAGACTCTTTTTTTTTTTTTGGTGAAAGGTCAACCAGTCAACAATGACCAGCGGTCCTTGTAGGTGCGCCGGCTGCCCAGGCCATACAAGGCCTATAATGTTGGAAAAATACATGTTTGTATCACATACAAAACATATGCAGCGAAAAATTAACGGATCTACTTCATTCGCAATTGATAACATGTACTATGTAAGTTTCAAAATTTAAGAACAAGAAAGCGTACCTTGGTGTGATGAAATTCAAAAACAAAATATTAGAAGTACTTGGGAACACTTTTAATCTTCACTCCAATTCCACTAAATGCCCAAGAAGTGTGGTCTCTCAATCAGTTTCCAAGGGGAGAATAAGAGAGTGTCTTACACTCACATACACAACTTTTCATTCTTTATATGATCTTAATGAAAAACCCTATGAAGTTTTGTATGTTTTTCTCCTTATATATAACTGATTATCTAATTGGGCTAGCCTTTTGGCCATTCCAATTGGGCTTTAGTATGTGGCTTGGAGTGGGACCAAAAGGGAACAAATAAGACTCTAGCTCCAATGGGCCTTGAACTTTTCTGTCAACTCTTGACAAGTCCAAAGTTACCATTAATTATATTCACTACAACTATATGAATATAATTGCACCTAGGTCTTGTTAATAAATTATATCCCAAGACTTTATTATACATGCAACCCCTTCATTAAAATATTCGTAGTAATACAAAGTCATGAATGTTGACTGCCACTTTGAAGATTACTACATCTTAATCCTTGTGTACCCGGTTTAATTCTTTAAGTTATTCATCATATATTTATGAAATCTAATTTCATAAATATATACTTTAGTAACTCCTTACTAAAATGGTTGGGCCCAACACTCTAAATAACCAAACTCATTAAACTTATCTCAAGGAAATATTTTATATATCTGTTAAGAGATTATGAATTCCATCTTGAGTATATATGTTCCATCAACGTTAAATGCTGCTGCCCAACATATTGAGGTTTTGATCGTGACTTTAGATCTCACTCCTGATATATCATAGCAACCTACACCTCATGACTGAGATTAGACGACCATTGCCGAATTTGAACCTCGAAATGATGGATAGGATTAGACGACCACTATCGAATTTGAATCCCGCTGAGATTAGACGACCACTGCCAAATTTGAATCCTGCTATGATAAGACGACCACTACTGAATTTGAACCTTGAAATGATAGATAGGATTAGACGACCACTGCCTAATTTGAATCCTGCTGAGATTGGACAACCACTGCCAAATTTGAACCTCGAAATGATGAATAGGATTAGACGACCACTACTGAATTTGAATCCTGTTGAGATTAGATGACCACTGCTGAATTTGAATCCCAAGAGAGAGGTATTTTAAAAAGTTTGACACTTTTAAGAAAACAGGAGACAGGATTAAATGGTCACAGCCAAATTTAAATCCTAAGAGAGAGGTATTTTGAAAATTTTGAAACTTTTGAGGCAAAAGAGATAGGATTAAACAGTTACTGCCGAATTTGAATCCCAAGAGAGAGGTATTTTGAAAATTTTGATACTTTTGAGGTAAAAGAGATAGGATTAAACAGTGACTGCCGAATATGAATCACAAGAGAGAGGTATTTTGAAAATTTAGATACTTCTGAGAAAACATGACATTTTGATATGAACATGCTTGATATGTGTTAGGCAGTAGGGTTAGACATACTTACCTATTTATTCACATTGCCATATGTTTTAGGCTTACTAATCAATCTTGAATTTGCTTCTGCAGGTTATGTTTCCACAAGCGAGATCTGGCGGGGATTGCGGGAAGGTTCCCGTCGTTGCTCCATCTCGTCTAGTAGGGACAACGATAAAGTTTCAGCTAGCGTACAGGTTGCGTGGTACCCTGCGCCCCTTGGGGGCATACAAATAGCGCATTGCACTAGGAGTTGATGTTCGGTGGAGACAGCCAGTGCGTTGTCTCTGTTGGGGTTTATGCCCTAAAATCCAATTTCTTGGCATGTCATAAATAATTAAATTGTTTAATTATATGAGACTATTTATAAATGAACTAATGAGACATTATCTTAGTCTATGAGATGCATAGTATGTGATTTATGTGAAAAGTCACAGAAGATATAAATCACAAGTTCTTTGTAAACTCAGAATTTAAGTTCGTAGTCGGTGATGAAATTGGGCATTTCATCTGCGAAGACTATAACATATCAACTAAGATGATTTGTCTTGATCATGGAAGTGGAGACTTCTAGTTGATATGTTGATATGTTTTAAGAGTTAAAACATATTGAATTGGACCGCTGTGAGATTTATTATTCTTCTAACGACTGTCAAATGAATAATAAATCTCACAACTTCTATTTACATCAACTCTAAATCTTGAGAGAATAATGGACATGATCATGAGGTGTAGGTTGCTTTGATATATCAGGAGTGAGATCTATAAGTCACGATCAAAACCTCAGTATGTTGAGCAGCCGCATTTAGTGTTGATGGAACATATATTCTCAAGATGGAATTCATAATCTTTTAATGGAGATATAAAATATTCCCTTGAGATAAGTTTAATGCGTTTGGTTATACAGAGTGTTGGGACCAACGACTTTAGTAAGGAGTTACTAAAGTATATATTTATGGAATTGGATTTCATAAATATATGATGAATAACTTAAAGGATTAAACCGGGTACTCAAGAATTAAGATGTAATAATCTTCAAAGTGGCAGTCTACATTCATGACTTTGTATTACTACAAATATTTTATAAAGGGGTTGCATGTATAATAAAGTCTTGGGATATAATTTATTAATAAGGCCTAGAGTGCAATTATATTCATATAGTGGTATTGAATATAATTAATGGTAACTTTGGACTTATGTGAGTGTTGGACACTCTCCAATTCTCCCTTGAACAAATTCATATAACTGATTGAGAGACCACACTTCTTGGGCATTAGTGGAATTGGAGTAAAGATTAAAAGTGTTTCCAAGTATTTCTAATCTTTGTTTTGAAATTCACCACACCAAGGTACACTCTCTTATTTTTAACTTCTGAAATTTATATAGTACATGTTATCAATTGCGAATGAAGTAGATCCGTTAATTTTTCCGCTGTGTATGTTTTGTATGCGATATAAACATGTATTTTTCCAACAGTCTCAGTCCCGCACTAGTTTAGGAGGCCGTTCTTCACAGTTCCCTTGAACCGAGGAGGGAGAAGGCCCGGGGGCAAAGAGCTAGATGATGAGCTCATGTTTGACATAGATGATGAGTTGGATGCTGATGACAGGGCCGAGCTAGGTCCAAATGCTTCGAGGTGCGAAGTCGTAGACCGAGGTTTCCATCTTGTTTGGCCAGGGCCGAGGCCTATACTGGAAAGATCAATGATAGCATAAACAATACTCATCATTAGCATGGTCTGAAGAGGCATCCTTCCGCTTAGATTCGAAAGGCTCAAGTATGTTCCTTTTTCTCTTTCACTTGTCAAATCTAGATCTATAGATATGCACGGTCGAGGAGCCTAGTCTTCAATCCTTCTTTGCTTGTTCGACCCTGGGACAAATGCGCGCTACCGCAGGTTTTTATTGAGCAGGGCTATGAGGAGTTCTTAAGGATTCCTCCCTATTCCATGAGGCATACGATATCGGAGACTTTGGTGTAGCAGCCATTTGGGCTTTAGATTCGGTGGGTATCTGATCCCAACCGAGTTTGTGGATTTTGACGTCACGAGTGAGCCCTTGGGCATTCGCTGTCCCCTTACTAGGATGACGAGATAGTATTTTGGACCTACTGACGAGCCTCAAATCCGCATGGAGTGGCTGAGGGTGAGCATACCCTAGAGGGCGAAGCCTGATGACATTGCTCTTTAGCGGTTCTTCTTTTACTTCATCAGTAGTTGCCTGTTTGGCAACAACCGGTTAATGCTGACTTACCAGTTGCTGTCGTCCATGTGAGTAGTGTCAAATATTGGGGCCTATGATTAGGGGTCCCTTTCTTATGGATTTTTCATCACTTTCCTGAGGCTGGCTTCATGACAGGGCTTTAGGAGCCTCGAGGGTTGCTGGCAGATTTTGACATGGTGGGCATATGAGTATATCCTGGCCCTAAATCCACAGTATTTCGACCTTTCTTCAGTGATATATCCTAGGGCATATGCCTCGTCCCTTTGCACGATCACCAGAGTTGTTTTGACATAGTCGTCCACCATCGGTGCTGCGTTGGATTGTGTCACCTGGGGCGAGATACTCAACAACCCCTATGATTAGCGGTTGTTGGCTAGGTGTGAGGTCACCATTGCTATGGCTGAGTTGCATGTGTGGCGCTGGTTCTGGGCTTTATTGAGCTGGGAGTTCTTCTTAACTGAGAGGACCTACCATCAGGTGATGCTAGTCTTCAGAGTACCCAGGGACCCACCTCAGGAGCTTTCGTGTTCCGCGATGATTGTGGACGACCCTGACTACGCGACAAGCTCCTTTGAGGGTTTCGTCATCGAGGACACTGATTATGTCACTTGGTTTCTACAGTCTTCGGTCGGACCCATCATGGATTATTGCCCTGTGAGTGGTGGCAGAGTGCATGGTGGCATAGCACACGCTCCTCAAGCTTCAGAGGCCCACTTGTGGCTACATATAGGTACCCTACAGGCTAGGGTGAGAGATCTTGAAGGTGCGGCCGCTACTAGAAAGGGGTGTGTGCAAAAGGATATTGCCAAGTTGCTGGCTCGAGAGAGATAGGACCATGTCGTTCCTACAGAGAGAGAGAGAGGGGTCAGCTCCAAGTTGAGATAGGCCTGCTTCGTGAGTACATCGGCGTTTTGATTGGCGAGATGAGAGGGCATAGGATGCCTGTACCACATGCACCTCATATTCTTAGTAGAGATCCTCCTATTCGTCGACATGAGTTAGAGGATATGTTTGTTTCTCCCAGACCAGCCGGTATTTGGGGATACGCCCCTTTAGATGATTGGGCACGGGGCCCTGTACCAGATCAAGCACCATTTCAGGTTCCGCGATATGCCCTAGGTTCTTCCACGGATTGGGCCGGTCCTTCTACAAGTCCCGTTGCGGGTGATGATGTTGATGACGGCAGCGCTGGGTGCTATGCTGATGATGCCGTTAGAGATGATGACTCCCTTTAGGCCAGCTATGTATGTTGTATTATTATGATGATGTAGCCCCTGCGTGGGCATGTTTGATTTCATTTTTCTTGTATTTTGTAGGCATTGCCCATTAGTGGGCCAGACATGTATATATTAGATTGCCTCTTGGTAGGCCTAGACTGTATTTTTTATATTGCCTCTTGGTAGGCTTTAGACATGTATGTATTATATTGCCCCATAGTGGGCCTTGATGTATAATATCGCCTCTCAGTAGTCTCCTGATTTATGTATGGACATTGTCTCTTAGTAGGCGTTACATGTATGATTCTGGATATCGCTTGTTGGTAGGCCCTCGTGTATGATTTGACATTGCCTCTTGGTAGGCCTTACATGTAGGATTCTGGATATCGCCTGTTGGTAGGCTCGAATGTATGATTGGACATTGCCTCTTGGTAGGCCTTACATGTATGATTCTGGATATCGCCTGTTGGTAGGCTCGAATGTATGATTGGACATTGCCTCTTGGTAGGCCTTACATGTATTATTTTGGATATCGCCTGTTGGTAGACTCGAATGTATGATTGGACATTGCCTCTTGGTAGTCCTTACACGTATGATTCTAGATATTGCCTGTTGGTAGGCTCGAATGTATGATTGGACATTACCTCTTGGTAGGCCTTACATGTGATTTCGCCTGTTGGTAGGCCCCAAATGTATGATTGGACATTGCCTCTTGGTAGGCCTCACATGTATGCTTCTAGATTTCAGCTGTTGGTAGGCCCAAATGTATATTTGCCAGTAGCACCTTAGCATTTAAGAGCCGGTTGCACCACTGTGGTCACTTCGCATCGCACCGTATTGTCATGAGTTTACTGATAAAATTTGATGTTGATTGACCCACAGAGGGATATGAAAAAAAAAAAAAAGACCGCATGAAATAAAACTGCCCCAATTTTAGTTTTATGTAGTTCTTAACATGAGAGGAAAGGTTCTTGGCGGGATGGACTCGTTCTTTAGCATATCAATTCCCAGAGAAATAGACTGAACTGCGTAAAATAAATTGCCCCAATGTAAGGTTTTGCATGGTTCCAAACTGGTCGACTAACTCGAATCGGGATTAGAATCGCACTGGACAATATGGATTTCTTGACAATCCTAATGATGATCACAGACTTCCCCAGTGGGATTTTGGAATCACCTTGTGGCGAAATGCACTGATTGTCGGTTATCAACTCAATCGATTGATGCTTCAAGAAAAGTTCCCTTGAGGAATTGATCGTTGTGATCTTCATACCATGCTAGATGGACTGTAATTAATGATTGGGAATGTCCCTAGCATTGTCCCATTACAGGTCTTGACGATGAGGGCTGAATCGACCCCTGAATCGATTGAACCGAGTTTTGAAAATGAGGTTTAAGGTATTCCAGGATTCCGGACGAGACGCGCAATGATAAACTGCCCCAGTGTAGGCTTTTGTGCGGTCTCAGTTGTGTGAAAAAAAAAATCTTTTAAAGGACAAGTTTGCTGCTGAACCTGCCACGCACCACTGTTAGTGCAAAAACCAAGGGAATCTTCGTTTCGGAGCTGTCCAAAACCTTCCAATTCAGGATCTTAGTTCTTCCCCTCTTGATAAGTAGTTTGTTCCTAAAGCTCCATTTCCTCCATTTCCTCAAACTTTAATCAGTCCTCATAAAAGTGCACAATTTGGAGATATTTTAGAGGTTTTTAAGCAAGTGCAAATAAACATTCCATTTCTTGATGCAATTCAGCAAGTTCTTGCTTATGCCAAGTTTCTAAAAGATCTCGTGACAATGAAGAGAAAGACAAATGTCCCTAAAAAGGCATTTTTGACAGAGCAAGTCAATTCAATCATTTAGAATAAATATCCAGTGAAATGTAAGGACCCTGGATCTCCTACAATTTAATGCAAGATTGGGGATCGTCTCATTGAGTGAGCTTTGCTAGATTTGGGGGCAAGTGTAAACCTAATGCCATATTCAGTTTATTTACAGCTAGGTTTTAGGGAGCTAAAACCCATAACCATGATACTCCAGTTAGCTGACAGATCTGTGAAAATTCCTAGAGGTATTGTTATGGATGTGTTGGTTAAGGTGGATGCACTCTATTTTCCTGTTGATTTTGTTGTGTTAGGCACTAAGCCTGCTCTAAATGCCAGTACACAAATCCATGTCATTTTGGGTCGTCCTTTCTTAGCCACATCCAATGCTTTGATCAATTGTCGAAGTGGTGTGATGAAGATTTCTTTTGGGAATATGACTGTTGAGCTTAATATCTTTGACATAAGTAACCAAGTACTAGACAATGAGGATATATGCGAAGTTAACATGATTGAAGGCCTAGTCCAAGATACTATCATACAATCAAGTTGTGAGGATCCCCTAAAGGCTTGCTTAACCCTTTTTGATTGCAATTTGGATATTGAAAAATCAATTGAGGAGGTCAATGCATTGTTGGATTCTGTTCCTCTTTTAAGTACTGATAGCTGGCAACCAAAAGTAGTCCATCTTCCATTTTCTCCATCCCTACTCCCCATCTACTGTAGAACCATCAAAGTTGGATGACTTTTGGGAACATCAATTGGTAAGTATACTTCAAGAGCATATGGAAGCTATAAGTTGGACAATTGCTGATGTTAAGGGTATTAGTCCCTTTGTGGTTATGCATAGAATTCACTTGGAAGTGATTGCTAAAGCCTCCCAACATGTTTTTGACCCAAGTAAGTTACAATCTCATTGGACTAGTCCATTCATAATATGCATTATTTATCTCCAAGGTGTTGTTGAGGTTTGGATGATCCTGTTTATCAGGATTGATCTCTAGTTGTGTTAAATCTTTTTGCCAAAAAAAAAAAAAAATCTTTTTCTTGTTTATTTTATGCTTTTAGATTAATCTTTGTGTTTATTTTCTTGTTTAGCTTTATATTCTTTTGTTCTAGCTGATATTTGATAGAAATTAAAATTTATAACAATCAGCTTAATCAAGGTACGTCTCCTCCTTCTCCTTACCTTACTTGTTTCTACTTGATTCTCATGTTGCATATTAATATTTTGCTCTCTTTTCATTCAAGACATATATTTGAGAGTATCATTTTTTTTTTTTTACATTGAGGACAATGTTTGGTTTAGGTTTGGGGGGGGGGGGGGATGTACATGGATTTCTGTCTTTCTTTTTTGTTTTGTTTAGTTGTGCTAAAAAAAAAAAATCTTTTGCCTAGCTTGCGGTTTATGTTTTGAGTTCATTATCAACTCTTGCTTAAAGAATTTCATTGCCATCATGCTTAATTCATTGCACATGCACATAGCCACTCAGGCACAACTTGTTGTTGAAGGATAAAAGTGATTAGAAAATCTTGAAGATGTAAAGTTGTGATTGTAATTCCGTGCCAAATTTGATTGTAATTTTATTCAATCTTTTGTACCCTGTATTTATTGTGGAATTTGATTGTAAGGGTTGTGTGATATAGAGAGAGAGTGTGAAGACTTAAGCAATTGAAGACTGAAAAGTTTTCGCGGATATCTCGCGACTAAGCATCCCGCGAAGTGACTCATGTGACTTGCACATGCTGGAATGCAAAGAGTCAGGATAGGATGGAGACAACTGTGTCTCGCGAGTATCTCACGGGTAAGGCCTTCCCGCGAGACACCCGCGAGACACTCTGTTTTGCCAAACTGTCAATTCTGAGACACACTTTCTGTGCCTACGCTATTTATACCCACATTACCCACAAATGTTGAGGAGTTCTTTTGAGAGAAAACCCTAGCCAAACACCTTGAGAGTTAGAGATTGTTATACCCACAATACTTTACATAATTGCTTGTGGATTTTCCTCAACTCCTACCTCTCCATTTCATATCATTGAGAGGTTGATAGCCTAAACACTTACCACACCCTTTCAGAGTGTCAAGTGATAGTTTGGTGCTGCTGGGAAGCATTGGAAGAAGCCAAAGATGGCAGATGCAACATGGAGCTTGTTGCGGGATCCGGAGAGCTAGACAAGACATGGTTCCGAGAAGCCTTGTTGGAGTAGGAGCTTGGAGGGCTTAGGTACATCGGGTAGATTAGGCTTGGAGGGTCTCTTGCTAACCCATGTATCCCAACTGATTGTCTAGTGGATCGATTACCGCTTGGAGGGCGGTGGAGAGGTTTTACGCCGAGTACTTCGGTTTCCTTTTCGATAACACATCGGCATGTTATCTTGTGTTTGCATCTTTCTTCCCTACTCTTTTATATTTCCATTTTACTGATGTGTTGCATTTAATATGGATTAGAGTAGCTTGTTTTTTTATCCACTCGCATTTACACTATTCCACACTTAGTATTAAGTTAGTGTAAAATCTACGAGTCGTAACTTTATTTTGGGGGTCTAAACAGCTCTTATGTTTTCAACACATTTTCGAGCTTTCAGAAGATAATAATGTGGAGACTATAACCCCTATGAGTTTTTGAGCCAATCATTATTTTTGGAGGGTTATTTTTTTTTTCTTCTAATCTTAAAGTTCATTTGGAAGTGCGTAACATATTTCCCTTGTTGTAGTCACATTGTTCTTTCTTTTGAAGTCGTTGATATTGAATGAACTATACTAGTCTTTGAGAGATGAGATTAGACCATTTTTGTCTACTTTGAGCCATATATGTGTTTTTCTTTTTCTTTCTTGATACATTATCGCTAGTCATCCTGTTGAGCCTTTTAATTAGCCTTTCTTTCTTAAAGCCCTTATCCATAGTGTTTCAAGATGGAATTTGATCAGTTTGCTTCAATGTGATGGTTTGTACGAGAATTCAAAGAAGAAAGAAAATGAATTCAAAGAAAAAAAAATGGAAAAGTATTGAAAAGAAGAAAAAAAAAATATCTCAATAAATTTTGAGAAGTGCAATGTAAGGAAGAAATATTGCTTTGAAGAAGAAGAGTTGGAAAAAATAATGTTGAATGGAAATTCCAAAAAGAGTTGATATTCCGACTAATCTTGAAAACACTCCTTATATTTACCTTCACCCATTTTTATTTCATTCCCTATACTTTTACACTACATTACGTCTAATAAAGTCCTTATTTGATCTTGAAGATTGTATAGTTCAGATATTGATATGACTTGAAAAAAAGAAAAAGAAAAAAGATGTGGTATAAATATTTTTGGCATCCTTTCATGAGACTACTTGTTCTTTTTTTATTAAGAATTTTTCATGTGATTTATATGTGAAGTATTTGATTTTGCTTACATTACTCCACTCACATATACTGTTGAGAATGTTACACCATATTTTAGAGTGATTTCATTTGGTAAGTGATAACACCGGAACGATTTGAGTTGAAGCATACTTTCAAATAGAGATTCGAGTCAAGTTTATTCTAAAACTAAGAGTGTGTTTGGGTTGGCTACCACTTTTCACTCACATTGAGTTTTGATGGCATGTTTCTTTAGCATTTGTAGTGTTTTTGAACTTGAAGTAATCCTCTTTGCAAAAGGCTAATGAAAAAAAAAAGTTTTGTTTGATTTTCTTTGTTTTGTTTTAATATTCGTTCTCGGAATTTTGTGGGTATTCACTGTAAACCCCCACGAGACTACAACTCGTCCACTAGTGTAAGCTAGGGGTTTAAAGGCTTGTTGCATACGCTAAATGCAATCGAAAATTCCAACGAAAGTAGATTAGTTAGGATTTCATTTTTCTTTGTTTTTTTTTTTTTGTTTTTTTTTTTATTTCTTTGTTTTGTTTTACTCTTTATCTATTTTGCTCGAGGACTAGCAAAATGTAGGTTTGGGGGTATTTGATGTGCATTGATAATAGCTTAATTTTGCATATTTATATCATTATTAGAAAGCATTATCATACTTATTTTGAGTTAATTAATGCATTTTATATTTGGATTTGGAATAATGCTGAATAATCAATTTTGTGCTTAATTGAATTTTATTGCGTGAATTTGTCTTTTGTAGGAAAATGGAATTAAATAAGTTGATTTGTGCAAAGAAGAAAGCTAGTGGACTTTACTTTTACAAGGGCCATGATGAAGTTAAAGAAGTCCAACCCAATTAAATTTAAGTCCAATTGGAGTAAGGAATCAAAGGAAATTTGCACCAAATCCAAGTCCAATTCGGATTAGGATTCCAGCCTGCGCATCAGTTAGTATTTTTGACATAATTTTCGGTTCAGATGTCCAATCACGATGATTCAAGTTGGGCTGGAAATTTAACTTAAAGGGCTACAACTTTATGGTTTACCAAAAGTCTTAATTCTGATGTTAAATGGGCCAAAATCGTCAGTTAAATGGAGCCTAAAAATCTAAGATTTTCTCCAAACGGAAATTCAACTTGTAATAGGATTCCTTGACCTATTTAAAGGCTCTTTAGGGCAAAATTCAGAGAGGCTAGTGCTAGGGCTGGGATGCAAAACAGAAAATTGGAGCAAGAGGCAGTGTTGTATGTGGCTTCCTCTGTGGCTTTTCTCTAGCATTGTGACTATTTCTTTCGCTACTTTATTTGTCTAGTTTAATGTTTAGTATTTTATTTTTGTGTTTTCTTTCAATTACTATGAGTAGCTAAATTTATAATTAAGGTTGATGATAAA
The DNA here is from genome assembly GCA_030021035.2 of Notholithocarpus densiflorus. NCBI lineage: Eukaryota > Viridiplantae > Streptophyta > Magnoliopsida > Fagales > Fagaceae > Notholithocarpus > Notholithocarpus densiflorus. The sequence continues at coordinate 14,731,891 of JARYZH020000001.1, forward strand.
ACCTTGTTAAGGATTATCACTATTGGTTATGTGATTTGATTTTTCTCACAATAGTTGTTCTTTAATGATTTAAATTGTTCTTGTTTCATATAAATTCACTAAGATTTGTCATGATTTAAGATTTGTCTTAATTATGAGTTCAATCATGTTTTTCTCATGATTTAAGATTTGTCTTAATTAATTGAATGCTTGGTTTATTATTTGTTGATTTTAATTGGATAGCTCTTGTGATTTATTTGTCAATGAACACAATTGCTGATTTGATTTTATACCTAGGAAGCGAAGAAGAGCATGCTTTAGATTTTTAAACATAAGTTTTAATGATAATATTTTCCATGATAGCAAGATTGATTTCTAGATTATCATGCAGTGGTTGGGAAAAATTAATGATCATAAATAAATGTAGATATGAATTAACAAGGCGGATTCCAAAACCTTAATTCCTTTCTCTAGATTGTTTACATCTCTTTACTGCTTTATATTATATCTTTGCTTAGTTTAATTATTTGCTTAGTATATTTAATTGCAAACAACCAATTTTTATTAAACAAGATTAGGATTAATTTGGTTGAGATTTGATTAATTTTACTATGTTCATTCAAGTCCCTGTGGGTTCAACCTTGTTCTTGTCAAATTATACTTCGGTACAGTTTGTACACATGCAAGTACTTTAAAATTTCACAACATCCTTTGACTTAGTGATCTTTCTGTCATCACTTGTGATTATGGGCTCCAGGATATCGACACAGTCATCATAGATTGCGTTTTTGTCTTTTGGCAAGAACGCAGGTCGACTATCGACTATCCTACTTGTCCTGGGGACGATCACGAGTGGTACATTGTTGAGTTTAGAAAGTGGAGGGCCAATAGGGACCCATGCTTCACTGTTGATCTATATGTTCAAGATCCTCTTGTTTCCTACCTTTCGGCTGACATATTAAGGGATTATACACTAGAGTTTGAGGTCAAAGTTGACAGCACTCTTAGAGACCTGAGAGAGTACCTGACAAAGGCTATCAGGGACAAGGATTGCTACAGGGAGCTTCTTGATGCCACGGTGGAGGATTATGATGAGATAGGGAGAGCCTATGAGGTTGAGCTCGCCACCCTTAGAGCAGAGCTTGAGCAAAGGAGTCTGGCTCCTTTAGCCATGGAGGCGGAGTGTATTCACCTGAGATCCCGAGTCACTAGCTTGGAGAGTGAGCTGGCAGATTCTACTAAGAGAGTCGCCGTCTTGGGCTAGACGAGAGATGAGGAGCGGGCCATAGTGAAGGCTAGTCGTGCTAAGGTGAGCAGCAAAGGTGATGATTTAGCCTTGAAGTTATTGGAGGCAAGGTCCTTCATCCCTTCCACTTTGAGCTTGGGGTATGGGTCGGCTGATGAGCGTAGTGAGCCACAGTTAGCTTTTCGTCGCCTTCAGGTTGAGGTAGCCAAGAAGGAAGATGCATTAAGAGTGTTAGGACATATGTGAATCATGTTAGGAACATATGTCAATATAGAATTGGCTAATCCTTTGTCAAAACGCACTTTACTTGTAATTGGGTAGATCTAGGATGTGTTTAATACTTCAAGGTTTCAAGTTCAAGTGTGAAAGCCATGCAAGTCTGTCCAAGAATCAAGTGAAGACATGCTGGATTTTAAAGCTCGATAGCTAGCTCGACAGCTAGTATCTATCGAGGTTTAAAAAGCTGTTTCAGCCCGATGCTCGACAGCTGCTCGATAGATAGAGTATCTATCGAGGTTAATGAAAATCAGTTTTTCATATCTGATTTCACTCCAATCCGTGAATAGATGTTTGGAATTTCTTTTCTCACAACCCTAAACATATATAAGGATTGTTTTAAGGGCCGTCACAGATGATGCAACTCAATGCAAAAGTTTTTCACAAGCATATTGTGAACCGGAGACATATGCCCTAGTTGATCTTTCTATTCAAGAAGCTGCTGTATTTGTACACCGTAGGGTTTTGTAACCAAGGAGCTTCGTGATCTTCATCGTGTTGATGAAATGAAGAACTTTGCAGCCAACATCCTTCTCAAGTTGGTGAGTAAGCCGCGTATTGGGATTCGCGCATCGAATTGGTTAGTCACGTACTAGGAGCCGTGCATTAAAAGGAGAGATTGTCACTACAGAACAAGTCCAATTGGGTATTGGGGTAAGGGTTCAACTGTAGGTTGGTATAAGGTATTGGGATTCCTTTACTTGTAACCGCTTGTTGTGATAATAGTGAATTCTCGGAAGTGGTGACCTTAAAATCATCTGGTGGGGTCTTTGCCTGTAAGTTTTCCCCATTCGTAAACAAATCACCATGTCAATTTATTTTCCTCTGCATTTTAACTTAGTTGGTGATTTTTTTGTGCTACCATGCTTATTGCATGCTAATTAAATTAATTAATTAACTTGGCTAATTAATTGGTTAATTCATCACAAGGGGTCAATACATTCTTAGCCTATCAAGTGGTATCAGAGCAGGCACACTTTGATTATGTTTTAATATTTGCTGTGTGATCCATTGACCCCTGTTGTCATGGTTGGAACCGGCTTGAAGAGATCTTTGTTTCCAAATACATCTAGTTTTTCTAATCTCTACTTGTTTGAGTGTATCAGAAAATACAAGTCTAAAAGTTATTTGAATTCCATTATGATGACTATTGGAAAAGATCTCAGCTTGACAAAGAAGAAACTAGACTGTCTCAGAATGAAAATGTGCAAAGGAGTTCGTCTGAGAAGAGTGAAAGTCAAAGGCTTTATTCATAAGAGGCAAATGAGAGAAAACACCATTCTCACTAATCTGTCATCTAAGCACGAAGTATGCTTCATGACGAAGTCTGCATTTAAGGTTATGGACACATGTTTGTGGTACCTTGACAGTGATTGCTCAAGACACATGACTAGAGATCGATCTCTCTTCAAGGTGTTCGAGTCTAAGAAAGGTGGTAATGTCACTTTTGGTGATGGGAGAAAATCACAGATTAAAGGAAAGGGAATCATCTCTCTACCTGGACTACCAGACATTGCAAATGTTTTTATATGTAGAAGGTCTGAGAGTAAACCTATTGAGCATAAGTCAGATATGTGATCAAGACTTCATGGTACTATTCTCAAAAAGGGAAATGCCTTGTCATGGATGAGTCTGGGAAGAAACTCATAAGTGGTGTTCACACTCTAGACAATTGTTATGGCTTGGTTCCTGATGCTGATATTGTGTGCAATAGCATTCGTTTACCAAATGAAGATCTATGGCACCAAAGGATGGGACATGCTAGTTACAAACATCTTTCAATTGTATCTAAGCATGAGTCAATTTTGGGGATACCAAAGCTCAGTAGAGTGAGCAATGTGGTGTGCGGACCATGTCAGCTTGGAAAACAGACGAAAGCTAAACATCCGGGCACTCAGACGTCTGCTACATCTAGACCATTGGAGTTACTGCATCTGGATCTCATGGGTTTAACCAGAACCGAGTCTCTTGATGGAAAGAGATACATCATGGTTGTGGTAGATGACTTCACTAGGTATACTTGGGTCATCCTCCTAGGATCCAAGTTTGATGCTTCTAAGCACGTTGAAGCCTTGTGCACAAGATTGCAGAATGAGAAGTGTTTGAAGATTGATCGAATTCGAAGTGATCACGGTAAAGAATTCGAGAACTCATACATGGAGTCCTTTTGCACTAGATCAGGAATATCTCAAGAATTCTCTGCTCCTATTACTCCTCAACAGAATGGTGTAGTAGAAGAAAGAACAGAGTTATTCAAGAGATGGCTAGAGCCATGTTGCACAACAAGGATGTGGCTAGAAACTTATGGGGAGAAGCCGTTAACACTGCATGTCATACGGTTAACAAAGTGTACTTTAGACCCGGTACCAAGAAGACTCCCTATGAGCTATGGAAGGGAACGAAGCCAAATGTTAAGTATTTTAGAATTTTTGGAAGTACTTGTTTCATTCTCAAGGATAGAGAGAATGTGGAAAAATTTGACTCCCGAAGCGATGAAGGAATATTTCTGGGATACTCCTCTACAAACAAGGCTTATCGAGTATACAACAAAAGAACCAAGAAGGTAATGGAAACTGTGAATGTTGTTATTGATGAATCTTTAGAGTCTGATTCTGAGAAATTAGGTGAGGAAATCCCCAAAGAAATTCTTCCTCACAGGCCCAAGGACGTTCAAGAAATTGTTGATCAGGAGCTCGCATCTCCAAGTACTCCTGGCACTCCAAGTGTTGTAGAAAGTTCAGTAGACATACCTACTTCACCTGATTCTAAATCCCATGAAGAGAAAGGACCTTCCTCAAGGATCAAATTGAATCATCCTCCTGAAGTTATTGTGGGAAACATAAATGAACTTACACTAAGGAAGCGTACAGTTGATAAATGTGTTGCTAACTTTGTGTCTTATTCTTGTTATTTGTCACAGGTTGAACCCACTAAAGTTGAGGAAGCTCTTCAAGATGAAAGCTGGATTGAAGCTATGCATGATAAATTGCTTCAGTTTCAACGGAATGATGTCTGGACTCTAGTACCTAGACCAAAGGGTGAGCACATCATTGGCACAAAGTGGATATTCTGTAATAAGACTGATGATGAGGGTAATGTGATCCGCAACAAGGCTCGTCTTGTAGCTCAAGGATACTCTCAAATGGAAGGAGTAGACTATGATGAGACATTTGCTCCAATAGCCCGTATGGAGTCCATCAGAATTCTCCTAGCCCTGGCATGTCACTTGAAGTTCAATCTTTACCAAGTGGATGTAAAGACTGCTTTCTTGAATGGGTTCCTTAAGGAAGATGTCTATGTGGCTCAACCAAAAGGATTCATTGATCCACACTTTTTGGATCATGTGTTGTACCTCAAAAATGCATTTTATGGTTTAAAGCAAGCCCCCAAAGCTTGGTATGATTGGCTCACACAATACTTGGTGTCACATGGGTTCACAAGAGGAAAAGCTGATCAAACTCTCTTCATCAAAAGGGAAGACAGCGAGTTGATAGTTGCTCAAGTTTCTCAAAACTCATGTAGGCCGAGTTCAAGATGAGTATGATTGGAGAGTTAACTCATTTCCTTGGTTTGCAGATCCGTCAACAAGATTCAGGTATATTCCTATCTCAATCTAAATATGCTAAAAATCTTGTGAAAAAGTTTGATTTGGAATCTGCTATTTCTTTTAGAACTCCTATGAGCCCAAATGTTAAACTCACTGTTGATTTGTTGGGTAAAAGTGTTGATTCATCTCTTTATAGAAGCATGATAGGTAGTTTTCTTTACCTTACTACTAGTAGACCTGATATTAGTTACAGTGTGGGAGTATGTGCTAGATATCAGGGTAATCCCAAAGAGTCTCATATGATTGCTTTGAAAAGAATCATAAAGTATGTTAAAACCACTGCCGATTTTGGCGTATGGTACAGCAAGGACACAAATGATGTCTTAGCTGGGTATTCTGACACTGACTGGGCTGGGAATGCTGATGACAGAAAGAGTACTTCGGGGGGTTGTTTTTATGTGGGTAATAATCTTGTCTCCTGGATGAGCAAAAACCAGAACTACATCTCATTATCCATTGCAGAGGCTGAGTACATCGTTGTCGGTAGCTATTGCACCCAACTTCTATGGATGCAAAAACTCATCCTTGATTACGATATTCGTCAAGAGCATCTTACCATCTACTATGACAATACCAGTGCCATCAACATCTCTAAGAATCCAGTTCAACATTCTCGAACTAAACACATAGAGATTTGGCATCACTTCATTCGAGAGCTTGTCAAAGATGGTACTCTTACTCTTGAGTTCATTCACATTGATGATCAGAAGGTTGATTTGTTCACCAAACCTCTTGATAGCAAACGGTTTGAATTCCTTTGCCAAAACATTGGTGTTATTTCTATGGATTGATCTCTTTTTTCTCCTCCTTCTTTCTCATGCATTTGCATCTAGTTTTATGCATTGCTTTGTTTAGCATGTTTTTGTTTGTTTATTTTTAGTTTTGATTTATTTTGGGTTTCATAAAAAATAAAAAAAAATAAAAATGAAAAATCAGAAAAACATAAAAAATAGTGTGTTTGTGTACATTGGTACTTGTGTACCTTGGATGGCCATTGAAACAAAGTTTTCTAAATTTTGTATCTTTTGTAGCTTAGATGAGCATCTCTATGCACAACTAAGCAACTAAGCAAGTGAGCTTTGTGGCTCGTGTTTGTGATGAGTAAGATTAAGTAATCTCTTGTACTTAACACTCGTATCACTTTTTTTGACGGGAAGGACTAGAAAATCCTAAGAGAAAGGCATAAATAACCATCTCACCACTGTTGCCCGCCAATCATGAAATGACATCTGTATGCTTCAGCATAGTAAAAGTGCAATGTCAAAAGCTTAACATCATTGGGTATCTCTTTTCTCTCTCTTATATACCCATGCATAATATGCTTATTAAAAGAAAAATATACGAAGAAAAATAAAAGCAAAAAGAATCAAAATGCTTTATATATGATTGCAAGCGTGTCTTCTAGGAGGTGTGGGAGTTATAGGATGTACCTTGAAGGTGATAGTCCCCATCAAACAGTTATGATTGTGTGTGAGTTAAAGTGATTTTCTAATATCTCAAATCGTCATAACATGTAGACACTTATGCAATCTTGCGATATTTTTCACACACAACACGCAATATTCTTTGCTATTCTTGATACATGTGCAGGTACAATGTGATTTGGCCATCACAAGGAATACATATGTTAATGTATGCTTACTAAATTGTCTTAACTTGTTTTTGAAATATAAAATTGGTCAGACTTGTTTAGTGTGTATGTGTTTTGGATCTAAATGCTTGACATTTTTCTTGATGAGAGATGTTTTTGAGAGTTTAAAATGTTGTTTGGATCTTTGTTTGAGTAGCATGTTTGATTGCATTCATGTCTGTGTTTTTCTCCTCTTTGAAAAACTATTTTTAAGCAATCTCGACAGCTTTTCGATACCTCTCGACAGCTAGGCTATCTATCGAGCCTTTTCAGCTTCCTTTCTCGATAGCTATTATCGCAATCTTGATCCATCGGGATTCTTGAGATTCAATCACGATAGCTGCTCGACAGCTACTCGATCCATCGAGGAACTTTCTGGATGCTCGATAGATTCTCAGTAGCTTCTCGATCCATTGAGGCCCTTTTGCTATGGACAACTCTCAACAGATCCTCGATAGCTCTTCGATAGCTATTTCTCGCATTTTAAAGCTTGACACCTTTCGACACCTTTCGATCTATTTATGATTTTCTATATATAGGGTCAGCGCGAATTTCTCTCATTTCTCCCCGATCTCTCTCAACAGAATTGTGTCTCTCCCTCTCCTAAACACCTCAATCTCAACTTCTTCATCTTCCCCACTCTTTCTTCAGTATTTTTCTTGCATTTTCACAAGTATGATCTCTTTTCCATCTCTTTATCATACATTTCATGCATTTTTTACCTAACTTTTGGGGTTTTTGAGAATTTTTGGGGTTTTTCAAAATTAATGAGGTTATTGCAAAATTTATAGGATGGGTTTTGTTTAAATGATTTTAAATCATCATGCATTGCATCACATCTGCATTATAACAATGTTTCATGCATTTTAGATGTGTGTTTACTTTATTGTAATGATGTGTGCTGGTAGGTTTGGATTGGGCTGAGCCCATGATGTTTTTAAGTTTGCATGTCACATGTTCATGCATTTTTTATGCATACGTACCTTCATTTATCTTTATTTTGATATTGATTTGTGTTGGTGCTTTTCTGCGTGTTTCTCTCTCTCTTTCTTTCTTTTGGTTAGTTGCTCTATGGCACCTAAACGAAAATCCACTCCGTCCCAGAACCCTCTTCGTTCTGGGGCATCTTCTTCTTCCCTCGCTGATTCTACTCCTTCTGTTTGGTTATGTGATGATAAAGCCCGAAAGGACTTTTCGAAGAACTTCTCACGACGAGGCATTCATTCGAAATGCCAAGTCGTTCTATCGGATTTTTCTGATACTGACCTTCTTACTGTCATCTACAGTCAGGGTTAGGAGTCACTGTATGGCATCCTGGTCACTTGTCCCTCCGTGATCATATAGGAGTTTTACTCCAACATGCACGGATTCGATACTTCAGTACCTCATTTTGTTACTTGCGTTTGAGGTACGCGCATTGTAGTTACTCTAGATCTTATATCCGAGGTACTACACGTACCGAGGGTAGCGCATCCTGACTACCCTGGTTGTGATAATCTGAGGACTGTGTCCAAAGACGAACTCTCGTCTCTTTTCTGTGAGACACCTTCATCTTGGGGTGACCGTCAAAACACCCTTTACTTGGGCTTTGCAAAAGGTCCGAGATTCCTTAACATGGTGATGACATTCATTCTTCATCCATTTTCTCACTATAACTCTATCACAAAGCCTCGTGCTCGATTTTTGTTATCCCACTTAAAGACATTTCTATTGACTTCCCTTCTCACTTCATTCTATCCCTTATACATGTCTATAGGGATACGGTGACCCGTGATAAGTTCATTTTTCCTTCGGCTATCACGTGGATCCTTTGCCATTTTTCTATCTCCTATCAAGAGTCTACACACTTTTTTGTTATGTGTGCCATAGATGCTGCTACCGTTCAACGGAGTGAGGCCCAACTTCGACCGAGGCGGCCACGAACCGAGACGGCGACTCCTCCAGCTTCTTCAACTCCTTCCACCTCCGCTCCTTCGTCTTCTGCGGGTGGAGTGACTCTCGAGGCCATCATGGCACAGCTTGTCCACATAGATGCTCACCTTGACACACTTAGTGATGAGTTGTGTCAGGTGAACACCTGTGTTGGTTGTATTGCACGACGACAGACTGCCATTGGTGGTTTCACCGCTTATACTTCTCCATCTCCACCGGCTTCAGAGGATGAGAGTGATGATGGCTCCAGTAGTGATGATGCTGATGAGGACGATGGTGCTAGCTCGCCCAGTGATGATGAGATGTCTACTTGATTTACTTACCCTTTGTCACTCGTGACAAAAAGGGGGAGTAGTTTTGATATGAGAGTAGTCATATACATAGGGGGAGAGTTAGCATAGGAGATTTTTGTGATAGGGGGAGTGTTTATACTTTGAGGGATGTAGTGAGGACTTATGTATTTTTTTCTTTTCTTCTTTTAGAGATACATTGTTCTTACATTGTGATAGCAAACCTTGTACTTATGATGTTATATATATGATGAGGTTGTTATTACGGTTCTTTCACCTATCTTTACATGTGTTGTTTCTTTTCTCTCTTTATGCACATGCTTATTATATATTGTTTGCAATCTTTTATTTCTATTTCACACTAAGATGCCTTGATGAGTTGTGTTTAAAGTATTTCAGAAATACAGGTTGTCAAAGTCTTCTTTCCATAAACACTATTCTTGCAAAGTTTTTCAAGAGTTTGTGTTAGGATAGATTTTATTGTATTCAACAAGTGAATATGAGTTGAGTGATTTATGACTTCTCTCATATGTTCATTTGTTTGTTGCAGTTTTATCACGGATTGCCAAAGGGTGAGATTGTTAGGACATATGTGAATCATGTTAGGAACATATGTCAATATAAAATTGGCTAATCCTTTGACAAAACGCACTTTACTTGTAATTGGGTAGATCTATGATGTGTTTAATACTTCAAGGAACAAGGTTTCAAGTTCAAGTGTTAAAGATATGCAAGTCTGTCCAAGAATCAAGTGAAGAAGTGCTGGATTTTAAAGCTCAACAGCTAGTATCTATCAAGGTTTAAAAAGCTGTTTCAACCTGATGCTCGATAGCTGCTCGATAGATAGGGTATCTGTCGAGGTTTATGAAAATCAATTTTTCAGATCTGATTTCACTCCAATCCGTGAATAGATGTTTGGGCTTTTTTTTTCTCACAACCCTAAACATATATAAGGATTGTTTTAAGGACCGTCACAGATGATGCAACTCAATGCAAAAGTTTTTCACAAGCATATTGTGAATCGAAGACATATGCCCTAGTTTATCTTTCTATTCAAGAAGCTGCTGTGTTTGTACACCGTAGGGTTTTGTAACCAAGGAGCTTCATGATCTTCATCGTGTTGATGAACTGAAGAACTTTGCAGCCAACATCCTTCTTAAGTTGGTGAGTAAGCCGCGTACTGGGATCCGCGCATCGAATTGGTTAGTCACATACTGGGAGCCGTGCATTAAAAGGAGAGATTGTCACTACAGAGCAAGTCCAATTGGGTATTGGGGTAAGGGTTCAACTGTAGGTTGGTATAAGGTACTGGGATTCCTTTACTTGTAACCGCTTGTTGTGATAATAGTGAATTCTCGGGAGTGGTGACCTTAAAATCACCCAGTGGGGTTTTTACCATGTAGGTTTTCCCCATTCGTAAACAAATCACCGTGTTAATTTATTTTTCACTGCATTTTAACTTAGTTGGTGATTTGTTTGTGCTACCACGCTTATTGCATGCTAATTGAATTAATTAATTAACTTGGCTAATTAATTGGTTAATTGATCACAATGGGTCAATACATTCTTAGCCTATCAAAGAGTTGCTACTGCAGAGGTTGGCACCTTGCAGGCTTTACTTGATACAAAGAGGCTGGGCTGCACCTTGAGTCCCAGTATGGAGAGGGAGTTGGTTCACCTTCAACATTCACATGGCTGACTTAGGGAGATTTCCAAATATCTGGGCTTTAATGTAGCAAGGTTGCTTCGTACCCATTTCTCGGATGACCCGATTCTTCTCATCGGATTCGGGAGGCTATGTAGGGCAGTATCAGACCATTTGGGCCACATTTGACTTGTTGGAGTCATTTCAGTTTCTTTTCATTTCTGCACATGAGATATGTAGTTAGTATTCCACCATGTATGGAAAGGTTCATCATAAATTGCTAGGAGATTGCATACGGCCTTCCACTTTTGAGTTTTTAAAGCATAGTCTAATTTGTAAGGCATGCTTAAAAATGGAAAACAAGTGGAAACAGAGATGTTTTTGCGTATATTGATTATTAGGAGATATTTATGTTTATGATATTTGTGTTTTGGATGCATAATGATGAATGCATGAAATGGTTAAAAAGGAACAAAACAGGCATGTTTAATGAATATGTGCACAAATGCTTTGAAAATGCAAGATCATACAAATAAAATTGTAAATGTAAGTGTATGCATATCAATATCTCAGGTTCCAAAGGATACATCCTATTCTAGATGGATCTTTTCCTTTCCCATTGGGGTACAAAATCTTTGAATAAAACCACAGCAGGCCACACGTGTTGCAAACATAGAGCAACCCAAAAGGGTGCACGCTTTCTTCCATTGATCTTAATCATAAACCCAAACGAATTCAACTAACTGATTTTTCTTGTAAATGTGACTGGGCTAGGGTGGCTGCTTGCGTACCTCCACTGGGAAGGATCAGGTCATCACGTAGTTCAACTAATATTTTTGATTGCCTTAATATTTGCCTAGACCACCCTTTTGGGTTTTCAATCTAGTAGGCTCTCTCACGCTCTTTCTTTTGCTCTCCTTTTGCGTAGATCACCCATTTGGGTTTGTAATCTACCTTTTCATAAAATTATTTTGTATTTTTTTTTTTTGTGGTTTTTTATTTTTTATTTTTTGTTTTTTTTGTTATTTTTTTTTTTTGGTTTGTTTACATAGGAATGTAAAAAAAGAGGTTGCACTTGGAAGCTCCCTCATGCAAAGTACTGTATGACAGCATCAGAATTGGTGGGCATATTGAAGTCGTGCCCATCCATGTCGGCTAGAATCAAGGCTCCTTCAGAGAAGGCCTTCTTCACCACATATGGGCCCTCGTAGGTTAGGGCAAACTTTCCTCTGTGATCAAGCAGGGCCTAGTTGCACTTTTTCAAGACTAGGTCGCCTTCTTCAAAGACTTTAGGTCTAAATTTCTTGTTAAATGCTTGCTCGACGTGGTGTTGGTACAACTGTCCATGGAACATCACGGTCATGTGTTTCTCGTCTATCTTGTTCAAATGCTTATATTGAGAACGGGCCCATTCAGCTTTTGACAGCTCTATTTATGATAAGATTCTGAGAGATGGGATCTCTATCTCTGTGGGGAGAATGGCTTCCATGTCGTAGACCAAGGAATATGAGGTTGCACCCGTGGAAGTACGAACAGAAGTACGATAGGCGTACAAGGCGAATGGCAAGAACTCGTGCCAGTCTCTATACGTGTTTGTCATCTTCACCAAGATCTTCTTTATGTTCTTGTTGGCGGCTTCTATTGCACCATTCATCTGAGGATGGTAGGGAACCGAATTTCAATGTTCGATCTTGAACTATTGGCAAAGTTGCTCGATCATTTTCCCATTCAGATTCTTTCTGTATCTATAATGAGCTCTCCTGGTACGCCGTAGCGGCAAATGATGTTCTGTTTCAAGAATCGGGCCACCACAGTTTGGGTGACGCTTTTGTAGGAAGCAGCTTCCACCCAATTGCTGAAGTAATCGATGGCCACCAAGATATATTCATGCCCATTGGAGGCTTTCGAAATCATGGGTCCAATGACGTCCATTCCCCAGGCTGAAAAAGGCCATGGCGCTGCTAGAGAGTGCAGAGGTTAGGGAGGAACATTCTTCCTATTCTGATAGACTTGGCAACGGTGGCACGTCCTGACATGCTTGATGCAGTCACTTCCATGGTGAGCCAATAGTAGCCGGCTCTCATGATTTTTCAACCAATAGGGGTCCACTGACATGGGCTCCAAGTAAGCCTTCATGCATCTCTTCCATCAAATGGCTAGCCTCAGGGGCATCTGTGCATCGAAACAAAGTTGTATCGTGGTTCCTTTTATACAAGACTTCCCCACTCAAAAAGAATTGGCACGCCATGCGCTTGATAAATTTCCTCTCACTGTCTGTGGCTCTGGACTGGTATTCACCATCCTTGATATAAGCCTTGATATCATAGTACCATGGCTTCCCATCGACTTCAACTTTTATGTTCACGCATTCTTCAATATTCATGCAGTAGGAAGGCACACTGCGAACCTCTATGCACAATTGTCGCATATAATCTCCTTCTACCAACTTAACCATGCTAGCCAAGGTGGCTAAAGCATCTGCGAACTGGTTGTGTGCTCGGGGAAAAATAAGCAAAGGTAATGTTTCAAAACTTCAAGATTAAATGGCTGACACATTTCTGATACGAAATCAACTTGGTGTCTCGGGCTTGCCACTTTCCCTATATTTGAGAAATGATCAATAGAGAATCTCCAAAGATGCTTAGATCATACGTGCTGAACTCCAACTATGCACGCCTCGTACTTTGTGACGTTGTTGGTGCAATCAAAATTTAGCTTGACTGAAACAGGGATTTGTTGGTCCCTCGGCAATACTAGAACTACTCCCACTCCATTTCCAGTGCTATTGGCAGTTCCATTGAAATAAAGCTTCCAACGCTATGGTTCTACATTGCTTGGTTCTGGCTCTTTTGCCAAAACATCCTCATCTGGGAAGAGGGATTCTGAGAAATCTGGATCGTCCAACGACTAGTCCGCCAGGTAATTGGCTATGGCTTGGCCCTTGATGGCCTTTGATGTCACAAATACGATATCAAACTCAGATAGCAACATCTGCCAATGGGAGATCTTCCTTGTAAAGGTAGGCTTTTCAAAGATGTACTTGATGGGGTCCATGTGGGAAATCAACCGCGTGGTAAAGTAGAGCTTGTACTGCCACAACTTACGTGAGCCCCATACTAGGGTGCAACATATCTTCTCAATGGCAATGTGTAATTGATCTCACAGCAGGTGAACTTCTTACTCAGGTAGTAAATCGCCTTCTCTTTTTTATCGGGTTTATTTAGTTGGCCTAACATGCACCCCATGGATGCCTCTTGCATTGCTAGATAGAGAATCAACAGATGTCTTGGTGTTGGAGGAACCATAATAGGAAGGGTCAACAAATATTGCTTAATCTTGTAAAAAGCCGCTTGACATTCATCTGTCCATTTTATCGTCGTATCCTTCTTCAAGAGCTTGAACAAAAGGTCGCATGTGGTGGTCAACTACGCTATGTAGTGGGCTATGTAATTGATCTTTCCTAAGAAGTTTCAAACTTGTACCTTGGTTTTCAATGCAGGCATTTCCTTGATGGCCTGGACTTTTGCTAGGTCCACTTCAATTCCTTTTTGGCTAACTATAAAACTGAGCAATTTCCCTGAACTGGCTTGGCAGACGCACTTGTTAGGGTTAAGCCTCAACCTGTACTTGACAAGGCACTTTAATAGCTTTCTCAAATCTATCAAATGATATTTAGGAGTGCATGACTTGGCGATCATATCGTCCACGTAGACTTCGATCTCCTTGTGCATTATATCATGGAACAGGACCATGGCTCGCTGGTAGGTTGCCCTAAAATTCTTCAAGCCGAACGGTATGACATCATAGGAATAAGTTCCCCAATGAGTGGTGAACGCTGTTTAAGATTTATCTTCTTTAGCGATCTTGATCTGATTATAACCCAAAAACCTGTCCATAAAGGAGAAAATGTTGGTCGCAGTGTTATCAATCAGGGTATCGATATGTGGCAAGGGAAAATTATCCTTCAAGCTGGCTCGATTCAAATCTCTATAATCGACGCACATGCGTACTTTCCCATCTTGCTTTGGCACGGGAACAATGTTGGCAACCTAATCAGAGTAGGCTATGGCAGTAAGAAAACCGCCTTTCAACTGCTTTTCTACTTCTTCTTTGATTTTCAGGATAATCTCCGACTTCATCCTTTGAAAGGCTTGCCGCACTGGGGGTCATTTTGATTTAACCAAAATCCTATGGACAACGATCTCAGTGTCTAGTCTTGGCATATCTTGATAAGACCAAGCAAAGATTTCCTTGAATTCCTTCAGCAGAGCTATGAGCTCATCTTTCATGTCTTTGGGAAAGTTTACCCCAATCTTGATGGTTTTTTCTGTCTCGCCTTCATCGGCTAGGTTTATCACCTCTGTCTTTTCTATATTGGGCTTGGACCCTTCGCTCTCTTTGTACAGAGCCTCTAGGATGTCTCAAGGTAAGTTCGGGACCTCTTCCATTCCTTCAACATCATGATCCAACTCTATTGTCTCATTCACACCATCCACACCCTTGTTATGGCAAAGGGACAATGTACCCACTTGGGAATCAGAGCAGATCCTATAAAGCGGAACATATACAAAGAAACATAAGATAATTTGAACACACATATTCATAGGAAAGCAAGTAAAGAGAGATGCATGAATTTCCTGAATAAAACGCTAAATATTCCATTAATGGATTATAGGTAGGGGGAAAATAAAGTTCATGCCTGATAATGATAAAAGGGAAATGCTTTTTTTTCTTTCTTTTCTGGGAAAACAAATTGGGGAAATGAACAAGGAATACAAATAAAGCAGGAAATAACATAAGCATGCAAAACAAACTAGATATGCTATTCCAACCCTCGCGGGTGATCAGAAGGCCCAATCACTCGATGATGGAATACTCTTTACTTAACCGATGCAACCACAAAGCAAAGCTTGATGGTCCAAAGGCCTGCCGCCTCGCCTGGCATCCCTGGTCGGATTCGAATTATCTTCGGGAGATATGATAGTGTACATGGAGAACTCTTCGGGACAGAGCTGAATAATGCAAGCCAAATCAGGCACTTCATCTTCCAATTCCTTGAAAGGTTCTGGCATAATGACCTCGGCCGAAGCCAGAAAAGTGGTTCTGATATGGGGAATAGACATCCCCGAACTGTCGTTGTTCCTCTTCTTGCCTCTGGAAGCTTGAAATAGTTTTTCATGAGTGGGTTTGTACGCCAAACCCAATCTTCCTTCGTTATCTAAAAGTTCAACAAGAGTAGGGCTCCCATGTCCTACGGCTCCAAGGCTTTGGCCTAATTTGTAGCCAAACTTGAACATTTCCTTCGCGGCCATCAAAACTATTGCAGGCCAGCCAGACTCGGGCTCTAAGGCATTATGAATCATGGAAACTAGTTCCAAGCTATGGAAAGACGCTTCAGGGAAAGCGTTGGCATCGATGTAGGGGATAGATGTCTCCAGGAAGATAGTCATGGGTTCTTTAGCCATAATGGTGATCAACTGATTCTCAGAGATGAACTTGAGTCTCCGATGAAGGGTAGACGCAACTGCACCTACTGCATGTAACCAAGGCCTCCCTAAAAGCATGTTGTATGGAGAATCAACTTTAATCACTTGGAAGTTGACCATGAAGGATCTTGGGCCGATCTCATTAGCTCAATTTCACCTTGTACTTTGCGACGCGTGCCATCAAAGGCTTTAATGATCATAGCGCTAGGCTTAATAAATGACATATCCACCTTCAGGCGCTCAAGAGTGGCCGTTGAGCAAACATTCAAGCCTGATTCGTTGTCGATTAGCACCCTTGCGGCAATCATGTCTTCACACTTGACTATGATATGCATAGCCAAGATATGATCTTTACCTTCTAGAGGCAACTCATCATCGGAAAAGGAGACTTGGTTGGTGGCCAACACCAATGATACCATACCCTTGAAAGAGAAATCTATAATACCAGTAGTAACATGCGTTTCCTTCAACAACTTCAATAGAGCTTCACGATGGACCTCGAAAGATAGCAACAGGGCTAAAATACAAATCTGAGCTGGAGATTTGTGTTGGAAATATTACATGTTTGTAACGCATACAAAACATACACAGCGGAAAATTAACGGATCTACTTCATTCGAAATAGATAACTTGTACTATGTAAGTTTCAGAATTTAAGAACAGAAAGCGTACCTTGGTGTGGTGAAATTCAAAAACCGAAGATTAGAAGTTCTTGGGAAGACTTTTAATCTTCACTCCAATTCCACTTGATGCCTAAGATGTGTGGTCTCTCAATCAGTTTCCAAGGAGAGAATAATGAGTGTCCAACACTCACATACAATTCATTTCATCATTTCATTATCTCATATGATCTTAATGAAGACCCTTTATGAAAGTCTTATGAAAAACTTAATGAAAGCACTCTTATGAAATTCTGTATGTTTCTCTCCTTATATACAACTGATTATCTAATTGGGCTAGCCTTTTGGGCCATTCCAATTGGGCTCTAGTATGTGGCTTGGAGTGGGACCAAAAGGAAATAAATAAGACTTTAGCTCCAATGGGCCTTGGGCTTTTCTGTCAACTCTTGACAAGTCCAAAGTTACCATTAATTATATTCAATACTACTATAAGAATATAATTGCACTCTAGGCCTTATTAATAAATTATATCCCAAGACTTTATTATACATGCAACCCCTTCATTAAAATATTCGTAGTAATACAAAGTCATGAATGTAGACTACCACTTTGAAGATTACTACATCTTAATCCTTGAGTACCCGGTTTAATCCTTTATGTTATTCATCATATATTTATGAAATCCAATTTCATAAATATATACTTTAGTAACTCTTTACTAAAGTGGTTGGGCCCAACTCTCTGAATAACCAATCCTATTAAACTTATCTCAAGGGAATATTTTATATCTCCGTTAAGAGACTATGAATTCCATCTTGAGAATATATGTTCCATCAACACTAAATGTGGCTGCCCAACATACTGAGGTTTTGACCGTGACTTATATAGATCTCACTCCTGATATATCAAAGCAACCTACACCTCATGATCAGGTCCATTATTCCCTCAGGATTTAGAGTTCATGTAAATAAAAGTCGTGAGATTTATTTTTCATTTGACAGTCGTTAGGAGAATAATAAATCTCACAGCGGTCCAGTTCAATATGTTTTAACTCTTAAAACGTATCAACATACCAACTAGAAGTCTCCACTTCCATGATCAAGACAAATCATCGTAGTTGATATGTTATAGTCTTCGCAAATGAAACGCCCAATTTCATCACCGACTACGAACTAAAATTCTGAGTTTACAAAGAACTTGTGATTTATATCTTTTGTGACTATATCTCATAAATCACATACTATGCATCTCATGGACTAAGATAATATCCCATTAGTTCATTTATAAATTGTTTATATAATTAAACAATCTAATTATTTATGAAATGCCAATAAATTGGATTTTAGGGCATAAACCCCAACAATTTGTTCAACTGCTGAATCACACTATAATCAGCCTTTCGGATGGTTTTCAAGAATTCCTCAGCTTCTTCAGTGGTGACCTTATTCCTGACTTGCTTTGCTGTGCTCTTGCCAATCTCTTTCCTTATTTTTTCTAGTTCCTCAAGAGTATAACATTGACCACTCCTAGTGAGTCTGGCAAGGCCTGAAGAGATATTAGAGCAAACCTCTTCCTTTCCAGCTCGAGTGGAAATCAAAGTCACATCGTATTTCCATGGGACACGATGGCTATCCTTGTAAGGGAAGGGCTTCGGCATGTGAATGACCACACCTTCTTGATTCTGCAGATTTGGCACTAGGGAGAACATCTTTGGACTGATGATGACTGGGCTGGGCAGAGCAGCTTCTAAAGCTTTTGGTCCAAGAGCCCTAGAGATTCCTTAGATAGACCTTGGCAAGACTAAAGGATCGAAACCTTGAATGGCGGGGATGGCAGGGATTCCCTTTTGGATAAATACTGGAGATGGCTTTGCGACTGCAGGCAATGCCAAGACTAGAGGAGTAAAGCCTTAAATGGCTGGCATGGCTTGTCCTTTATTCGGAGCTGGCGCTCTTGAATCCACAAGCAATTCTGTAATCTCTTTGATAACAACCAAAGTTGGAGGAGCTGGAGGAATCTTACAGAGGCACTCTTGCAAGCATTCATCCCAATCTTTCCTTGATCCTACCGACATAGTGCTGTGACTAGTTCCCGCTTGGGTACTTAGAGGGCATAAGCTGGCTACCATGCAATCACTCCTTCACGTGACTTCTCTTTCAATCCAGATGATACCACGGTCAGCTAGACTCTGAACTTGTGCTCAGAGAACTCTACAATCGAATAGGGCATGTCGGTCCTTACTGTCATAGAATAAGAAGACTCCCCAATCAAAACCTGGAGCTCCTATGTTCTCGAAAACAATGTGACTTTCCTGGGCTAGGGCCTGCAGCATGGTTTTCCAAGGGAATGAAGGGGATGAGAAATCTGGGATCCTCTCCTCCACTATAGAGATAGCGTTCACGTTCCCTTTCTGATGAGGAGGCAAGGGATTAGTGATGATGTTCGGCCCGGCCACGTTGTCGAACTGTACTAACTTGTTGTCGATGAGGTCTTGGATTCAATGCCTCAGCTGTGTACACTCTTATAAGGTATGCCCCTCGACTCCAAAATGGTGTTCATATTTCTTGGATGGGTCAAAACCGGGAAGAAGAGGACTGTCTCTGGGTTTCGCAAATATCAGAGTCACCAACTTCTTCTTCTATAGATAAGCATAAAGTTCTACCATCGGCATTGGTAGCTGAGAGAATTTCTGAGGTTCCCCTCTTGGTTGATCTAGCCTTCCCCTTTGGTTGAACGCTCGGTAAGGTGCCTGGGATGACTGAACCTGTTGTTGATAAAGCCGGGCATTTGGGGATGTATAAGCAAAAGTAACACCTATTGGCCCTTCAAGCGCTTTATCAATCATATGAACATCGGCTTCCTTCCCTTTACGGCTAGTCACTTTCTTTACCTATGGTTCTATTATAGAATTCAGAGCCTCAGGATCGACTATTTTCTTGCTCCTAATACCCTCATCAATATGCTCCCCAATAGGAATTAGGCTTGTGAAGTGGGTGACTTGGGCACTTATCATCTTCTCGTAGTAAAGAGGCTTGAGGTTATCAATGAACCACTTGATCATTTCATCTTCCATCATAGGAGGAAGCACTTGGGTGGCTAGCTAGCACCACCTTTGGCATACTCACAGAAAGATTCCCCACTCTTCTTTTCTAGTCCTTTGAAGAACTGTGCAGTCGGGAGCTATCTCAGTATTGAACCAGTAATATTCCAAGAATGCGTTGGCCATATCTCTCTAGCTGGAGGTCTTTTCCAATCACACATACCATGTGGCTGTAGGGCTAGTCAAGCAATCAGGGAAAATCTGGTAGAGCAAAGGATGATTGTCTCCATAGGGTGCTATCTTCCTATAGAACATGCGCAGATGGGTGCAAGGATCTCCAGTGCCATCATACTTGACCAACTAGGGTGCCTTGAACTTGGGAGGCATAATGACCTAGGGGAAACTAGTCAAACTGTCTAGATCGACACTTCCTCCGGTGCCAGAGCCGTCTATGATACGGATTTTCTCAGTCAGGGTCTCTACTTGACTTTTGACCTGACCATAACCAGATGTAGACATTGAATTTTGTACCCCTTACGACTCGGGTCCCCGTTCCCCAATGATGCTGAATTCTAAGACCTAAGGTTGGTTTAGGGCCCAATCAGAAGTTAAATTGACTTGAGAAGAATTAAAATGAAAAATATAACTTTTAATGAGCAAATAAATCACATTTTGAAAAATAAGACCAAAGGAAACCCTCGCTATTCGCACACAGCTTTTTGCTTGCGTACGCAGGCCCAATCTTGCACATGCATAGCGATTTCCAGAAAACTATACAAGGCAAGTTTTCTGTATTTATGTTGAGGTTTGGAACAATCCCACATCGTCTAAGGATCGTTCCAAACCCCTTTTTTTCACACTATAAGTAGCCTTACATGGTATATTTTCAAATCACACAGAAATCCCAAGGGAAAACACTAAAATTCACTAGAAGTAGTGAATAAAAATGGAGTTTTTCACAAAACACCCTCAAGTCAATTTTCTTTTGATTAGGGCATTTTCTCACCTTGAGCTTCGAGTTTAATATTACTAATCACTTTCTTGTTGGTTTGTGAATAGATTTGACTGAGGGGAACGGTAAAAAATCAAGTTCAAAGAGCTTTTCTTTAAGGTATTCGTTCAAACTTTGCTTTTTTCCTTTTCCTTTCTTTTTTAAGCTTTAATTCTCTCTGTTTGCTTTGTTTGTTTGTTATAACATGCTTTAATATGTTTTTCTAGTCAAGGTTTACGTTGTTGTATGTTTAAAATGCATGTTAGGGTGTTAGATTTCAAGTTTTAGGCTTGCTTGTGTTTTTAGGGTTTTTTGGGTAAGAACCTGCGTACGCATAATCTTGCCTGCACATGCAGGCTTGATTATGGGCACGCAAGCTTGTTCTTGGGAATGTTCATGCATTGTGATATGATCTTGCTTAGGTTTCATGTTTATGTTCGTGATCTTGATGCCTTGGATGATGACATGCTTTGGTTGGCTTTGTTTCTCCTTTTGATCTTTAATGCTCACATGTTTCTGCCTTGGTTTGATGTTACATGTTGCTGCCTTGAGAATGATATGATGCCATGCTAGAAGAATGTTAGGGTGATGTGATGAGATGTATGTAAGGGTATGCTATGATGTAATATGATGAAGCTGTAGGAAAAAAACCAGTTTGTATCACATACAAAACATACGCAGTGGAAAAATTAGCGGATCTACTTCATTCGCAATTGATAACATGTACTATGTAAGTTTCAGAATTTGAGAACAAGAATGCGTACCTTGGTGTGGTGAAATTCAAAACCAAAGATTAGAAGTTCCTGGGAAGACTTTTAATCTTCACTCCAATTCCACTTGATGCCCAAGATGTGTGGTCTCTCAATCAGTTTCCAAGGAGAGAATAATGAGTGTCCAACACTCACATACAAACCATTTCATTCCTTATGAGAATTTCTCGTAAATGACTTAACTCTTATGAAGGACTTCATGAAAACCACTTAATGAAATTCTGTATGTTTCTCTCCTTATATACAACTGATTCTCCGATTGGGCTATCCTTTTGGGCCATTCCAATTGGGGTCTAGTATGTGGCTTGGAGTGGGACCAAAAGGGACCAATAAGACACTAGCTCCAATGGGACTTGGGCTTTTCTGTCAACTCTTGACAAGTCCAAAGTTACCTTTAACTATATTTAATACCACTATATAAATATAGTTGCACTCTAGGCCTTATCTATAAATTATATCCCAAGACTTTGTTATACATGGAACCCCTTCATTAAAATATTCTTAGTAATACAAAGTCATGAAATAGACTGCCACTTTGAAGATTACTACATCTTAATCCTTGAGTACCCGGTTTAATCCTTTATATTATTCAATATATATTTATGAAATCCAATTTCATAAATATATATATACTTTAGTAACTCCTTACTAAAGTGGTTGGGCCCACACTCTGAATAATCAAACCCATTAAACTTATCTCAAGGGAATATTTTATATCTCCGTTAAGAGACTATGAATTTCATCTTGGGAATATATGTTCCATCAACATTAAATGCGACTGTCCAACATACTGAGGTTTTGACCGTGACTTATAGATCTCACTCATAATATGTCAAAGCAACCTACATCTTATGATCAAGTCCATTATTCTCTTAGGATTTAGAGTTGATGTAAATAGAAGTCGTGAGATTTATTATTCATTTGACAGTCGTTAGGAGAATAATAAATCTCACAACGGCCTAGTTTAATATGTCTTAACTCTTAAAACATATCAACATACCAACTAGAAGTCTCCACTTCCATGATCAAGACAAATCATCTTAGTTGATATGTTATAGTCTTCGCAAATGAAATGCCTAATTTCATCACCGACTACGAACTAAAATTCTAAGTTTACAAAGAACTTGTGATTTATATCTTCTATGACTAAATCACATACTATGCATCTCATGGACTAAGATAATGTCCCATATATATATACTTTAGTAACTTCTTACTAAAGTGGTTGGGCCCAACACTCTGAATAATCAAACCCATTAAACTTATCTCAAAGAAATATTTTATATCTCCGTTAAGAGACTATGAATTTCATCTTGAGAATATATGTTCCATCAACATTAAATGCGACTGCCCAACATACTGAGGTTTTGACCG
This sequence comes from Notholithocarpus densiflorus, assembly GCA_030021035.2. Classification (NCBI taxonomy): domain Eukaryota; kingdom Viridiplantae; phylum Streptophyta; class Magnoliopsida; order Fagales; family Fagaceae; genus Notholithocarpus; species Notholithocarpus densiflorus. The sequence continues at coordinate 14,754,777 of JARYZH020000001.1, forward strand.
TGACTTATAGATCTCACTCATGATATATCAAAGCAACCTACATCTCATGATCAAGTCCATTATTCTCTTAGGATTTAGAGTTTATGTAAATAAAAGTCATGAGATTTATTATTCATTTGACAGTCGTTAGGAGAATAATAAATCTCACAGCGGTCCAGTTCAATATGTCTTAACTCTTAAAACATATCAACATACCAACTAGAAGTCTCCACTTCCATGATCAAGACAAATCATCTTAGTTGATATGTTATAGTCTTCGCAGATGAAACACCTAATTTCATCACCGACTACGAACTAAAATTCTAAGTTTACAAAGAACTTGTGATTTATATCTTCTGTGATCAAATCACATAAATCACATACTATGCATCTCATGGACTAAGATAATGTCTCATTAGTTCATTTATAGATAGTCTCTTATAATTAAACAAATTAATTATTTATGACATGCCAATAAATTGGATTTTAGGACATAAACCCCAACAATCTCCCACTTGCCCTCAAAGACAATTTACCATATATCCGACACTTATCTCCCTTTAGAGTAATTCATAATCACTCTAAGGCAAGGCTTGGAAACAAGTTTCAGCCAGATTTATTGCATAAATTATCTTTTCTACTACTACTTCTCACGTACTCGTATCTCTCTTATGAGATAATACTTACGCTTAATGTTAGGATTAGTGCCCTTAAATCCTATTGTATGATGCTATGTATAATATTAAGTATGACATTATTTATGACTTAATATTGTGTTTAATAAAGTTGTTTTATTATTATCTGAAATAATGGTAACATGAATATTCGGACATTATCATATAGTCCATGAGATGCATAGTATGTGATTTATGTGAAAAGTCACAAAAGATTTAAATCACAAGTTCCTTGTAAACTCAGAATTATAGTTCGTAGTCGGTGATGAAATTGGGCCTTTCATCTGTGAAGACTATAACATATCAATTACGATGATTTGTCTTGATCATCGAAGTGGAGACTTCTAGTTGATATGTTGATATGTTTTAAGAGTTAAGACATATTGAACTGGACCGCTGTAAGATTTATTATTCTCCTAACGACTGTCAATTGAATAATAAATCTCACGACTTATATTTGCATGAACTCTTAATCCTGAGAGAATAATGGACTTGATCATGAGGTGTAGGTTGTTTTGATATATCAGGAGTGAGATCTAAAGTAACGGTCAAAACCTCAGTATGTTGGGCAGCCACATTTAGTGTTGATGGAACATATATTCTCAAGATGGAATTCATAGTCTCTTAGCGGAGATACAAAATATTCCCTTGAGATAAGTTTAATGAGTTTGTTATTCAGAGAGTTAGGCCTAACCACTTTAGTGAGACTAAAGTATATATTTATGAAATTGGATTTCATAAATATATGGTGAATAACTTAAAAGGATTAAACCGGGTACTCAAGGATCAAGATGTAGTAATCTACAAAGTGGCAGTCTACATTCGTGACTTTGTGTTACTACGAATATTCTATGAAGGGGTTGCATGCACAATAAAGTCTTGGGATATAATTAATAGATAAGGCCTAGAGTGCAACTATATTTATATAGTGGTATTAAAGAGTTGACAGAAAAGCCCAAGGCCCATTGGAGCTAGTGTCTTATTGGTCCCTTTTGGTCCCACTCCAAGCCACATATTAGAGCCCAATTGGAAAAGGCCAAAAGGCTTGCCCAATTAGATAATCAGTTATAAGGAGAGAAACATATAGAATTTTTATAGAGAACAACTTACATGAAATGGTGTATGTGAATGTTAGACACTCTTGAATTCTCTCTTGAACATTTCATATAACTGATTGAGAGACCACACATCTTGGGCGTTAGTGGAATTGGAGTGAAGATTAGAAGTATTCCTAAGTGCTTACAATCTTTGTTTTGAAATTCACCACACCAAGGTACACTCTCTTGTTCTTGTATTCTGAAATTTACATAGTGCATGTTATCAATTGCGAATGAAGTAGATCCGTAATTTTTCTGCTGCGCACATGCATATTTCCATCACTTAATGTGTATCTTCATCACTTAAGATGAACACATATCTTGAAGTCCAACTTCATGAATCACAATCAAACTACAAGTCAGTATTTGTACATCCAGTAACTATCAAAACCTCACTTTGGTGGATAAGCATATAATCCCTCATTCTCATAAAATATATGAGTATATGCTTTACTCCCACTAAATTAAGTGATCTTTCATTCAATTGATATTTGCTTACCATGCTCACCACAAAATAGATATTTAGCTTAGTATATAGCATAGCATAAAGACTTCCCTATAGACATGATATTAGGAATTGTCTTAATATGCTCTTCCTTTTATATGTCTAAGGACCGTAATCCTTTATAAAGGAACTTCAAACTTAAAAGGAAAGAATCATTTCTTGAAGTATTACATGCTATACTTGGCTAGAATCTAATCTATTTAAGCAGTTTGAGATAGACCCAACATCCTAATTTCTGAATTTTAACAAAGTTTAATTCTTAGGATGTGACTAGTCTTTCCCAAGTACTTTATATCAAATTGGACTAGATAACAAAACCTCTATTGATGACTATAACTCTACATCATTCTAAATGATTAGAATGTCATCAACATACATTATGATATTTATTATTCTATATAGCTTTCATACACATAAGGCCTTTTAATACCTGATCAAAATCAAACAATTTGATTGCTTGATCAAAAATGATATTTTATGATTTATATGCTTGCTTTAGTCCATAAATGGAATTTAAGCAACTTACATACTAATCACTATTGGTTCTTTGCTATGTACAAGTCTAGGTACATCACATAGATGTCTTCCTCAAGATTGCTACTAAAAGAAGCTTTCTTGATATTCATTGCCATATTTCATCCAAATGAAATATAATGGATAAGAGAATCTGGATAGAGTCAAACTTGTCTATTGATGAAAAGATATTTTCATAATCGAACCATTTCTTTATGAATAAATCTTTTCGCCACTAGTCTTGACTTTGAAGGTTTGCACCTTCAAATCTATCAATCTCATTTCTTTGTAGACCTATTTGAGAACAATAGGCTCAATGCTAATAGGCACCTCTACAAGTTCTAGACTTTAAATAGATTCTAATTCTATTCACATAACCTTGATCCAATAATTCATATTCATATCATCTATGGCCTCTACGTAGGACCGAGTATCAAATTCATATCCTTGTGGAATGATTTCAAAAGTTTATTCCAAAAGTATGAATTTATAATCCTCCCACTACGATATTGTACCGGTGTACTAACTATATATATATAGAATAATACCTTGTGGTATATCTAATACAACCATCTCATTTCTTAATGTATTTTATAGTTGTCTTACAAAAAATTCTAACATTTTCTTCTAGAAAAATTCTTTAAGATTATTCACATAATCATCATCAAGAACTTTGTATTTGTACTTTACAAACATCTTGTCTTCTTTATGACTACCAAAATAATCTTATGCAATTTCTTTTTGGATGCTCTTCATAAACACACATTTTTCTACCTTTTGATTTCAATTTGTTAGACTTCCTTTCTAGCACAAGTGCTGGACATCTCCAAAAGTGGAAGTATCATTTACTAGGTTTTCACCCAATCCACAATTTTACAAATGTCATAGGAACAAACTTTTGAAAACAGTTATAGAAAATGTATAATAATTATTAGAGTATATCTCTAAAAGAAATAAGCAAATGGAAATACTTATCATGTACTTTACTATTTCTAAAAAAATCTTATTCCTCCTTCATGTATGCACTGACTTAAAGAAGTCAATAATACTATATTCCTTTACAATAAAGGAGTCCTAGATCATATTATCCTCTAAATAGAATTCATAGATTAGGAATATTACAAAATAATGGTTCTAAAAGCCCATCTTTCACCAATCTTGAATACCATTTAGATTAATAACATCTAGACATAAGTGCCAAAACATACAATACCAAAAGATGGAAACTTTCTCTTTAAAAAGTAAAACATGTAAATCTCCATCTAGAAAACAATCATGGACAAAGCTTAGTTTAACCAAACCAGAAACACTTTCCTTTGGTCATACTTTTGAGTCTAATTTCCTTTTGGCAACTACTAGGGCAACTTGTTTGCCCAACTGTTTGGTATTATAATTCCTCTTCTTACCACCCTTACCTTTCAGTTCAGGCTAAGAATTCGAATTAAATCATATTGATCCTAGCCTTAGCTTTAGGATGTCTTCCGTTGCGTAGAACTCTTTCATCAATTCAGATAACATAAAAATAATTTACTTATTTTCAAAAACAATCTGAATTGATCAAATGATTCTAACAAGGACTTGTGGATCATATCCATATGAGATTAACATTTAATCTCTACATCCAAGAATTCCAATTCATTTAATAAAAATAAAATAATTTCATAAAATGATGTAGAATTGGAACTCCTTAAGCTTTTCTTCTCACTCAATATGATTCATACCAAACATCTCATCTAGACTTAATATAAAGTCTAAGTCTAGTACTAACTCTTGCATCTCATGCTGTAGCACAATTCAGATAGAAGCCAAAGAAACATTTTAGCATTTCAATGGAAATTATGATCATATCATAAGCTATCTTCCATCAATGCATCATGCATAGGAAATTATGACAATGCTGAATCGAAACATATTTATGTACTTCAGCTCCTTTAAGCATCATGTCCAAAATTATTTCTTAGTTAATGTGATTCATTTAAAATAGTAACTAGAGAACAAAATTATGACAACTTTATTTTGAGACTATGAACATAATTACAGGGACATTATATTTTGCATCCATAACCATATAGTATGAAACCCAAAAAACATACTATACTAGGTGCAACGACAACCCAATCCATGTCTATAATTCCTTGGTAGCAAGTTTATTATAAACACATTAATTGATTGAGAACTATTCTCATTATTAGTGCTATCATGATAACTCTTACCAAACACTAATAATATGCCGTATTACCTTTAGCCTCTACGTAATAATGACATAGCTCCTTTGGGAGGTTAACATTACACTTAGTCTAGTGTACACCATTATCTAGAATCATGTGTAGCCACATTTCGTCTCCCTTTATAGTGTTTAAACTTGTAGTACCATGAAACAAAACACCCTCCTTTGGGATTGCAAGGCATATATGCCAAGATGAGGTTCTTGTTCACACTACTTTAAACGAGTAAGTTCAATCTTCTTGTACTATGAAGTAAACACCCTCAATTGGGATCGCGAGGCATATACGCCAAGACGAGGTGCTTACCCACACTACTATGAACCGATAATGGAGGTCGTGAGATCCAACCCTTGTATCTCTCTCCCACTAGAAATTTTAAAACAAGTGGATTGTTATGAAATCATTGTGATCTAATCACAATTTTAACCCTACACATCAAATGTGTTTAATTGTTTAAATTCAATGTGATGTTACTAAGTCACGTCACAATAGCGTAACGAACATTCGCGCAATCACAAAGAAGTTTAACCTTGTAATCCGTGAAATAAATACCCTCCGCATGGAATGCAAGACTCGAAGTCAAGACAAGGTAGCTATTCACATTACAATAAACTTAACAAAAGGGTTATTTCAGCACTCCCACTCATTATTTGGGTTTTTCTTTAAATAATTGTGATCCCATCACAACTAATAACCTTGCACTTGTTGAAAACTCTAATCTCATTAGAATCACTAACTAAAATGGAAGTCCTAAACTATTTAGGATTCCTTAAACACTAATAAATCAAAAATTAGTTATACAAAACTCTATCCTTAACTTATTTGATAAAGTATTCTAATCTCATTAGAAACTATATACCTTTTAATTAAGCTTTAATCTCATTAAAACTTCTAATTAAAATAAATTAAGTTAAAGACTTTTAATCATACAACAATTCCAATCTCATTAGAATGTTTCTTAAAAGTCAAGTCCCAAACTATTTAGGACTAAGAGTTCTATTTAACTAATACCTTTGATCTCATTAGGTCTTTTAGTTAGAACCATGTGTAATCTAATCACACATTGCATTGCACTTTCTTTATGTGAAAACACTTAGAAAAATTCAGATTTTCTTTCTTTCGATCGATCGAAAGTGCCCCTCGATCGATTGAAAAAATTAAGAAATTCGAACTTAACCACCTGACTTCTTCGATTGATACTCGATCGCCTCTCAATCGATCGAAAAACAAATTCGATCGATCGAATAGCAATCGAAAATCAATTTATTTAAAAATTCTGATCACTGTTTCACTCGATCGATCGAAAGTGATTTTCGATCGATCGAAAGTGATTTTCGATCGATCGAAACTCATGAAACTCGAATTTCCAGAAATTTTCTAAGGCAGCTTTCTACGGTTTTTCTTGAACAAACAACTAACATACGAGCATGATAGTCAGAGAATGATATCAAAACTGAATTTCATTGATGCTATAGCCTTAAAGATCAATTTAACATACTTAAATTCAAATTTAAACAACATCATAACACCAATATCAGTTTTTATCAAACAATAATTTCAATGATCATGCAGAAAATTAAATATATAATCTTCTAACAACATGAAATTACTTTCTCTAATTCCAAAACTCAATAAACATGTTATACAGATTCGAAATTGAAGACCGCTCTGATACCATTTGTAGGAAAAATACATGTTTGTATCGCATACAAAACATATGCAACGGAAAAATTAACGGATCTACTTCATTCGCAATTGATAACATGTACTATGTAAGTTTCAGAATTTGAGAACAAGAATGCGTACCTTGGTGTGGTGAAATTCAAAACTGAAGATCAGAAGTTCTTGGGAAGACTTTTAATCTTCACTCCAATTCCAATTGATGCCTAAGATGTGTGGTCTATCAATCAGTTTCCAAGGAGAGAATAATGAGTGTCCAACACTCACATACAAACCATTTCATTCCTTATGAGAATTTCTCATAAAAGACTTAACTCTTATGAAGGACTTCATGAAAACCCCTTACTGAAATTTTGTATGTTTCTCTCCTTATATACAACTGATTATCTAATTGGGCTATCCTTTTGGGCCATTCCAATTGGGCTCTATTATGTGGCTTGGAGTGGGACCAAAAGGGACCAATAAGACACTAGCTCCAATGGGCCTTGGGCTTTTCTGTCAACTCTTGACAAGTCCAAAGTTACCATTAACTATATTTAATACCACTATATAAATATAGTTGCACTCTAGGCCTTATCTATAAATTATATCCCAAGACTTTATTATACATGCAACCCCTTCATTAAAATATTCGTAGTAATACAAAGTCATGAAATAGACTGCCACTTTGAAGATTACTACATCTTAATCCTTGATTACCCGGTTTAATCCTTTATATTATTCAATATATATTTATGAAATCCAATTTCATAAATATATATATATATATATATATATATATACTTTAGTAACTCCTTACTAAAGTGGTTGGGCCTAACACTCTAAATAACCAAACCCATTAAACTTATCTCAAGGGAATATTTTATATCTCCGTTAAGAGACTATGAATTCCATCTTGAACATATATGTTTCATCAACATTAAATGCAGCTGCCCAACATACTGAGGTTTTGATCGTGACTTATAGATTTCACTCCTAATATATCAAAGCAACCTACATCTCATGATCACGTCCATTATTCTCTCAGGATTTAGAGTTGATGTAAATAGAAGTCGTGAGATTTATTATTCATTTGACAGTCGTTAGGAGAATAATAAATCTCACAGCGGTCCAGTTCAATATGTCTTAACTCTTAAAACATATCAACATACCAACTAGAAGTCTCCACGTCCATGATTTACAAACTAGAACGCCCAATTTAATCACCGACTACGAACTAAAATTCTGAGTTTACAAAGAACTTGTGATTTATATCTTCTGTGACTAAATCACATAAATCACATACTATGCATCTCATGGATTAAGATAATGTCCCATTAGTTCAATTATAGATAGTCTCTTATAATTAAACAAATTAATTATTTACGACATGCCAATAAATTGGATTTTAGGGCATAAACCCCAACAGAAGCATGTTTAACTGTATCATTAGGGTTTGTGATATGATGCCATGTTAGATGTATGGTAGGCTTTCTTTGCAAGCATGATAGGTGTACAGTTAGGGATGTGTGATTCCATGTTGATTGTTAGATGTATGCTTAGTGTGTGTGTGAGTTAGATGCAAGTATTGAGTATGCCTTTAATGGGTTAAGACATAAGACACAATGATGGGAAGCCAACCTTAGGGTTGGGCGGTTTTGGGTGCATAACACCTTCCCAAGACTGTACCTTAACTTCGAACCCATATCTCTAGTAGTAAGATCAAAAGGTCCTTCCTCGAAATGATGCGATATATATGGTTCCTAGACCATTGCTAAAACTAGGTGGCGACTCCATTTGGGATTGTGAGTTTAATTCCTATGTGTCCTATGTCTTAACCTTAATAAAGGCTCATTCAATACTTGTTTGCACACATTTCACATGGTTTGTTTGTCCCTTAACCTTAATTGGTGATGAGTGGGAAGATGGAAGGCTCTATTCAAGCCTAAGTCTTTCGAAGTTCATCCCACCAACTCACAATGTGTGCCATTGCCTATAATGGGCTTTAAGTATGTTAACGGTTTGCCACCAATCCACAAAGGTCCACTTAGGCCCTCAGTTGGAATCATGGCCCTTCTAGTTGCGAGTGACCTACTTATCTATCCATTTAGTCTTAAGGAGCCTACCCACACTTAAAGAGATCCTAGACCCTATCAAAGCGGATACCCTTTATATATCTCTTGTTTGTTCAACCATATCTTGCGATCACCTAATTCTAAAGTTATGGCATACCCTAAGATAAATGGGACAAAAGAAAGGAAGTTCTCACATGTAAGAGGCTTATCCCTAAATCCAAAGGTATGTCTTAACTTGAAAGGTTCATAAGACCATAGCCTAATTGCTATCATAAGCCCAAATCAAAAAAGCCCTTTTGAAAAAGAGAACTTTGGGCCTAAGGTAACAAGTATGCTATGGACTTAGCATCTAAAATCCTACAAAGTCAATACGGATTTCCCTAATCTTGGGCCTCTTTGTTGTATGCTTAGGCCTAAAATGATGAGAACTTCATGCACCTTGAGAGGAAGGCTGCAATATATTCTAGCTAATGGGCTACTTCAAAAAAAAAAAATGATAATGAAATGAAAAGAGAAGTGCCCAAAGGTGATGAATATGTTGTAAGCCCATGTTTGAGACAAAATGTTGTAAATCTCTAAGTACATTCTAATGAAAGCCCATAAGGGTGAGATGAGAGCATTGTTGTAAATGGACCAAAGCCCAATGAAACAAGAGGCAAAGTCCATGAGTGGAAAGAGAGTGATTTTGTAATTGGGCCTTCATTAAAATGAACTTAAAGATTTTCTAAGGACAACTAAAAAGAAAAGGAACCTTTAATTGGGACACGGACTTAATGGGACTTCCTTTCGGGCACCATTGCACCACCAAAATCAAGAAAACACGTCCCCACTCCAATTTGGACTCAAGAAAAGAACGGAAGGCATTTGGTCAAGATTGAGGACACACATCAAGAAGAAGTGTTCCAAGAAGGGGAATCCTCTCAGGCTACAATGGCCGCTCCAAATGAAATTGCATAAAAGATATTCAAGGCAATGGAAGAACAAAGTAACACTCTCAAAAAGATGGGGAGTCGCCTCACTAAACTCAAGGAAGCCAAATTGAAGAAGCCAAACCCACAAGTAAAGGTTCTCGATGAGGAAGAAGGGGAAGATTGGGATGAAAGAGACAAAGCTGATTATGAAAGTAACAAAAAATTTGAGAAACTCATGGCGGAAACCATAAGCATGAGAGAGAAGATGGAGAAAATGCAACTAGCCTTTCGCAAGGCCCATGGGATGAATGATTGTCTTTATAACATGGGGGGCATAAGCTCTAAAACTCTTATTGCACTACCTCCAAAGTTCAAGGTTTCCGATGCAGAAAAGTTTGATGGAACTGGAGATCCAAAGCAACTTGGTTGGAGGTACCTAAGCATTGCCGAAATGAAGGGATTGGATGAGAAGCAAACATTGCATGCATTTCCTCTCTCACTCACGGGAGGTGCGTCAAGATGGTACTATAGTTTGCATCCTAGCAAGACTAAGGTGTGGAATGAACTAGTGGAGTTGTTTGTGGATCAATTCATTTTCAATACCATGATTGATGTAACTTTGAGAGACTTGGAGACCACTAAGCAAGGGGTAGGGGAAACATTTTTCAAGTACATGATAAGGTGGAAGGGAAAGGAATCTAGGATGGTTAATAAGCCAAATGAGAAAGATCAAATCAACATGATTATCAAGAATTTCCTTCCAGCATATAATAGTAGGCTCTTGTCATCACCTATTAGTTCTTTTGGAGAATTGTGTGATTGTGAAACTAGGATAGAGGATGCCATCAACAATGGAAAATTGGAGAAGGGTGAGAGCAAACCTCCAATCAAGAAGGCATATGGAGGAGGAGCAACCACCTTTAAAGCCCCCAATCCCGTGAATGTAAGTGCCATGATACCTCAACAAACCTTAGCTTACCTAAACTTCACAAAAAAGGCCCACCGAGAATTTTTCAACCTAGGAATGACCAATGCCCAAGCATATGAGAATTTATCTTCCAAAGGATTCATCAAGCCTCTAGATCCCACACCTATGCCTAATCCCATACCTCCTACTTGGAAACTCAATGATTATTGTCACTTTCATCAGAAATTCGGCCATAAAACCGACAATTGCTTCCGCCTCAAACACGAGAGACAAGACCACATAGATAATAACCCTCCCAAATCCCAACATCATCACTAAGCCTAGTATTAGGAAGAACCCTTTGCCTGATTATCATAGAGCTCCTCCTCCATATCAGAATTGGGTGCAAATCAATGAGATTGAATGGGATTACTCAAAGTTGATAGAGACCGTGGAAGTTAATACCGTAGAAGTCCAAGGAATATGGAATGAAGAAGATAAGGTTTTGAAGAGTGCAGTGGCTGTGTGGGGGATACTCCCCAAAGGAACGGTCGAGATAAAGAAAGGAGTCATAAAGGACAATGTGGCCAATATTACTAGGAGTGGGAAACACTACAAACCATCCTTTTTGGAGAAGGATCATCCTGGTAAAGACATAGGAGAAGGGTCCAAGCCTGCAGAACCTAAAGACAAAGAGAAAGAAGATCGAGTTTTGACTTAATTGAAGAAGACTCAAGCTCATGTATTGGTATGGGGCTTACTTATGGCCTCCCATAAGCATCGTAGTGCTCTCTTGGATGCTTTGAATGGGAAAAAGGTGCCTATAGAAACTACACCACAAGAAGTTCTCTCTCATAGGAGTTGAGGCCCATCTCATCCTCTTCTTGCCTTTTCCAATGAAGAACTTCCTCCTAAAGGAGCCACTCACACTAGACCTCTTCAAATCACCGACAAATGCATGGGTACCAAGGTCCCTATGGTGTTGATTGATAATGGATCCTGATAAAACAATATTTCGCCTCGTTAGTACCTTTGGACTAATTGCGTGCTCCTGTTTAAGAGAAAAACCAAGTAGATGATGACACCAATTTGGGGCCTGCCAAGGACCCTCTGATGCTTAAATTAGCTTAAACTCTTTAGAAATCAATAATTTGTAGAGTCATTTGTGTGTGATGTTAAGAATGAATCACTTACTTGTCTCTCCTAGCTTTATATAGCCTTTGTATGAGTTAATATCCAATCTGCTGGCCCCACCTTAGGTTGCACCTGAGCTAGAGGATTAATGGCTCAGTAATGACCACTTAATCCTAGCCATTTAAGGTTTGTAACGGCCATTAAATGTATAGAAATGGGCAGCGGTAATGGCTTTGAATCCGTTCATCATTTGGTCATTAAATGCTGAATTTATGTCTAGGATTAATGTGCGTACGCTCGTCCATACCTAACTCGTCACTTGCTTGGACGGTTTGTAGAATGGACGACCATTTTATCGCTACTTGTCAGTTGCCCCCTTTGTTCCTTTTGCTCGTCATTGGTTTTGAAAGTTCAAATAGTGTATAAAACACTATGAATGATTAAACCCCCAATTTACAAATTACCAATTCAAGCTTATTATCAAACAATATATGTGCGAAACATGAACATAAGCTAAAACAGAATTGATAAACAATCTTAACCAAATAAAATCACATCCACAGCAGAAATTAAATGGCAAAGATTAAGGAAAGAGAGATGCAAACACAAGGACAACACAACGATGTGTTATCGAAGAGGAAATCGAAGTCCTCGGCGTAAAACCTCTCCGCCACCCTCCAAGCGGTAAATAATCAACTAAAGAATGTAGTTGGGATACATGAACAGCAGAAGACCCTCTAAGCCTAATCTACCCAGTGTACCTAAGCCCTCCAAGCTCCTACTCCAACGAGGTTGCGCCGAACCTATTTCTTCTTTAGCTTACCGGATTCCGCTATAGTTCATAACATCAACCAATAACCATTGGTTCCTTCCTAACTGCTTCCCACAGCACCAAAAAGCCTTCTCACAGATGTGGGTATGGTGAGAAAAGGTTTTGGTAGTGTACCTCTCAAGGATGTAATAATGGAGAGGATGAGAGTAGAGGAATTTGAAGAGTCTCTATGTAAAGATTGTGGATGAGTCAATCTTGTTTTTCTCTAGGGTTTCTCTCTCAATATTTTCTCTGGAAGCTCTCTACATTTCATGGGTATAAAGGGTATTTATACTGGTGTGAGAATGGAATGCGAAGAGTCAGTTTTTTCAAAACAGAGCTGGCTGCGACTTGGCCTCGCGACTTAACTAAGCCACGAGTTCAAGCCGCGAGGTAACTGAACGGCCAGTCTGTACTTTTTGTCCTGTAGTGCTCCAGCTGGCATGACGCTTCAACTTCTGGCGGTTTGCAAGCCGCGAGCAACTTGTGAGATCCAGTCGCAAGACCCTGCTTCTTTGCACAATCTTGAACATTTCTTCACACTCTCTCACACACTACCCTTACATGATTCCCACCTAAATACAGGGTTACTAATTTCTAAAATACAAGCAAATTTGGCACGGAATAAAGCCAACAAAGTGGTTGATTAAATTCAACCTTACAATCTCCCCCTTTGGCTATTCCGTGACAAAACCCTAAAACAAACTCTAGACTTAACATGTGAGTTGGGAACAGTTGAACATAACTCACTTACACCTAACTCTAGAATCTTTGTAGCTCTTGAACCATAAGAACAAGTATCTCCTAAAACAAAACAACACAATATGATCATTGTATGCAGAAAACTTGTAATGCATATGGAGCAAGCACAATGCGATCAAGCAAAACGGAATATAAGTAATAAACCATGGCTTGACAAAAAAGGAACAATCACTATAAATAGTGACCACAATGCTCATTCGCACAAGGAATAAACATTCGGACATGCAAGCTAATAAGCTCAATGCAAAGTATCATTTGCATGTCCAACACTCAACCAATGCAACAACTCAAGGTAATTGCATTAAGGATAAAAATCCAACAAAAGGCACAAAAGTGAAAGTACTTAAAGAAAATGCATAACATTTAACAACAAGTACAAGACTAAAAAGCAAAGGTACAAATACATGTACTGTAAATAAACTTAAAAACATAACATAAACACTGAAATATGCTAATATGAAGCAAAATATTAAACATAAGCCTGCTTGCTCAGTTCAGTTCTCCCCCTTTAATCAAGCTCTTTTCTCTCCCTATTAACATCATCTCCCCTTTTTTGTCAGGGAATAGCTAGTCCTCTTCTTCTAGCTTTCTCTGAATTTGGTCCAATTGAGTTTGGAGAGAAGTGAACTTCATATCACACTGGATGTTGTGATGGTGCAAGATAGATGTGAGTCCTAACATCTTAGTGCTCAATTTCTGAACATATGCCAGAATTTTATCTAGCTTCTCGTCAAAGGAAGATAAGCTAGAACGTGACCCACTGTGAGAAGCTTGAGTCTCTGATTTGATTCCCTTTTTGCTATAAGCAATGCTCGCGTTGAATGTATGCATGCTGATTGGACTTGGTTTCGGGTAGGGAGACTCATCTTCAGATGGATGAATGCCTGTGAGCTTCAAAATCCTCGAAACAAGGCAACAAAAAGGAATGCATGTCCTGGATTCAGTTCGTAGAACAGTTTTGCTCAGAAATTGAAATATATTAGCACAAATGTCAATCTCTACATCAGAGATCAGATCATGAAGGAACAAAGCACACCCTAGATTCATGTATCCTGTGCTGGATAAAGGATATAAATTGTGGAACATGATTATTGTAAGCACCCTCAGTTTCGAAGGAAGAGAGGAAACACTGACTGAGTTCCCATTTGGTGAGAATTCCAAATCTTTTCCTAAAGCATCCCGAAGTAGGTCCTCATCTGGATATAAGTCATCATAAACCAGTGAGTTCTTCAGTATTGGCCAGTTGATGTGAAGGATCTCTACCAGATATATGGGAGATACTGAGAAACTTCTTCCTCTAACCCAGCACTTGAGTTCTTTGCCTTCAACAATTGCATTGGCATAAAACTCTTTTACCAGGTTCTCATATGCTTCATCAAGGTCGGAGAGAAGGTAGTTCCAATCCTTGTGAGCAAACCATGTAGGGATGTCTGTGTAAAAAAGAGACGGTTGATCAACGGCCTTTTCAACCAGCGGTGTTGCACCTTTGAAATAATTCTTATATGTCTGAAAGGCAGCATAGAATACAAACTTGTTGGGATTGAACACTTCTGACGGTGAGCGGTACCTCTTTGGCCTAGGTGAGAGGTCATCAACATCAATTACAGGATCTTTCCTTTTGCTGCTGCCCCCTTTCATAGCTGCTCTCTTGAATGGAGACATTGTCACATTGCATCATGTTTCACAAAAAAAGAAAAAACCACACAAGAGAATAGACATTATTAGCATTGGGTTAGTCCCAAAACATGGATGATGTAGAAAACCCTAAAAACTTGAGATATAGCCCTCAATCATGACAATGAGTGTGTATGTGCCACAAATAACACAATGTTCATACAAGACAGAGTATACCATTACATATCCAGAAAAAATCACACACCAATTTCGCCGGAAGATGAGATACCCAGATTCAAGCAACAATAAATCTCAAATCTCAATAATAACTCACAAAACCAAGAAATCAAGGCAAGGAATATGACATACTGAGAGAAAATGAGAAAACCCATACCTTTTTCATGAAGATTGAAGGTGAAGAGATGATGAAAATGGTGGTTTTTGTGTGAAACACAATGGGTTTGTGAGAGAGAATCGAAAACACTACAAAATGTTCGAGGGAAACCCAAAAGGATTGAAAAAAGCAAACCTGTTTTTGCAAAAACACACGATTTTTGCGACTAAGTCAAGTCGCCAGGGTAAGCCGTGAAACACTTTGAAAAAAAGATTCTTGAAAATTTTTCTAAGTGTTTTTCGCGATTGGAAGGTCTACCCGCGAGGAAGTCGCGAGCTGAACCGCGAAAATCTCTATAAATCCCTCGCGATTGACCCTTCCACCCGTGAACAAGTTGCCAACATGAGTCGCGAAAAACATGAAAATCCAAATTTTGAAAAATATTCTAAGTATTTTTCACGACTGGGGCATTTACCCGCCAGTGAGTCACAAAAAATCTCCGTATGGGCTCGCGACTGGAGCATGCGACTGGGCCAACCCACGACTGAGTCGCCAAAACAGGGCAACACTGGTTTTGAAATTTTTGACACTTTTTGTAAAAACAAAGTACTTTCCAAAAACAACTAAAACACTCAAAAATATTTTGTATTTGATCAACAAAGATTGAGCATGTGAAAACACATTTAATCAAGTACAATCACACGAATGAATATGGCATTCATTGAACATAGACATGTGTGTTGTGTGTGAATATCAAAAATGAGATAGTCCATAGTCTAATGTGAAGCTTCAATGATCAATTCAATCAAGGCATACACAACTAGTACTAGATAATGTGACTCATCTCAATTATAGAAATATGCATATATGACCTGCCACATAAACTTGAGTACAATATCTTTGAAGCTTTTCATTTGGCTCCATGTTCAACATATCATTTGATCTTTTTGAATCAACACATCTCATTGTGAGATCGATGCCTAAAATTTTTGATATTTCACTTTGATGAGTTAGTCTTTGGCTTTTTGGGCATCATACAATTTTATTTTTGGTCGCTTTCCCTTTTTCTTAGTCAAATACTAGTATGTGTGACAGACTTTTGCAGCTCATCATCTCTTTTCATTTGGAGATTTACATTTGTTGAGCTCTTTAAGCAAAAACAATAAAATAAAAGAGTGGGAAGATATATAGGCACAAGTCTATGCATGTCTCAAGATCAACAAAACCATTGACTAATCATTCGTGACAAGTTTGAAGATCGATTTACAACAATCACATAGACGTCAAAAGTTTTCCCACAATGATATGAGTGCATAGGGAACAAGCTACGCTCGTAAATGCACAAAGTCATTAGTTCAAAGGTACAAGGCAAAACATGCTTGTGACAATACACAAAAATGCCGGTCAAACTTTTGGATTTCTATTTTTTATGTGTTTTTGGATTTTTGACATAAAAGCAAGAAAAATATTGATAAAAAAAAAAAACAATGTAAAAACATTTAAAGCAAAAACAAACAAGCAGAACATGCTATACAGATAGGCAACAAAGTAGTGTGTGCTCTAAACTAGAGAAATCAACTCAAGACAAAGAAATAAAGCACACATCACACATGAGATTCAAGGAATTGTACCAACACCGATGGTCTTACGGAGTGATTCAAATCGTGGACCATCAAAAGGGTTGGTGAAGATATCCGCCTTTTGGTTGTCCGTATGAATGAATTCAAGACATACAACTTTATCTTCCACCAAATCCCGAATGAAGTGGTAACGTATCTCTATGTGTTTTGACTTGGAATGCTGAACTGGATTCTTAGAGAGATTTATAACACTGGTGTTATCACATAAGACACACATTGTATCTTGCGGAATCCCATAGTCATGAAGTAGCTTCTTCATCCAAAGTAGTTGTGTGCAGCAACTTCCAGTAGCTATATACTCAGCTTCAGCTGTAGAGAGAGACACGGAATTTTGTTTCTTGCTCATCCAAGAGACAAGATTGTTTCCAAGGTAGAAGCAGCCATCTGAAGTACTCTTTCGATCATCCACACTTCCAGCCCAATCGGCATCCGAATAACCAGCAAGACAAGCATTAAAGTCCTTTGAGTACCACAAGCCATAATCTGGAGTTCCATTGACATATCTTATGATTCGCTTCACCGCAGTCAAGTGACATTCTTTCGGAGCAGCCTAATATCGAGCATAAACACCCATGCTAAAAGCAATATTCGATCTACTTGCCGTGAGATATAGTAAACTCCCAAAAATACTCCTATACAATGTTGGACTCACTTCTACCCCAGAAGAATCAACATTGAGCTTCGTAGATAAACTCATCGGAGTAGAGGCATGCTTCTTGGAGTCTAAACCAAACTTTTTGACTATATTTCAAGCATATTTCTCTTGTGAAATGAATATGCCTTCCTTCCTTTGTTTGACTTAAAGACCCAAGAAGAATGTAAGCTCCCCCACCATACTCATCTCAAACTCGTTCTTCATTTCCTCAGAAAATTCTATGGCTTGGGAATCAATAGTAGCTCCGAATACTATGTCATCAACATATACTTGAGCTACGAGAAGATAATCTTCATCATTTTTAACAAACAGAGTTCGGTCAACATACCCTTTTTTGAATCCTTTATTTAGGAGGTACTGAGTAAGCCGATCATACCAAGCTCTTGGAGCTTGTTTCAACCCATAAAGTGCTTTCTTCAATCTCAGCACATGTTCCAGAAAGTGAGGATCTTCAAAACCTTTGGGTTGTTCAACAAACACTTCTTCATTCAGATAGCCATTTAGAAATGCACATTTCACATCCATTTGGTATAGTTTGAAGTTCATGGTGCATGCAGTTGACATGAGAATACGAATAGACTCAAGCCTTGCCACGGGAGCGAAGGATTCATCAAAATCAACTCCTTCTACTTGAGTGTATCCTTGAGCCACTAACCGAGATTTATTCCAGATAATCTCTCCATCTTCATCGGTTTTGTTTTTGAAGATCCATTTGGTGCCGATGGAATGAACACCTTCAGGCCTAGGAGCAAGTTCCCATACATCATTCCTCACAAATTGATTTAGCTCTTCATGCATTGACTCAACCCAATTTTCATCTTGAAGAGCTTCTTCTACCTTTTTCGGCTCAAATTGAGCTAGGTAGCAATGATATGTCACATGATTGGCCAGAAGTGTGTTTCCCTTTCTAAGGCGAAGGCCTTCATCTAAAGACCCAATAATGTTACTTTCCGGATGGTTTTTAACCACTCGTGATGATGGTTTCTTTGAAGTGGACACTTCATCATTCCGAGAGATAGAAGGATGAACTTCCGGAGGAGTGAAAGGACTTGCTGTTCTAGACATTGATCTAGTCTCCACTCTTAAATTTACGGGAGTTGATTCCTTTTCCGGTGTATATCCTTCAACCTCAATATCAAGGGCTTCAACCTTAACAATGGGTTATTTAGTGCTTGGCCCTTCTCCATCATCAACCATCTCTACTTTTGTTATAGCATCATCAATTGTCACATTGATGGACTCCATTACTGTCTTTGTTCTCTTGTTGTAGACTCTGTATGCCCAGCTACTAGTAGAATACCCAAGGAAGATACATTCATCACTTTTCGCATCAAACTTCCCAAGATTCTTCTGATCATTGAGAATGTAGCACTTGCTTCTGAACACTCAGAAGTACTTCACTTTTGGCTTCTTTCCATTCCAAATTTCATATGCGGTCTTCTTCGTTCTTGCTCGAAAGTATATTCTATTGCCAATGTGACATGAAGTGTTCATAACTTCTCCCCAAAACTTTTGTGGAATTTGCTTATTGAGTAGCATGACCCTTGCCATCTCTTGAATTACCCGATTTTTTCTCTCAACTACCTCATTTTGTTGAGGAGTCTTAGGAGCCAAAAATTCCTTTTTAATGCCATTCTTTTCGCAAAAAGAATAAAATCGTGCATTCTCAAATTCCTTGCCATGATCACTCCTTATCTTGACAATAGACATCCCCTTTTCATTTTGAAGCCTCTTGCATAGAACCTCCATTTTCTCACATGCTTCCGATTTTTCCCTAAGGAATTCCACCCATGTGTATCTTGAGAAGTCATCAACAATGACCAGAATGTATCTTTTTCCTCCTAGAATTTCAGTTCTTGTGGGCCCTATTAGATCGACATGAAGGAGCTCTAACCATCGAAAAGTAGCAATCACATTTACCTTTTGATGACTTACCTTTGTTTGCTTCCCCATTTGACATGCACCACAAATGGTTTTCTCGACCTGTCCAAATTTTGGAAGTCCTTCAACCGCCTAAAGTTTCGAAACTTTAGCCACTTGTTTGAAGTTTGCATGACCGAACCTTTGATGCCAAAGTTCCATGATAACTCGAGCACTTCTATAGGAAATTGGTGTCGTAGGAACTACTCCATAACAATTGTCGGTAGTCTTATTGCCTTCCAAGACTTGAATTCCTTCCTCATCAATAATTACACACCCCTTCTTTGAGAATTGAACAAGAAAGTCCTCATCACATATTTGAGTGATGCTTAAGAGATTTGCCTTCAGCCCTTTGATGTATAAGACATCCTTCAATAGAGGTAATCCTGGAATCTCAACAGTCCCCTTGCCAAGAACTTGAGCATGACTTCCATCCCCAAATGTCACATAGTCACCAACCTTTTCTTTAAGTGACTTAAACAATGTTTTATCTCCTGTCATATGACTAGAACATCCGCTATCAAGATACCATAGGCATGAATTAAAAACCTTTAAAGAAGTATACACATACAAGCAAGCATGAGACAAGCACTCTTGACCTTCAAATAGAAACTTATCTTCATTTTCCATGCTCTTGTAGGATTGAATTTTCTTTTTCAAATTATCAATCTTATCACACAAAATTCTATTTCTTCTTTTATACTTCCTAATCAAAGAATTAGACTCATATAGGCTATTGTGTAAGATGTGATTCTCATTTTCAAAATACTTCAGCATGTGAACAAACATCCTAGCATGTTTCTTTGCTTTCAATAACTCTAGGAGTTCATTGTCAGGACATCCCTTAAACAAACTCATAGAGTCATTATCACAAACATTTAAACCACATTTCAGCATAGCCTTTTCCATAGCTTCATCCATAGCTAAGGGGTCTAGGATCGTACTTAGGTAATAAAACCACAGCAAGTGCACCTGCTTGATACCAAATGAAAGTTCAAATAGCGTATAAAACACTATAAACGATTAGACCCCCAATTTACAAATTATCAATTCAAGCTTATTATCAAACAATATATGTGCGAAATATGAACATAAGCTAAAACAGAATTGATAAATAATCTTAACCAAATAAAATCACATACACAGCAAAAATTAAATGGCAAAGATTAAGGAAAGAGAGATGCAAACACAAGGACAACAAAGCGATGTGTTATCGAATAGGAAACCGAAGTCCTCGGCGTAAAACCTCTCCGCTGCCCTCCAAGCAGTAAACAATCCACTAAAGAATGTAGTTGGGATACATGAACAACAGTAGACCCTCCAAGCCTAATCTACCCAGTGTACCTAAGCCCTCCAAGCTCTTACTCCAACGAGGTTGCGCCGAACCTATTTATTCTTTAGCTTACCGGATTCCGCTATAGTCCATAGCATCAACCAATAACCATTGGTTCCTTCCTAATTGCTTCCCAAAGTACCAAAAAGCCTTCTCACAGATGTGGGTATGGTGAGAAAAGGTTTTGGTAGTGTACCTCTCAAGGATGTAACAATGGAGAAGGTGAGAGTAGAGGAATTTAAAGAGTCTCTATGTAAAGATTGTGGATAAGTCAATCTTGTTTTTCTCTAGGGTTTCTCTCTCAATATTTTCTCTGGAAGCTTTCTACATTTCATGGGTATAAGGGGTATTTAAAAAAGGTGTTAGAATGGAATGCGAAGAGTCAGTTTTTCCAAAATAGAGCTAGCTGGTGGCTTGGCCTCGCGACTTGACTGAGCGGCGAGTTCAAGCCGCGAGGTAACTGAACGGCCAGTCTGTACTTTTTGTCCTGTAGTGCTCCAGCTAGCATGACACTTCAACTTCTGGCATGCTTGGCACGTGTGCAACTTCTGGCGGCTTGCAAGCCGCGAGCAACCCATGAGATCTAGTCGGGAAACCCTGCTTCTTTGCACAATCTTGAACATTTCTTCACACTCTCTCACACACTATCCTTACATGATTCCCACCTAAATACAGGGTTACTAATTTCTAAAATACATGCAAATTTGGCACGGAATAAAGCTAACAGAATGGTTGATTAAATTCAACCTTACAATCTTGAGCACTCTGGTGGGAAACGTCCTCAAGTAGGTTTGTTCTTACCCCGTAGTTGTGCTGCGTTTAGACCTGTCTTAGTTACCCTCTATCCTCTAATCTGACTCTTTCTAATTAAATATCATTTGGAGATGGCAATCGTAGAGGAGGGAGATTCTGAAGCTAGGTCTAGCGAGATTTTGACGCCTTCGAGACCTACGACAAATGGGCTGTCTGCACTCATCGTCCAGTACTCTGCTTCTAGATCTGGGTCTGGAAGGGTGAATTCAGCAACAAAATCTACTAACGCCTGGGCTTTGATCGCTATTCTCGGCCTGTATTCAATATCAAACTAGCTCAGTTAAACCGCCCAGTAGACCATGCGTCCTACTGCATCTGGTTTGCTCATGGCTTTTCGGATTGGCTGATCCGTCATTACCATGATGGTGTGAGCTTTGAAATATGGACGGAGCTTTCTCGAAGCGATGATCAAAGAAAAGGCCATCTTCTCTATCTGTGGGTACTTCATTTCGACACCTTGAAAAGCTTGGCTTGTGTAGTAAACAGGTCGCTGTGCCCTGGACTCTTCACGAATCAAGGCTGAGCTGACAGCTGTTTGCGATACAGCCAGATACAAAAACAGATCTTCTCCTTCTACAGACGAGCTCAAGAATGGGGGCTTGGCCAAATACTCCTTAAGGTTCTAGAAGGCTACTTCACACTCGTCTATCCATCGGAAGGCCTTCTTAAGAGTTTTAAAGAAGGGGAGGCACTTATCAGTGGCCTTAGAGATGAACCTATTCAATGCTGTGATTCATCCTGTCAACCTTTGCACCTCCTTGACTATCCTTGGAGAAGTCATGTCAAGTATAGCTTTGACCTTTTATGGATTCGCCTCAATTCCTTGTTGAGATACCATGAAACCGAGGAATTTTCCTAATGAGACCCCAAAAACACACTTGGCAGGGTTGAGCTTCATTCTGTATCTTCTCAAAGTATCAAATGTCTCTTAGAGGTCGTCAAGGTGAGTTTTTGCTTCCTTACTTTTTACGAACATGTCGTCCACATAAACCTCCATATTCTGCCTATTTGCTTGTTGAACATTTGGTTTACCAGTCTCTGGTACGTGGCACCTGTGTTTTTCAATCCAAACAGTATTTCTTTGTAGCAATATAGGCCCTAGCTAGTCACAAATGCAGTTTTCTCCTGGTTTTCCTTTTTCATGAGGATTTGGTTATAACCTATAAAAGCATCCATAAAGGTTAGTAGTTCATGGCCAGCTGTTGAATCAATGAGCTAGTCAATTCTAGGAAGGGGAAAAATATCTTTGGGGCATGCATTATTTAAGTCTGTGAAGTCTGCACACATTCTCCACTTTCCGTTGGACTTTTTACCATGACAACGTTGGCAAGCCATTCGGGGTAGTAGACCTCTCGAATAAATCCAGCAGTCAAGAGCTTTTCTACCTCTTCCATAACTGCTTTGTTTCACTCTGGGGAAAATAGTCGTCTTTTCTGTTGGACGGGCTTCTTCATTGGGTCGACATTGAGACGATGCTCTATCACATCTCCGTCAATCCCTGGCATATCTTCATGGCTCCATGCATAGACATCCAAGTTCTTTTTCAAGAACTTCACCAGTTCGTCCTTTAAGGACGGTTGGAGCTCCTTCCCTACCTTGGTAGTTTTGGAAGGATCTCCTTCCACCAACTCTATATTCTCTGCCTCTTCCATGGGCTTGGGCGGCTCTTCCTCCACCATCCAGGTGTGATTTTCTTTGCATGCCAACACCGCCTGGTAAAATTCCCTAGCTAAAAGCTAGTCCCCACAAATTTCTCCAATCCCTTAGAGGGTTGGAAATTTCACTTTTAGGCAGTATGTAGAAGTTGCGGCCTTGAGGCAATTAAGGGTTGGTCGTCCTAGAATCACATTGTAAGATGAAGGACAGTCAACAATTAAAAAGTCTACCTCCTTTGTTACTTGTGCTAGGTGAGTCCCTGCTATAACTAATAGGGAAATGATACCCTTTGGAAATACGCGGTCCCCACTAAAACTGACTAGAGGAGACCCGAAAGGTTTAAGGCATTTTGGATCCAACTTCATCTATTGGAACGCCGTCATGTAACTACAACCTTCTCTTAGGAAGGGCATGGCTTCACCCTATTAGGGCTATTCCCTCTTCCCTACACCAAAAGATGAAGATCCTATGGAAGGGAGGAATTGCTGTAGTGCTCGGTGATGGTGAGATCCTAGCACAGGTTTGTGGACTTGAGGAAGGAGAAGGTGAGCTCCAAATGAATGGCTGATTATGATTGAAGGATAAAAGGTATACTTCGGATTTGGTCCCATATTATAGCCATAAGGTGATTGCAATGAAAAGCTCACCTTCAAGGAGAAGCCTACGATGGTGATCAAGGAAGTTCAAGAAGAAGTTGACTGGGTGGATTACATGGATGCTGAAGCAATGGAGACTATGATGAAGATGAAAGGGGACGTGTTTGCCATCACCAACAAGGAGCCAAGTAATCCTTCCGCCTTCATCATGCCTATTATGGGGCAACTTAATAATTGGACTTGGATTGGATTTTCTAAAAATGTGGGAAAGAAAATGTGTAATACAAGTCCCAATGTATTTTTCAACATTTTAAGTAAGATGAATTTTGATTTGGCTTATTTTGATGTGTCCCATAATATTGAAATTCTGAGCTTATTAAATGATTCAAATGAATTTGAAAATGAAATTAATAAACAATTGGAAAGGAAAATTGAACCTATGGAACCAAATTTTGAAACTCTTAATTTGGGCAATGATGAGAATCCACATTTAAAATCAGCTCAACCCTAAATAAAAAAGAAAGAAACGATCCCAAAGAATTGCTCACTGAATTTCAAAAGGTGTTTGCATGGTCCTATGAAGATATGCTTGGCATTGATCTCGAGATAGCCCAACATCACATTGACACTAATCCTCATATGGTACCCGTCAAGCAAAAGTTGAGACGTATGAGAACCGAATGGCTTCTAAAGATCAAAGAAAAGGTCACCAAGCAATTAAAGGTAGGGTTCATCAAACCCGTACACAAGCCGAGTGGATAACCAATGTTGTGCCCGTACCCAAGAAAGATGGGAAAGTGAGAATGTGTGTGAATTTTAGGGACTTGAACAAAGCTTGCCCTAAGGATGACTTCTCTCTTCCTTCCATAGATGTCTTAATGGATAACATAACTGGTAGTGCCTTGATGTCCTTCATGGATGGTTTCTCGGGATACAACTGTTAGGATATGTGCCCTCTAAATCCTATTGTATGATGCTATGTATGACATTATGTATGATATTATGTTGTGATTAATAAAGTTGTTTTATTATTATCTTAAATAATGGTAACATGAATATTTGGACATTTTCATATAGTCCATGAGAAGCATAGTATGTGATTTAGTCACAGAAGATATAAATCACAAGTTCTTTGTAAACTCAGAATTTTAGTTCGTAGTCGGTGATGAAATTGGGCATTTCTTCTGCGAAGACTATAACATATCAACTAAGATGATTTGTCTTGATCATGGAAGTGGAGACTTCTAGTTGATATGTTGATATGTTTTAAGTGTTAAGACATATTGAACTGGACCACTGTGAGATTTATTATTCTACTAACGATTGTCAAATGAATAATAAATCTCACGACTTCTATTTACATGAACTCTCAATCCTGAGAGAATAATGAACCTGATCATGAAGTGTAAGTTGCTTTGATATATCAGAAGTGAGATCTAAAGTCATGATCAAAATCTCAGTATGTTGGGCACCCACATTTAACGTTGAAGGAACATATATTCTCAAGATGGAATTCATAATCTCTTAACGAAGATATAAAATATTCCCTTGAGATAAGTTTAATGGGTTTGGTTATTCAGAGTGTTAGGCCTAACCACTTTAGTAAGAAGTTACTAAAGTATATATTTATGAAATTGGATTTCATAAATATATGATGAATAACTTAAATGATTAAACCGGATACTCAAGGATTAAGATGTAGTAATCTTCAAAGTGGCAGTCAACATTCATGACTTTGTATTACTACGAATATTTTAATGGAGTTGAATGTATAATAAAGTCTTGGGATATAATTTATTAATAAGGCCTAGAGTGCAATTATATTTATATAGTGGTATTAAATATAATTAATGGTAATTTTGGGCTTGTTAAGAGTTGATAGAAAGGCCCAAAAACCATTGGAGCTAGTGTCTTATTTGTCCATTTTGGTCCCACTACAAGCCAAATACTAAAGCCCAATTGAAATGGCCTAAAAGGCTAGCCCAATTAGATAATCAGTTATATATAAGGAGAGAAACATACAGAATTTTGTAATGTATGGTAATGTATGAAAATAGTGTGTATGTGAGTGTAAGCCACTCTCTTATTCTCCCTTGAACACATACGTATAAACTGATTGAGAGACCACACTTCATGGGCATAAGTGGACTTGGAGTGAAGATTAAAAGTGTTCCCAAGTACTTCTAATCTTTGGTTTTAAATTTCACCGCACTAAGGAACGCTCTCTTGTTCTTAAATTCTGAAATTTACATAGTACATGTTATCAATTGTGAATGAAGTAGATCTGTTAATATTCTGCTGCATATGTTTTGTATTCGATACAAACTATGTTTTTCCTACAATAACCTAATCAAGATGGCTCCTAGGGATATGACCAAGGCTACTTTTGCCACAGAATGGGGAATCTATTGCGACACCGTAATGCCATTTGGGCTCAATAATGCGAGTACGACCTACCAAAGGATGGCCACAACCTTGTTACATGATTTGATGCACAATAAGGTAGAAGTGTATGTTGATGATATGATTGTGAAGTCCAAAGAGAGAGAGGGTCACATCGTTAACTTGAGGAAGTTCTTCGAAAGAATCAAGGAGTATAGGCTGAGATTGAACCCACAAAAATGCACCTTTGGAGTAATCGCAGGAAAATTGTTAGACTTTTTGGTAAGTGATAGAGGGATAGAAGTTGACCCATCAAAGATCAAAGCCATATTAGAAATGCCTCCACCCAAAAGCAAGAAGGAGATAAGGGGATTTTTGGGCCGATTACAATACATTAGCCGATTCATTGCCAAACTCACTTCCACTTGTGAACCCATCTTAAAGCTCCTAAGGAAGAATGAACCTCATGGATGGAATGATGAATGTTAGAAAGTTTTTGAGCTCATTAAGGAGTATCTTCTCCATCCACCTATCTCGATACCCCTGATGCATGGGAAACCACTACTTCTCTATCTCTCTATCATAGAGGATGCGGTTGGAAGTGTGCTTGCACAAGAAGACGGTGATAAGAATGAGAGAGCAGTGTACTAGGCAAGAGGTTCCATGATTGTGAGACTAGATACATACCCATAGAAAAATTTTCTTTGCTTTTATGTTGGCTGTACAGAATGGATCCATGAAAGTACTTGTTTGAGAAGCCCACTTTGAGTGGAAGACTATCAAGGTGGTTAATCCTACTAGCGGAATTCGATTTGAAGTATGTGGCGAGGAAAACCATCAAAGGGAGTATCATATCAGATTTTTCTGCCGAGAACCCTGTGGAGGGAGAGGATGGTAGGAAAGACTTTCCAGATGAGGATATTTTGGATATTGAGCTAGGGACATGGAAGATGTATTTCAATGGAGCCATGAACCAATATGGAAATGGAATAGGAGTACTCTTGATTACTCCTGAAGGATCTCACATACCCTCAGCAGTTAAGTTGAACTTCGGGGCAACCAATAACATGGAAAAATATGAGGCTTGTATCGCCGAAATGGAAGCTCTCTGAGAATTGGGGGTGAAAAAGGCCGAGGTTTTTGGAGATTCAACATTGGTTATAGCTCAAGCACAAAGGTTGTGGAAAGTGAAGGAGGAGCACTTAAAACCTTATCAGCAGTATCTAGAGGATTTGACTGAGACTTTTGATAGAATTGAATACACGATCATCCCTAGAACTCAGAATCAGTTTGTAGACGCCTTAGCTACTTTAGCTTCCATGATTGAAGTACCCGAAGGGAGTATGGACACGACCCTAAGAGATTGAACAAAGTTATGGGATGATACACAAAGATAAGGCCGAAAATTCAGTCTTGGTTATAGAGGAGGAAGGAGTTCCTTAGTATTATGACATCAAGAAATTTTTTGAATTGGAAGTATATCCAGATGGTGCCGACAAAAGAGAGCGTCATTCAATTAGGATGATGGAAATGCAATACATCTTATGTGGAGGTCAACTCTATAGGAGATCCTATGATGGTATACACCTTCATTGTCTAAAGAAAGAAGAAGCCGAGAAAGTTATGGAAGAGATTCATCAAGGGATTTGTGGTCATTATATGAATGGGAGAATGTTAGCCAAGAAGATCTTAAGGATAGGGTACTACTAGAACACGAAGGACAATGATTGTGTAGACTTTGTGAAGAGTTGCCATGATTGCTAGACAAATGCAAATTTGAATCACGTGCCACCTAATGAGCTACACAACATGACTTCTCCAAGACCTTTCTCAGTCTGGGGCATAGATGTGATTGGCAGGATAGCCCCTAAGGCCTTAAATGGACACGAATACATCCTAGTGGCGATTGACTACTTCACCAAATGGGTGGAAGCGGCCTCTTACTCCGTGTTAAAAGCATAGCGTGTGGCTAGATTCATAGAGAATAACATCAGTCGATATGGGGTACCCCAACATATCATCTCCGATAATGGTTTTTACTTTGAGGGAGAAGTTAAAACAATTATGGAACTGTACAACATTGAGCATCACAAGTCTTCACCATATCGACCACAGACCAATGGGGCTGTGGAAGCAGCCAATAAGAACACCAAGAACATTAGTAAGATAAAAAGATTGGGCCAAGAAGCTCCCATTTTCCTTATGGGGTTATAGAACCTCTATTCGTGCATCAACTAGGGCAACTCCCTACTCTTTGGTCTACGATAGTGAAGCGGTACTTCCCATTGAGGTGGAGATACAATCTTTGAGGGTACTAGCAAAAACTAAGGTCCTAGAGGAAGATTGGGTGAAACAAAGATATGAGCTATTGGCTTTGATAGATGAGAAGAGAGCTAGGGCACAATACCATGCACAAGGATACCAAAAGAGGATTACTAGAGCATTTTAAAAAAATGTGAGACCTAGAAACCTTAAAGAAGGGGACTTGGTTTTAAAAGTGCTTAGAGATGAAATTTTTGATCCGAGAGGAAAGATGAAGCCAAGATGGTCTGGTCCTTTTATTATCAAGAAAATCATGTTAGGAGGTGCTACCAGAATTACAGACTTGGATGGGGAAGAGATGCTTCGCCCGATCAACAAGGATAGACTCCAAAGATACCACATTTGATAAGGAAAAAAAGAAGAGAAAAAAGCCTGCTAGGTTGAAAACCCGAAAGGGTGGTGATAATAGCTTAATTTTGCATATTTATATCATTATTAGAAAGAATTATCATACTTATTTTGAGTTAATTCATGCATTTTATAGTTGATTTTGGAATAATGCTGAATAATCAATTTTGTGCTTAATTGAATTTTAATGCGTGAATTTGTCTTTTGTAGGATAATGAAATTAAATAAGTGGATTTGTGCAAAGAAGAAAGCTAATGGACTTTAATTTTACAAGGGCCATGATGAAGTCAAAGAAGGCCAACCCAATTAAATTCAAGTCCAATTGGAGCAAGGAATCAAAGGAAATTTGCACCTAATCCAAGTCGAATTCGGATTAGTATTCCAGCTTGTGCACCAGTTAGTATTTGGAGTATAACTTTCGGCTCAGACGTCCAATCGAGATGATTCAAGTTGGGCTGGAAAGTTAACTTAAAGGGTTACAACTTTGTAGTTTACCAAAATTCCTAATTCTTATCACAGGCCAAACACCATCTCACTGGAGTGCTCAAGAAAAGAAACACTTTATGGTTGAGGTACGCAATTTTTTCTATGATGATCCCTATTTATTTAAGTACTGTCCATATCAAATTATTAGGAGATGTGTCCTTGATAATGAAATATTTAGTGTCATCTCCTTTTGTCATAATGAAGCTTGTGGAGGCCACTTTTCTTCAAGGAAAACCGTTGCAAAGATTTTGCAATGTGGTTTATATTGGCCTAATATGTTTAAAGACACTCATCATTTTTGCAAATTTTGTGAGTCTTGTCAAAAGTTGGGAGAAATAACTCATAGAAATATGATGTATTTAAACACAATTTTAGTTGATGAAATTTTTTATTGTTGGCGCATAGATTTCATGGGTCCGTTCCCTCCTTCTTTTGGATATCTTTACATTCTAGTGGCTATAGATTATGTTTCAAAATGGGTTGAGGCTATTCCTTGCAAAAAGAATGATCACAAAATTGTTTTCAAATTTTTAAAGGAAAATGTTTTGTCAAGGTTTGGCATCCCAAGGGCAATTATTAGTGATAGGGGCTTGCACTTTTGCAACCGACCTTTTGAGGCATTAATGAGAAATTATTGCATAACACACAAGGTTGCCACCCCATATCACCCACAAACAAGTGGACAAGTTGAGCTTGCCAATAGGAAGATTAAACAAATTTTGGAAAAGACGGTTAACCCAAATCGTAAAGATTGGTCTTTGAGGTTGAATGATGCACTTTGGGCGTACCGCACTGCCTATAAAAATATTCTTGGTATGTCTCCCTATAGACTTGTTTATGGTAAAGCTTGTCACTTGCCTGTGGAATTGGAACATAAATCATATTGGGCAATAAAGATGTTTAAATTTAACTTAGACAAGGCTAGTTCATTGAGAAAATTGCAATTGAATGAGCTGAAAGAAATTCAACATGATGCATTTGAGAATTATAGGATTTCTAAAGAAAGAATGAAGGTTTTTCATGACAAAAAAATTGTAAGGAAATCTTTTGAACCATCTCAAAAAGTTATTTTGTATAATTATAGGTTACATTTGTTCCCAGGAAAATTGAGATCTAGATGGACTGGACTTTTCATTGTTAAAAATGTTTTCCTCCATGGTGCCATAGAAATTGAAAATCCTAAGAAAGGTAACATATTTAAGGTGAATGGACAATGTCTTAAGCCATTTCTTGAGAATTTTTCACAAGAGTAGGAATCCATTAATTTGGAGGATCCCATTTATCAAGACTTGCCAAGCAATTAGCATTAGTATTTGTGTTGTAGTTTACATTGTCTTTTTTTTTTTTCTAACCCCTTTTGCAGGTGTTAAAGTTTTTTTTTTTTTTTTCATTTATGTTCATCTCTTCAAGGTACTCTCTGTAATCTCTACTCTTTATTGTTTTTCCTTGTTATCATTGAGGACAATGTAATTTTTAGGTTGGGGGGAGGAACTTGAGATGATTTGCATTTGGTTTTATTTTATGTTAAATTTTTTTTTTTTTTTTGGGTTGTTTTTAGTGATTTTTGTTCCTTTTTTTTGTTTTTAGTCCAATTTAAAAAAAAAAAAAAAAAAAAAAAAAAAAAAAAAAAGAAGTGTTGCTTTAGCAAGAGTTTTAAGTCAAAGTTCTTTATGCTACTTCTATCTAAAGAATTCCACTGTTTTTCATGCTCAACTAGTATGCACATGCACTTTAGCCACATGAACATGTTGATTTTGAAAAAAGGTTGAGAGATAGAGATGATTTTGAAAATCTTGAAAATAAAATGTAGAGACTATAACCCAAGTGAGTTCTTCAGTCATTCATTTTTTTAGAGGGTTATTTTCTTTTGACCTCATTTTTCATTTCGAAGCACATAACTTTGTTGTTGCTTAGTCTCATTATTCTTTGATTTGGTCGAATGCTAAGAATTCATCAAATTTTATGCCACACCTAAATATGTTAAAGTCATGGATTTTGAAGAACTATCCCAATCCTTAAGAGATGATTTTAGGCCATCTTTGTTAATTTTGAGCCTTTATTATTTTCTTTCTTGATACATTACCGCTAGTCACCCATTTGAGCCTATTATTTTAGCCGTTCTTTCTCAAACCCTTTCCTAAGGTGTTCCAAGAATGAATGCAATCAAATTGTCTTATTACAATAAATTTGTGGTGAAATAGTTGGAAGAAAAGGAGGACTCACTCAAAAAATATAAAAAGTCATAAACAGAAAAGGAAAAATGTTGAAAAAAAAAGGGAATGTGAAAGAGGAAGAAATAGAGAATGAATTTGTTGATGAAATTTTGAAGAAAAAAAGAAAAAAAGTGAAAGTGCGATATTCAAGAAACTTGAGAGAATTAATTAATTGGCATATATTCAAAAGAAGTTGTCTCTCTAATTATTCTTGGGAACACTTTTTATTTTTACATATACCCTTTGTTCTAAATTCCTCCTCTTTACCCTACATTACATCCCAATGGAAGTCCTATTTGATCTTAAGGAATGTATGGTTTGGATCTTGACATAACTAATCAATGTGTGTGGTGTAATATTCTTAGTGTTTGGCATCATTTCATGAGACTATAAATATCCTTTATTTTGCTTTACCGTTCCTCATCTTATTTATATGTGAGATATTAGTCTTTGTTCTATATTATTATGCTCACATATGTTTGAGAGTGTTACACCCTTTTTGGAGTGATTTTATTTGTTAAGTGTTAACAACTGTGAGAATTGAGTTGAAGTATAACTTTGGATAGAAATTCAAGCCATATTTTATCTTAAGACTAAGGTTGTTTTTGTGTTGGCTAAACTATTCACACACTAAGTATTGATGGCATGTGGAATATCTTTGGTGGTTGTTAGTGTTTTGACCTTTGATTAACTATTTCTACTAAAGTAATAATTTTTTGTTATTTTGTGTCTTTGTCTCGAGTCGCTTAAATTGCTAGGGACTAGCAATGAGCTAGTTGGGGAGTGAGCATACCAAGGCAAAGTAGAGATGGAAAACAATTGTTCATCAGGGAATGAATCCCTAATGGGCAATGCATCCATGGATTCATTAAAAGTGAGGCACGACAGATGGTCTGCCACCACATCTTCTACTCCCTTTTTATCTTTGATGGTGATATTAAATTCTTGTAGTAGTAGAATCCATCTAATCAACCTTGGCTTTGCATCCTTCTTTGAAAGAAGATATTTTAAAGCTGCATGGTCAGTGAAAACAACAACAAGAGAACCAAGAATATATGAACGAAATTTATCTAAGGCAAATACCATAGCAAGTAACTCTTTTTCAGTTGTAGAATAAATCATTTAAGCTTCATTCAAAGTCTTACTTGCATAATAAATTACATGAGATTTTTTTATCCTTTCTTTGCCCTAAAACAGCTCCAATCGCATAATCACTTGCATCACACATAATTTTAAAAGGTAAAGTCCAATTGGTGGTTGCATGATAGGTGCAGTGGTAAGCATGCCTTTTAGCTTATCAAAAGCTTCTTGGCAAGCTTGAGTCCATTCAAAGGGAGTGTCATTTGTTAGGAGGTTACACATAGGTCTAGATATGAAACTAAAGTCTTTTATGAACCTCCTATAAAATCCAGCATGTCCTAGGAATGATCTCACATCTTTAACAGTCTTAGGTGTAGGCAAATTAGCAATCAACTCAATCTTTGCTTTATCCACCTCAATGCCTTTTGAAGAAACAATGTGGCCCAATACAATCCCTTTTGTGACCATGAAATGACACTTTCCCAATTTAATAGTAAATTATTTTCTTCACACCTAGTTAAGACTTTTTTCAAATTAGAAAAGCATTCATCAAAAGAGTCACCAAACACAGAAAAATCATCCATGAAAACCTCTAAATAATGTTCTACCATGTCACTAAAAATACTTAGCATGCATCTTTGAAAAGTGGCAGGTGCATTACATAAACCAAATGGCATCCTCCTAAATGCAAAAGTACCAAAAGGACAAGTAAATGTGGTTTTCTCTTGATCTTCAATTGCAATTTCAATTTGATAGTACCCAGAATACCCATCTAAAAAACAATAGTACTCATGACCCGCTACTCTCTCTAAAACTTGATCCAAGAAAGGTAAAGGGAAGTGATCTTTCCTAGTGACTGCATTCAATTTTCTATAATCAATACACATGCGCCAACCCGTGGTGACACGAGTTGGAATTAACTCATTATTCTCATTTTTTACCACAGTTATTCCAGATTTCTTAAGCACCACTTGAGTAGGACTTACCCATTTACTATCTGCGATGGGGTATATGATACCCATATCTAACAATTTGAGCACTTCAGTCCTAACTACCTCTTTCATTGTAGGGTTTAACCTACGTTGCAACTCCCTAGATGGTTTAGCATTGTCCTCTAAATAAATCTTGTGAGTACAAACCAATGGCCTAATTCCTTTAATGTCAGCTATGTTCCATCCTATAGCACTCTTATGTTTTCTCAAAACATTTAATAACTTGCCTTCTTGCAAAAAGTCAAGTTTAGAAGATATTACCAAAGGAAAAGTCTCATCGGTTCCTAGAAAAGCATACTTGAGCTCAACGAGCAAGGGCTTCAACTCCAATTTTGGTACTTGCTCACTAAATGGCAACAACTTTATCTCATGAGGTGGCAACTTCTCATATTTCAATTTCCAATTGCTTGCTTCCAATTCCTGCGCAGATTCCAAAAGACAATGAATGTATGCAATTTCAGAATTCTCATCAAAATTAAAATCACATGAATTAACTAGACAAGCTTCTAATGGATCTGAAAAACATGTTTTGTTGAATTGTTCTTGAACAAGTGTTTCAATTAAGTCAACTTCATGCACATCCTCTTCATCCCTAGGTTGCTTACAAGTATTAAGAATATTAAGCTCAAGGGTCATATTCCCAAAAGATAATTTTAAGACTCCACTTCTACAATTTATCAATACATTAAAAGTTGCAAGAAATGGGCGTCCTAAAATCACAGATATTTGAGAATTAGCATTAGAAACAGGATGCATGTCCAAAATAATAAAGTCAACAAGAAAATAAAATTTGTCCACTTGAACCAAAACATCCTCAACAACACCCTTAGGAACAATCACAGATCGATCGGCAAGTTGTAAAATTATGGAAGTGGGTTTTAACTCGCCTAGATCTAGTTGCTCATACATTGAATATGGCAAAAGATTCACACTTGCCCCAAGATCAAGCACAGCTTTCTCTATTTTTGAATTACCAATCACATGAAATAGTGGGACAACCTGGATCTTTAAACTTTGGAGGTCTATTGTTTTGAATGATTGTGTTGGGAAATTTAGACCCCGGTTGATAGAATTAATAAGTTTTAAACCCAAGTTGTTAATTAGATTTATTATGAATAAATCTTGTTAAAACAAACAAACATCAATATCATGTCAAAATTATGCAGCGGAAAAGTAAATAAGACAAGATATGATAACCCAAGAAAACCAATGAAACAAACTAGTTTCAAAGTAAAAAACCTGGGGGGAAACCTTCCCGAAAAGCAATCCACTACAGTAAAGAGAAGTATCAAATCTAGTACAAAACCTTTGTCCCTAGACTCTACAATCCCCATAGATGAACTTACAGTAGAAACCTTCTACCGCTTCAGAACCTCTGAACTCTTCAATATATGAAGGCCACCCTTTTTGCACGGATCCCAGTACGTGACTAATCAATGATGCACAACTCCCAATACGTGACTAACTCACCAACTTGAAGAAGATGTTGGCTGCAAAGTTCTTCACTTCATCAACAATGAAGATCAAGAAGCACTTGGTTACAAAACCCTAAGGCGCAAAGACGCAGTAGCTTCTTTCAGAGAGAATAAGGCGTCAGTCACTTTTTGCATGTGTTCCCTTGTATTCTCTTATGTGACGGCCTTTAAAATAAGCCTTATATATGTCTAGGGTTGTGAGAAAAGAAACCCTACACAAATACATAAGCATGGGCCAAAAATAAGATCTGAAAAACTGATTTTCGTAATTCTCGATAGATAGTATCTGTCAAGCAGCTGTCGAGACCTCGATAGATAGTATCTGTCGAGCAGCTGTCGAGACCTCGATAGATAGCTATCTTTCAAGAATCTGTCCAGCTTTAATGAACAATCCTTCTTCACTCGTTTCTTGGACAGATTTGCATGGTTCAATACTAGACTTAAACTCTTGTTCTTTGAAGTATTAAACTAGATCTACCCAAATACAAGTAAAGTGAGTTTTGTCAAATGATTAGCCAATTCTATTTTGACATATGTTCCTAACATCAAATTACATATGTCTTAACAGATTGCACTAACTTGTTCAGTCAAAAATACCTTCTAATGTACATTAAGCTTACGCTTAATAGTACACAAATCTTTCAAAAATTTAGCATATGATGGAATTTGCTTTATGGCATCCAAAAGAGGAATGTTCACTTTAACTTGCTTAAACACTTCAAGGATTTCAAAATTTTGATTCACTTTTTGAGGTGGAATCAACCTTTGGGGAAAGGGAGCAGGGATAAGACACCTTTCAATTTCATTAGATTTAGGGTCAAGGACTTCATCACTACTCTTTATTTTGGAAGATTCATCTTGTGTATTGCTTTTAGGAATATCTTTCTAAATGATTTTTCCACTACAAAGAGTACTTACAGATTTAACTTGACTCACTTTATTTTCAGAGGAACTACAATCATCAACACAAAATTGACCTTGGGGGTTTAGTTTTGGTTGAGATGGAAACTTACCCTTTTCTATTGTGCTCATGGATGTGGTCAATTTAGTGAGAGTGCTCCTAATGTCATTTATGGCTTGTGAGTTCTGATTATTAATGGTGGATTGAGTTTGCATGAATTGTTGCAAGGTGTCCTCAAGACTCTTCTTTGGAGAGGGATTATAGGGAACAAAATTTGAAGAACCATGTATAGTAGGTGCAACCACATTATCATTCCTCCAACTAAAATTTGGGTGATTCCTCCACCCTGAATTGTATGTCTCTAAATAAGGGGAAGGGTATGGTTTTTTCACCATGTTCATATCATTTTGCTTGATCATGCAACACCTCTTTAAAATCTGGAATTGTAGGACATTCATTGGTAGGGTGTTCCATGGTCTCACAAATTCTACAAAAGTCATCAATTTTAGGCACAATATTGATTCCATTGCCCTACCTCAATTCCATGGCTTCAAGCTTCCTAGTTAGACTAGCCATCTTAGCACTAAGGTCATCATCTTCCCTAAGTTGGTACTTTGAAGGAAATATGCATGTGCGCAGCGGAAAATTAACGGATTTACTTCATTCGCAATTGATAACATGCACTATGTAAATTTCAGAATACAAGAACAAGAGAGTGTACCTTGGTGTGGTGAATTTCAAAACAAATATTGTAAGCACTTGGGAATACTTCTAATCTTCACTCCAACTCCACTAACGCCCAAGATGTGTGGTCTCTCAATCAGTTATATGAAATGTTCAAGAGAGAATTCTAGAGTGTCCAACACTCACATACACCATTTCATGTAAGTTATTCTATTTCAAAATTCTGTATGTTTCTCTCCTTATAACTTATTATCTAATTGGGCTAGCCTTTTGGGCCTTCCCAATTGGGCTCTAGTATGTGGCTTGGAGTGGGACCAAAAGGGAGCAATAAGACACTAGCTCCAATGGGCCTTGGGCTTTTCTATCAACTCTTGACAAATCCAAAGTTACCATTAACTATATTTAATACCACTATATAAATATAGTTGCACTCTAGGCCTTATCTATAAATTATATCCCAATACTTTATTATACATGCAACCCCTTCATAAAATATTCGTAGTAATACAAAGTCATAAATTTAGACTACCACTTTGTAAATTACTACATCTTAATCCTTGAGTACCCGGTTTAATCCTTTTAAGTTATTCATCATATATTTATGAAATCCAATTTCATAAATATATACTTTAGTCTTACTAAAGTGGTTAGGTCTAACTCTCTGAATAACAAACCCATTAAACTTATCTCAAGGGAATATTTTATATCTCCGTTAAAAGACTATGAATTCCATCTTGAGAATATATGTTCCATCAACACTAAATGTGGGTGCCCAACATACTGAGGTTTTGACCGTTACTTTAGATCTCACTCTTGATATATCAAAGCAACCTACACGTCATGATCAGGTCCATTATTCTCTCAGGATTAAGAGTTCATGCAAATATAAGTCATGAGATTTATTATTCATTTGACAGTCGTTAAGAGAATAATAACATATCAACTAGAAGTCTCCACTTCCATGATCAAGACAAATCATCGTAATTGATATGTTATAGTCTTCGCAGATGAAACGCCCAATTTCATCACCGACTACGAACTACAATTTTGAGTTTACAAAGAACTTGTGACTTATATCTTCTGTGACTAAATCACATAAATCACATACTATGCATCTCATGGACTATATGATAATGTCCGAATATTCATGTTACCATTATTTCAGATAATAATAAAACAACTTTATTAAACACAATATTAAGTCATACATAATGTCATACATAATGTCATACTTAATATTATACATAGCATCATACAATAAGATTTAAGGGCACTAATCCTAACACTTACCACCCCCAGAGGGGTTGGTGGATGCTCTAGACCTTTCTGAGGTATTAGTGGTATCCCAAGATTGGGCATTCTCAGCTAAGAGATCAAAATAATCAAAAGCCTCATCAGGATCTTTATTCAAAAATTCTCCATTGCACATCATCTCTACAAATTGGCACATCTTTGGAGTTAAACTTTCCTAGAAAAAACTAATTATACGCCAAGTTTCATAGCCATGATGTGGACAAGAATTAAGCAAATCTTTAAATCTTTCCCAACATTTATAAAATGTCTCATTATCTTTATGTGAAAAATCCATTATTTGTCTTTTAAGTGCATTAATCCTATGAATTGGAAAAAATATCTTTAAAAATTCAGTTTGCATCTCTTGTCAAGTACCAATTGACCTAGGTCTCAAAGAATTAAGCCAAGTTTTTTCCTTGTCTTTAAGAGAAAAAGGGAACAACTTCAACCTAATGGTCTCTTCATTACATGATTGGTCATGGAAGGTTGAACATACCTCCTCAAATTCCTTAGAGTGTAGGTAAGGATTTTCAGAATCTAAGCCATGAAATTTAGGAAGTAATGAAATCATACCGGGCTTAAAATTAAAATTATTTGCATTAGTTGGAAATAATCTCACATTTGCATTATTTGCATGATGGTGCACTACTCCTAGTAGGTTGTAAATAATCCCTAAGAGTTCTAATGGGTTGGTGAGCATGGAAGTTTTTATTATTTAAATTATTCTCATCACTATGATTACTCTCTAAAAACCTGGGATTTTCTCCAAATGGGAATTCAACTTGTGATAGGATTCCTTGACCTATTTAAAGGCTCTTTAGGGCAAAATTCAGAGGGGAGCTGCTGTAGAACATAATTTAGGCTTTCTCAGAGTTTCTTTACAGTTTTTAGAGTTCTATTTGTGTTATGGCTTGCTAGAAGCCTTGCTAAGGCAAGGGGTGAAACCCAACCATTTATTGGTATGTTCTTAACAATTATTTATTGGTTTTAATGCATATGTTTTTATGTTTTTGTTTGTTTTAATCATCTAGAAAAGTTTTTAGTTCTGTATAATCCTTTGATTTATCGTAGACTCCAAGCACCTTAAATGCTTAGTATTCCCTGCGAACTAATTCACTAGTTTTGTTTTGCCTAAAATCAATCAATTGCATGAAACTACCTTTGACAATTAATTCTTGAGTTTTTATTGTTAAATCATCCAACTAAGATCATCCTTCATATGAATTTTAGTTGAGTTATAAAATAAATATTGTTAAGACTACCAATAGATGTGTTGTGTGTGGATCCCTAAACCTTAGCACCTTAATATATTGTTATTTTCTCTCAATTTAAGTTACCTTTACTAAACTATCAAAAATCTCTTCAGTTAAACTTTATTATTTTAGTTTTATTCTCTTGTGGTTTGCTAATCAATTCCCTTTTCCCTGTGGATTCGACCTCGGACTTTTCGAGTTATTACTTCGTCACAATCCTGCACTTAGGAGCATTATTTAAGTCGCAGCAAGTTTTTGGCGCCATTGCCGGGGAATTAGTCGATTAGAGAAGTGTTCCACTTTGTTTGGAGAGGCTTTCGGCATTAAATTTCTTCACATATTTGGTAATATTTCTCCAACTCTTTTCTTTTTTTAAGTAGTTTAGCTTTCTTTAGATTTTTCCTTTTATTTTTACTTCTCTTTATTGTTAAAGGTTTTTGTTTTATTTTCTTTTCTTTTTCTTTTTTCCTTCTTGGTTTAATATTGCATGCGTGTTTGGTGTCGTGATAGTGATAATCGCTTGGTTAGAATTGAGTCTAATAATTTTTTTGGCAATTTATTTGATTCTTTCACACAGGTGGCCTAGGCAAAAGTTAAGGCAAAAGGACCCCGCTAGGTTGAAAACCCAAAAGGGCGATCTAGGCAAAAGATAGGGACAGAGACCATAGGCATTGCAAAAATTCCTTAAAGGACGTCAGGGGCAAAAATTAAATGGCATGGAAAAAAGAAAAGAAAAAGAAAAAATGATGACAATAAATAAGTGGCTCTCTCGTTGCTCAAATTAAAAAATGATAAATTGTTTCCATAGGGGATGTGGGACATTCCAATCCTTTATTAAATTCATAAAAAAAATACATGAGAATCATAAAGTGCAAAAAAGTAAAATTTGGGGCATATCAAGGTGGTCGGTCAGTCTTTCTTTTTTTTAATGGATTGGACTTTTCATAAGCTTTCTTAGCTATGTGTGTTGGAAAAATACATGTTTGTAACGCATACAAAACATACACAACGGAAAATTAACAGATCTACTTCATTTGCAATTGATAACATGTACTGTGTAAGTTTCAGAATTTAAGAAAAAGAAAGCGTACCTTGGTGCGGTGAAGTTCAAAACCAAGATCTAGAAGTACTTGGGAATACTTTTAATCTTCACTCCAATTCCACTTAATGCCCAAGAAGTGTGGTCTCTCAATCAGTTTCTAAGGAGAGAATAGAAGAGTGTCCAACACTCACATACAAACCATTTCATTCTTTATGTGATCTTAATGAAAACCACTATGAAAGTCGTATGAAAACCTTTATCTTAACTTTATGAAAAGCACATATGAAAAAGCTCCTAGAAATTCTGTATGTTTCTCTCCTTATATACAACTGATTATCTAATTGGGCTAGCCTTTTGGGCCATTCCAATTAGACTCTAGTATGTGGCTTGGAGTGGGACCAAAAGGGAACAAATAAGACTCTAGCTCCAATGGACCTTGGGCTTTTCTGTCAATTCTTGACAAGTTCAAAGTTATCATTAATTATATTCAATACCACTATAAGAATATAATTGCACTCTAGGCCTTATTAATAAATTATATCCCAAGACTTTATTATACATGCAACCCCTTCATTAAAATATTCGTAGTAATACAGAGTCATGAATGTAGACTACCATTTTGAAGATTACTACATCTTAATCCTTGAGTACCCAGTTTAATCCTTTACATTATTCATCATATATTTATGAAATCCAATTTCATAAATATATACTTTAGTAACTCCTTACTAAAGTGGTTAGGCCCAACACTCTGAATAACCAAACCCATTAAACTTATCTCAATGGAATATTTTATATCTCCGTTAAGAGATTATGAATTCCATCTTGAGAATATATGTTCCATCAACTTTAAATGCGGCTACCCAACATACTGAGGTTTTGACCGTGACTTATAGATCTCACTCCTGATATATCAAAGCAACCTACATCTCATGATAAAGTCCATTATTCTCTCAGGATTTAGAGTTGATGTAAATAGAAGTCGTGAGATTTATTATTCATTTGACAGTCGTTAGGAGAATAATAAATCTCACAGTGGTCCAGTTCAATATGTCTTAATTCTTAAA
This sequence comes from Notholithocarpus densiflorus, assembly GCA_030021035.2. NCBI lineage: Eukaryota > Viridiplantae > Streptophyta > Magnoliopsida > Fagales > Fagaceae > Notholithocarpus > Notholithocarpus densiflorus. Next base: position 14,796,128 of record JARYZH020000001.1, read on the forward strand.
ACATATCAACATACCAACTAGAAGTCTCCACTTCTATGATCAAGACAAATCATCTTAGTTGATATGTTATAGTCTTCGCAGATGAAACGCTCAATTTCTGAGTTTACAAAGAACTTGTGATTTATATCTTCTGTGACTTTTCACATAAATCACATAATATGCATCTCATGGACTAAGATAATGTCCCATTAGTTCATTTATAAATAGTCTCATATAATTAAACAATTTAATTACTTATGTCATGCCAATAAATTGGATTTTAGGGCATAAACCCCAACAATCTCCCACTTGCCCTCAAAAACAATTTACCATATATCCGACACTTATCTCCCTTTAGAGTAATTCATAGTTACTTTAAGGCAAGGTTTGGAAACAAGTTTCAACCAGATTTATTGTATAAATTATCTTTTTTACTACTACTCAAGTATTCATATCTCTCTAATGAGATAATACTTACACTTAATGTGTATCTTCACCACTTAGGATGAACACATATTTTGAAGTCCAACTTCATGAATTACAATCAAACTACAATCCAGTATTTGTACATCCAGTAACAATCAAAACCTCACTTTGGTGGACAAGCACATAATCCCTCTATTATCCTAAGATATTTGAGTGCATGCTTTACTCCCACTAAATTAAGTGATCCTTGATTCAATTGATATTTGCTTACAATGCCCACCACAAAATAGATATTTAGCCTAGTATGTAGCATAGCATAAAGACTTCCTATTGATTTGGTATTAGGAACCGTCTTAATATGCTCTTCCTTTTATATGTCTTAGGACTATAGTCCTTTATAAAGGAACTTCAAGCTTAAAAGGAAAGAATCCTTTCTTGAAGTATTACATGCTATACTTGGCCAGAATCTAATCTATTTAAGCAGTTTGAGATAGACCTAACATCCTAATTTCTGAATTTTAACAAAATTTAATTCTTAGGATGTGACCAGTCTTTCCCAAGTACAATATATTAAACTGGACTAGATAACCAAAAACTTTATTGATGACAACAACTCTAAACCATTCTAAATGATTAGTATTTCATCAACATACATTAAAAAATGTATTATTTTATATAGCTTTTACACACATAAGGCCTTTTGAAACTTGATCAAAATCAAACTATTTGATTTTTTGATCAAAGATTATATTTTATGATTCAGATGTTTGCTTTAATCCTTAAATGGAATTTAAGCAACTTGCATACTAAACACTACTGTTTCTTTGCTATGTACAAGTCTAGTTACATCATATAGATGTCTTCCTCAAGATTGCTACTAGAAGAAGCTTTCTTGATATCCATTGCCATATTTCATCCAAATGAAATATAATGGGAAAGAGAATCTAGATAGAGTCAAACTTGACTATTGGTGAAAAAAAAAATCTTTTCATAGTCGAACCATTTCTTTCTGAATAAATTTTTTTTCGCCACTAGTCTTGACTTTGAAGGTTTGCACCTTCAAATCTATCATTCTCATTTTTCTTGTAGACCTATTTGAGAACAATAGGTTTAATGCCACTAGGCGCCTCTACAAGTTCTTGACTTTAAATAGAATCTAATTCTATTTACATAACTTTGATTCAATAATCCATATTCATATCATCTATTGCCTCTACGCAGGACCGAGGATCAAATTCATATCCTTGTGGAATGACTTCAAAAGTTTATTCCAAAAGTATGAATTTATTTGGTAATTGACAATCCTCCCACTACGATATTGTACCGGTGTACTAGCTATATATCTAGAATAATGCCTTGTGGTGTATCTAATAAATACAACCATCTCATTTCTAAATGTATTTTATAGTTGTCTTACAACAAATTCTAACATTTTTCTTCTATAACAATTCTACGTTTTGCTTTAAGATCATTCACATAGTCATCATCAAGAAACTTTGTATTTGTACTTTACAAACATCTTGTTTTCTTTATGACTACCAAAACAATCTTTTGCAATTCCTTTTGGATACTCATCATAAACTCACATTTTTCTACCTTTTGATTTCAATTTGTCAGACTTCCTTTCTAGCACAAGTGCTGGACATCTCCAAAAGTGGAAGCATCATATACTAGGTTTTCACCCATTCCACAATTTGATAAATGTCCTAGGAACAAACTTTTGAAATCAATTTTAGAAAATGTACAGTAATACATAGTGTATATCTCTAAAAGAAATAAGCAAATGGAAATACTTATCATGTACTTTACTATTTCTAAAAGAGTCTTATTCCTCATTCATGTATGCACTAACTTAAAGAAGTCATTGAAACTATATTCCTTTACAATAAAGGAGCCCTAGATCATATTATCCTCTAAAAAGAATTCATAGAATGGGATTATAACAAAATAATGGTTCTAAAAACCCATCTTTCACCAATCTTGAATACCATTTAGATTAATAAGATCTAGACATAAGTTCCAAAACATACAAAACCAAAGGATGGAAACTTTCTCTTTAAAAGTAAAACATGTAAATTTCCATCTAGAAAACAATCATGGACAATGCTTAGCTTTACCAAAACAGAAACACTTTTCTTTTGGTCATTCTTTTGAGTCTAATTTCCTTTTGGCAAATACTAGGGCAACTGTCTTGTCCAACTGTTTGGTATTATGATTCCTCCTCTTACCACCCTTTACCTTTTGGTTCAGGCTAAGAATTTGAATCAAATCATATTAATCCTAGCCTTAGCTTTTAGGATGTCTTCCGTTGCGTAGAACTCACTCATCAATTCAGATAATATAAAAATAATTTACTTATTTTCAAAACAATCTAAATTGATCAAATGATTCTAACAAGAACTTATGGATCATATCCATATGAGATTAACATTTAATCTCTACATCCAACAATTCCAATTCATTTTAAAAATAAAATATTTTCATAAAATGATATAGAATTGGAACTTCTTAAACCTTGCTTGGCACTCAATATGATTTATATCGAATATTGTCTAATAGCACGATATTTCATACCAAACATCTAATTTAGACTTAATATAAAGTCTAAGTCTAGTACTAACTCTTGCATCTCATGCTGTAGCACAATTGAGATAGAAGCCAATGTAACATATTAGCATTTCAATGGAGACTATGATTAGATCATAAGCTATCTTCCATCAATGCATCATGCATAGGAAATTATGACAATGCTGAATCGAAACATATTTATGTACTTCAGCTCCTTTTAAGCACCATGTCCAAAATTATTTCTTAATTAATGTGATTCATTTAAAATAGTAGCTAGAGGACAAAATTTATGACAACTTTATTTTGAGACAATGAACATAATTACAGGGACATTATATTTTGCATCCATAACCATACAGTATGGAACCCAAAAAACATACTATACTAGGTGTAATGACAACCTAATCCCACAATTAATATTCCTCGGAAGCGAGGTCATACCAATCACTATGATTAGGCGAGAATTATTCTCATTATTAATGCTATCATGGTAACTCTTACCAAACAAAAATAATTTGCCGCTTTTCCTTTAGCCTCTAAGTAATAATGACATAGCTCTATAGGGAAGTTAACATTAAACTTAGTCTAGTGTACACCATTGCCTAGAATCCATGTGAGTCACCAAGTAACTCCACGGAAAAGTGGTCGTTCTCAATGTGAAAACACACTTCATCCATCATTAAGAAGTTTAATCTGTAGTAACATGAATTAAACACCCTCCGAAGGGAGCAAGGCATATACGCCAAGGCGAGGTACCTAATCACACTACTATAAACCAGCAATGGAGGCCGTGAGAATCAACCCTTGAATCTCTCTCCCACTAGAAATTTAAAAACAAGTGGATTGTCATGAAATCATTGTGATCTAATCACAATTTTAACCCTACACATTAGATGTGTTTAATTGTTTAAATTCGATGTGATGTAACTAAGTCACGTCACTGTAGCGTAACGAACATTCGCACAATCACAAAAAAGTTTAACCTTGTAATCCGTGAAGCAAATACCCTCCGCATGGAATGCAAGACTCGAAGTCAAGACAAGGTATCTATTCACATTACAATAAACTTAACAAAATGGTTATTTCAACACTCCCACTCGTTATTTGGGTTTTTTCTTTAAATAATTGTGATCCTATCACAACTAATAACCTTGCACTTGTTGAAGACTCTAATCTTATTAGAATCACTAACTAAAATGGAAGTCCTAAACTATTTAGGATTCCTTAAACACTAATGAATCAAAAATTAGTTATAAAGAACTCTATCCTTAATTTACTAAATAAAATATTCTAATCTCATTAGAAACTATATACCTTTTAATTAAGCTTTAATCTCATTAAAACTTCTAATTAAAGTGAATTAAGAGCTTTCAATCATACAACAATTCTAATCTCATTAGAATGTTTCTTAAAAGACAAGTCCCAAACTATTTAGGACTAAGAGTTCTATTTAACTAATATCTTTGATCTCATTAGGTCTTTTAGTTAGAACAATGTGTAATCTAATCACACATAGCCTTGCACTTTAAACATTTGAAAACACATAGAAAAAAAATTCAAAATTCCCTTCAATGGCATTTTCGCAAGTATCTCGCGACTAAGCTCTTCCCGCAAAAAATGAAATAATGAAAACACAAAATTCAGACATAAACTCTCGCTACTGTCTCGCGACTATTTCGCTAGTAAAGCTTACCCGCGAAAATTTTTTGTGAAAACACAAAATTCAGACAGAAACTCTCACTACTGTCTCACGACTATTTCGCTAGTAAAGCTTACCCGCAAAACAGTTATTGTGAATCAAAGGCATTTTCGCGAGTAACTTCGCGGGAAGCTAACCCGCGAAAAACCCGTGTTTTCAGTTTTTGAAGGGAAACTCTAAACAGTTTTTCAACGGTTTTCATGAATATAAAAACATCATATGAACATGATAGATAGAATTTGATATCAAAACTGAATTCCATTGATGCTATAGCCTTAAAGTTCAATTTGACATACTTAAATTCAAATTTAAACAACATCATAACATCAATATTAGTTTTCATCAAATCATAGTTTCAATAACCATGCAGAAAATTAAATACCTATATAATCTTCTAACATCATGAAACTATTATCTCTAATTCCAAAACTCACAAAACATGTTATACATATTCAAAATGAAGACCGCTTTGATACCATTTGTTGGAAAAATACATGTTTGTAACACATACAAAACATATGCAGCGGAAAATTAACGGTTCTACTTCATTCGCAATTGATAACATGTATTATGTAAGTTTCAGAATTTAAGAAAAGAAAGTGTACCTTGGTGCAGTGAAATTCAAAACCAAGATCTAGAAGTACTTGGGAATACTTTTAATCTTCACTCCAATTCCACTTAATGCCCAAGAAGTGTGGTCTCTCAATCAGTTTCCATGGAGAGAATAGAAGAGTGTCCAACACTCACATACAAACCATTTCATTCTTTATGTGATCTTAATGAAAACCACTATGAAAGTCTTATGAAAACCTTTATCTTAACCTTATGAAAAGCACTTATGAAAAAGCTCCTAGAAATTCTGTATGTTTCTCTCCTTATATACAACTAATTATCTAATTGGGCTAGCCTTTTGGGCCATTCCAATTAGACTCTAGTATGTGGCTTGGAGTGGGACCAAAAGGGAACAAATAAGACTCTAGCTCCAATGGGCCTTGGGCTTTTCTGTCAACTCTTGACAAGTCCAAAGTTACCATTAATTATATTCAATACCACTATAAGAATATAATTGCACTATAGGCCTTATTAATAAATTATATCACAATACTTTATTATACATGCAACCCCCTCATTAAAATATTCGTAGTAATACAAAGTCATGAATGTAGATTGCCACTTTAAAGATTATTACATCTTAATCCTTGAGTACCCGGTTTAATCCTTTACGTTATTCATCATATATTTATGAAATCCAATTTCATAAATATATGCTTTAGTAACTCCTTACTGAAGTGGTTGGGCCCAAAACTCTGAATAACCAAACCCATTAAACTTATCTCAAGGGAATATTTTATATCTCCGTTAAGAGATTATGAATTCCATCTTGAGAATATATGTTCCATCAACATTAAATGCGACTGCCCAACATACTGAGGTTTTGACCGTGACTTATAGATCTCACTCCTAATATATCAAAGCAACCTACATCTCATGATCAAGTCCATTATTCTCTCAGGATTTAGAGTTAATGTAAATAAAAGTCGTGAGATTTATTATTCATTTGACAGTCGTTAGGAGAATAATAAATCTCACAGTGGTCCAGTTCAATATGTCTTAATTCTTAAAACATATCAACATACCAACTAGAAGTCTCCACTTCCATGATCAAGACAAATCATCTTAGTTGATATGTTATAGTCTTCGCAGATGAAACGCCCAATTTCATCACCGACTACGAACTAAAATTTTGAGTTTACAAAGAACTTGTGATTTTTATCTTTTGTGAGTTTTCACATAAATCACATACTATGCATCTCATGAACTAAGATAATGTCCCATTAGTTCATTTATAAATAGTCTCATATAATTAAACAATTTAATTACTTATGTCATGCCAATAAATTGGATTTTAGGGCATAAACCCCAACAATGTGAACCCACTTCATGACAACCTTAAGTCATTTCTTATATCCTAAAGCTAGATGAAGCGATTGGAGCCTCTCATATGGCCATGTTTGGAGAAGGGAAAGAGAGAAGATGTGAGAGAAAGGAAAAGAAAAATAGAGAAAAATGAAAAATAAAAATAAGTTCAAAGACGATACATAGGGCCTTGACGGGTTGAAAACCGCAAGGCAATCCATGCAAAAGTTAAAGGAATTCCGCTAGGTCGAAGTCCTAGGAAAAAATTAGGGATTGAGAGGAAAGATTCATCCATTTTAACTTGATGGTATGAGAAGGTACAAGGGAGAGACTAAAGGGACTACTCAAGGCACAATTCAAGCACAGAGTTCCCAAGAACAACAAAATGGCATAAAAGTTCCCATAAGTTTGTAATTTAAGTATATATCCCACATAAAATCATAAATGTAAAAGGTGTTATTAAAATACAACCCAATGTCTCAAACCGAATATAAAGTGCAAGCATGTGTGCTAACAAGAGAAAAATAATAAAAGCAACAAAAAGAAAGTATGCTATGCTATGTTGTGTCTGTGTCTGTGTCTGTCTACAGGATCACCAGAAGTGCCTCTTCCTCTATTGATGACTTGGAGACGACTCTGAACCTCTTACACCATCACCATCATCATCATCATCCTCGTTATCCCCGCCTCCGTACAGCTACCGAGAGTACTCAGTCAACTCTAGCTTGAGGTTGCTCGCAAGCAAAACGAGATCCTCATGCTCCTGGACAATGGGCTGAATTTTGAGGGAAAGGTTGTTAGAACAAGTATTTAGATGCAAGAATAGAAAGGAACAAGGAACAAGGATGAAAGAGAACTCACCGCCCGAGTGCCTTCATGGAAGGGGTAGCCTGTGACATTTGTATTGCGGCCAACAAGGCGCTCCCAAGCAAAGCCGTCAGGGCCGTAAGCATAGACCGACCAAGGCAAGCGGGGAGGATCAATAATAGTACCCGCAGCAAGGCCCTCCTGACAAAAGTGTTTCATTTGAGCGTTACTAGTGTACAAGAATGCAGATGATGACTAATTAAAGGAAAATAAGAGAAGCAAGAACACATACCAAAACGATGAGAGAGGGTATGAGGCGAGTCCCAATAAACTCCTCGTAATCTAACTCATCTATAACTCGATCAGTAAAAGGAATGCCCGGCCCCCACTAGTTGTACTCTGCATCTGTCATGGAACAAGGAGCAAGCATGAACACTAGAGGGTCCACAGGAACCCGAGGCGCGTCCTTCCCCGCCAGCTGGCAGCACACCCACTCCACCAAAAAGATCACCCTCAATCCACCACCCTCAAGGGTCTGAGAGAGACTAGAAGCAACTACGGCAGCTGCCTCCAAGCCCGGGTACACTACAGGGGTAGCTCCAGCCAAGACTCCATATGATCTATAACAACACATGAAGTTACAAAGAGAACCATAAAGAAGCATGCAAATAATGGAAAGCGGAATATGTTTCTAACTTACATCCTCAGGAGAGAGCCTATCGAGGTAAGCCCGAAGCGGGGTGATCCTCCTCAAGTCCAACTCAGCTCCTCTAGCAATGAGACCGTACTCCACGACCCAGCGTAAAAAAAAAAAAAAAAAAAAAAAAAAAAAAAAAAGGATAGTGTACAAGGTTCAGAAAAGAATAGTGTAAGATGATAGAATACAAGATTCAGAAATTGCAGTTTGCAAGATGACAGTGTGCAAGAGGTCATGGTATAGTTTGCAAGATGATAGTTTGCAAGGTTCAAATATGGTACAATTTGCAAGAGATAGATTGGCAGTTTGCAGGATAATAGTTTACAAGATATGGGTATGAATGCAGTTAGCAGGAATATAGTATATGATCCTAACCTATATGGCATGTGGTTGTATGACTATAAGAATGAGAATGCATGAATTACGAGAGAAAAGATAGAGAAACTAACCTCAAGGAGCTTCCAAGGCCCCACCAGCTGGTGCAATGTCCCTTGACTAAGAGTGTCCAAAGAGAAGTACTGGTAAGCCAAGCATATTGACCCCCAGTTGGCGGCCCGAGCCCTTTCAAAGTCTCAGAAACGGGCCAACCACCTTAAAGACCCCGTCTACCCACCGGTGGCAAATAGGTACGCTCATACTAGGAACAACAGAAAGGCCCTAGCCATTTAAAGGCACTCCTCAGCCGTCCCCTGTGGATGATGCATAAAATTCGCCTCAAGATTAGTGTAGCGGATCGTCTCGATAGCATACCTCCTTCCTAGCAAGTTTGCACCCAACCGAACACCCGACTCGTCGTTTAGACTAATCGGGACTCCATCAAACTGCAAGCCAGTTATGCAATAGAAGTCATGAGGAGTGATGTTCATCTCCCAGCAAGCAATGTGAAAGGTGTGGGTAATGTCTCACCACCTCTCAGCCAAGGTCTACGCCAAGACAGCGCTAGCAGACCTCTCGGGCATCAAATGGATAACGGGCACAAAACCCACAACACGGACATAGCCCCAAGTCTCCTCGTTCAGAACGTAGTACCATACCAAGACTTGGCTAGTACTTTCCCTACTAGAATATAGGGTGGGGACCTGCAAAAGAGAATGGAATTGAATTCTTGATTAAGTGAACGAAGCGGTGAAAAAGTGATATTGGATGCACAATAGGATGAAATGTGACATGAGACATACAATCGAGTGCAAAAGTTGTGAAGAATGATGTTAAAATGCCAAACAAATGAGAAAACGGGTGAAAAAGGAGCTAAAATATTAAATTAAGGTTTTTGCCTAGCGCAATGCGCACGCAAGAAAGACCCTTCGTATGCAGAATTCTGCACACGTACGTTGAGAGTATCTTGTGCATGCATAAACTAAAGAACAGATGCAAGCACACAAGAACAAGCCTGCGTACGCATGAATTCAGGTTGCGCACGCAAGAACAAGTCCACATATGCAGGCTCGATTTTGCGCATGCAAGAACAAACACAAAAGGGTGTTCTTCGATATTTTCCAAGTTTTCTCAACCAGAATTCAACCTAAACGTGTTCCTACCCCTCATAGAGTGTCACGTTTTCATCTAAACCCATCCCAAAGCAAAACCCAGACATTTACAAGCCTAAAAATAGATTGAAACAAAAGATCAAAGGAAAACTTGAAAAGTGAGGAAAGTTTGAAAAACTTATTGATCCGGTCCTTGCACCCTACGAAATGTGTTGTTGTGATCTGTAGGTCAAATGAGGGGCCACCATTAGCCTTACTGCTCCATTCCAGTGGGTGAGATGGAGAATGTCGGTGGAGAGGACGTAGAAACTTTTCTTAGACTTGGGCACCATTGAAGGAGATGAGAGAGTTTAGGAGAGAAGTTGGGATTGAAGAAGATAAGAAGTCAGATTGAGAGGGGAATGAGAGAAAGGGCAGAAGCTTTTGTAGTGAAAAAGAAAGAAGAGAAGTTGGAGAGTTACAGAATGTGAAGAGATGAAGGAGCTGAAGAGAATGAAAAGGGAAAAAAAATGGTTGGTAACCGTTGGAGAAAAATGAAGAGGTGAGAGCACACCAGATGGTTAAACTACACGTAGTTTAGGCCTCCCCGCTAAACTATGTGTAGTTTAGCAACAAAAAAAAAATTCAAAAATCCCCACGGAGTTCCCAGAAGGCTAGAAGTGCAAAGAAAAATTCAAAAATACATCCAAAAAGGGCAAAAATATCCCCAGTGGATCAATATACATCGAAAGCATCCCCAATGGATCGAAGCTTCAAGATCATTCCCCAGCGGATCGAAACCATATATCTAGTGGATTGAAAACATTGAGTATCCCTCAGTAGACCAGAAATCATCATGGACACTCCTCCGTAAATCCGGTATCATAAATGGACTCCCTTATGGGTCCAAGGCACAAAAGTATCTCCTTCAAGAGTTGCAAAATAAAATTTCCCCAGTAGAGTTTGGTAAAGCCCCCCCCCCCCCCCCCGAGGGTGGAGTCAACATCAATCCTCAGTGATTTATGAGCAAGAAGAAGATAATCATTTCCCTAGTGGAAGGAAGTTCCACAGTAAACAACACACCATCAAAAAGTCCCCAATAAGCGACCTCCTTCTCAGTGAGCCATACACCATCAAGACTTCTTGGTAAGTCGGAACCATCACCCAAGGAACTTTTCAACAAAATCATACTCCCCAATGAGTCCTCCAGCACCCCCAGTGGATCTTTCATCCAAAAATAGTCAAGAAAGTCAGAATGCAAATCTTGTGCACATATCCTACGGAAATTGAACATGCAGGCACAGATTTTGTACAAGTCAAAGTGGTGCACATATCCTCCGGGAATTGAATATGCAGGCACCGATCCCATGTAACACAGAATTCGTGCAAATATTCTACGGAAATTGAACATGCAGGCACGAAATGCCATACAAGTCAGAAAGTCAAAATGTAGATTTTGTGCACATGTCCTACGGGAATTGAACATGCAGGCATAGATCTTATACAAGTTATAATTCGTGCATATATCCTACAAGAATTGAACATGCAAGATGAAACCCCATATAAGTTAGAAAGTTAGAATGCTGATCTTGTGCACATATCTAACGAGAATTGAATATGCAGGCACAAATCTTATACAAGTCAGAAATTATGCACATATCCTTTGGGAGTTGAACATGCAGGCACGTCATTACAAATTTCATGCACATATCCTATGGGAATTGAACATGCAGGTACAGTAGAAGAGGTAGAGATAAAGAGAGAGAGAGAGAGACCAAGGTCAACTCGAGGCAAGAGCCTCACCCGAACAGGTAGAGATGGAGATAGAAGACAAGTACCACCTAGAGAAGTTTGAGGTAAGAGCCCCAGATGGACACCACAGATATATATATATATATATATACTTTTAAGCTTGAAGAGCACCTTTGTTTGATTGTTTGAGCTAGTAAGAGCACCTTTGTTTTTCTTTTTAATGACTTTAGGATAGTGAGTCACTTGCCTTTAGCTTGCAATTGGCAAAACAGGTTCTGGGATAGTGAACCTGTTGCTGCTCGTTTCCCGAGAAACAAAGGTGGGAATTCAAACATACAAAATCCCACGCAACTCTCTAGAGTTGTACCTCGCCCTATGTATGCGTAATGTGTGTCATATGCGTGGGTTAAGCCTAAGCTGTAGGTCGAAACAAAATGTTTTGTCTCTTATCCTCTTGATTCTGTTAGCGAAGTTCACGAATCAAAAGAGGGGCATCTGTAAACACCACATTTTGTACCCCATACAACTCGGGCTCCCGTTCCCCAATGATGCTAAATTCTAAGACCCAAGGTTGGTTTAGAGCCCAATCAGAAGTTAAATTGACTTGAGAAGTGTTAAAATTAAAAATATATCTTTTATTGAGCAAATAAATCAAATTTTGAAAAATAAGGCCAAAGGAAACCCTCGCTATACGCACGCATGAATCAGCTTGCGCACCTAGCTTTCTGCATGCGTGCGTAGGCCCAATCTTGTGCACACATAGCGATTTCCAGAAAACTATACAAGGCAAGTTTTTTGCATTTATGTTGAGGTTTGGAACAAATCTCACATCGTCTGGGGATCGTTCCAAACCCCTTTTTTTCACACTATGGTATATTTTAAAAAAACACAAAAATCCCACGGGAAAACACTAAGATTCACTTGAAATAGTGAATCAAAAAGGGAGTTTTTCACAAAACACCCTCAAGTCAATTTTCTTTTGATTAGGGCCTTTTCTGGCCTTGATCTTCGAGTTAAATAATACTAATCACGTTCTTATTGGTTTGTGAATAGATTTGACTGAGGGGAACGGTCAAAAATTAAACTTGGAGAGCTTTTCTTTGAGGTATTAGTTCAAACTTTGCTTTTTTCCTTTTCCTTTCTTTTTTATTCTTTAAATTCTTTCTGTTTGCATTGTTTGTTTGTTATAAAATTCTTTAATATGTTTTTCTAGTCCAGGTTTACGTTGTTGTATGTTAAAATGCATGTTAGGGTGTTAGATTTAGTGTTTTAGGCTTGGTTATGATTTTAGGGTTTTCTGGGCAAGAACTTGCGTATGCATAATCTTGCCTGCGCATGCAGGCTTGTTCTTGCGTGCGTAAGCCGCTACCTAGAAACCCTAAATTTTGTTTCACTTGTTTTGCTTCTGCTTTCACATGCCTATTTTGTTTAGCTTCTTTTTCCATGTTTTTATGCTTTTAAAGTCTATGTTTCACATGTTTAATTGCTTGGTTTGTCTCACATGTTAGAATTAAGGTTTATCTTGTGTTTTATTGCTTTGATGCTATGATCATGCATTCACATGCTTATGCATAATGTCATACGTGCTGAGTTGCTGCAAGGTAAGTAAAGGTAAGTCATGCATTGTGATACGATCTTGCTTAGGTTTCATGTTTATGTTCGTGATCTTGATGCCTTGGATGATGACATGCTTTGGTTGGCTTTGTTTCTCCTTTTGATCTTTAATGCTCACATGTTTCTGCCTTGGTTTGATGTTACATGTTGCTACCTTGACTATGATATGATGCCATGCTAGATGAATGCTAGGATGATGTGATGAGATGTATGTAAGGGTATGCTATGATGTAATATGATGAAGCATGTTTAGATGTATGATTAAGGTTTGTGATATGATGCTATACTAGATGTATGATAGCGATGCCATGTTAGATGTATGGTAGGCTTTGTTTGCAAGCATGATAGGTGTATGGTTAGGGATGTGTGATGCCATGTTGATTGTTAGATGTATGCTTAGTGTGTGTGTGAGTTAGATGCAAGTATTGAGTATGCCTTTAATGGGGTTAAGTCATAAGACACAATGATGGGAAGCCAACCTTAGGGTTGGGCGATTTTGGGTGCCTAACACCTTCCCAAGACCATACCTTAACTCCGAACCCATATCTCTGGTGGTAAGATCAAAAGGTCCTTCCTCAAAAGGACGCTATATATATGGTTCCTAGACCATTGCAAAAACTAGGTGGCGACTCCATTTGACCCTTGCGTCCACAGTTGTGACTCCACTTGGGATTGTGAGTTTAATTCCTATGTGTCCTATGTCTTAACCTTAATAAAGGCTCATTCAATACTTGTTTGCTCACACTTCACATGGTTTGTTTGTCCCTTAACCTCAGTTGTTGATGAGTAGGAAGATGGAAGGCTCCATTCGAGCCCAAGTCTTTCGAAGTTCATCCCACAACTCACAATGTGTGTCATTGCCTATAATGGGCTTTGTGTACACTAACGGTTTGCCACCAATCCACAAAAGTCCACTTAGGCCCTCGGTTGGAATCATGGCCCACCTAGTTGTGAGTGACCTACTATCTATCCCTTTAGCCTTAGAGAGCCTACCCACACTTAAAGAGGTCCTAGACCCTATCAAATAGCTATGAACAATAGATCTAAGATTATATCAATATGATCTAACATATGAGCAAACAATCATGGCACTCTTCATCATGAAATAAGATTTAAAAGAAAAAGAAAGAACATATCAAAGATTAATATTCATATGGAAAACCTAATTAGATACACATGCTAACAAGAGAGTAAACATTCATACAAGCATGTTAATAAAATAGTAAAAGTGATACCTACATCAATTACACGAACAAATTCTGAAGGGGGAATTACTTTAGAGTTAGAGAAATTGAATCTATCTAAGTCCTAAAGAATTTTCACTTAACAAGAAACAAAATCTTAAAGTCAGACTTCCAAGGTTTCTTTAACGTTAGAGGGCAGAGGGGTGATGAATTTTAGATTTTCTCCTCTATTTATAGAGGTGTGTCTACTTTAAAAATAAGCTAGGGTTGCTTAGAAAATCATCAAATACGAATTAGGTCAGGTTTTATCCCTAAAAAATCGAATCTAATAGGCCAAGACCTGAACTAATCATTTCTGGGCCTAATTTGCAACCTATGACAATCAGCACAGTGGAAGTGCTGATTGGCACTTCTCAAGTGCCGATTGGGACTGTTGAAGTGCCGATTGGCACTCCTCGGTGCTTGTCCCAATTTCATCTTCTGGTTCGTTTTGGACTCTTTTTTGGGCATTTTCTAGGTCGGGAATTGTACTTGGACGTTTTTTAAACTTGTATTCCTAATAAAATCCATTTTAACTTGATCATTATGTCCTTTAAAAAATAATTAGCTGAAAGATAATTACTCTAAAATCCTTATTATCAACAATTCCCATATTATCATATTTTCCATTTAATTCCTATGCAACCAAACTTATTTTTAATCAAAATCAACAACCAATCACATAAATTATTTAATTAATTTTAATTATTGACCAATCAAAATTAATTTCAATTAATCACACGTGGTCAGTATCACCCAACTGAATGCATGCAGACCATGAAAACTTGATCTTGTGATATCTTTCAATCTGACGGTCCGATTTGGAAATCGAGCATATTGTTGGGAAATTTAGACCCCGGTTGATAGAATTAACAAGTTTTAAACCCAAGTTGTTAATTAGATTTATTATGAATAAAACTTGTTAAAACAAACAAACATCAATATCATGTCAAAATCATGCAGCGGAAAAAATAAACAAAACAAGATATGATGACCCAGGAAAACCAATGAAACAAAATAGTTTCACAGTAAAAACCCTAGGGGAAACCTTCCCAAAAAGCAATCCACTATAGTAAAGAGAAGTTTCAAATCTAGTACAAAACCTTTGTCCCTAGACTCTACAATCTCCGTAGATGAACTTACAGCAGAAACCTTCTACCGCTTCAGAACCTCTGAACTCTTCAATATATGAACGACACCCTTTGATGCACGAATCCCAGTACGTGACTAACCAAAGATGCACGGCTCCTAGTACGTGACTAACACACCAACTTGAAGAAGATATTGGCTGCAAAGTTCTTCACTTCATCAAAAATGAAGATCAAGAAGTACTTGGTTACAAAACCCTAAGGCGGAAAGACGCAGTAGCTTCTTTCAGAGAGAATAAGGCATCGGTCACCTTTTGCATATGTTCTCCTTGTATTCTCTTATGTGATAGCCTCTAAAAAAGCCTTATATAGGTCTAGGGTTGTGAGAAAAGAAACCCTACACAAATACATAAGCATGGGCCGAAAATCAGATCTGGAAATCTGAATTCCCGTAACCTAGATAGATACCTCGATAGATAGTATCTGTCGAGCCTCATTAAACCTCGATAGATACCTCGATAGCTATCTGTCGAGCTTTAATGAATCAGCACTTCTTCACTTATTTTTTGGACAGACTTGCATGGCTTCAATACTAGACTTGAACTCTTGTTCTTTGAAGTATTAAACACATCCTAGATCTACCCAATTACAAGTAAAGTGCATTTTGTCAAAGGATTAGACAATTACATAAAAAAATGTCCTTAACACATATCATCGTGATCGTTAGAATCTCAAGATCATTTTTATGATATGGGATGAATGATTTAATGCATGAAATTCTTGATGAGCCATGTGTGTACAAAAGACATCAAGATAAAGTAGTAATGTTCCTAGTGCTTTATGTTGATGATATTCTACTCATTGGAAATGATGTAGGGATAATGCCATCAGTAAAGGTTTGGTTGTCAAGCCAATTTGATATTAAGGACTTGGGTGAGGCTAATTTTATTCTAGGGATCAAGCTTTGGCGAGATCGCAAGAATAAGATGTTAGGCTTATCACAAGTTGGATATATAGATAAGGTTCTAGAATGGTTTAGCATGCAAAACTCCAAGAAAGGATTACTTCCTTTCAGACATGGAGTTCGTTCGTCTGATGGCCAAAGGCCTAAAACTCAAGGGGAAGTAGATATGATGAGACAAGTTCCTTATGCTTTTGCAGTGGGAAGTCTCATGTATGTCATGCTTTGTACTAGACCAGATATCTGCTATTCAATTGGCATGGTCAGCCGATATCAATCAAATCTAGGACCAAAACATTGGCAAGCTGTAAAGCATATTCTCAAGTATCTACGGAGAACGAAAGATTATATGCTTGTTTACCGTTGTGAGGATTTGATTCCCATTGGCTATATAGATTCAGACTTTCAATTGGATCTAGATTTCAGAAAGTCCACATTAGGATGTGTTTTCACCTTGGGAGGTGGAGCCATAACTTGGAGGAGTGTTAAGCAATCATATATTGCGGACTCCACCATGGAAGCTGAATATGTCGCTGCCTGTGAAGCGGCAAAAGAAGCTGTCTGGCTCAAGAAATTCCTTTCTGACCTTGGTGTAGTGAGGATGGAGCAAACTCCCATTACTTTGTTTTGCGACAATAGTGGAGCAGTTGCACAATCAAAAGATCCAAGGAATCACAAGAAAGGAAAGCACATTGAAAGAAAGTACCACATCATTTGAGACATTGTTGCTCGTGGAGATATGGTGGTTGCAAAGATTGAAAGTCCAAATAGTCTAACAGATCCCTTTACCAAAGCCTTGCCTCAAAGGACCTTCGAGTCACATTTGGAGGGAATGGGAGTTAGATTAGTGCACAATAGTCTTTAGGGCAAGTGGGAGATTATTAGGATTAGTGCCCTTAAATCCTATTGTAAGATGCCATGTATGATATTATGTATGACATATGTGTTAAATGATGTATGACTTAATATTGTGATTAATAAAGTTGTTTTATTATTATCTAAAATAATAGTAACATGAATATTCGGACATTATCATATAGTCCATGAGATGCATTATAAGTGATTTATGTGATTTAGTCACAGAAAATATAAGTCATAAGTTCTTTGTAAACTCAGAATTGTAGTTCATAGTCGATGATGAAATTGGGCATTTCATCTGTGAAGACTATAACATATCAACTAAGATGATTTGTCTTGATCATGGAAGTGGAGACTTCTAATTGATATGTTGATATGTTTTGAGAGTTAAGACATATTGAACTGGACCGCTGTGAGATTTATTATTCTCCTAATGACTGTCAATTGAATAATAAATCTCATGACTTCTATCTACATGAACTCTTAATCCTGAGAGAATAATGGACCTGATCATGAGGTGTAGGTTGCTTTGATATATCAAGAGTGAGATCTAATCTAACGGTCAAAACCTCAGTATGTTGGGCAGCCACATTTAGTGTTGATGGAACATATATTCTCAAGATGGAATTCATAGTCTCTTAACGGAGATATAAAATATTCCCTTGAGATAAGTTTAATGGGTTCAGTTATTCAGAGAGTTAGGCCTAACCACTTTGGTAAGAAATTACTAAAGTATATATTTATGAAATTAGTTTTCATAAATATATGATGAATAACTTAAAAGGATTAAACCGGGTACTCAAGGATTAAGATGTAGTAATCTACAAAGTGGCAGTCTTCATTCATGACTTTGTATTACTACGAATATTTTATGAAGGGGTTGCATGTACAATAAAGTCTTGGGATATAATTTATTAATATGGCATAGAGTGCAATTATATTTATATAGTGGTATTAAATATAATTAATAGTAACTTTGGACTTGTCAAGAGTTGACAGAAAAGCGCAAGGCCCATTGGAGCTAGAGTCTTATTTGTTCCCTTTTGGTCCCACTCCAAGCCACATACTAAAGCCCAATTGGAAAGGCCCATAAGCCTAGTCCAATTAGATAATCAGTTATTAGGAGAGAAACATACAAAATTTGGTAAGTTAATGAAATGGTATGTATGTGAGTGTTAGAAAATCTTTCATTCTCTCTTGGACATACACATAGAAACTGATTGAGAGACCACATTTCTTGGGCATCAAGTGGAATTGGAGTGAAGATCGAAAGTGTTCTCAAGAACTTCTAATCTTTGTTTTTGAAATTCACCATACCAAGGTACACTCTCTTGTTCTTATATTCTGAAACTTACATAGTACATGTTATCAATTGCGAATGAAGTAGATTCGTTAATTTTCCGTTGCGTACATGCATATTTCCAACATGTCCCACCACCACTCTGCCAGTGTCTGCACTGGGATGCCACTGGCGGAACTCTTCGAAAGCAGGCTTATAATAGGCTCGAAGCTAGCTACGCGTATTAAGGCCTTTGTGTCGTCTGCCAAGGCCCTATACCAAGAAGAAATATGGCTAGTGCTACCCCTACCCATGAAAGGGGCGAGACCTGCAAAAAGATGAAAAAGAGAGCATGAGAATCACAGTTGGATAAGGAAATAGGTGAAAAGAGTCAAGATAATTGAAAAATAAGGTTTTTGAGTGTCTGCATGCACACATTGGACCTGTGTATGCATACGCAAGGTCTTTGCATGCGTACGCATGCTAGGGCATGCATCCATATTAACTGATGAACACGGACGCGTGTGCATAAAGAGACTATGGGCACGCATAAACACTGGCCACGCATGAATGCACAATGCATACGCACGCATGGACACAGACAGAGAGAGTTCTTCGATAGTCTCGGCCTACCATTGATCAAAACTCATCCTAAGCATGTTTCTACCCCTCCTAAGACATCAGGTTTTCATCTAGACCCATCCCACAACAAAACCCAAGTATTTACAAGTTCAAAAACATATTGAAATGAAAGATAAGAGCAAAACTTGAAAATGAGAAAATTTTGGAAAACTTACCAATCCGGCCCCTGCACCCTCTAAAAGATGGTTTTGTGGCCAATACATAAGTGGAGGAGACTCTGTTAGTCTTATGGCTCCATCCCAACTTGTGACGCTAAAGACTTCGCCAAAAATCACGTAAAAGGTTTTCTTGGTTTTAGGTTTGGGTGCCATTGGAGAGGATGAAAGAGTTTGAGAGAGAAATAGAGATTCAGATTGTGAGAGATGAAAAAATGAAATAAAGGTAGAGGCTTTTGTAGAGAGGAAACAAAAGTTGAAGAGTTGGAGAAGAAGAAGATAATAATAAGAAGAGAAGAAACGATAGGTAACCGTTAGAGAAAAGTGAAGGGGCGGGAAGGCATCTGATGACTAATCTACACAGGTCTCCCACAAAACCACATGTAGTTTCGCAAAAAAGAAGAAGATTAGAATATCCCTAATGGACCTAAGAAGGTGGAAAATGCAAAGAAAAATTCAAAAATGCCCTAAATGAAAGATATACTGTTAGCAGGTTGAAAGACATAAGGATTCTCAAAGCATCCCCAGCAAATTGGAAAGGTCAAGAACATCCCCTAGGGGATCAGAAATCGCTAAGGAAACTTCCCCATGAGTTAAAATCATCAACCAACTCCCTAACGAGTCACAAAATAGACAAGCTTTCCCTAAGAATCATCAAGGACTCCCCCGTGGGTCCGAAACACCAAGAAAACTCCCTCGAGAATTGTATGGAAAAGAGCTTTCCCCAAAGAGCCGAGAATTACCAAGAAAACACTCCCATAAGTAGAACCAGCACAAGCTCCCCGATGAGTCATAAAAGAGAAGAAGAATTTTCCCCAGTGGGTTACACACCATCAAGAGACTTCCAACTAGGTCGAAAATCACCAAGAAGGCTCCCTCATAAGTCACCAACACACACTCCTCAACGAGTCATTTTTCCCGATGGATCATACATCACCAAAGGCTTCCTCGTAAGTCAGAACTACCAATATCGCTGCCATACTTGTGTACATATTCCGTGGGAATTGAATATGCAGGCACAAACCTTAGACAAGTCAAGAAAAGAAGAATGCAAAACCTGAGTACATATCCTTTTTTGGAATTGAACATGTACATTAGAATTTAGGCAAGATCCACCCAGAAAAGAAGATATTGAGATAGAGATAGAAGTCACATAGAGGAAAGAGCTTTGCCAGATTAGAAAAGATTGAGATAGAGACAAAAACTACCTAGAGGCAAAAGCCACTCAGAGAGGTTTGAGGCAAAAGCCCCAAATGGACACCACAAATACGTATCCTTTTAGCTCATAAGAGCGCCTTGTTTGCTTAGTTGATGGTTGAGGCCATTGGCCATGTTTGTTTCTTTTTTTAGTGACCCTAGGATAGTAAGTCACTCACCATTTGATTCTAATTGGCAAAACAAGTTCTTGGATATTGAACTTGTCATTGCTCGTTTCTTGAGTAACTGTAAAGTTGTGATTTTCAAATATGTATTTTGTTGGCTTTTATTCCGTGCCAAATTTAATTGTAAATTTATTCAATTTTATGTACCCTGTATTTGTTGTGGGAATTTATTGTAAGGGTTGTGTGATAGTGAGAGAGAGTGTGAAGACTCAAGCAATTGAAGTAAAGAAGGTTTTCGCGGGTATCTCGCGACTAAGCTTCCCGCGAGAGGATGCATGTGCCCTGCACATGACTGGAATGCGAAGAGTCAGTACAAATGGAGACAGCTGTGTCTCACGAGTATCTCGCGGGTAAGGCCTTCCCGCGAGACATTCTATTCTGCCAGACTGTACTATCTGATACACACTTTCTGCACCCATACTATATATACCCACATTACCCACAAATGATAAGGAGGGCCTCTGAGAGAAAACCCTAGCAAAAACATTTGAAAGTTAGAAATTGTTATACCAACAATTCTCTACATATTTGTTTGTGGAATTTCCTCATCTCCTACCTCTCCATTTTCATACCATTGAGAGGTTGATAGCCCAAACACTTACCACACCCTTTCAGAGTGTCAAGTGATAATTTGGTGCTGCTGGGAAGCATTGGAAGAAGCCGAGAATGGCAGATGCAACATGGAGCTTGTTGCGGGATCCGGAGAACTAAACAAGACACGGTTCTGAGAAGCCTTGTTGGAGTAGGAGCTTGGAGGGCTTAGGTACAACGGGTAGATTAGGCTTGGAGGGTCTCTTGCTAACCCATGTATCCCAACTGATTGTCTAGTGGATCGATTACCGCTTGGAGGGCGGCGGAGAGGTTTTTCATCGAGTTTTTCAGTTTCCTCTTCGATAACACATCGGCGTGTTACCTGTGTTTGCATCTCTCTTCCCTACTCTTGTTCATTTCATTTTACTGCTGTGTTGCTTTAAATATGGATTAGAGTAGCTCTCTCGCTTGTATGCTTGTGTTTACACTATTCCACACTTACTATTAAGTTAGTGTAAAATCAACCAAGCCGTAACTTTGAATTGGGGATCTAAACAGCTCTTGTGTTATTTAACACATTTTCAAGCTTTCAATTAGTATCAGAGCGGGTGCACTCATTGTGGTTTAAACACCTTAGTGCGATCCTTGACCCCGTATTGAGATGGACCGGTCTTAATCTTTAAATGTTCCACCATATTTTGATGGTAACAACTATGCTTTTTGGAAAGTCCAAATGAGGGCATTCTTGTGTTCTATTGATGATACTGTTTGGGATGCGGTAGAAGTAGGATGGACTAGACCGAAGGCTGCTAAATCCACTTGGGATAAGGCAGCACTTGCAGCAACTAACGCTAACGCTACCAGTAAAGTTTTGAATGCAATTTTTTATGGTGTTTCTCCAGATGAATTTCACAGGATTTCCCACATAACAGTAGCTAAGGAAGCTTGGGAGATATTGGAGACCACATATGAAGGAACAAAGAAAGTAAAGGATACAAAGTTGCAGATGCTAACCACCAGATTTAAAGAGCTGATAATGAGTGAGGACGAGTCATTTGACTCTTTCTACAATAAGCTAAATGAAGTGGTTATTGGCAAGTTCAACTTGGGTGAGAAAACGGAGGACTCAAAGGTAGTAAGGAAAATCCTCCGATCATTGCCGGAGAGCTTCCGAGCAAAAGTCACAGCTATAGAGGAAAGTAAAGACTTGGATGAGATCAAAATCCAAAAGTTAATTGGATCTCTCCAAACATACGAGCTGGGATTGCCTTCTCATAAACCGAGCAAATCTCTTGCTCTTAAAACCATCATCGAGAGAATGGACAACTCTACCAAAGAGGATGATGTGGAGAAGGACGTAGCATTCCTTGCAAAGAACTTTCAAAAATTTCTAAAAATGAAAAACAGTGGGAAGCCCTTCAGCAAAAGAAAGTTCTCTTCCTCCAAGGGTGATAGGAAGGAGTTCAAGATGAAAGATGGGAAGGAGTTTCAATCCCCTCAAGGAATTGTATGTTTCGAATGCAATGGTCATGGGCATCTCAAAAAGGAGTGTCCTAACTATTTAAGAGGGAAGGGCAAGGCTTATGCCACAACCCTTAGTGATTCGGATTCTTCCAATTCTGATTCGGAAGCAAGCTGTGATAAAGAAGGGAATTTCTCAACATTTATGACTATTGCTCATGTTGAGTCTTCGGAGGACTTGAATTTGCTTATGCAAGAACTTGGAGAGCATAGTGATGAGGAATCCATGGGAATTGTAGAAGAATCGGATTCTAAAGAAGATGAAGATACAGTTGGTCTTCAAGAGAACTACAATTCACTTCTTGAAAAGTCTGGAAAATATGCAAGGGCGGCCAAGGCAGCCGTAAAAAAGATGAAGAAGGCAGAGGAGGACTATAAGAGTCTTCTAGTGCGCTATAAGGAGGCCAAGTGTGAGATTGAGACGCTGAATGGTGAGTTAACCGAGGCCTACACAAAGGTGAAATTTCTTGATCTTGAAGTGGTTCAAGCAAATGCCAGAGTAGACCGAGTCTCTACCAAGAAGCTTGATGATGTCATCTCTTCACAAAAATCTTTCTCCGACAAAACCGGGTTGGGATATACTGGAGAAAGTAGTTCGAGTATCAAGGTAACCAAGGAAGTAAACTTTGTGAAGGCAAAAGAACCAAAAGAAGTTGTCCCTACTATTGAGAAAGCCAATGTAGAGAAGAAGAAGAATATGGCTGAGCAAAGGGTGTTGAACAAGCCCCTTAATCAATCTGTGGTCAGGTCTAATGCCAGAGCAAAATTTCATCCTCGATTGCAAAGAGTTTCGAGAACGAACCATGTGTGTCATCACTGTGGACTTCAAGGGCACACCAGACTCAATTGTCATAAGTTGAAAGCATTGAGGAATGCTAGTAATCAAAGGTCAAGAGGACCAAGAAATGACAAGAGGACTTAGGCTATTGAGTCATCAAGAGGTCGAAATGGTGATCCCGGAATGATGGACGTGATAAAGATGATTGGTGCATTTACCAACTGCTTGGAAAGCTTCACTAGAAGGTTTGAAAGTCCTAACACTCGTACCTAATCCTATAGGGATATCACCTCAAACGCACGTGACGTGTGGGTGAAGAAGGGTACTCATGCATGATCACCTCCTATGTCCATGCATCAATACTTCCAATGTTTAGGATCATAGGTTCATGCATCATATTATGCATTGCTTTTTGCTTAAAGCATGTGTTTCTTTTACAAGTTTTTGTTTTATACTTGTGTTTGTTGATCTTACTTTATTTGTTCTGTTTTTGAGTGTGTTCAAAAATTCAAAAACCCATAAAAATTGAAAAATCTTCAAAAAGTTTGATCGCTTGTTTTGTATTTACGAGCTTAGCTTGTTTTGTATGCACAAATATCTTTGTGGGAGAAATCTTGAAAACTATGTGTGATTGTTGTAAATAGATCTTCAAGCTTGTCATAAATGATTGGTCAATAGTCTTGATGGTCTTGACACATGTATAGATTTGTGCCTATATCTCTTCCCACTTTATTTTATGTTTTTGCATTAGAGCTCACCAAATGTAAATTTCAAAATGAAAAAGGGATTATGAGCTGCAAAAGCCTGTCACACATACTAGTATTTGACTAGGAAAAAGGGAAAGCGACCTTTTAAATTGAAATGTGTGGTGCCAAAGGCTAGCTCTCATTGTTGAAATATCAAAAATTTCAAGCACCGATCTCAAAAAGAGATGTATTGTCCAAAAAGGATCAAATGGTATGACTTATATAGAAGCCAAATGAAAAGCTTCTAAATTTTGTAATCATTCTCTTGTGAGAGGTCATATATGTTCATCTCTATAATTGAGATTGTCCACTTGATTTTGTATCAGTTGTGTATGACTTGATTGAATTGATCATTCAAGCTTCACTCTCGTCTATGGACTATTCCACATTTGATACTCATACACAACACACAAGTCTTTGATTCAATGATTGCCTATCTCATTTGTGTGATTGTACATGTTCAAATGTGATGTGTATGCTCAAATACTTGATGATCAAACCCAAAAATATTTTTGAGTGTTTTATAAGTTTTTGAAAGTGATTTTATACTTTCGTGCTTTTAGTTTTTGTTCAAAATGCATTTTTGTGTTTTTCTACAAAAACTGGTTCAGAGATTGTTTCGCGAGAAGCTCGCGACTTAGAGCTTCCCGCGAAAAGTGCTTAAGGGAAATTAAAAAGTCACATTTTCATACAGACTCACTACTGCCTCGCGAGTACGTCGCGACTAAAAACTTCTCGCGAAAAGATTTTTAGGCAAAAACTGAATTTTTCACAAAATCACACAAAGAGTTCCGCGACTGTCTCGCGCCTTCTTCACGACCAACAGCTTCTCGCAAAAGCTATTGAGCTTTAGTGGTCCTTTTCGCGACTGTTTCGCGAATGTGTCGCTACTCTCTAACCCGCGAAAAACACGTGTTTTCAGTTTTTATGTAGCAAATGTGACATCTTTTCAAACACTTACAATTTTCGTCGCACTAACTCTCTTCGAACCCTATTCAACCCAAATCACTATTTCATTCAAACCCCATCCTTTTCAAGCAAAATCTCTGCAAATTCCTCTTAAGGTATGTGTTTCTAACACTTTTCTCATCATTTTTTTCGGATTTTGCAAAATCTGTGCTTAGGGTTTTAAAAATTAGGGATTTTCGAAAATTGGGTTGGGTTTCTTTTTTTGTGAAAAATTTTTCAATTTTTTGATTGTGCTGAGTCCCATTTGGTGTTTGTGCATCTGTGTTGGCCCTATGTGGCAATTTGAACTTGTATTGAGGCATTTTTCCATATATTCATGCATTTTTCATAAATGTTTTGCATTGTTGCATGTCATGTGTTTGACAAAATGTCTAAAAGACATTTCTGTGTTGTTTTGGACTCAACTGAGTTCCAATCTTTGGTTTTAGTCTTGTTTGATCATATGAACCATGTATTGATCAATTTGTGTGTGTTTTACACACTTTGGTTTCTTTATGCCTCAATGCCATGCCATACACACACTAGCATCAACAAATGCACAGCCTATGCACATTCTGACACATTCAGTTGTTTTCATGCATTGTGTGTCTGTTTACATGTTTTATCATCTTTAGCATAGTGTTTTGTGTTTACCCACTCTGTCTTGAGTTGTTCTGCTATGTTTTAGGTTATTTTACATTTAAGTTGAACTGATGAGAAGCTAATCAACTTTATTGTGTTCTGTTTTGTGTTCCTATATTTGGCTCTTTTCTGTTTGTATGTTCCTTTGCACAGATGGCTCCTACTAAGCATGCAGCCACCAAGAAATCAACTTCCAAACGTGCACGTACTAATTCTGATCGTTTCAAGTCTGCTGAAGCTGACATGAAGTACAATGAATGTTACAACAAAGCCACCATTGTCATGAAAAGGGTAGTTCAGTTGGAATCTCTTGCGAACACCTTCATCCCTGAGGTGTTCAAAGAATGGACTTGGACCAAGCTATTGAATCCAGTTGGAGTGGTGTACTCGGAGATCGTCAAAGAATTCTTCTCCAATGCTAAAGTTGAGGGAGATACAATAAACTGCTGGGTAAGGCACAAAGAGTTTATCATCACTAAGGACAGCATTCAAGAGTTCTATGAAGTTCGTCCTCCCTCTCAGCAAATCTCAGTCAAATATGAAGACAGGTTGGGATCGACTGAGGAAATGGTGAAATTACTTGGGGGTACACCGAAGAAGTCATCCATGAACACAATACCATTTTCACCGGAAATGAGGACATTGGCACATGTGATGATTCATAACTTGTACCCCGTCACCAACCTCACAACATTATTAGCTCCAAGGACAAAGTTTCTATACGATCTCTTCACCCACAAAGAAATTGACATTTGTGGACACATTTTCCATGTACTGACAAAGAGCATTACAAAGCAGAACTCCAGGACTATCATGCCCTTTCCCACTTTCATTATGGGCCTAATTGCAAAGACAAGGCTCAAACTCCCGAGTGGTCTGACAGTAGTTCAAAGGGAATATCCCATTGGTGCACATACAGTCACCAGGAGCACAGCCTACATCAAAGGCTCCAACACAGGTGTGCATACGATACCACAGGATCGTGTTGCGAACGAGGGTGGAGATACGGAGGAGGAGATTGATAGATTCACTTCTGCTCCAGAAACATCAGCTCAGCCATCATCCTCAGAACCAGCACGAGGACCAGACAGACTCGACCGTCTTCTTGACAGAGTAGAGCAGATGTACACTATGCTAGATTCCCATATGCGGCACACAGCGGGCCAGTTTCCTTATGTCCAGGGTCAAATCACAGCCTTATCCTCTCAGATCGATGATCTATCTGTCAACCATGGTTCAGACTCCGAGTCCAACCAGTTCTAGCCCTTTGGCCATTCTGGGTAAAAAGGGGAAGAAAATTTTGAGGGGGAGCTTGCTTGCACGGCGTTAGGGAGAGCATAGTTCAGGCTTAGAAACATTGGTCTTATTGGTTATCGGTTTTTATTTTTTTTAGCTTTTATAACTGCTGGTTCATGTCTATGCTTTTACTGGTTTTTGTTTAAAATTTTAGTACACTTTGCTTTTAAATGTTTCAGTTTATATTCAATATATTTATGACTATCTCAATGCTTTTGTAGCATTTTTTTGTACTTTTAGATATTGCTAATATGTCTTGAGTACTTCACACTTGTGCCCTAGTAGGATTGTTCCTAGATGCATATACTTCGTGTATTTTGCATTGGTCGTGTGATTGGACATGCAAGTAATCATATGTGATTGCTTCTTTGTACATGTCCGGATGAACTTTACATGTTATATGTTCATTGGAGTCATTCTTTAATGACTGCCATTATTTGATCAAGCTTTGTGTATACATGTTATCAAATGTTTACAAACTTGGTCACACTATACTTGCTCTTATACATACCTTGTGTCCAACTTGTCATAAGCTTAATGAAATTTTCGTTTGTGTGTGAATGTTTCAGGTTACAGGTATAAACGTGCAAGTGCTTCACAGTTTCTAGATTAGGTGTGAGTGAGTTTTGCCATTGTTCCTAAACTCACGTTTAAGTCTAGAGTCTGTTTTAGGGGTTTTGTCACGGAATAGCTAAAGAGGGAGATTGTAAAGTTGTGATTTTCAAATATGTATTTTGTTGGCTTTTATTCTGTGCCAAATTTGATTGTAAATTTCAAGCAAAAACACTTGAGAGTTAGAAATTGTTATACCAACAATTCTCTACACATTTGTTTATGGAATTTCCTCATCTCCTACCTCTCCATTTTCATACCATTGAAAGGTTGATAGCCCAAACACTTACCACACCTTTTCAGAGTGTCAAGTGATAATTTGATGCTGCTGGGAAGCATTGGAAGAAGCCAAGAATGGCAAATGCAACATGGAGCTTGTTGCGGGATCCGGAGAACTAAACAAGACATGGTTCCGAGAAGCCTTGTTAGAGTAGAAGCTTGGAGGGCTTAGATACATCGGGTAGATTAGGCTTGCAGGGTCTTTTGCTAACCCATGTATCCCAACTGATTGTCTAGTGGATCGATTACCGCTTGGAGGGCGGCGGAGAGGTTTTTCATTGAGTTCTTCGGTTTCCTCTTCGATAACACATCGGCGTGTTATCTGTGTTTGCATCTCTCTTCCCTACTCTTGTTCATTTCATTTTACTGCTGTGTTGCTTTAAATATGGATTAGAGTAGCTCTCTCGCTTGTATGCTTGTGTTTACACTATTCTGCACTTAGTATTAAGTTAGTGTAAAATCAACCAAGCCGTAACTTTGAATTGGGGGTCTAAATAGCTCTTGTGTTATTTAACACATTTTCGAGCTTTCAGTAACAAAGGTGGGAATTCAAACATACGAATCCCACGCGACGCCAAAAACTTGTTCGCGTAAAATAATCTGCAAGCGCACAGAATCGTAACAAGTAGTAAAGTGTTTTTAGAAAACGAATGTCGAACCCACAGAGATTAACTATGTTATTGAATACCAAAATTTACTAAATTAATTACTATTTGGAAAATCGAAAATAAAAGGGAAGTTCAACTATCTAAATTAAATTAAACTATTTAATAAAAATAAATCTAGCAAAGCATAAAAATCTAAAAGTGTAAAGAAGAAAATATGATAAGAATGGATCTAGAGCGGTTGATTTCACCTAACAAATCCCACACAATTTATTCTTCCTAATTATTAAATTCTAATAATCTCCCGTTGATGATTAAAAATTCCTTAAGTATTCAATATCTTCTCTCGAATAATATCAAAAATATCTTCAACTAACAATTCCATATCTCTATGCGAATTTAATTAATTGGAGACTCATTATGTACTTTGAATTTTCTGAAAAATCACACTAATCGCATTAAAGCATCTCTACTTTCGCTCAATTAATGGTGTTTAATTCTAGAACTAAAATAACAAATCACCTCTCGGTCTCATTGTCATTCAATTGATCAAATAATAATTTGTAAAAAAAATTATTAAGCATTAAGAATAAGAATTAAACACTCAATCATGGAAATATTAAAAATAAAATAACTCAGAAAATAAACTATGTGTTCATTGCTAGACTACATCAACGCTCTAGAAAATAAAATTTAGTTCATAATAAAATTGAAAAGAAAACAAATAAAACTTATGTCTTTCATCTGAATTGGTTGATCAACATGAAGCTCTCGCCTTTGTCCTCAGATCCTCCTCTTCAGAAAGACTCCCAAAATAAATTCTTCAATGCGGCACCGCCTTTCCTCTCAGGTTTTCTGCTCTCTCTTTTTTCCCTAAAGAGCCTTTAATTAGGTCAAGGAATCCTATTCCCGTTTGGAGAAAATCTCAGATTTTTAGGCTTCACTAAACCGACTATTTTGGCCCATTTAACTTCAGAATTCGGGCTTTTAGTAAACTACAAAGTTGTAGCCCTTTAAGTTAACTTTCCAGCCCAACTTGAATCACCTCGATTGGACATCTGAGCCCAAAGTTATGCCGAAATTACTAACTGATGTGCAGGCTGGAATCCTAATCCGAATTGGACATGGATTTGGTGCAAACTTCCTTTGATTCCTTGCTCCAGTTGGACTTAAATTAAATTGGGTTGGTCTTCTCTTGAATTCATGCCTGGCTGGATGTAAGTTGATTTGATTCAATTGACCTAGCCCCACTTTGCATGTAAAGCCCTTGTATTAATCTGAAATCTTCTCATTCCTTCAAAGCACAAATGAATGGATAAATATAAATAAAAATCAAATCAAAAGAAATAAAGGAAAACTAACAAATTTAATAAGTAAGAGGATAATAAAAATCATGTAAAAATTACACTTATCACACCCCGCCCTATGTATGCTTGTTGTTTGCGGTGTGCGTGGGTTGGGCACGAGACGTACGTCAAAACAAAATGTTTTGTCTCTTATTTTTTTGATTCTGTTGGCTGAGGGCATTAATCAAAAGAAGGGAATCTGTAGACACTGCATTTTGTACCCCTTACAACTCGGGCTCCCATTCCCCAATTATGTAAGAATTCTAAAGCCCAAGATTGGTTTAAGGCTCGATCAGATGAAAATTGACTTGAGGAAAGTGTTTATGGGAAATATAACTTATTTTTGGATCAAATAAACTATTTTTGGAAAAGAATGGACAATGAAACCCTAGGGCATGCGTACGCATACACGTGTATGTGCACGCTGCTCAAGATTTGCATATGCATGCTTCATGCATGCGTACGCATACACGTGCATGCATGCGTATGCTATGGTTCCAGAAACTATGAAAGGAAATGTTTTCTGCATTAAAACTTGGTTTGGAACGAATCCTAAATCATATGGGAGTTGCCCCAAACCCCTATTTTTCTACTATATAAAGCCATAAACGGTACATTTTCAAAGGATGACGAATTTTGGTGGTAAAACACATAAGATTCACTAGAATATAGTGAACTAAAGAGGGAGTTTTTCACAGAACATCCTCAAGTCAAATTTTATTTGATTGGGACCTTTTCTGGTCTTGATCATTAAGTTCTAAGTTTAATAACTCGCTTTTGAAATGGTAGTGACAAGATTGACTGAGGGGAACAGTCAAAATCAAGATCTAGAGAGTTCTCATGTTGAGGTAAAGTTTCTAACTTTCGCTCTTAGCTTTTCTTTAATTTTCTTGTTTTATGCATGTTTTTATGTAAGTTTATGTGTTAATAACATGTTTTTCTAGTCTAGGTTTACTTTGTGTTTGTGTTTAAAGCATGTTAGGTTGCTAGATTCCTATTTTGGTGTTTTTATTCTGAAGTTTCAGGGTTTAGGGTTTCGGGTGTGTATGCATGCGCATGCTTTATGCATGCGTACGCATACTTGAAGTGTGCGTCCGCATACAATTGGGATGCACACGCATACCCTATGTATGCACACGTATACTCATGCCTAGAAACCCTAGTTCATTTCCTGTATGTTGTTTCCTTTATTTTAGTCTTATGTTTTAGCCCCCGTTTAATCTACTTTGCCTATCTGTTGATTTCTATTTCTCTGTCTTGTTTTGTTTTGTTTGTTTTATCTCTTTTATATCTATTAGGGTTTTGATTTCTTTGAATACCATGAACATTCATATGAATATGAACATGCATTGATGCATAGGTGCTGTGATGCAGTGAGGTAAGTCATACACTCACATGAACATGCATTGGCTGGAAAATGAGCTTGATATGTCTGAATAAGATGAACATGTTTGGTTGAATTCCATGTCTATGATGTTTAGATTTTTTAACATGTTTGTATGATTCTGCCATGTGATGTTTTTGCCCTTTGAGATTTGTGTTTAAATGCCATGATAGATGAATGATTAGGTTTGGGGCTATTATGTCATGTTGTGTGTCTTAAATGCATGCTAGTGTGTGTGTAGATTAGAATAACATATTAAATTTTCTTTTAATGAGATTAAGATTTGGAACATAATGAGTGGAAGCCGGCCCACAGGTTGGGTGGGGTTGGGTGCCTAACACCATCCCATCCCTATACCTAAACTTCGGACACATGCTCTGGTAAAAGATCAATCCTTGAGCGCTATATTTATGGTTCCTAAATCTAATCTAGGTGGCGACTCCATTTACACCCTCCACCATGGTCAACCCTAGGCCAAGGCGTACTTCCCAATTGCAAGGATGAAACCACGTCGTGGGCGTTTGCACCCACAGTGTTCATCCAAATATAAACCTAACTATACAATCTAAACAAAAGTAAACATAACATGTTATTCTACTGACCTAAGACCTAATCATGCAAAACCTAACTAAATAGAAGCTAAAGCATGTATTTAAACATAGAAGAAAAGTAAGAACAAACAAATCTGGGTTTCTGGGCTAAACTTGCGTATGCATGCGGAAGCCTGTGTACGCAGGGTCATGGAGGTGCATACGCATGCACGAGCCTACATACGCATTGTAGACACCGCATTCTAAGGCCCAAGGTTGGTTTAGGGCCCAATCAGAATACAAATTGACTTGTGAGATGTTAAAATGGAAAAATATAATTTTTTATGAGCAAATAAATCTATTTTTGGAAAATAAAAGGCCAGGGAAACCCTCGACCTGCGTACGACCTGCCTACACAGATCTGATGTACGCGTACACAGGCACGGATCTGCGTACGCATCGAGGGTTCTAGAAACTATGAAAGGCAAGTTTTTCTACATTAATGCTAAGGTTTGGAATGAATCCCACATCGTCTAGGAGTCATTCCAAACCCCTATTTTCTCACTATATAAAGTCATACATCCTTTTCAAAACTCACAGAAAATCCTAAGGGAAAACCTAAGATGCACTAGAAATAGTGAATCAAAGAGAAAGTTTTTACAAAACATCTTCAAGTCAATTTTCTTTTGATTGGGACCTTTTCTAGTCTTGATCCTCGAGTTTTGAAGTTTACAAATCATTTTTGTTTGGTTGTGAATAGATTTGACTGAGGGGAACAGTCAAAATCAAGTTAAAGAGGTTTTTGTTTTCAGGTATATGTTCTAACCTCTTTTTCTTTCATTTTTGCTATTAATCTCATTTTAAATCCTGTTTCCTTGCTTTGTTGGTGTTTAGATATGTTTGTTTAGCCTATGTTTTAGTTGTTTTCTGTTTTAAAGCATGTTAGGTTGCTCGATTTGTTATTTTTAAGCTTCTGTTCTTGTTTTCTGGGCTAGGGTTCTTCAGGGAGTGTCTGCTTGCGCATGCTTTCTGCATGCGTACGCATACTCGTTCTCAGAAACCCTAATTCAAGTTTTCTACTTCTGTTTCTTTGTTTCTTTCATATCATATGCCCCTATTTTGTTCCTTTTTATACTGTTTAAGTCTCTATTCCTCTGTTTAATTATTTGTTTGCCTTTAACATGCTAGATTAGGGTTTTCTTTTCTTTTCTTGCTTTAATACCATGAACATGCATTCACATGTCCATTCATTGATGTATAGCTGCTGAGATGCCGTAAGGTAAGTAAGGTAAGTCATGCATTCACATGAACATGCATTTGTTTGTTATAAGAGCTTTATCTTCCTTTGATAAACATGTATATGCAATTCTATATGACATGCTTTGAACGATAATATGATTTGTTTACTGCCAATGTTTCTACTTTGATATATACATGTTTCTGCCTTGGATGTAATGTGTTGATATATGCTAGGTTTGATATATGCTAGGTTTGATATGATTGCCATGATAGATGTATGTTAGGGTTTGGGAAGAATTTCCATGTTGTATGCTTAGATGTATGCTAGTGTGTGTGTGGGTTTAAGTTGCAATTTTGAATGTACCTTTAATGAGATTAAGATGTAAGATACAATGAGTGGAAGCCGACCCACGGGTCGGGTAGTTTTGGGTGCCTAACACCTTCCCAAAATTGTAGCTAAACTTCGAACCCATACTCTGGTAGTAAGATCAAGTCCTTCCACGTAAAGGCGCTATATATATGGTTCCTAGACCATGAACTAGGTGGCGACTCCCTTTTTTCTCCGCTCGATCCACTCGGCCGAGGCGTACTCCCCAAAGGCGACCACGCACGTTGGCACCCACACGCATCCCTACTTAGAAATGCAACAAACAACACCAATCAAGATCTAATCGAAACAACATAGCATGCCTTCAAATATATTAATTCAACTCCTAATTCAAAATATGGTAAGACACAACAAATCAAATCATATTTCTAAGCATGCATAAAATATAAATCAAATAAGAATAACAAGAACACAAGTTATAAAACTCCAAATTAAATAAGAGTCATGGAAAGAGACTCTTATGGATCACAACTCGGTAGTTATTTAACCAACCACTCAGTGCCTACACAACAATAATCAATGAGATATAAAGGGAATCAAAGAACTCAATGGAACTTTCATGATCACAACTCAAAAATAAAAGATGATCTTAAAAGCTTTGAAAAACGTTTTGAAAAACGTTTCTCTATCAAAATAACTCACATGGTTCATCATGATTTTGTTCAAAACCAAATGATTTGATTGCTTGATCAAATCTGATGTTCCATGACCTAGATGCTTGCTTAAGTCCATAAATGGATCTTTTCAACTTGCATACCATATGCTCTTGGTTCTTTGCTACGAAACCTTCCGATTGCGTCATATAGATTTCCTCTTCAAGATTGCCATTGAGAAAAGCAGTCTTGACATCCATTTGCCAAATCTCATAATCAAAATGAGCAGCAATGGATAAGAGAATTCTGATAGATTTAAGCATTACTACTGGTGAAAAGGTTTTCTCATAATCAATACCTTTTTTTTTAGTATACCCTTTCGCCACTTGCCTTGCTTTAAAGGTTTCAACATTTCCATCTATCCCTCTCTTCCTCTTGTAAACCCATTTGCAACCAATAGGTTTAATGCCGTTAGGCGCCTTTACAAGATCCCAAACTTGATTGGAATACATGGAATCTAATTCAGATTTCATAGCTTGGACCCAATGATGTGCATCTATATCATTCATTGCCTCTTCATAAGTTTAGGGATCCGATTCAGCCTCTTTTGAGATAGCTTCATAAGTTTCTCCTAAACCTATGAATCTTATAGGAGGCCGAACAATTCTCCCACTATGACGAGGCACCTGTGCACTAGACATCTCTTGAGTAGTATCTTGTGGTTTATCTAATACAGCCACATCATCCCTAGTTTCATCCATTGGTTGTTCATTTACACATTCATTCATTTCAGCCAACGCAACTCTACTTCTAGGAGTAAAATGATAACCTACAAGCAAACACAGTTCTGATTTTGGTTCCAATTTATCAGGCTTCCCTTTTAACACATGTGCAGGACAACCCCAAATATGGAGATATTTCATACTAGGCTTATGCCCACTCCACAATTCCATGGGTGTTTCGGGAACAGATTTTGATGGACCTAAATTCAAAAGATGTATTGCTGTATTTAAGGCATAACCCCAAAAAGAAATCGGTAAAGTTGAGTAACTCATCATGGACCTAACCATTTCTAAAAGAGTCCTATTCCTTCTTTCTGCTACACCATTCTATTGGGGAGTTCCAGGTGCAGCCAATTGGGATACAATCCCATTTTGAATTAAGTAATCCTTGAAATCCCCAAGAAGGTATTCGCCACCTCGATCAGATCGAATGGCCTTTATGTGTTTACCTAATTGCTTCTCAACTTCAGCCCTAAACTCTTTGAACTTTTCAAAGGTTTCGAACTTCCGTTTCATAAGGTACACATAACCATATCTTGAGTAATCATCAGTAAAAGTGATGAAATACTCATAACCTCCTTTTGCTTGGGTTGACATAGGACCACATACATCAGAATGCACTAGCTCTAGCAAATCTTGGGCTCTTCTACCTTTTGCATTAAAAGGTCGTTTGGTCATTTTACCTTCCAAACAAGATTCACAAACTAGAAATTCATCAAAGTCCATGGGCTCTAAGAGTCCATCTTTGATTAGTCTTTGAATCCTATTTGAATTAATATGACCCAAACGCAAGTGCCAAAGATATGCATCACTAGTAGAAGGCAACTTTCTCTTTAATGATTTTACATGAGAGTTATTATCTAATTCAGAATTATATAATTCATGCTTATCAGGAGTTAAAATATAAAGACCATCTACAATATTGCCAAAACAGATAAACACTTTATCCTTCTTTATTACAACATTGTCTTTTAGGATAACACAATATCCATGTTTACCTGAGTAAGTAGCAAAAATTAAATTCCTACGAACATTAGGTACATACAAAACAGTCTTCCAGTATTAAAAATCTAGATTCAAAACATAAATTATAAACACCAACAGCTACAACCGAAATCCTGCTCCCATCAGCCAAAGTAAGAAACAACTCCCCTTCTTTAAGCTTTCTGGTCTCCTGGAACCCCTTCAAGGAATTGCAGATATGATTAGTACAACCTGAATCCACACACCAGGAATCTGTGGGATTCTGTACCAAACATATTTCTAGAAGGAATGTACTTTTCATACCTTTATTGTTGGCAGCCCTGAATTTTGGACAATTCCTCTTCCAATATCCTTTCTCACCACAATGGAAACATTTTCCTTTGAGCTTCTTTCCTTTGTCAGCAACCCCTAAGGCAATTTGTTTACCCTCTTGCTTGGTGAAGTCCTTCTTCTTCTTCTTCTTACCCTTGCCTTTCGACTTAGGTTGAGAAGTAGAAGCTTCACCAATATTGGCTTCAATATTAGAAGTACCAAGGATGCCTTCCGCCGCTACCAACTCATTCATTAATCCAGACAATGTATAAATCTTTTTGTTCATATTATAGTTAAGTTTGAATTCCTTGAATGATTCTGGTAGTGACTGGAGTATCATATCCACTTGGGATTCTCCATCAATATCGGCACCTAAAACTTCCAATGTATTCAGATTAAAGATCATTGTAAGACAATGCTCCCGTACTGAACTACCTTCAGTCATTTTGGTATTATAAATTTGCCTCATGGTCTCTTGCCTTGCAGAACGGCCTTGCTCACCAAACATCTCCTTCAGACTTAGTATAATTTATGAAACTAGTTCTACATCCTGCATTTGATGCTATAGAACATTTGAGATAGATGTTAGGATGTAGCACTTGGCCATCTCATTAGATTTCTGCCAACGATCATATCGTTGTTTTTCCTCAAGAGGAGCATCTAATGAAAGAAAGCTAGGACTCGGTTTAGTAAGCACATATTTGTGCTCTTCAGCAATAAGAACAATGTCCAAATTTCTTTTTTAGTCAACATAGTTGGATCCAGTCAGTTTGTTTTGATTAAGAATAGTTACAAGTGGGCTAAATGATGCCATGTTCAAATCTGAAAACAATAAACATGAATATAATAAGTAAACTGGACATTATCAATTTAGCATATAAACATATAGTATGGAACCTTAATAAAACCATAATATAATATATGCAACAACAACCCAATCCCGCAATTAATATTCCTCGGAAGCGAGATCATACCAATCACCATGATCAGGCGAGAATTATTCTCATTATTAATGCTATCATGGTAACTCTTACCAAACAAAAATAATTTGCCGCTTTTCTTTCAGCCTCTAAATAATAATGACATAACTCCGAAGGGAGGTTAACATTATACTTAGTCTAGTGTACACCATTTCCTATAATCAATGTGAATCACCAAGTAACTCCACGGAAGCGTGGTCGTTCTTAATATAAAAACACACTTCATCCATCATTAAGAAGTTTAACCTGTAGTACCATGAATTAAACACCCTCTGAAGGGAACAAGGCACATACGCCAAGGTGGGGTGCTTAATCACACTACTATAAACCGACAATAAAGGCCGTGAGATCCAACCCTTGTATCTCTCTCCCACTAGATGTTTTAAAGGAAAGGTTTTTAATTCTAAAACATGCATAATCTAATTACACATAGTCTTACTCCACTTACATGTGAAAACACTTAGAAATTATTCTGATTTTCTTTCTTTCGATTGATCGAATGTGCCCCTCGATCGATCGAAAAAATTAAGAAATTCGAACTTGACCATCTAACTTCTTCGATTGATCAAAATTGCCTCTCGATCGATTGAAAAACAAATTCGATTGATCGACTAGCAATCGAAAATCAATCTATTTAAGAAAGTCTGATCACTGTTTCACTCGATCGATCGAAAGTGATTTTCGATCGATCGAAACTCGTGAAACTCGAATTTCCAGAATTTCTCTAAGGCAGTTTTCTACGGTTTTTCTTGAACAAACAACTAACATACGAACATGATAGTCAAAGAATGATATCAAAACTAAAATTCATTGATGCTATAGTCTTAAAGATCAATTTAACATACTTATATTCAAATTTAAACAACATCATAACATCAATATCAGTTTTTATCAAATCATAGTTTCAATAACCATGCAGAAAATTAAATGCATAATCTTCAAACAATATGAAACTATAATCTCTAATTCCAAAACTCATAAAACTTGTTATACAATTCGAAATTGAAGACCGCTCTGATACCATTTGATGGAAATATGCAAGTACGCAGCGGAAAATTAACGGATCTACTTCATTCGCAATTGATAACATGCACTATGTAAATTTCAGAATACAAGAACAAGAGAGTGTACCTTGGTGTGGTGAATTTCAAAACAAAGATTGTAAGCACTTGAGAATACTTCTAATCTTCACTCCAATTCCACTAACGCCCAACATGTGTTGTCTCTCAATCAGTTATATGAAATGTTCAAGAGAGAATTCAAGAGTGTCCAACACTCATATACACC
This sequence comes from Notholithocarpus densiflorus, assembly GCA_030021035.2. Taxonomy (NCBI): domain Eukaryota; kingdom Viridiplantae; phylum Streptophyta; class Magnoliopsida; order Fagales; family Fagaceae; genus Notholithocarpus; species Notholithocarpus densiflorus. The sequence goes on from JARYZH020000001.1 coordinate 14,834,424, forward strand.
ATTTCATATAAGTTGTTCTATTTCAAAATTCTGTATGTTTCTCTTCTTATAACTGATTATCTAATTGGGCTAGCTTTTTGGGCCTTCCCAATTGGGCTCTAATATGTGGCTTGGAGTGGGACCAAAAGGGACCAATAAGACACTAGCTCCAATGGGCCTTGGGCTTTTCTGTCAACTCTTAACAAGTCCAAAGTTACCATTAACTATATTTAATACCACTATATAAATATAGTTGCACTCTAGGCCTTATCTATAAATTATATCCCAAGACTTTATTATACATGCAACCCCTTCATAAAATATTCGTAGTAATACAAAGTCATAAATTTAGATTGCCACTTTGTAAATTACTACATCTTAATCCTTGAGTACCCGGTTTAATCCTTTTAAGTTATTCATCATATATTTATGAAATCCAATTTCATAAATATATACTTTAGTCTTACTAAAGTGGTTAGGCCTAACTCCCTGAATAACAAACCCATTAAACTTATCTCAAGGGAATATTTTGTATCTCTGTTAAGAGACTATGAATTCCATCTTGAGAATATATGTTCCATCAACACTAAATGTGGCTACCCAACATACTGAGGTTTTGACCGTTATTTTAGATCTCATTCCTGATATATCAAAGCAACCTACACGTCATGATCAGGTCCATTATTCTCTCAGGATTAAGAGTTCATGCAAATATAAGTTGTGAGATTTATTATTCATTTGACAGTTGTTAGGAGAATAATAAATCTCACAGCGGTCCAATTCAATATGTCTTAACTCTTAAAACATATCAACATATCAACTAGAAGTCTCCACTTCCATGATCAAGACAAATCATCGTAATTGATATGTTATAGTCTTCGCAGATGAAACGCCCAATTTCATCACCGATACGAACTACAATTTTGAGTTTACAAAGAACTTGTGACTTATATTTTCTGTGACTAAATCACATAAATCACATACTATGCATCTCATGGACTATATGATAATGTCCGAATATACATGTTACCATTATTTCAGATAATAATTAAACAACTTTATTAAATACAATATTAAGTCATACTTAATATTATACATAGCATCATACAATAGGATTTAAGGACACTAATCCTAACAGCATAGTATGTGATTTATTTGATTTAGTCACAAAAGATATAAGTCACAAGTTCTTTGTAAACTCAAAATTTTAGTTTGTAGTCGGCGATAAAATTGGGCATTTCATCTGCGAAGACTATAACATATTAACTAAGATGATTTGTCTTGATCATGGAAGTGGAGACTTCTAGTTGATATGTTTTAAGAGTTAAGACACATTGAATTGGACCGCTGTGAGATTTATTATTCTCCTAACGACTGTCAAATGAATAATAAATCTCACGACTTATATTTACATGAACTCTTAATCCTGAGAGAATAATGGACCTGATCATGGAATGTAAGTTGCTTTGATATATCAGGAGTGAGATCTAAAGTAACGGTCAAAACTTCAATATGTTGGGCAGCCACATTTAGTGTTGATGGAACATATATTCTCAAGAAGGAATTCATAGTCTCCTAACGGAGATATAAAATATTCCATTAAGATAAGTTTAATGAGTTCGGTTATTCAAAGTGTTAGGCCTAACCACTTTAGTAAGAAGTTACTAAAGTATATATTTATGAAATTGGATTTCATAAATATATGATGAATAACTTAAAAGGATTAAACCGGGTACTCAAGGATTAAGATGTAGTGATCTACAAAGTGGTAGTCTTTATTCATGATTTTGTATTACTACGAATATTTTATGAATGGGTTGCATGTACAATAAAGTCTTGGGATATAATTTATTAATAAGGCCTAGAGTGCAATTATATTTATATAGTGATATTAAATATAATTAATGGTAACTTTGGACTTGTCAAGAGTTGACAGAAAAGCCCAAGGCCCATTGGAGCTAGTGTCTTATTTGTTCCCTTTTAGTCCCACTCCAAGCCACACACTAAAGCCCAATTGGAAAAGCCCAAAAGGCTAGCCCAATTAGATGATCAGTTATGTAGAGAGAAACATACAGAACTTTTGTAATAACATGAAATGGTTTGTATAAGAGTGTAAGACACTCTTTCATTCTCTCTTAAACATATACATACAACTGATTGAGAGACCACACTTCTTGGGCATCAAGTGGAATTAGAGTGAAGATTAAAAGTGTTCTTAAGAACTTCTGATCTTTGGTTTTTAATTTCACCCCACCAAGGTACACTCTCTTATTCTTATATTCTGAAACTTACTTAGTACATGTTATCAATTGCGAATGAAGTAGATCCGTTAAATTTTTCGCTGCGTATGCATTTATCCAACATCATCAACGTAAAGCACTAGGAACATTACTACTTTATCTCAATGTCTTTTGTACACACATGGTTCATCAAGATTTTGTTCAAAACCAAATGATTTGATTGCTTGATCAAATCTGATGTTTCATGACTTAGATGCTTGCTTAAGTCCATAAATGGACCTTTTCAACTTGCATACCATATGCTCTTGGTTCTTTGCTATGAAACCTTCTGGTTGCATCATATAGATTTCCTCTTCAAGATTGCTATTAAGAAATGCAGTCTTGACATCCATTTGTCAAATCTCATAATCATAATGAGCAGCAATGGGTAAGAGAATTCTGATAAATTTAAGCATTGCTACTGGTGAAAGGTTTCTTCATAATCAATACCTTCTTTTTGTGTATACCCTTTCGCCACTAGCCTTGCTTTAAAGGTTTCAACCTTTCTATCTATCCCTCTCTTCCTCTTGTAAACCCATTTGCAACCAACAAGTTTAATGCCGTTAGGCGCCTTTACAAGATCCCAAACTTGATTAGAATACATAGAATCTAATTCAGATTTTATAGCTTTGACCTAATGATGTGCATCTATATCATTCATTGCCTCTTCATAAGTGTAGGGATCCGATTCAACCTCTTCTGAGATAGCTTCATAAGTTTCTCCCAAACCTATAAATCTTATAGGAGGCCGAACAATTCTCCCACTACGACAAGGCATCTGTGTACTAGACATCTCATGAGTAGTATCTTGTGGTGTATCCAATACAGCCACATCATCCTTAGTTTCATCCATTGGTTGTTCATTTACAGGTTCATTCATTTCAGCCAAAACAACTCTACTTCTAGGAGTAAAATTATTCATATATTCAATTTTCCAAGAATTTAGCATTTGTACTTACAAAAACTTTGTTATCTTTACGACTATAGAATAAATAACCCCTAGTTTCTTTTGGATAACCCACAAGAAAACACACTTCTGATTTTGGTTCCAACTTATCAGGCTTCCCTTTTAACACATGTGCTGGACAACCCCAAATGTGGAGATATTTCATACTAGGCTTTCGCCCACTCCACAATTCCATGGGTGTTTTGGGAACAGATTTTGATGGAACTAAATTCAAAAGATGTATTGATGTATTTAAGGCATAACCCCAAAAAGAAATCAGTAAAGTTGAGTAGCTCATCATGGACCTAACCATTTCTAAAAGAGTCCTATTCCTTCTTTCTGCTACACCATTTTATTGAGGAGTTCCAGGTGCAGTCAATTGGGATACAATCCCATTTTGAATTAAGTAATCCTTGAAATCCCCAAGAAGGTATTTGCCACCTCGATCAGATCGAATGGCATTTATGCGTTTACCTAATTGATTCTCAACTTCAACCCTAAACCATTTGAACTTTTCAAAGGCTTCGGACTTCCGTTTCATTAGATACACATAACCATATCTTGAGTAATCATCGGTAAAAGTGATGAAGTACTCATAACCTCCTTTTGCTTGGGTTGACATAGGACCACATACATCCATATGGACTAATTCAAGCAACTTTTGGGCTCTTCTACCTTTTACATTAAAAGGTCGTTTGGTCATTTTGCCTTCCAAACAAGATTCACAAACTGGAAATTCATCAAAGTCCAATGGCTCTAAGAGTCCATCTTTGATCAGTCTTTGAATTCTATTTGGATTAATATGACCCAAACGCAAGTGCCAAAGATATGCATCATTAGTAGAAGGAAACTTTCTCTTTAATGATTTTACATGAGAGTCATTATCTAATTCAGAATTATATAATTCATGCTTATTAGGAGTTAAAATATAAAGACCATCCGCAATATTGCCAGAACAGATAAACACTTTATCCTTCTTTATTACAACATTGTCTTTTAGGATGACACAATATCCATGTTTACCTAAATAAGTTTTAGAAATTAAATTCCTATGAACATTAGGTACATGTAGAAAGTCTTCCAATATTAAAAACCTTAGACTCAAAGCATAAATTAAACACTCCAACAGCTACAACTGGAATTCTGCTCCCATCAGCCAAAGTAAGAAACAATTCCCCTTCATTAAGCTTTCTAGTCTCCTGGAACCCCTGCAAAGAATTGCAGATATGATTAGTACAACTTGAATCCACACACCAGGAATCCGTGGGATTTTGTACTAAACATATTTCAAGGAGGAATGAACTTTTCATACCTTTATTTTTGGTAGCCTTAAATATTGGACAATTCCTCTTCCAATGTCCTTTCTCACCACAATGGAAACACTTTCCTTTGATCTTCTTTCCTTTGTCGGCAACCCTTAAGGCAATTTGTTTACCATCTTACTTGGTGAAGTCCTTCTTCTTCTTCTTCTTACCCTTGCCTTTCGACTTAGGTTGAGAAGTAGAAGCTTCATCCATATTAGCAATTCTATAAAGTTATGATTTACAACTATGTTTTATGTTGGCTTTATTCCATGACAAAAAGTGTTGTAATTGCTTCAATTTTGTTCCTTGTATTTTGTGGGATTTTGTTGTATTGGGTTTAGTATTAAGTTGGTAAAGACTCAAGCTTAAATGAAAAATCAGTGAATTTCGTGAAAAGTTCGCGAGAAGCTAAGCCGCGAAAGAGCACGTGAGGAGCACATGACTGGAAGCTGAAGAGTCATGCCAGGCTGTCATTTTCGCGAGTGTCTCGCGGGTAAGGCCTTCCCACGAGGTACTCACGAAACATTCTGCCTGGAGGATTTTTAAGTGAGACTTTCATACCCTTCACCCATACTATATATACCCTCATTACCTACAAATGTAAAGGAGGCCATTCAGAGAGAAAAACCCTAGATAGGTTCTCTACAACACATACCCATCTTTTAGAGAGAGAGCTACTCATCCTTAGTGAGAAATTATTGTAGCCTCTTCTCCTTCCCTTTCCCATTATCATACCTTGAGAGGAGATTTATACCCAAACACAATCCACACCTTTTTAGAGTGTAGTGAGTGTTTTTGGTGTTGTTAGGAAGCATTGGAAGAAGCCAAAGATGGCAGATGCAACATGGAGCTTGTTGCAGGATACGGAGAGCTAGACAAGACACGATTCCGAGAGCCTTGTTGGAGTAGGAGCTTGGAGGGCTTAGGTACATCGGGTAGATTAGGCTTATAGGGTCTCTTGCTAACCCATGTATCCCAACTGATTATCTAGTGGATCGATTACTGCTTGGAGGGCGGCGGAGAGGTTTTACGCCGAGTACTTTGGTTTCCTTTTTGATAACACATCGGTGTGTTATCTTATGTTTGCATCTTTCTTCCCTACTCTTTTATATTTCCATTTTACTGCTGTGTTGCTTTTAATATGGATTAGAGTAGCTTGTTTGTTTATCTGCTCGCATTTACACTATTGCGCACTTAGTATTAAGTTAGTGTAAAATCAATGGAGCTGTAACTTTATTTTGGGGGTCTAAACAGCTCTTGTGTTTTCAACACATTTTTGAGCTTTCAAATTCAAATTTAAACAATATCATAACATCAATATTAGTTTTTATCAAACCATAGTTTCAACAACCATGCAGAAAATTAAATACATATATAATCTTCTAACATCATGAAACTATTATCTCTAATTCCAAAACTCACAAAACCTGTTATATAGATTCGAAATTGAAGACCGCTCTGATACCATTTGATGGATTAAATACATGTGCGCAGCGAAAAATTAACGGATCTACTTCATTCGCAATTGATAACATGCACTATGTAAGTTTCAGAATTTAAGAATAAGAGAGTGTACCTTGATGTGATGAATTTCAAAACCAAAGATCAGAAGTTCTTGAGAACACTTTCAATCTTCACTCCAATTCCACTTGTTGCCCAAGAAGTGTGGTCTCTCAATCAGTTTCTACGTGTAAGTCCAAGAGAGAATGAAAGAGTGCCTAACACTCACATACATACCATTTCATTAACTTACCAAATTCTGTATGTTTCTTTCCTAATAACTTATTATCTAATTGGACTAGGCTTATGGGCCTTTCCAATTGGGCTTTAGTATGTGGCTTGGAGTGGGACCAAAAGGGAACAAATAAGACACTAGCTCCAATAGGTCTTAGGCTTTTCTGTGAAATCGACGCACATTCTTCACTTGTCGTTGCTCTTCTTTACCATAATCACATTTTCTAGCCAATCTGGATGGAAGACCTCCCTGATGAAATCAGCCTCTAGTAGCTTCTCTACTTCTTTAGTCACAGTTTTGTTGCGTTCTGGTGCAAATATTCTCTGTTTTTGCTGCACAGGTTTGCACTCTGGGTTGACATTGAGACGATGCTGTATGATCTTCTTATCAATCCGGGGCATATCCTCGTGTTTCCAAGCGAAAACATCTTGGTTTGCCCTTAGGAAGGAGATCATTTTCTCTTTCTCTAAGGCTGGGAGTGCTGTTCTGATCTTCAATACCTTCGTCGAATCCCCTAGGACGATCTCAACTTCTTGTGGTGTTTCTAACGGTTTGGGAATGGGTTCTGGTTCATTGATCACCCATGTGTGGTTCTCTCCCAATGCTAGGGCAGCTTAATAGCACTCTCTTACCAAGACTTGGTCCCCTCTAATTTCTCCTACTCCATAGGCTGTTGGAAACTTCACCTTCAAGTGATATGTTGACGTCACTGCTTTTAGTCTGTTGAGTGCAGGTCTTCCCAAGATGATGTTGTATGTTGAAGGGCAATGAACTATGAGGAAATCAATTTCCTTGGTGACTTGCGCTGGGTAAGTTCCTGCGATCACAGTTAGAGTGACGATGCCTCTAAGGATGATTCTATCCCCTGTGAAGCTTACCAGAGGCGAGGTGAAAGGCCTAATCCTTTTCTTATCCAACTTCATCTGCTGAAACGCAGGCAAGTAGACGATATCTGCTGAGCTTCTGTTGTCAATGAGCACTCGATGGATGTTAAATTCTTCTATTCTGAGCATGATTACCAACGGATCGTCATGGGGTTTTCTGATGCCGCGGCTGTCTCTCTCAGAGAGGACAATATCAGGCTCGTCATTCCTTGGCATCTTCATTGGAGGGACCCACGAATGGATGCTATTTATTTCTCTCCCCTGTGCTTTTTTCAAGGACTTCAGCGTTCTGCCTGTTGTCAATCCTCCCGAGATCGTCGTTATTTCTCCTACAGGGTGTTTGCTATCCCTTACTTCTAGAGTTCTGTCCTGGTCGTCCTTCCGTTGGTACCTGTATGGCTCCGTCTTTTTGACGTATTTTTGCAACTTCCCTTGTCAAATTAAAGTTTCCACCTAGTCTTTCAAGTGCCTACATTCGTCAATACGATGCCCGTGGTCCTAGTGGAATCTACAGTACTTGCTCTTGTCCCTTCTTTCTACGGGAGTGCTAATTGGCTTCGGCCATTACAGAGAATGATCGTCTTTTATCTGCATAAGGACCTGCTCAATTGGCATTATTAGAGGAGTAAATTTGGTGAACTTGGGTTTCCTATCTGGAAGCTCCTTCTTTTTCCCTGTGGTCTGTCAGCCACTTCGTGTCCCCTTCTTCTTATCCCGATTGCTATTTGTTCCTTCGTCTCTCTTCCTTTTCCCTTTCATCTCCTTTGCGAGCATTGCGTCTTCGTGTTCATGTATTTCTAAGCTTTATGTAGCAACTCTGCTACCGTTTTAGTGGACTTTTAGTGATTGAGAAGAAGAAATCGCCTGGTAGCAATCCTGCTTAGAAGGTTGTTAGGATGACTTGATCTTCAGCTTCGTCTACCTACAGCAGCTCCTTATTGAACCGAGTGACGTACTACCTTAGTGATTCTCCTTCGGCTTGCTGAATGTTGAGAAGATGGCCAGTTGGCTTTTTGTGCCTTTGCCCCCCGATGAAATGACAAACAAAACCCTTGCTGAGTTGTTCAAAGTCTGCAATGGTTCCTAGGGGTATTTTGCTAAACCATACCCTGGCTGCTCCCTTCAGCGTTGTTGGGAACGCCCTACACATCACTTCGTCTGGGGTCATCTGCAATAGCATTAGCATCTTAAATGATTCGATGTGATCCAAGGGATCCTTGGAACCGTCATAGGACTCCAACTTTGGGAGACGAAATTTTGGCGGGAGGGGACGGTTTAGTACTTCCGTGGTGAAAGGTGAGTCCGTCCTTTGAATCATCCTATCCAGATTCTCTCCGCCTTTGTCCTTCATAGCACTTTTTAGTTCATCCACCTCCTTCCTCATGTTGCGGAGCTCATTCTACATTTTAGCAGAATCTTCTCCTAACGTTCTGTCTTGCCTATTGGCTTGAGAATTCGATTCTCCTTCATTTTGGTTTTCGCCTGTTCGCCGACGTTCTGCGTTTTGAGACTCCATCGTTTTTCGTAGCTCTTCATTCTAGCGAGTCAGCTCTTCCACATTAGCCAAGATGGCTTGGATTTGTTGTTGTTGCACAGCATCTGGTTGAGGTCCAGTTTCTGCTTCCATCTTGCACTTCGAAGAACTCTTTTGTCACTAGGAGAGATGGCTTAAATGATTAGCGCTTCCCACAGACAGCGCCAAACTGATGATGCAAAAAATCAACAATTGAGCTCTTCATCGTAGCAGAAGGACGATGCTGTGAATGGGGTCGTCTCCGCGGATGAAAATCCTACAAAATGAACTAAGGGGAAGAGTAACATGCTGGTGTGGTGTCAGCCAAATCGCTTCCGATGCTTAAGTCAGTAAGGGAGAATGATTCCAGAGAGAAAAATGAGTTAAGAGTGATTTCGTAGAGTATTTGTGTGTACCTTTAACTCCTGTCATCTTCTCTTTTATAGTTACGTGCCTCATTAATGGGCAATGATGTGCTGCATTTATGCTCAACGGCTAATGCGTTACAAAATCTTTGTCTGGAGATCACAGCTCATTCTGTGACCGTTGCTCCATCCGTTACGTTTCGTCATCAATGTGCGTAATAAATGCGTAACGTCTTCTCTCGGTGAACAACGATCTTCGTGTAATGACAACCATAAATTTCTGGTTCATCAAAACCTATGGACCAACTCTTGAAACTATTAATTTGGGCAATGATGAGAATCCACACTTAATTAAAATTGGCTCAATTCTAAATGAAAAAGAAAGAAAAGATCTTAAAGAACTCCTCATGGAATTTCAAGAGGTGTTTGCATGGTCTTATGAAGATATGCCTGGAATTAACCCCGAGATAGCTCAACATCACATTGATACTCATGATCACATGGTACCCATCAAAAAAAAGTTGAGAAGAATGAGGACCGAATGGCTCTTAAAAATCAAGAAGGAAGTCACTAAGCAGTTAAAGGTAGGGTTCATCAAACTCGTACACCAATATAGCATGACTTCTCTATGGCCATTCTTGGTTTGGGGCGTTTAAGGCTTCAAATGGGCATGAATACATTTTAGTGGCAATTAACTATTTCACCAAGTGGGTGGAGGCAGCCTCCTACTCTGTATTGAAGGCTAAACATGTGGCTTGATTCTTAGAAAACAACATTATATGCCGGTTTGGGGTGCCCTAAGATAACGGTTCCCACATTTTGGGGGAGGTTCGAAGGATCATGGAGTTATACAACATTGAGCATCACAAGTCTTCACCATATCGACCACAAGCTAATGGTGCCATAGAAGCAACTAATAAGAATGTAAAGAATATCCTAGCCAAGATGGTAATGACATACAAAGATTGAGCCGAGAAGCTTCCGTTTGCCTTATGGGGTTATAGAACTTCTATCCATACATCGACTGGGGCAACACCTTACTCCTTAGTTTATGGTAGTGAGGTGATGCTTCCTATTGAGGTGGAGATACAATCTTTGAGGGTATTGGTAGAAACCAAAGTCCTAGAAGAGGATTGCGCTAAGGTGAGATACGAACAATTGGCCTTGATAGATGAGAAAAGGGCTAGGGCACAATATCATGCACAAGGGTACCAAAAAAGGATTGCTAGAGCATTCAACAAGAAAGTGAAACTAAGAAACCCTAAGGAAGGGGACTTGGTCCTAAAGGTGCTTAGAGATGAGACTTTTGATCCAAGAGGAAAGATGAAACCAAGGTGGTCTGGGCCCTTTATCATTAAGAAGATCATGTCTAGAGGTTCTACGAGGATCACATATTTGGATGGGGAAGAGATGCTTCGCTCAATTAACATGGATAGACTCCGGAAATACAACAATTAAACAAAAAAAAAATTTAAGTAAAAAGCTTGCTAGGTTAAAAACCCGAAAGGGCGACCTAGGCAAAAATTAGGAGAAAAAACCATGGGTATGGAAAAAATTCCCAAAGGGACGTCATGGGCAAAAATTACATGGCAAAGGAAAAAGTAAAGAAAAAATAATAATAATGACAATAAGCAAAGATAAATAAAAAGAGATTCTCTTATTGCTCAAATTAAAAGATGATAAGATTGTTTTCATAGGGGATTTGGAACATTCCAATCCTTTATTAAATTCAAAAACAAAAACATGAGAATCATAAAAGTGCAGAAATGTAAAATATGGGGCCCATCAAGGTGGTCACTCAGTCCTCCTTGCTTTCTTACTAATCTTCATTTAAGCTTTTTCATCCCTCAGAATCCATTTCATGTCATCCTCCAACCATTGCTTGTACCTCGTAGTTGAATAGATGTATTAAAGGGAAACAATGCCTTTCGTCACCCTACAGCGTGGCCAAGCCTCACTAATCCTGCCCAAGATCCTATTGGTAAACACCGCAGTGTGGAAGGCGCCTTCATCATAAGGAGCTCCTTGACGCTCTCCAAATTGCCTTGAGATAGACAAGTGGAGTAGTAAGAGCAGCAACGAAGTCCAACTTAAGTCACACAATAGTCCTTGCAGCAACTATGGACCATGCTTGAGATGTGCCACCACTCCACGACCCACTGAATTTTGGTCTCCTTGAGAAGACCCATAAGCTCCATGTACACCTCGAAACTCATGTCATTCTGATGAAGCTAGCGGTCCCTAAGATGCCTAGGGAGGTAGGTGCTGAGAGGTACAGCAGAAGGTTGAAGCAACCGAAGTCTCTCTTGTAGCCATATCTAAAAGAGAGAAAGACAGAGAGGAGGGAGTAAAAAGAAGAGGGAAAACAAAAAGGGAAAAAAAAAAAAAAAAAAAGCATAAGTGAAAAAAATAAATGATAAATGAAAGACGATATAAGGTGCCTCGTTGGGTTGAAAACCGAAAGGCGATCCATGCAAAATTAGAGGAATCCCACTAGGTTGAGAACCTAGGCAAAAGTTAGGGATTATACCTGAAGGAGAAAATGACCCACCGGGTTACCTCTTTTTAGCTCACAAGCTACCGTGCACATCTAAAGGTCCACACAATACGAATTTTAAACCAAGAAATACCTTGCAAGATCACATAAGCAAAAGGCATGAAGAAAGTATGAACGTGGCCTCTCACCCACAGGAAGGGCTGAACCAAAAAAGTACTCAAAAACCAACCTAAGGTTGAGCTTGCCAAAGACACACCACCTATTTGCCATGGTGGAAGGGACACCCAACACAGCTTGCAGCAAGGAGGGGAGATCCCCGCCCATGGTAGGAAAGATGAGATCATCAATCTCCAATTCACCCATGATGGCACCAAACTCTTCGATAGTAGGACATAATTCTATCCCACTAAAGCGAAAAACATGACGAGAAGGAACCCAATAATTGGCAGCAGCACGAAGAAAAGACTCATCCACCCTAATTTGATGATATGGACAGACAAAAGAAAGACCATAGGGGGTGATGGAATCCTTGACATTGGGACCAAGCCTCATAATCCAAGCCGAGACATCAATTTGGGGACCTCAAAAAAGGGCTCTCTGGGTTAAAAATACGTTGGTGAGGGTTTTAGACTCAAACGGCTACTTTTATACTTAAGTAAGTCAGTTAGGGTTTTTCTGATTCGAGGCCCATATACGCAAGGTTAACCTTGCGTACGCTAAGTCAAAGCTGCGTACGCAGGCCCATCCCCACGTACACATAGCGCTTGGTAGAAGCCCATTCTCCCCTGTTTTGAGCATAGTTTTCACTTCAAGGTATTCCTAGGGTTCCTACAACCTAAGGGATCATCCAAGGCATATTCCAAGCACAAGATTTCAAGCATCCAAGAAGCAAAGTTGTATAGAAACATACAATTAGTCATATATTTTGTAAATTAAGTGTTAAATCCCAATTAAAAGCATAAATGTAAAAAGATGTTCTTAAATACAGTCATTTGTCTCAAACTAATCCAAATGTTTGCTAAAGGAAATAAAAGAAAAAAAACCATAAAAGCAAAAAAGAAAAAGTTGTGTTGTATGCCTATATGTCTTGACTACAGGTAATCAATGGTGTCGCCTCTTCCTTGACTGATAGCTAGGAGTCACTTTTGAATCCTTCTCATCACCTCCATCATCATCATCATTATCACCACCACCCGGGTGGGCCGCTCCTTCAGGACTGTACAAGTGCCTTGAGTAGTTGGTCACCTCCAGCTTGAGATTCCTAGCCAACCACACCAACTCCTCATGCTCTTGGATAGTGCGCTGCAGTTCAAAGAGAGAAGGGTTAGTGACCAAAACAAAAAAAAGAGAATTGGCAAAGAGAGAAAGAACAAAAAGAGAAAGAACTCACCGCCTGAGTGTTAGGAGGGAAAGGATAGCCCATGACATTAGGATTACGGGGCACAGCACGCTCCTGAGCAAAGCCGTCAGGGCCATAAGCATAGACCGTCCAAGGGAGATGTGGAGGATCAATGGGCTCACTGGCAGTAGGTTCCTCCCGTTACAATTTCCCACATTAGAAGTCATGACAAACAAGGAAAAGGAAAAGATGAGGAGAAGAAGAGACTGAGAATATACTTAAGCAGTAAGGGAAGGCATGAAGCGAGTGATGTTGAACTCCTCATAGTCCAACCCCTCAAGAAGCCGCCCGGCATAAGGAACGCCACTCCCTCATGAATTGTATTCAGCATCAGTCATGGAGTGTAGGGCAAGCATGAACTCAAAAGGGTCCATTGGAATTTGTGGGTCATCCCTACCCACCAATTGGCACCGCACCCTCTCTGCCAGATATAGCGCCCTCAAGCCCGCTACTTCGAAAGGACGAGTAATCTCTGAAGCAATGAGAGCAGCAGGCTCCAAGTCTAAAGAAGTAGGAAGGGGCTGGCCGGCCCATGAAGTCCAATTAACCTATAATGACACAAGATTAGAAGAGGGGGATCCTAAGGGAAGTGCGTGAAGGAACATGAAAATTAAAACTCTTAAACTTACCTCATTAGAAGTTAACCCAGCAAGGTGAGCCCTTACTCAATGGAACTCCTTCAAAATTAGATCGGTGCCCGGGGTTATGAGGCCATACCTAATAACCCACCGTTGCCAAAAAGAAGCACAAGCCACAAGTTAGATGCAAGATGACAGTTTACAAGATGCAAGACAATATAGTTTGCAAGACTACAAGCTACAAAGGGAAATGCAAGGAATGGGAAGAGAACTAACCTCAAGGAGCTTCCAAGGCCCCACAAGCTGTCACAAAGTGCCTCGGCTGAAGGTGTCGAGGGTGGAGTAAAGATAGGCAAGACATGCCTGCCCCCAATTGGCCCTCCATGCCTGTCCAAAATCCTGAAAGAGGGTCAACCACCTTAAAGACACCATTTTCCCACAATTGGCAAAGAGGTAAGCTCTCAGTAAGTGTAGAAGGAAGGCCCTAGCCATATGAACATGCTCCTTCGTAGTCCTCTGTGGGAGAAGCATGTAATCTGACACTAAGTCGAAGTAGTGGATGGTCTCAGTGGAGTACTTCCTCCCCAACATGTCAAGACCCAGCTAAATGCTCGACACACCATCCAAACTGATAATGGCCCCTTCGAAGCTAAGGCCGATCATGCGGTAGAAGTCGTAAGGAGTCACCGTCATCTCCTGCTCAACAATATGAAAGGTGTGGGTAGTATCCCACCACCTCTTAATAAGGCACTACACCAAGGTAGCACTCGCAGACTTCTCTGGAAGAAGACCAATGATAGGCTCGAAGCCCGCCTCCTAGATGTAGGCCCTGGTTTCGGGGACAAGAAGGTTGTACCACTCTACCACCTTATTAGTGCTCCCCCTACCAGCATAAGGGGATGATGACTGCAAAAAAAGAAGATGACATTAGATTTTTTATTCAAGCAGAATTTATGAAGAATGATGCTTTCAATGCAAGAATGAAGGTAAAAAGAAGGATACATTGATATTCAAGTGCAAAAATGACAAAAAGAGGTGTTAGGATTGCATATAGAAGTGAAACAGATGAAAAAGAAGTGAAAATGGGTAAAGTAGGGTTTCTACCAGGTGTCTCACGTACACAGGTCAAAGCCCACGTACACAGACAGGACTCCACGTACACAGGCCCATTCCCATGAACACAGAGCCTCAAGAACAAGCATGCGTATGCAAGAACAGAGTTGCGTACGCATGAGTACAAGCTGCATAAGCAACTCGAGCCAACGCACGCAGAAGTACAGACAGAAGCAGTTCTTCGACATTTTCAAGCATACATTATCCAAAATCAATCCTAAACATGTTCCTACCCTTATTAAGATGTCAAGTTTTCATCTAAACCCATCCCACAACAAAAGCCAAGTATTTGCATGGCCAAAACCATATTAAAATGGAAGATCAAAGAGAAACTTGAAAATGAGGAAAAGTTTGAAAACTTACAGATTCAGCCATAGGGATGTGATTATCTGGCCGATACGTCAATAGTGGAGACCCCATCAACCTCGTTGCCTCATTCTAGTGGGTGAGGTGGAATGCATCAAAAGAAAGGACGTAGAAGGAATTCTTGACCTTAGGTGCCATTGGAGAAGATGATGAGAGAAAATGAAAGAATGAGAGAGTCAAGAAGTGAGGAAAAGAAAGAGGAGAGGGAGGCTTTTGTAGAGAGAAAAAAAGAAAGAAGAGTTATAAGGAATGTGAAGAGGTGAGGGAGATGAAAAGAATGAAGAAGAAAAAGAAATGGTTGGTAACCGTTGGAGAAAAAAAATGAAAAGGCGGGAACACACCTGATGGCTAAACTACTTCATGAACAGTTAAAAAAATTCCTTCTTTTAAAAAAGAAGAACATTTCAAGATTGCCCCAATTAGGCACAAAATCATCAAAAGACTCTCAGTGAGCGGTAAAGGAAGTAGAAGACTCTTCCTCCAATGAAGCATATGCATCCCAAAACCATTTCCAATGGATCAAGCATACCAAGAACACTATACTCAGTAAGGAAGCAGAAGACTCTTCCTCAATGGTTCACTTGCATCAAGCATCATCCCTATGGAGGAGGCAGAAGATTCTTCCTCAATGGTTCAAGCACATTTAAACAATCCCTAGTAAAGAAGCAGAAGATTCTTCCCCAATGGATCAAGCATATCAAGAACACTCTTCAAACACATCAAGCATCATCCCCAGTAAGGAAGCAAAAGATTCCTCCCCATGCACGTCTACTCCTCAGCGAGTTTCTCATCCCCAAGCAAGTCATGAAAGGTAGAAAATTCCTCCCCATGCACGTCTACTCCTCAGTGAGTTTTTCATCCCCAAGCAAGTCATGAGAGGCAAAAGATTCCTCCCCATGCACAACTCCTCAGCAAGTTTTCACTATTCCAAGTGGATCCAACAATCAAGACTACTCGTGCACATATCCTCTGAAAGTTAAACTTGCAGGCACAGTAGAAAAGGGTAGAGATAGTGATAGAGAAATAGACCAAGGTCAACCCGAGGCTCCTTACCAGAAAAGGTAGAGAAAGAAGTGAAGAAGACAAATGGAACAAGTCACCCAGAGAAGTTTCAGGCAAAAGTCCTGGACAAACACCACAGAGACTATATCCTTTTGATGTTTACTGGGTTAGCTCGTAAGAGCACCCTTGTTTGTTTGTTTGTTTTTTTTTTTTTTTTTTTTTTTCTTTTCAAGTAACTCTGGGATAGTAAGTCACTCGCCATTTACTTGCAAGTGGCAAAACTGGCTCTGGGATAGTGAACCAGTTGTTGCTCGTTTCCTAAGCAACAAAGGTGGGACTTCGGACATACAAATCCCACTCAACTCTTCAAAGTTGCACCCCGCTCCATGTATGCATGATGTGTGTCCTGTGCGTAGGTTGGGCCCAAGCTGTACGTCGAAACAAAATGTTTTGTCTCTTATTCTTTTGATTCTATTAGCAAAGCTCACGAATCAAAATAGGGGCATCTGTAGACACCATATTCTGTACCCCTTACGACTCAGGCCCCCATTCCCCAATGATGCTCAAACTCTGAGGCCCAAGGCCCGTTTAGAGCCCAATCAAATATCAAATTGACTTAAGGAGTGTTAAAAAGGAAAATATAACCTTTTAAATAAGTGAAAACCTATTTTTGGAAATAAAAGACCAAAGTGGCCCTCAGCCCACATACGTTGGCATCTGCCTACGTACACAGGCACATTCCTGCGTACGCAACTAGGGTTTCAGAAGCATGGAAAAGGCAAGTTTTTTGCAATAATGGTTGAGGTTTGAAATGAATCCCACATCGTCTGGGAGCCATTCCAAACCCCATTTTTTTCCACTATAAAAAGCCTTACATGGTACATTTTCAAAACACATAGAAATCCCACGGGAAAAACCTAAGATTCACTAGAAAATAGTGAATCAAAATGGAGTTTTTCACAAAACATCCTCAATTCAATTTGACTTGATTGGGACATTTTCTAGCCCCAATCCTTTGAGTTTAAGTTTACTAATCACATGTTTATTGACTATGATAGATTTGACTGAGGGGAACGGTCAAAATCAAAACTTAGGAACTCCTTTTGAGGTATCAAGCTTCAACCCTTTCTCTTTTATTTTTCTATTTTTCGTCTCTGTTTTAATCCTGTTTCTTTATTTAGTTTAGGCTTATGCATGTTTTCTTAGGTTAGTTTTATAGTTCTTTTATGTTCAGAGCATGCCTAGTTGTTAGAATTAGGGTTTTTTGTTCATGCTCTGTTTCCTGCTTCGTGTTTCTGGGTTAGGGTTCTTGAACAAGTCCCACGCACGCATGTCATGAGCATGCGCATGCAGCTTAAGTCCTGCGTACGCAGGTACTTGCCCAAGAACCCTAATTCAAATCTTTTATGTTGTTTGGTTTGTCTGTTTCACATGTTTTGCCCCTTTTTAAATCCTTTTCTTATGTTCATACGTATCTGAGTCTCTGTCTTATTTGCATGTTTGTCTTCAACATGCTTAAATTAGGGTTTTATGTTTGTTTCTTGCTTTTGATGATATGAACACGCATTCACATGCCCATTCATGATGACATAGGTGCTATGTTGCTGAAAGGTAAGTGAAGGTAAGCCATGCATAGGTATGAACATGCATTTGATGGTATATATTGTTGAATGCCTTGCTTTGTGTCTTTCAATTGCAATTATATGCTTTACATGATCTTGTGATTGCCATGATATGTTTGCTGTCATGTTTGGTTTGCTACCTTGCCTTGAGATGTATGATAGGGTGTTCACATGTTAGACGTATGTTAAGGTTCTTAGATGTGTTTGGTTTTGGCTCTCTTTTGCTTTAGGTTGATATATATGTTGTTTTGGGATAAAGATGCCATGTTTGTATGTTAGATGCATGTTAGTGTGTGTGTGTGAGTTTAGAATGCAAGTGTTGAAATCGTTTTTAATAAGGTTAAGGTGTAAGACACAATGATGGGGGGCTAACCTTAGGGTTGGGTGATCTTGGGAGTCTAACACCTTCCCAAGAACGTACCTAAACTCCGAACCCATACTCTGGTAGTAAGATCAAAAGTCCTTCCTCGAAAAGGACTCTATATAAATGGTTCCTAGACCATTGCAAAAACTAGGTGGCAACTCCCCCCTTGTGTCCACAGGCCCACATCAAAAAAAGATGTTTTAGGCTCCAAAAACTAAAGTTCTAGGCTACTAGAAACAAGGCTACGTACACAGGGCTGCATACGTACCCTTACCCCATACGTATGCCTGCTTCCCAAGAACCCTAATTTTGACTACACTATTGGTCCAACTTCAAATGGCCATAATTCTCTCAATATAAATCCAAATCATGAAATATTTATGTTCAAATTGAAGCTCAGGATATCTACTTTCCAATGAAATAAACCTCATGCAACAATTCTTTGTGGTTCAAACTTTATGATCAAAATGGTAAGCAAATGTCATTTTTCAACATCATTTTCAAAGCGATTTAGAGCACTTCTAAGTTGTGATTACTTCCGAACTAGCAAAATAACTTCAATTATCATTTGTAGACATATCAAGCTTATCATTAGGACTGGAAAATAAAGGTTATTAATAGGGTACAAAATGAGGTGTCTACAACTGTAGGTTTTTTTTGTGGCTAAGGGTTTATTTTGATGGGTTGGGCGGTGGTTGTTGGCTGAATTTGGTGGTTGTGGGTAAGGTGGCCGATGGTGGTTATGGTGATTTTGGGTTATGGTTGAGGTGGTCAATGGTGGTTGGTTATTTTGAGTGGTGATTAATTGATTATGAGTGGTGATTGATTGATTAAGGGTGGTGGTGGGTTCGCAGTAGTGGTGGCTTGTGGTGGTGGGCGATTCAGATCTGGTAGAGGTGGGCTATGGGTGATTATGTGTTTTAGATTTATTTCTTTTTTTATATTGTGGGTGATGGTGGAGGTTGGTGGTTTTGGGTGGTGGTTGGTGGTGGCAGCATGGTGGTTGGTTGATTTTGGTGTTTTTGGGTTGTTTTGGTGGTGGTTGATGGTGGCAGGTTTGCAGTGCTAGTGGTGGTGGGCTGTAAACTTACAATTTATTATTATTATTATTATTATTATTATTATTATAGCGTCAGTTCACTTACTATTCGGGCTTTGCAAAAGCCCCTCGGTTTTTTAACATGGTTATGACTTTTGTTCTTCACCCTCTCTCTCACTATAACTCTATCACAGAGCTTCGTGCTCGATTTTTGTTGTCCCTTCTTGAGCATCTTACTATAGATTTCCCTTCCCACTTTATTCTTTCTATCATAGATGTCTATAGGGATTCGACGTTCCGTGATAAGCTCATCTTTCCTTCGGCTATCACGAGGATCTTACGCCATTTTTCTGTTCCCTTTCCAGCGTCCAACCACTTCACTTTCATGTGTGCCATAGACTACATTGCAGTTAAACATAGCAAGGCGTAGTTTAGGTCGCGGCAATCTGGGTCAGCAGCTCCTCCCTCCCGTTCGACTCCATCTCGATCTGCTCCATCCACATCTACTCCCTCCTTTTCTACGAGCGATGTGTCACTCGGAGACATCATGGCGCAGCTTTAGCGCATGGATGCTCGCCTTATTAGGTGAATGTTTAGGTGAATGTTCATGTCGGCCGTATTACACGGCGGTAGGCGATCATGGGTAGTTTTGCTCCTGAGGTTTCTCCCCCACCTCCTCCAGTGGCTTCTGATTCTGAGGATGAGGATGATGATGATGGTGATGACGATGATGCTTCTGATGATGATGATGATGGAGATGCTAGCTCTATCGATGAGATGTCTACTTGATACTCTTACCCTTTGTCACTCGTGACAAAAAGGGGGAGTAGCTTTGGATATGAGAGTAGTCATTCTTAGGGGGAGAGTTAGTATAGGACATTTTTGTTAGGGGGAGTGTTGAAATCTGAGGGATGTAGTGAGGATTACATGTATCTTTTTCTTTTCTCTACTTTAGATACATTTATTCTTATACATGGGTCTTGTGACCATTATTGACATACATTGTACTTATCTTTTTTATATATGTTGATGTATGTTTCTTTCACCTACCCTTACATGTGTTGATTCTTTTCTCTCTTTATGCACATGCTTCTTATTACTTGTATGCAATCTATTATTTCTGTTTCACACAAAAATGCCTTGATGAGTTTTGTTTAAAGTGTTTCAGAAATACAGGTTGTCAAAGTCTACTTGGCATAAACTCTCTTCTTGCAAAGTTTTTCAAAAGTTTGTGTTAGAATAGATTTTATTGTATTCAACAAGTGAATATGAGTTGAGTGATTTATGACTTCTCTCATATGCTCATTTGTTTGTTGTGGTTTTGTCACAAATTGCCAAATGGGGAGATTGTTAGGACATATGTGATTCACTTGTTAGGAACATATGTCACTATTTTATGTAATTGGCTAATCCTTTGACAAAACGCACTTTACTTGTTTTTGGGTAGATTTAGGATGTGTTTAATACTTCAAGAAACTGTGTTTCAAGATCAAGTGTTGAAGCCATGCAAGTCTGTCAAAGATTCAAGTTTGAAAAATGCCTGTCATTAAAGCCCGATAGCTAGCTCGACAGCTAGCCATCTATCGAGCTTGAAGAGCTGTTCCAGCCCCGTGGCTTGACAGTTGCTCGATAGCAACTCGACAGATAAGCATCTGTCGAGGTTTATGAAGAACAGAATTTCAGTTCTGTTTTGACTCTAATCCGTGATCATGTGTTTGGGCTTTCTTTTCTCACAACCCTAGACATATAAAATGATTATTTTAAGGGCCGTCAAAGTGGACACAAGTTGCACAAGTGTTGAGCAAAGTTTGTTCAAGCAATTTGTGACCGGAGACACAGTTTTGCCCTAGTTCATCATTCTTGTGAAGAAGTTACTGTGTTTGTGCACCATAGGGTTTTGTGACCAAGCATCTTCTTGATCTTCATTGTTGGGATGAACTGAAGAATTTTGCAGCCAACAACCTTCTCTAGTTGGTGATTGAAGTCGCGTATTGGGATCCGCGCAATTGGTTAGTCACGTACTGGGAATCGTGCATCAAAAGGAGAAATTGTCACTACAAAACAAGTTCAATTGGGTATTAGGGTAAGGGTTCAACTGTAGGTTAGTATAAGGTACTAGGATTCCTTTACTTGTAACCGCTTGTTGTGATAATAGTGGAATTTCGGGAGTGGTGACCTTAAAATCACTCGGTGGGGTTTTTGTCGTGTTGATTTTCTCCATTCGTAAACAAATCACCGTGTCAATTTATTTTCCGCTGCACTTAGTTTAATTGGTGATTTGTTTGTGCTCCCACGCGTTTGTATGTTAATTTGATTAATTAATAAAATTGGCTAATTAATCAATTAATTCATCACAAGGGGTCAATTCGTTTTTGGCCTATCAAGGAAGATTCAAGAAAGGGGAATAGGGAAAATTGTTATTAAAGTTCTGATTGATACATTGTGTTTCCAATTACACCCCTTTATACAATCTGTAACTAGCTCTCTAACTAACCCTTCCATTCTAACTTTACTAACTGACCCTCCCAACCCCTGTGTGTTTACTGTTTACATAGTGGCCACTTACCAACTCATTTTAATACAACAATAGCACAGTGGGCCAATTACCAACTCAATCTAATACAACAATAGCTACAGCAGCCCAAACAATTCTATGAATTAACTAATACTCACAATCCTGACAATTTCCCCTCCCTTAGAGCACCTTGCCCATAAGGTGTGGAAATTTCTGGGTGGAGATCAAATAAATTCTCCCAGGTGGCATCCTCCTTACTCTCACCTTGCCACTAAACCTATACTTTAGTAATGACTATGTTCCTCAACTGATGTGATCTGTCAGCCAAAATAGACACGGGTTCAAGGGAAAGAACCAAATTAGCAGACACAATTGGTAGTATAGACCTAGGCTGCACATGTTGGCCCACTTTGGCTTTGAGATTGGACACATGGAAAACAGGGTGAATAAGGGAACCAGCTGGCAAATCTAACTTGTAAGAAACCTACCCAATCTTCTACAAAATCTGAAATGGGCCATAGAACCAAGGAGCTAACTTTCCTAGCTTCTAATGATGCACAAAGGCTTGTTTGTAGGGTTGCAATCTGAGGTAAACCCAATCTCCCACATTAAATGACCAGTCCACCCTCTTCATATCAGCATACCATTTCAACCTTTCTTGAGCAGTAGTGAGGTTGTGTTTGAGCAAGGATAAGAGCTGCTGCCTATCCTTCAACAACAAGTCCACAGCCCCTACCTGAGTGGTGCCAGGCACATAATCCATAACTCTGGGTGAAGGATATCCATATAGAGCCTCAAATGGAGTTAGTTTAATGGATGTATGGAAGTTGGTGTTAAACTAAAACTCAGCCAATGGAAGCCACTCCACCTAAGACTGAGGCTTGTCAGCTGCAAAAGCCCTTAAGTAGTGTTCCAAACTTTTATTTACAACCTCAGTTTGGCCATTAGATTGGGGATGGTAGGTAGAAGACATAGCTAATGTAACCCCTTGCAATCTCTGTGAGAGACCGCGCCCCTGGCCCATTTTTAGGATGTTGGGCCAAATCCATGTGAATAGGTGGAGTCGTGTTATTGCCTCTCAAAATGGAGGTTCGACTAGTTATATTTTCCCCTTTAGATTAAGGGTTTTACAATGGAGTCGCCGCTTATTTAATTATTGGGATAAATAAGAAAACCAAAATTGAAAAATTTCTCATTTTATTAATTTTCAATTGAATTTACATTGATGATAGGGAAATTACATGACTTTGGTTCTAGATACAATCTAAGATAAAGTACATAGCTTTGTTTCTTAGTTACAATCTAAAAATTGAAAATTATAAGGATAAACATTGGTTTATCAGCCTTTGATCTAAGTTCGGAGGCTATGTTACAAGGTGGCAAGGTGTTAGGCACCCACCTTGCCCGGTGAAACCGGTTTTCTAGACTATGGTGGCCAACATTCATATCACATCATTCAATATGTTATCAATCAATTTGCATGTTGAATTTAAAGTGTGTGCATGTGATAAACCCTAATTCAATCTATTAAGCATTTCATTTGGATTGAAAAATAAATTCTAGTGAATGTGTGTGGATGGTGATATTCTAGATTCAAGAATTTAAAAGAATTATTAAACAAACATATTTTTCATGTTTTTGTTGTAGATTTAAGACCGAAACTAGTGTTACAGCCTGTAGCTGCTGTAACAGCCTGTAGATCCAATTTCAAAAAATCATATCTGACTCAATTCTGATCAGAATTGTCTCATTCTTGTACTCAAATTGAAGCACCGGATGTCTAGTTTCTGGGAAAATTAACCTCATTCACAGATTCAAAATATTCTGAGAGATATCAATGAAATAGTGAGCAGAGATCATTTGTTAGAAAATGGTTTCAACACAATTAACATTGATAGGTCCCAAATTAGCTCCCAATTAACATTAAATGGCTCCAATCGCTCCCATTTCAAACTTAATTGGTTCCCAATTTACTCTAATTAAAAGATAATTGCACAAATTACTTATTGAATAATTAATGTTTAACTATCTAATTAATTAGGTGTATGCAACCTCACCATAAAATGTAGTCCTAACCAATCAAATTATGGCACATTATTAATCTCAAATTGATTATAACTATAACCAATTGGAATCAATTGTTCATAATCACATATGGTTGGACTCAATTTGTGATAGTGCATCTCGGCCATTAAAATTTGATTTAATGATAACTTTCAATCTAATGGTCCGATTACGGCTTATGACCAGTCGATTTGATTGTTACAACATCAAGATCATTTTGGTGAAATGAGATTAAGGACCTAGTGACTAGAATCAAGATGCATATTCCTAAGGCGAAATTACCCTTTTACCCTCCATGTGAGGTTAAATGCGGGTTGCAAAATGGGGTGTCAACAATCTCAACAATTCTAACCAAAATTTAGATGTAAAAACAGGACCCCTATCACTAACAATGGATGAAGGCATGCCATGCAATTTGAAAATATAATGCATATAAAGATTGGCTACCTTAGCAGCAGTGTAAGGGTGAGAAAGAGGGATAAAATGAGCATACTTGGTTAACCTGTCTACCACCACAAACACCACAGTCTTCATTTATGACTTAGGCAGCCCTTCCACGAAATCCATACTCACATCTATCCAAGGCCTTTCTAGGATGGATAAAGGCTGTAGCAACCCAGCAGGATAACAAGTCTCATTCTTAAGTTTCTGGCACATATCACACTCCTTAATGTATTGCTTCAAGTCCCTGCTCATACCAGCCCAATAGAAATCCTTCTTAAGCCTGTGATAGGTCTTCAAATAGCCTGAATGACCCCGCAAAGGCCCATCATGCACTTGCTGCAACACCTTGGTCTTTAGATCACCATTGAATTGACCCAAATACAACCTGCCTTTAAAAAACAGCAAGTCATTACAAAGGGTAAAACCCTTTGGAGCAACCTGACCAGACTGAATAGCTTGAACAATATTCTGGACAGTAGGATCAAATGCATAACTATACTTAAGATCAGCAAGCCAAGTTGGAGTAGGAAAAGAAATCATGCACAAGGTACCCACAGTAGAAGCAGAAGGTTCTATGGAAGCTCCAGGTAGATTTTCATCCTTTCTAGATAGAGCATCAGCCACCACGTTTTCCTTACCATGCTTGTACTCCACAATAAACATATAATCAAGTAGTTTAGTAATCCATTTCTGTTGTGCAGGAGTACCCACTCTCTGTTCAAGCAAGTATTTCAAACTTTGATGATCAGTTTTATCACAAATGGCCTCCCAAGTAGATAAGGTCTCCACTTCTTCACAGCAACCACCAAAGCCAACAACTCCTTTTCATAAGTAGAGAGAGCAAGATTCTTACCCTTCAATGCTTGACTATGAAATGCAATAGGTCTTTGAGATTGCATTAAAACAGCCCCTAACCCCAAACCTGAAGCATCACACTCCCTAGTGAAAGGTTTGGTAAAATTTGGTAAAGTTAACACAGGTGGGTTGGACATGAGTAGCTGAAATGCTTGAGAAGCTGCTGGAGTCCAAGAAAAAGAATCTTTTTTAAGCAAAGCAGTCAAAGGAGCTGCCATTTGACCATACCCTTTCACAAACTTCCTATAATACCCTGTGAGACCCAAGAATCCTCTCAATGCTTTAACATCCTTAGGGATAGGCCACTGCTGCATGGCAGTAGTCTTCCTAGGGTCTGTCTTCACTCCTTCCCTTGAAATAAGATGCCCCAAGTACTCCACCTCCTTACAAGCAAACACACACTTAGACTTCTTGGCATACAGTAGGTGTTTAGCTAAAGCCTCCAATACCAATCTAAGATGACATACATGATCCTCTAAGGTCTTACTATTCACAAGGATGTCATCAAAGAAAACAAGAACAAATTTCCTCAAGAATGGCCTAAAAACAGTATTCATCAAAGATTGGAAGGTGGAAGGAGCATTGATTAAGCCAAAAGGTATCACCAAAAACTCATAATGACCTTCATGTGTACGAAATGCAGTTTTAGGAATATCTTGCTACTTCATCCTAATCTGGTGATATCCAAACCTCAAGTCCAATTTTGAAAATACACAAGCTCCATACAACTCATCCAACAATTCATCAATTACAGGAATAGGATATTTATCCTTAATGGTTTCTTGATTTAAAGCCCTATAATCTATACATATCCTCCATGAACCATCAGCTTTCCTCACCAAAAGAACAGGAGAAGCAAAAGGACTACAACAATCTCTAATGAAACCAACAGATAATAACTCCTTCACAATCTTTTCAATTTCATTTTTCTAATAGTATGGATACCTGTAAGGTCTCTAACTGATTGCCTGAGCTCCTTCCTTCAAGGTAATTTGATGCTCATGACCTCTTAAGGGAGGCAAATCCACAGGGGTAGCAAAAACAGACTCAAATTCAACTAGCAGATCAGAAATTTGCTTAGGCAACTGAGTTAAACATTCTGTAAAAGTCAATTCTGACTGAACTGAGATGTGCAAAACCAACCCTTTCCTTACTGTGTCCTTCAAGAACTGAGTGCCTTCTTGCAGCTGTGATTCTGTACTCCTCAAACCCTGTAAGAGCACCTGCCTTTGAGCATAAGTAAAACTCATGGTCAATAGCTTAAAGTCCCATTGAATTACCCCTAATGTAACTAGCCAATGTGTACCTAGCACCAAATCACATCCTCCCATCTGCAACACATGCAATTGCACCAAGAAATCATGCCCCTGTAACCACACTGGAACTTCTCTACACACTCCCTGAGTTTTTATCACCTCTCTATTAGCTACCTTAACCTCCAAAATCTGTGAGGTATCCACTGGAATATGTAAGTGTGAAATTAGAGTTGCATCAATGAAATTGTGTGTGCTGCCCGAATCTATAAGGATTACAAAAAACTTTTGTTTAATCCTACCCATCACCCTCATAGTGCTTGAGGTGGGAGTACCACTTAGAGCATAAAAGGTGATCTCAGCATCTTCTTGATGCTACATACCAGACTCAGAATTCCTATTAATCTCCTCCAACTCTGTAATTTGCACACCTGAATTTGGCTCATGCACTTCATCAATAAAATCAAGAAGGAATAGCTTAGCACTTTTACACCTATGACCAAGGATCCACTTCTCATCACAATTATAACACAGCCCTTGCTTCTTCCTTTCCTCCATTTGGGCAGGGGATATTCTTTTAATAGGTAGCCTAGACTTAGGATCTAATAAGGGAGGGACTTTAGGTAGACCTAAAATTGAAGGCTTACCTTGCTCCAATTGCAGTCTGGAATTCTTCTTTCAACTCAGATGATATTCTTTTTGGATCTTGGACAACCCAAAAGCTTCATTTAGAGACTGAGGATTAAGCATTCTCACAGGGAGTCTGATCTCATCCTTCAATCCACTAAGGAAGCAGCTCAATTTATGGGATCAAGACAACCCTTTAATCCTATTGGATAAGACTTCAAACTGAGCTTTATACATGGCTACTGAAGATGTCTGTCTTAATCTTATAAGTGTCTCCATAGGGTCATCGTATGAATTGGAGCCAAACCTTACATGTAAAGCTTGTACCAGAGATTCCCAATCGGAAAAAACCCCTGTTTCCTTACTGTCTTGGAACCAAATCAACGCCTCCCCATCCATGTGAAATGAAGCCAACATTAATTTCTCCTCCACCAGGGTATTGAAGTACTTGAAGTACTAATTAGCCTTGTAAACCCAACTCGCTGGATCCTCACCAAAAAATCTCGAAAATTCCAGCTTCACTGGACGAGACATAGTGATCGCTGAAGAACCCGAACCACGATTCAGCCCACTGTTTGGAACTCCTCCTTGATCAGAAGCCCCCAATCTCTGTAGTAGCGAAGCTAATTGCTGGTTCATCTCATTCAAGGTGCGAGTATGGATTTCCTAGATGGTTCGCATCTCTTGAATATCCTTGGCGTTATGATTTGATGTGTGTCGAAGAGAAGCCAAAGCTTCATTGGTTGTAGCAGTGGCGCACGCCTCAGCCATGGCCAAGGAATGCCAAGCTCTAATACCAAATGCTAGAGTTTTGTGTGTGAACGTGTAGCAAATGCTAGAGTATGTGTGTGAACGTGTTTTGTTGTAGCTGAATTGTAGGACAGCTGGGCCTCCAGAAGTTAGAAAGAGAGAAGAGAGGAAGATTCAAGAAAGGGGAATAGGACAAATTGTTATTAAAGTTCTGATTGATACATTGTGTTTCCAATTACACCCCTTTATACAATATGTAACTAACTCTCTAACTAACCCTTCCATTCTAACTTTACTAACTGACCCTCCCAACCCGTGTGTGTTTACTGTTTACACAGTGGCCACTTACCAACTCACTCTAATACAACAATAGCATAGTGGGCCAATTACCAACTCACTCTAATACAACAATAGCTACAGCAGCCCAAAAAATTCTATGAATTAACTAATACTCACAATCCTAACATGAGAAGGTTTCTTGGTAGTCTATGCCATATTTTTGTGTATATCCCTTTGCCACAAGCCTCGCCTTGTACCATTCAATGGATCCATCTGCCTTGTGTTTAATGGAGAAAACCCATCTGCACTCCACGGTCTTCTTTCCTTTCGGTAATGGAACAAGAGCCCATGTTTTACTCTTCTCCAGAGCTTCCATTTCTGCTTTTATGGCTTGAGACCACTTTGGATCTGATAAGGCTTCTTGTACTGTGCTGGGAACATGGTGTGAGGACAGCTTATGCACAAACTTCTTGATGGGAGAGCTTACCTCAGGAGTATTCTCAGGAGAAGGGTCTTCGGGTACTGAGGAGTAGGGTTCTTCATTTCTAGGTTCAGATGACTCGGATGCAGCTTCCTGAATGATATCAGGATTATCTCTCCTTTCTTCACTAACCACTGCCTCATAGCCGTCACTCATATGTACTGGGTTGTCTTCAAAGCCTTGCCAAGTTCACCAATTCAGCTCTTCATCTCGTATCTCCCCCTAAAGAGATGAAGTGGATACCGATGAAGGAAAGAAAGTTTCTGATTCTAAGAAAGTAACATCCATAGTGACGTAGGTGCGCTTGGTGGTAGGGTGGTAGCAACGATATCCCTTTTGGTGTGTAGCATACCCCAAAAAAATACAACGAACGGCACACAGATCAAGCTTGGTTCGTTGATTTTTATGGAGATGGACGAAAGCGACACAACCAAAGATTTGTGGTGGAAGTAGCAAAATAGTAGGCAAGGAAACATGTTCAGAAAGAACTTGCAATGGGGTCTTGAACTGCAGCACTTTCGAAGGCATACAGTTTAATAGATATACTGCCGTGGTAATAGCATCATCCCAATATATACTCGACACATGTGCCCCAAGCAAGAGAGCACGGGCTGTTTCTAGGATAAGTCGATTCTTCCTTTCAACAACCCCATTTTGTTGGGGTGTTTGAGCACATGACGTTTCGTGAAGAAGGCCATGGGTCGCAAAGTAATCCTGAAATTTCTTATTGACATATTCACCACCATTGTCAAAGCGAAGAATCTGAATTTTAGCTGAAAATTGAGTTTGAATCATTGTATGAAAAGATTGAAACACACTAAACACATCATCCTTATGTTTCAACAGATATAGCCAAGTCATACAAGTACAATCATCGATAAATGTCACAAACCACCAAATACCAGAAGAAGTGGTAATTGGAGAGGGTCCTCAAACATCTGAATGAATTAAAGCAAAAGGAATATCACTTTTATTCAAACTTGTGGAATAAGAAACACGATGAATTTTGGCTAGAATGCAAGTATCACATTTAAAGTCAGAGTTAGATAATTTGGAAAATAAATCTGGAAACAAGTATTTCATATAGCTAAATGACGGATGCCCCAAGCGTCGATGCCATAGCCAAATCTATCTCTCCTTAATGCTTGCGTGGTGCATATGATGAGCCTGACTAGAGTGGAAATCATCCATGTAATATAACCCCCCCTTCTTAGTACCACGCCCAATGATCTCCTTAGTGAGAATATCCTGAAGAAGACAAAAGGTAGGATACATTAGTGCAACACAATTTAGTTCCTCAGTAACTTGTCCTACAGACATCAATTTATTTGAGAGGGATGGAACTAATAAAGTATTAGATAAAGAAAGAGACGGTGATAAGGCAACAGTTCTAGCCTCTGTAACTGGATATGTAACCCCATTAGCATTCGCAATATCAGTTCACCTTGGTTGGGTAACTTCAATAAAATCATTTGAATTGAATGTCATATGATTTGTGTTCCCGGAGTCAATTATCCAGCCATTGTCACCATTCTGGATAGAACTAAGTAGGGCATAACCACAGTTACCTTGATCATTGAGATGAGTTTCATCACTCAAAGACTCTATTTGTGAGGTAAGAGATAATTGAGGTGCTGTAGTTACCAGGGCAGCCCGACCAGGCCCTTCATTAGAGGCAGCATCACGATTTTTCCGAGCCTTGTACTCATTCCACCAGTCTGGGTACCCGTGTAACTTGAAACAACCTTCACGGGTATGTTTCATGCTCCCACAATGAGTACAGCCTCCTCCTTCTGATTGAACCTTGGCTCTGGCGTTGGTATTCAGTTTCCCACCACCTGTAAAGCCATTTTGGATAACTGAAAAGAGGGTGGTTGTTGTTGTCCTATCTTGACTCCTTTTGATGCCATAACAGCTCCAGTCATGTTTGTACCCGTAAGCATCACCGCCTGCCAGATCTCCTCCCGTCGAACATGAGCATAGGTCTATTTTACGGTAGGGAAAGGACGTATCTATAGCACATCACTTCAAATCTTGTCCAGCCGATTGTCCAATCCATCAAGAAAGATATAAACTCTATCTTCTTGTAGGATTGTATTATATTTTTGTATATCAGTGGCACAATTCATCGGGTTAGGATGCCGGAAATCAATTTCTCTCCACAAGCCTTGAAGATCATTGTAATATTTTTCAATGGATCCTCCATCTTGTCTCATTTTAGTCACCCGTCTTTTTAGATCATATACTTGTGAAGTATCAGTTCCATCAAAATAAGTAGTAGCAATAGAATCCCATACCAGTTTTGCAGTTGGGAAGCGAATGAAATTACTGATCAAGGACAGGTCCATAGAATTGATCAGCTACCCTTTGACAATTGCATTCTCAGTTCGCCATCGTCGGAAAGTCGGATCTGTAGGTTCAGGTTGTAGAAAGTCACCATTGATATATCCCAATTTGTCTTTGCCCGAGATATACATCTCAAAAACTTGGGACCAGAGGGCATAGTTGGTGCCATCCAACTTAATGCCGATTTGTGCAGCAAAAGCATCATAGGTCGGTAGGTGGGTTTGGGTTTGATTTTGATTTTTGGTCAAGATTTCAGTCATTCTTGCCGTCAAATCTTCTAGGATAGAATCTGGGGAATTATCGCCAGTTTGTACCACATCAGTTGGGTTCACCATGGCTGCAGATTAGTGTTTAGGGTTGGGTTTGGTTGTAGAGCAAGTCCTAGGATTTTGCTCTGATACCATGTCAAAAAGATTTCTCATATATTTCATATATTTATGTACAGAGACAAGTATGGTTATATAGCAATACAAAGAGAAGGATCTAGAAGCTAAACTATGCTATACACAAATTACGGCTACTATAATGGTTGACCCTTAAGAGAAGGGATTCTAAACAATCTGGCCTACAATTTCTCCAATCACTGACAACTCACGCCAACATAAACTTTTGTTGATAGAATGTCTTCCAAACAAGAGTTAGTAACCTTGAATCGTCGAAGTCCAAGTGACAAGTCGTAAATGTCCACAGATATCTCCACCTCTTAGAACCTTACATATTTGTCCAAACTCTTTTATCTCTTAAATTAAGGAGATTATCTTTATCACAAAAAGAATTCCCACACTTCAAATTTGAAACTTATCATTAAAAAATTACTTTTTGTGAATATTTTTTTAAGATCTCAAAAATAGAAATGGTCTCCCAAATAATTATTTTTGTTTTTAGTATTTTGAATTTTTTTTTTTTTTAAGTGAGAGCCAAACACATATAATATAAAAATTATTATCTGAAAATTAGTTTCAAGTTCAATCTTTTAAAAATTGCTTTTATACGGTTTTGAAAAAAAAAAAAAAAAACAAAAATCCTCCTACCAATTAGGCTCTTACATTCTCAAAACCTACTTTATCTATTTTACCATCCTATTTTATAACTCACCCAACATTCCAATTTCTATTTTTACATACAACTCATTAAAATAATATAAACTACACTATCAAATAATATAAAAAAGGCTAAAATCCAAAACTGACCCTCTAAGTTTCACATTTTATCATTTCAGTCCTCTAAGTTTCAGTTTTGTCATTTCAGTCCTTTAAGTTTCAATTTTTTTCAATCCAGTATTTTGTTAAACTTCAATTAAATTGTGCTGTTAAGTAAGTTAAAACTACACCGGTTTTTTTTTTTTTTTTTTTTTTTTTTTTTTTTTTTTTTTTTTTAGTTAAGACCAAATCAAAAACTGTGTTATTAAAAAAAAAAAAAAAAAAAACTGTTATTAAAAAAAAAAAAATTATGCCCCTGAAAAATCAAAACTGATTGATACCCTAAATCCACCCGATTAACTGAGAATTATGGGGAGAAAGAAAAATGGGGAAAGAGAGAGACTGCCAGATCGGACTATGGGAGAAAGATAGATCGAGACAAAGAACTCATCCTCAAGCCGAGACGTCGCGTGTTGAATTGCCAATTAAGCCTGATCCACAATCTTGGAATCGAACCAAACCGATAACTCATCCATCAGATTCAAAATCTCATCAATCGTCGACAAATACTCATCGGCCTTGTCACCCGAGTCCTCCCAATTCAACGACCTTCTCGAACCTTCCAAACTCGAATCCCATTGTAAAATCACCTTTTTCGCCGAAGCGAACCAGTCCTCCTCGCTCTTCAACGAATCGTCGCTGTCAATCAAAATCGTGATATTCATGAGCCAATTATCAATCTCGGTCTCTTCCCCTGCCGATCCCTAACTTTCTTCTCTCTTTTTCCCTCTCCCTTTTTTCCCCTGATTTTCTCTGTTTGGCATACAGATTCATCAGGTTTGGGCATGTTTCTTTCTTTTTCTTTTTCTTTTTAATAACATTTTCTGATTTTGTTTTAATTACGAAATTTAAATTAAAAAAAAAAATAGAGGGAGAGAGCCCAAACTGTGTCGTTTTGGCTTTATTTAACGACACTACTTAACTGAACTCTAACAGAATATTGGATTGACAAAAATTGAAACTTAGAGGACTGAAATGAAAAAACTAAATTTTAGAGAACTGAAATGATAAAATGTGAAACTTAGAGGGTCAATTTTAGATTTTAGCCTATAAAAAATTATGTTTATAACCTATGGGAGTGAGAGAGATGCTGAAGTATGAGAGAATAAAATAAATACCTATATTTATGTTTAGGGTTGTATATATACAACCCATGAATAGTAGGGCTGTATATACACAACCTTATTGTTTGCTAAAAAAAATTAAATACCCATACATGGGTAAAGCTATGTTTTAGTGTCTTCGTTAGTAAAATAGCAACTTGGGTTTACACTCCTAATGCTAATACTCTTATGATGTTTCTTTTCTTTAGGACCCACAAGGAATGAGCCAGAGCCAATATCTTTATTAGAAAGCTCCTTCTCCCATCCAAATAAATAAAAAATAATAGCTCCTCTCCAAAAAAAAAAAAAAAAAAAAATTGTTACTCTCTCTCTCTTTTAATAAATGGTTAGAGTTACTAGTTTGGTGATGTATTTATTTGGCTCCAAATTAAATTTGAACTTATCATTTTCAATTTATTATGCGATCAATTATAAAACTATATGTTTCTCAAAAAAAAAATTATAAAACTATATTCCATAAAAAATTTACAAAACTATTTATATATACTATTTAAACTAATATATTTATTTATAGTATTTTAATATTTTAAGATTTTTTTTTTTAAAAAATTTAATCTCTTTCTACTGTATCTTATATTTAACTTTTTTCTTTTGTTGATAAAAACCTTATATTTAACTTAAACTATGCCTTGCCCTTCCCTCTCAAATAGTTTGGACACTCCTTTTTGAGATGTCCATGACCATTGCATTCGTAACACACGATGCCTTGAGGGGGTTGTGACTCATTTCCATCTTTCTTCTTAAACTCCTTCCTATCATCTTTGGAGGATGAAAACTTCCCTCTGCTGAACGGTTTCCCACTGTTCTTCATCTTCAGAAATTTTCGGAAGTTTTTTGCAAGAAATGCTACCTCCTTCTCCACTCCATCTTC
Organism: Notholithocarpus densiflorus; assembly: GCA_030021035.2. Lineage (NCBI taxonomy): Eukaryota > Viridiplantae > Streptophyta > Magnoliopsida > Fagales > Fagaceae > Notholithocarpus > Notholithocarpus densiflorus. The sequence goes on from JARYZH020000001.1 coordinate 14,868,217, forward strand.
TTCGAAGGAATCATCCATTCTTTTGGTGATGGTTTTAAGAGCAAGAGATTTACTCGACTTATGAGAAGGTAGTCCCAGCTCATACGTTTGGAGAGATCCAATTAACTCTTGGATTTTGATCTCATCCAAGTCTTTACTTTCTTCTATAGCTGTGACTTTTGCTCGGAAGCTCTCCGGCAATGATTGGAGGATTTTCCTCACTACCTTTGAGTCCTTCGTTTTCTCACCTAATTTGAATTTGCCAATAACCACTTCATTCAGCTTACTGTAGAAAGAGTCAAATGACTTGTCCTCACTCATTTTCAGCTCCTCAAATCTGGTGGTTAGCTTTTACAACTTTGTATCCTTTACTTTCTTTGTTCCTTCATATGTGATCTCCAATATCTCCCAAGCTTCCTTAGCTAGTGTTATGTGAGAAATCCTATGAAATTCATCTGGAGAAACACCATAAAAAATTGCATTAAAAGCTTTACTGTTAGCATTAGCTGCCGCAAGAGCTGCCTTATCCCAAGTGGATTTAGCTGCCTCTAGCCTAGTCCATCCTACTTCTACCGCATCCCAAACAGTATCATCAATAGAACACAAGAATGCCCTCATTCGAACTTTCCAAAAGGCATAGTTACTACCATCAAAATATGGTGGAACATTCAAAGATTAAGACCGGTCCATCTCAATACGGGGTCAAGAATCGCACTAAGGTGATTAAACCACAATGAGTACACCCGCTCTGATACCAATTGAAAGCTCAAAAATGTGTTAAATAACACAAGAGCTGTTTAGACCCCCAATTCAAAGTTACGGCTTGGTTGATTTTACATTAACTTAATACTAAGTGCGGAATAGTGTAAACACAAGCATACAAGCAAGAGAGCTACTCTAATCCATATTTAAAGCAACACAACAGTAAAATGAAATGAACAAGAGTAGGGAAGAGAGATGCAAACACAGATAACACGCCAATGTGTTATCGAAGAGGAAACCGAAGAACTTGGTGAAAAACCTCTCCGCCGACCTCCAAGCGGTAATCAATCCACTAGACAATCAGTTGGGATACGTGGGTTAGCAAGAAACCCTCCAAGCCTAATCTACCCGATGTACCTAAGCCCTCCAAGCTCCTACTCTAATAAGGCTTCTCGGAACTGTGTCTTGTCTAGCTCTCCGGATCCCGCAACAAGCTCCATGTTGCATCTGCCATCCTTGGCTTCTTCCAATGCTTCCCAGTAGCACCAAATTATCACTTGACTCTCTGAAAGAGTGTGGTAAGTGTTTGGGCTATCAACCTCTCAATGATATGGAAATGGAGAGGTAGGAGATGAGGAAATTCCACAAACAAATGTGTAGAGAATTGTTGGTATAACAATTTCTAACTCTCAAGTGTTTTTGCTAGGGTTTTCTCTTAGAAGCTCTCCACATCATTTGTGGGTAATGTGGGTATATATAGTGTGGGTGCAAAAAGTGTGTATTAGATAGTACAGTCTGGTAGAACAGAATGTCTCGCAGGTGTCTCGCGGGAAGGCCTTACCAGCGAGATACTTGCGAGACACAGCTGTCTCCATCTGTACTGACTCTTTGCATTCCAGTCATGTGCAGGGCACATGCATCCTTTTGCGGGATGCTTAGTCGCAAGATACTCGCGAAAACCTTCTTTACTTCAATTGCTTGAGTCTTCACACTCTCTCTCACTATCACACAACCCTTACAATAAATTCCCACAACAAATACAGGGTACATAAGATTGAATAAAATTACAATCAAATTTGGCACGGAATAAAAGCCAATGAAAATACATATTTGAAAATCACAACTTTACAATCTCCCCCTTTGGCTATTCCATGACAAAACCCCTAAAACAGACTCTAGACTTAAACGTGAGTTTGGGAACAATGGTAAAACTCACTCACACCTAATCTAGAAACTGTGAAGCACTTGCACATTTATACCTGTAACCTGAAACACTCGCACACAAACAAAACTTTCATTAAACTTATGACAAGTTGAAGACAAGGTATGTATAAGAGCAAGTATAACATTACCAAGTATGTAAGCATTTGATAACATGTATACACAAAGCTTGATCAAATAAGTGCAGTCATTAAAGAATGACTCCAATGAACATATAACAAGTAAATGTTCATCCGGACATGTAAAAAGAAGCAATCACTTATGATTACTTGCATGTCCAATCACACGACCAATGCAAAATACATGAAGTATATGCATCTAGGAACAATCCTACTAGGGCACAAGTGTGAAGTACTCAAGACATATTAGCAATATCTAAAAGTACAAAGAAAATGCTACAAAAGCATTGAGATAGTCACAAAACATACTGAATATAAACTGAAACAATTAAAAGCAAAGTGTATTGAAGTTTTAAACAAAAACCAGTAAAAGCATAGACATGAACCAGCAGTTATAGAAGCTAAAAATAAACACAAGTAAACCAAACAGTAGTTAGTGTCTTCTCCTCCCCCTTTCACTGCACTCCCCCTAAAAACGACACCATCTCCCCATTTTTGTCATAGAATAGCTAGTCGTCATGTTCCTCTAGCTTCCTTTGAACTTGGTCCAGTTGAGTCTGAAGAGATGTGAACTTGGTGTCAAAACGAATGTGTTGGGAGTGCATGATGGTAGCTAGTTCGGATATCTTGGTAGTAATCTCTTGGAGAGTAGCCATGATGTTGTCTAGCTGTTCATCATAAACATGAGATGTAGAACTTGAGCTTCCCTGAGTAGCATGACTTTCTTGCTTGGGATTCTTCTTAGTGTGACTCATGCTTGCATGGATAGTGCGGATATTAATTGGACTTGGCCTTGGATATGGGCGCTCATCTTCCGAAGGATGCACACCTTTGAGCTTCAAAATCCGTGAGATAAGGCGACAAAAAGGAATACAATTCCTTGAAGCAGTCCGGTCAACTGTTTTTGCTACAATGTGAAAAATGTGAGAACACACATCAATCTCCACGTCAGAGATTAGATCATGCAAGAATAATGCTCGACCAAGATTCATGTAACCAGTGCTAGACAGAGGGTAGAGGTTGCTACACATGATCATTGTGAGCAGCCTTATTTCAGGAGAAAGTGATGCCACACTTATTGACTTCCTATTGGAGGAGAATTCCAAATTAGCTCCTAAAACTTCCCGAAGAATCTCCTCATCTGGAGTCAGTTTATCATAAACCTGAGGGATAGGTAATATTGGCCTGTTGATGTTCAGAATTTCGGCCAAGTAGACGGGTGTAACTGGGAACCACTTTCCTCTCACCCAGCACTTGATTTCCTCTCCTTCAACAATGGCATTGGCATAGAATTCTTTCACTAAGTTTTCGTATGCATCCTCAAGATTTGAGAGAAGGAAATTCCAATCTTTGGTGGCAAACCATATTGGGATATCCGTGTCTAGGAGAGAGGGTTGATCAACGGCCCTTTCAAACAGCAATGGAGCATCTCAAAACTGGCTCGTGTAGGTCTAGAATGCAGCATAGAATCTAAACAAGTCAGGATCATACACTTCTGTTGAAAAACGAGTTCTCTTTGACTTCGGTGAAGGTTCATCAACATCAATCACCAGCTCTTTCCCTTTGTTGCAACCTCCTTTCACAGCTGAGCTTTTAAACGGAGACATCTGCAAACATATCCACAAAGCACAAACAGCAAGTGCAAAAACACAAAAACAAAGCACAAAACTTGATTAGATTCAAGTTAGTCCAAAGCACAAGTAAAACAACCTAAAACAGAGTAAAAATAACTCAAAGCATAGAAAAGAAAGACAAACAGCATGCTAAAGGTATTAAACCAATTAAGCATATGCTAGTTCAGGTGTGTGCGTCATGAGATGCATGATGTGTGCCTAGTGTGTGCATGGCATGGCATTAAGGCACAAAATGGACAGAGTGTGAAAAACACACAAATACTAACCAAAACATGATAGACATGATTAGTCAAGACACAATCCTATCATTGGAACTCACTTGAGTCCAATTCAGCACACAAATGTCACTGGGACATTTTTTCAAACACCTGACATGCAACAATGCATAACTGTTATGAAGAATGCATGAACAGATTGAAAAATGCCTCAATACAACCTTAAAATGCCACAAGGGACCAACACAAATACACAAACAGCAAATGGGACTCAGCCCAATCAAGATTTTGGAAAAAATTTCACAAAAATTAAGAACCCCAACCCATTTTCGAAAAATCCCCAATTTTGATAACCCTAACTAATTTTCTGCATAATCTATGACAAATAGAAGGAAAAATGTTTTAGAAAACATACCTTGAAGTTAAAATCGCAGAAAACAAGCTTGGAATTGATGGGGTTTGATTGAAAAAATGATTTTGGGTTGAGAGAGGTTCGAGAGAGGCAATGCGAAGGAAGTTATGAGTTTTGAAAAGATGTCACATCTGCTACATAAAAACTGAAAATACGCGTTTTTCACGGGTTAGACAGTCGCAATTTAAGTCACGAGACATACTGAAGCTTTCGCGAGAAGCTTTTAGTCGCGAAACAGTAGCTAGACAGTCGCGATAGCCTTTGTATGAAGTTGAAAAATTCCAGTTTTTGCCTAAAAACATTTCGCGAGAAGAGTTTAGTCGCGAAAATTAATTGAAAGGAAAATGGTTGATTGCTATGTGACTAAGATAATGGGATTTGCATAAAGTATATGTAACTAATGCGTCCTAACTTTACTATATATCAAATATGTCCCAAGAGTTTTGTAACTCAATCGGCACCTCCTAATATTTCCAAATATGTCTAGGTTTAAATTCTCCTTCTCCTATGTATATATCAAATATGTGACAATCAGTTTGTAATGTAATGGCATAGATTGGTCTCGTTTATTATATAAACTAGTTGAATTCTTGCATGATTTGTAGTGCATTTTATTAGTTTTCTCCAATATTTCAACAATTTTACTTCTAATATTTAGTGTTCTATTTTATAAACAAATTAAAAAGACAATATGAGTGGTGTAATAATTTGATCATGTTATACGTGTTTATAAATTTTAAAATTGCATGATACTGTGAACTAATATGGATAAGCATGTTTCATGCCTACTAAAAAAAATGCAACTATCATTTTGATAAATAAAAATAAAAACATCCTTCAATAATTGTTTTTAAAAGCTAACATAGACCACACCACATCAACACTTTGTAAAAATAATTTGTAAAATTGTTTGTGTATCTAGCATTACTTTTCTTTTAAATATGGCATGAGGAAGCCGCAGATTAAGAAAACATGAGTTTTTTTTTTTTTTTTTGGTGGTTCAATAAGAGGGGGAAAATACTAAAATAGAATAGAGTTTAATAATTTATTGTAATAAATAAGAGAGAACACTAAAACATGCTATATTAAATTATTAATTAAGTAAGATAGTATTTTTTGAACCATTAGATTGCTTAGAGATCTATAGTGGATAAAATCTGTAACTTTTATAATATTACACCAGGTGTACCTTCACTAACTTGAACCCATCTCTCTCTCTCTCTCTCTCTCTCTCTATATATATATATATATATATTTTTTTTTTTATATTCTTGGTTGTGTATTATTAATTTTTTTTCTTTCGTTGGACCTTGTTTCCACTGTTGCAAAAGTAACTAAATTTGTGCAAGAATACCAAATTTATAATAAATTTTTCTCATATAAATTTTAGAAAAATGACATCAAAATTTCATTATACTTAATAAAATAACTGAAATAATTAATAAAAAATATATTTATTTATCATATTAGTAATCTTTTAAATTACATAGAATAAATACTATAATGTTGGTTATATACTATCACAAAAAGATGTTAAGAAATCTAAAGGGTTATGACTAATTTTAGTGAATTCAAAAATATTTAATTTGTATGACTTTTGTGTCAATTGTTGTCAACATTACTAAACATTCTAAATCAATTAATATTATTATAAATAAAAAATATTTTCTCATATAAGGAAGAATTTCATATCTTTAATCAATTATTATAATTATAATAAAAATATTTTCTTATATAATATATATATAAATAATCATTTAAATTCCTCTAATATAAATAATTGATGTCTAATTATATATAATTAATATATGCATTTACTTCATTAGTTAATTCAATGAACAAATACTATGATATGTAAATGCAAATTTTATTGAGGTATAAGCCTAAATAAAGAAAATCTCCACACCCCCACTTGTAAATTGTACAATGAATTATTTAAAAATAAATTAAAAAAATACAATCTTCTGCACATACTATTATTAAAAGTACAATAATATTTGTGCTTTAAGCCTTAAGCAATCACCACACTAGATTTACATGAAAAGCTTGAAAATACGAATTGAAAAAAAATTCCAAATTTATAAAATTAAAATAATAATAAAATTGAAAGAAAATATAAGACCGTATTATTCCTTTTTTTTTTTTTTTTTGATAAGAAAGTATTATTCCTAAATCCTAATTAGATCTTCATTTACATTGGTATTTCAATAACCCCAAATATTATCCACAAATTCACTTTTTCTTTTTTGGATAGCCCTAAATTCACTATACTTAAAAGAACCACCTTTTTATCTATACTACTATTTAAGGAGTTTCTTTTGTTTGGAATCCTCATTTTTTTTTTTGTTAAAAAATGTTCCTCCACCTCTATGTTTAAGTAAAGATAAAATTAAAAGACAATCAGGTAAAAATACAACTCTAACTCCCACTAAAACATTGCCTAAAAAATAGGGTCACTCTCCTATTGATTTTCAAATTGCTTCATCAACTTATAAATTAGATTCTCAAAATAAAAATTATATATAAAAAATTAAATCATAGGTTTTTTTTTTTATATAAAAAAAGCCTCATTGCACGCACGAAGCACATGTGATGAGGCTAGTTATCTTTACTTCTCCGATTCATTTCCAATTATTTCAGTTTATTTTATTTGTGAAATTCATCTATGCCCATCCATGTCAATATTTGTAAAACTTGAGCCAGTAGCTCTTAGGTTCTAACCTCTTCATATAGTGCAAAACTAATTTTAATTAGCTAAAATAATAACTTATGATTAATACAATGTCAATTATACATGAGCTGGTGATAAAGTTATAATTTAACGCTCAGTTTGTTTTGAAATAAATTATTTTCAAATGTAAAATACTTTATATGTAAAAAAATTTTAGCAAAATATTTTCAAATGTTTGGTATGACAAGTAAAATTTTTAAAGCAAACCACCAAAATCGAGGGCTCAACATTGAAGTCGCTAGTATTCTTTTACTTCGTTGGAGAAAACGAATTTTATACTTACAACTTTTTTTTATGGGTAAAAAATTTTATACTCACAATCTAATCGAAATTCAAATGAAAGCATTGTCACAAACAGTGTAAATTTTTTTTTTTTTTTTCGATATCACAATTTCTCAAATTCCATAATGACTCACCACTACAAGAAAAATGGCCTATTGTTGCGCTCCAAAAGCGCCGCTAAAACCAATAAAAGCGCCGCTAAAGGCACTTCTGACCTTTAGCAGTGGCTGCTATTGCAGCGCTACAAAGCGCCATAGCTTAAATGCCGCAGTAATAAGAAGCGTCGCTATATAGGTACCTTTTAGAGGCAGATTTGGCTTATTGCGGCGGGCTTTCCAACAACTAGTGGTTAAAAAAACACAAACCCATGAACAAGCAACACAAAACTAGAAAAACAATAAGCAATATTGGGGTTTTAGGGGAGAGAAATTATGAACGGCGCCACCAACAGCAACGTCGGAGGTGACACGAGCCAAGCAGCAACGCCGGTGGAAGATCGATCGCTGATTTTGAGAGTGACAAGAGATTTTGAGAGAGAGAGAGGTTTTTTTTTTAGAGGGAGATAAACAGATGAGAAAAATGAAAAGGCAAACAGGCGCTAAAGTGATAAGTTTACATGAGGGAAAGGAAAAAAAAATAGAGGGAAAAAATTAGACTAAAAATGGGCAATTAAAAGGTCTATTGCGGCAGTCACTTAAACCGCTACTATAATTGAGAAAACATGTTGCAAGAAGACATAAATTGTGGCGGTTCAATATACCGCTGCTATAACTACGGAAAATGCTGCTAAAACACATATATTACGGCGGTTTTTTATACTAACGTTGTAGAGCACCACAAAAGACTATATCTATTGTGGCAGCTAATGGTACGTCGTAATATATCTCATGTACATGGACGGTTCAAAAAAGCACCACAATATGTGACATATAGCGGCAGTTTTTGAAATCGCCGCAAAAAACCCACTGCAATAGCCCCTTTTTCTTGTAGTGACTACAAACAATTCTAATGATATTTTGAGAATATGATCTAAAATGAATAAATAAAAACTTAGTTTGAAAATTAAACATACTGTTAAAGGCGATCCAAGAGAATGCAATAACACATGTTTGGATGACTGTTTTTTCTTGCCTAGTGAATTGCATGAGGTGACCAACACTTATCAATCAAGGCCATATACCTTTTCACAAAGGCAAATCCCAATGAACTGACTGTAAATTTAAGGGATTGTATGACACCAGTCACTAGTGGACTGGTTAGGTCAAACTTGCACACAATGAAGATGAATACAATAATGCTCAAAACAAAACTAATCACTATTTCTCAATGCACCCATTGAAGAAGGCCTCATATTTTATCCTTCATGTAAGTCGTCAAATATCTATTGTTTTTTGTTTTTTGTTTTTTGTTTTTTTTTTGTTTTTTTTTGAGAATTATAGTTATTTGTTTTTATCTCTACTAAATTTAACCCAATTTTATTTGGATAAAATTTTATTGCTTTTCATTTAAAATTTATTAGGTTTCTCGTGGGTTATAGTTGCATGCTTAGCCTAACTAAACCAACTAAATTTAATAATTTTTTAAAAGGAATTTAACCATTTTTAATTTGACTAAAACTTTATTTCTATTCAAACTTATTAAGTTTATCGTAGATAGTAGTTGCATAACATAAGCTACTTAGCCTAAACCATAATATATATATATATATATATATTTATATATATATATATATATATTTTGATGTGCCCAAACCATAAACTATATTATAAAAAATGGCTAATAAATAACTATAAAAAAAAAAATTGTAACAGTAATGTTTGAGTACGTAGTAATGTCATGTAACAAAAACCTGAAAAGAATAATTTAATAAAAAAATTGGGAAAAGTTAACTGATGTTTTAAGAGTATTAGTTTAAGAAATATTATTAGATTTTTTTATGGAAAATAATAAAGTGATTGATTTTTTTAATAGTTTTTTATATTTCTATTAAAGTAGTATTAAAACTTTTCTAAAATAATCCATTAACAAATTTCCTAAGGGCACTTTTAATCAAACCTTAAAAAAATTGATCTAAGTGTTAAAAAATATTGTTAGTATAAAGTTGTAATAAATATGGCAATTAGGTAATATATAGCATAGCAATTAAGCTTTTGTTTCTATTTACAAAATTAATGCAATTTGGTGCAACTACATGGCAATTAAACACAGCATCAACTTGGCATAACCATGACTACTAAGTACAACTTTATAATATACTAGTCGCTGACCCGTGCGATGCACGGAAAAGCTATTGACTCTAACAAAAAATGAAGAAATATTTAACTTCCATACTTTTCCATAGTTTAGAAGTGTTGTCTAACATTAAACGTTATTGAGTTGCAAGTGTATAGTTACTGAAACCTACCAAGTAATTTAAAATTCTTAAATTAATAAAGCAAAACTCTCAATAGCTATACACACACACACACACACACACACACACAAAACTAATATAAACTGCAAATATATAAACAAAGACCGTGATATGAGGAAGACACACCAAGTTTCAAATTTGAGTAGCAATATGACTTTCTCGTAGTAATAATGTGAGAGATCATAAAACTTTAGGTGCTCTCAAAAAAGAGATTTGGTGCTTTGAAGGACGCCTCTCTTTTTGGGTAAGTGGTGTGGACTCACCACTTATTTTTTTTTATACAAAAAAATAAGAAAAAAAAAACTAAATACAAAATACATATTTAGAATACTTTGAATGTCATTGATTGAATAAAGAATAGTACAATTTTGGTAAATAAAACCTTACAAGGCTTTGGGTCCTAGTTACAATCTATGCAGAAGAATACAAAGCTTTGATCCTAGTTACAATCTACCAAAATTAAAGAAAAAAACAAGACACTAATCTACCTATCCAAAAATCCTAAGCTCGGGTGATATGCCAAGAATGTATTGATCCCTTGTGATGAATTAACAAATTAATTAGCCAAGTTACTTAATTAATTCAATTAGTATGCAATACGCGTGGTAGCACAAACAAATTACCAAATAACTAAATGCAACGGAAATTAAATTGACACGGTGATTTGTTTACGAATGGGGAAAACCTACACGGCAAAAACCCCACCGGGTGATTTTAAGGTCACCACTCCCGAAAATTCACTATTATCACAACAAGCGGTTACAAGTAAAGGAATCCTAGTACCTTATACTAACTTACAGTTGAACCCTTACCCCAATACCCAATTGGACTTCTTCTGTAGTGACAATCTCTCCTTGTAATGCACGGCTCCTAGTATGTGACTAACCAATTCGATGTGCGGATCCCAGTACGCAGCTTACTCACCAATTTGAGAAAGATGTTGGCTACAAAGTTCTTCAGTTCATCACACGATGAAGACCACGAAACTCCTTGGTTACAAAACCCTACAGTGTACAAACACAGCAGCTTCTTCAAGAGAGAGATGAACTAGGGCAAATTCTGTCTCCGATCACAATTTGCATGAACACAACTTTGCTTCACACTCGCACAACATTTGACGGCCCTTAAAACAATCCTTATATATGTTTAGAGTTATGAGAAAAGAAAGCCCAAACATGTATTCACAGATTGAAATGAAATCAGTTCTGAAAAACTAATTTTCATAAATCTCGATAGATAGCTTATTTGTCGAGCTAGCTATCAAGTATCGGGCTTTAGCAGCTTTTTAAATCTCGATAGATACTAGCCGTCGAGCTTTAAAATCCAGCACTTCTTTACTTGATTCTTGGACAGACTTGCATGGCTTTAACACTTGAACTTGAAACCTTGTTTCTTGAAGCATTAAACACATCCTAGATCTACCCAATTACAAGTAAAGTGTGTTTTGTCAAAGGATTAGCCAATTCAATATTGACATATGTTCCTAACATTAAATCACATATGTCTCAACACGGGGGCTAGGTTACGGAATGGGAAGGTGTTAGGCACCCATTCTGCCCAGACAGAGTTTGGTCTTCTAGACTATAATGACCAATATACCCTTTTTTGCATGATGTTAAATGATATGTTGAGCTCACATGATAGACACTTGACAAAAATTAATCTAAATAAATCTACCTCATGAATATGTCCTCTTTTAAAAGAAAATTCAGATCTGTTTTGAGGATAAAAAATTAAGACTTGGTTTGTTAAAAAAAAATTAGATTTGTTTTTTGTAAAGGATAAAATAAAAGATTTTATCAAGAAAAAAATTAGATTTGTTTTGTGTAAAGTAAAAAAAATGATTTTATCAAGAAAAATCATATCTGTTTTTGTGTAAGGTAAAAAAAGAGTGATTTAATTAAGAGAAATCAAATTCGTTTTGAAAAGTTAAAAAAATGATTTTTGTTTTATAAAAAAAATCAGATCCATTGTTGGAAATAAAATAAAAAAAGACTTTTGAAAGAGGATTCACATTCATGAGATAAATTCATTATGCGTGCATCACATATTAAGAAAAAGAAAAGACTTCAACCTAATTTTCAATCCCTTCTTTTAAATTTCAAAATCTGCAATTGTATAAAAAAAATTAGATTTGTATTTAATGAAAATACAGATCAGTTTTGAGAGTTAAGAAAAAAATCAGATCTGTATTTAATAAAAACACAAATCAATCTTGAGAGTTAAAAAAAAAATCAAATTTGTATTTAATGAAAATACAAATTTGTTTTGAGAGTTAAAAAAACCAGATATTTATTTAATGAAAATACATATCAGTTTTGTGTTAAAAAATCAGATCTGTATTTAATGAAAATACAGATCAGTTTTGAGAGTTAAAAAAATCAGATCTGTATTTAATAAAAATACAGATAATTTTTGTGTTAAAAAAATAAAATCTAAAAAATTCAGATCAGTTTTGAGAGTTAAAAAAAAAAAAATCAGATTTGAAAATTCAGATCAGTTTTTGAGTTTAAAGAAAATCAAATCTAAAAAATTCAAATTAGTTTTTAAGTTTAAAGAAATCAGGTTTGAAAAATTCAGATCAATCTTTGAGTTTAAAGAAATCAGATCTTTGATAGTCGTTAGCAGATTTTGAAACTTAAGAAAAAAATCACAATAAACAATCATCTAAGAACGTGTTAAAGAAAATTCAAGTAGAGCATGACAATTATATATCAAGAACCAAAAATTAATAATAAAACATGCTAAACATATTCATGCATCAAACAATAACAAAAAACAATGAAAGAAGAAAAGAAAGAAGAAATAGAATACCTCTTGCATGAGCGTACTCTTCTAATGAAAGGATATTTTAGAATTCAAAGAAGTTTATTCACCTCTTTGAAGCCTAAAATACTTTACTTACAAAAAAGAAATTCCTAAGGCAAAAGCATCCAGAACGTATTTAACGTAAGGGAAATTGAAAAGAAGAGAAGAGCCAACAAGGAGGGGGGGGAGGGTCAGAAAGTGTAAAAAGTGTGCTGAATTTTGAGAGGCATTCTCTATTTATAGAGGTTGGAATGCTTAAAAAAATAAGCAGAAAACGTATGGGGAAAAATATTTAGTATTCTCAACAAAAAAAAAAAAAACTAAAAAATGGAGATTCGGATAAGAGTAAGCTAATTTTTCAGATCAGAACTAGTTTCAGTATTTTGATCATATCTTTTTACTCAAATTCAAATTAAGCTAAAATTTTGATAGCTGAAGGGAAATTTGATCCTCTATAACTTTGCCAGAAATACCCTAGTCCAAATTTTGAGTTCTACTATGCCAAAAGTGCCTTGGAATGTGAATCTGAAAATCTGCTACTTGATTGGCACGTTTTTGAAGTGTTTTCCAACTCTAAAACTATATTTGGATGAATTTTAGAGTTATTTTCATGATAAACCTCATTCCAAAGTGATAATTAGAACTTTTAAAATAATTATTTTTAATATAATTATCCCAAAAGCCTAATTAGTCTTTAAATATTATCAGCTTATTTGTTTTAATCCCATGCAACAAATCTCACTTTAAGAAAAATACTCAACCAATCACAAAAATTCATTTAATTAATTTTAATCATTAACCAATCAAAATTAATTTCAATTAATCACAAGTGATCGGCTTCATTCCATACAATGCATGCAGATCCTGAAAACTTGATCTCGTGATATCTTTTAATCCGAAGGTCCAATTTGGGAATCAGACATACCATCGCGACCGTTAGAATCTTAAGATCATTTTATGATATGTAATGAATGAATTAATGGATGTAATACAACTCTAAATATTTGGGTATATGAATGGTCACTCTAGTCATCTTCCAAGATTAAATTATGGGCGTAAAATCGAGTGTCTACAAATAACAATATAGACAATTCAAAACATAGAACAATATCAAAATTATAATACCTAATTCCACTATCTTTTATGTTGAATCCAAACAAATAATTAATTGAAATTAATCCAAACAAATAATTAATCAACAAAAAATCATAGCTTTTAATAAGAAAACAAAAAATCACATGAACCTAAATAAAAAGCATTTAAGGTGAAGAATTAAGATCAACCTACTGAAATGCAAATATCAAAATCCCCATAAAATTCATTAATAACAATATAAACAAATATCCACATATGTTGAATTGAAATTTTATTAATAATAACAATATAAACAAATTCGACATAAAATTCATTAATCAAAGAAGAAAGTTGAAATCAAATTGCTTGCTTTTTTTTTTTTTTTTTTCAAAAAATCCTAAAGTGAAGTTAAGTTTAGGATTTTAAGGTGGTAATTTCTACGGCTTTGAGGAGGGAAAAGAGACTCCTAATAGGAGTCCTTCTCTTTTTTTTTTTCTTAAACCTAACTTTTTTTTTTTTTGGTTACGTGAGTCTTTTTTTTTTTTTTTTGGAAGCTTAAAGTGAAGTTAAGTTTAGGGTTTTGAGGTGATAACTATTACGACTTTGAGGAGGGGAGAGAGAGTCCTAACAGGAGTCTCTCTCTCTTTCTCTCTTTTTATTAATCTAACGTGAGTCTTTTTTTTTTTTTTTTTTTTTTGAGTCTATTTTCAACCTGAGTCTTTTTTTTTTTCTTTTTTTTTAGTCCTATCATAATTTTTGTTTTTATATAGATTATCAACATTTGAATTTGAGTTTAAGTTGGACTTATTAGAGAGATAGAGTTTCACTCTTTATTAAAATTTGATCAAACAAAAATAATTTTGTTTAAAAAAAATGATAATGATTAGTTTGAGTTTAAGTTGGACTTGTTAGAAAAATAGAGTTTCACTCTTTGTTAAGTTTGGACTAAACAAAAATAATTTTATTTAAATAAAATGATAATTTTATTTAAATATTGTGTTGACGTGGAAAATTGTGAGAGCTTCAGAGGTTTTGGTTATATATATATATATAGAGAGAGAGAGAGAGAGAGAGAGAGAGAGAGAGAGATGATATGACATATTTTAAGAAAACTCCTTACTTTTTAATAATTAATATGCATGTGTTTCCATTATTATTTTTAAATCAATATAATTTATATTTGTTTCAATTTTCCTCAAAATTTTGATGGGGAATGGTAGTAGATCCAAAGCACATGTACATTTTTATTAAATTTTTTTTTTTCAATTGTGCCAAATAACTCATAATGATTTGAAGATGGGGGTGGCAATTTGTGTTAACAAGTCATTCTAGTGTCGTGAAGATACAACCTACCATTTTCCACTTCCTAGAGCTTTGGTTTGGATCCATCTCTAGAGCTTTGGTTGGGAGAGATGACTAATTGATGACATGTACTTGTAGTAAAGGGTTTTTGTGTGTGTGTGGATAATTTGATAGTTATAATAAGGGAAGAGGGATTTGAACTTTGAATTATTTCATGGATGCACCAAAGGATGTCAATTAGTTGACCTACAAGACTTTTGGCTAAATGATTATATTTTGGATTGTAACTAAAATCAAATTCAGTTAATTTGAACATATGGCAATATACCATTGAGTTGGAGGACTACTCGACAATGTTGACATAATCCTCTTGGTACATTGAATAATTACTCGCAATGGACAACTCTTTGATTAATTAACCTTGACAAAACATGATGTTATGATATACCATGAAGAATAAGAATTTAAACAATTATTTTTGTATTGTACATGTCATTTGAAAATGTTAGATTCTTGTTTAAATAATTTTGAATAAATATAAAATTTATATTATTCTCTCATTATTTATTTGTAGAAAGATATCAAAAAAGTGACTTGATAATTCACACAAAACACATTGCATTTTAAGTTTGGAACCTATTCACTTCTTGCTCTTTCAATTGGGTTAAAATGAATTTAAATACTGTCACTCAAATTGTCTTTTAAGTTTGTTGTAATTCTTCCCTCTCTTTAGTTGTATGGGAAGCATAATTATCCTTATAAGATTCCTATAAATAACTCAAACATAAGAATCTTATACAACTGGAAATCTTAGTAGATTCATAATTAAACCAAATATTTCTCAGACATCACATTTTAAGGAATTTTGATGCCAGAGGACAATGTGAATTCCCTAAACCAAATGCTACGTAAACTTGAATACAAATAAATGAACCAAAAATCGTAATTTTACATTCCAATAATGTCATTGTGATTTTTACCATATTATGATGAACCAAACACCCCTATAGTACCACCATTCCACCCCTGGAGCTATTCTTGTTTTTAGTTGCTCCACATAATATAAAGCTGCTAATTTCTTAGGAGCATGTAATATTTCTTCCACGCATGGACTTCGCATATCAATAATTATCTTCTCTTCCACACATGGACTTCGCGTATCAATAATTATCTTCTCCAATGACGGAGCATTATTGATTACATACAAGGCAAGCTCCATGTCAATAGTACAACCATAAAAACCAATCAATTCAACCACCTTGAGGCATTGGTGTGGATATTTAGCCCTTTATTTTTCCTTCCCGTGGACCATCTAGGCCAATAAACTGTCACAAGGAAGAAGTAACAGTGTTATGCTAGTTAAAAGATAGGGACACCATTCACAATGTCATCAACAAAATACTTCAAGCTGATCAGAATTATTGTGTTGCCACAGGTAATAGGTTGTCTAATTTATTATTGTTGAATAGAAGTGAGTTATCACCTATGCTTATGCCAACTGAGACCATTGTAGTTTTCATAAGGCTTGTTATCGGGCTTATTATATGCAAATGTACTTTTAAACATCATTACAACATAAGGAAAACATATGCATGTTACAAGAAACAATGAAGCCAATTATGCCAAGGTGCCAACCAATTGCAGCTTCCATTCGTAAAGCCCAGTGCTAGCGCTATTCATATGAATAAAAGTAGTTTTCCTAACCTACGGGCATCTAAAACTATCCTACATTCAACCAAACTGAAGTTACAAAAAACTAAAAACAAAACAGCATTCAAAATAGCCTTATCGTGTTTATCCTTTAAAGTGAATGCCATCCAATAGAGAATGGAATGGTTTATGTTAGGTCCAAAGGACTAGGTGTTGGCAACCGATGACAAAAGTATTGAGTCTTGTTGAGTTCTTAATGTAAATTATAAGTCTAAGACAAAAGCTCAAGATTTGCTGAAGAAAAAGAAGAATTTGTCAGTTCGACTGCTGGCTCGACATTTGCCTCGACTGATTGAGATAAGTTTGACTACTGTTCGATCGATCGAGATTCGCAGAATCAGTTTTTCAGATCTGATGTGATTTATTTAGTTTGCTGTATATGTGTGTTTTTGAAACCCTAATGGAGAGTCTATATAAAGGCCCATTTAGCAAGACTTATTAAGAGGTTAGAGAGGTAGAAACCCCAAGCTCTTCAAAGAATAGATCTAAACCCCCACATATTCAACTCGTGAGATCTCAAGAGCACATAGAGAAAACTTAATACAATGTTGTTGCTGCCATAGTTCAGATATGTATGAAACCATAGAGCATTCTAGTCTACAATAGTTGTTGGTCAAAACCTTCAAGTGTAGATCTTAGAGTTACAAACAAGGAAGTTTGTATGAAATCAGTTAACCACAGTTGCTAATCTAAAACCTTTGAGTGGAGATCTCAAAATCACAAACAGAAGAGTTTGTGTGCAATAGTTTCATAGTAGAAGAGTCAGTGAATTCGGTAGCAGTAGATTTAGGGTTAGGTCTATTGTATAAATTTCGATTCTATTTAATGGATATGTTGCCTTAAAAATTGTTTAAGTTAAATCTTCCTAGGTTTTTTACTTTAAAACCACAATTCAAAAGTTTTCCTACGTTATCATTCTTGGTGTTCATGTGATCTATGCTTATTTGATGTTTGTTAGAATCAGGATCTATTGCATAATTAATTTAATTAATTATTTGGCTAAGATTTGATAAAATTTTAGACAACTGGGGTCTAAAAATCCTAATAGTTTATTTGCACCAAGCTCTTAAAAGCATATAATTCTTGAGAGAGAATGATCCACAACTAGCAAGTTCATTGTGGACATTTAAGTTTCCAAAAAACATTAAAACAAGTGCCTTCAATATAAAATTAGATAATAAATATAAGTATATAACGATGGATTTGTCAACAAATATATTCATTAAGAAGTTAGTGATATAAAATTAATAAAAGTTCCATTAAGAGTAACTTAAACCAAACCAATAACCTCTAAAGATAGCAAAAAACGCAATATAAAAAGGCACGGTAAGGGCTGTACAAGAGAATGACAACAGGAGTTAAATAGAAATAATTTTATAATAACTTTTGTTGTATATTTTCTAAAAGATTTGAGACAACAATAAACCATTATGTGGGAATTATCTATAGTAGGTAACAGAGCAAATTTGTGGTTACATAGTACATATGCATACTAAGAATTGTAGTCAATGTATAGGAAAACACACCTTAAGTGAAAACATAGATAATAAAATGTCTGCACAATAAATCCCACAACTCTAAAATCATAAACATTACCTTGAGCAAAAAAAAAAAAACTCTAAAATTATAAGCATTACCTTGAGCACAAATCTATGCAAAACAGGGGATGCGTTTAGCAAGGAAACGCAACAACGGAGGCTACTATTGTAAGGATATATATCCAATTTCAATTGCCTGAGATTTCTTAACTCTGGAAATTTGGGAACCTGGAAAGAGTCCTGAACAATTGAACCAAGAAAAAGGAACACATTCATATACAAACGTTGATGTATGAAAAAAGAAAAGGCACAATGGAGTTCACAATGAAATTTATGACTAACCGTAGTAAAAAGATCTAGCTCAAGTGTCTCCAGCTGAGAGAGATAACGTGAAAGTGGGCAATCATTTTGTAAGAAATAGTGAAAACAGTCATCTGTCACATTTTTCACATACAGATCAACAAAATTGGGAACATTCCCTAGAAGGATCTTTATCGTCTTATAAAGACCACTGTATTTGAAAGAAACAAGATTTATAGCAGAAATCTGAATCTGTTTGAGAGAGCGGCAGTTTAATCCTAAGTGCTTTAGCTTGGGCAAAGGGCTAGAAGTCTTTAACTTCACTAGAGAATTTGAATTTTCCACATGTAATATCTCAATGAATGGGCAATTGGATAAAACATACTCAAGAACTTCCCCAGTCACTTCCACAGAAGTCAAAGAGAGGTCTGTTAAGGAATCAAGACTGTAACTATGAAAAATCTGACTAGTAAGAGTATAAGCATTGGCCACCCCATTCATCATGAAATCCAACGAAAGCTTTTTAACCTTTTTTCTCAGTGAAAAGCAAATCCAATTGTCGATTTCCAACTTGAATTTCCTCCCATCCATGTCAAAAACAACTCTAAACTCATCTATAGTATTACCTTGATGCAATTCCAGCACACTATTCACCCAACTAACAAACCTATTCCTCCTTTCAGACTCTATATTCTCCACAATCGCCAATATAACACCATTATAACTAAAGTTCTGTTGATCAGATTTCTTCCTCCTCACAAGAGATAGTAACCTTGAATCATTGAAGTCCAAGCGACAGGTTGTAAATGTCCACAAATATCTCCACCTTTTGGAGAGAACACTTGTCCGCTGCCTTTCTTTCAATGTCAATAGTGACAGAATGGACACAAGAATTTCATCTGGCAATTTACTTAACCAATCCTGGGGAAATTGTTAAGGTAGATTAGCAAAGAATATAACAACTATCCCAAAAATAAATAAAATATCTAATATTGGTAGCATTATAGAATGATTGAAATTTATCACCTTTTGGTGTCTTCTCTTTGAGAGCTTAGTCCGTCTCTTTGCCATAATTATAATGAAAACTGAACATAATCAAAACTACTTTAGTTGATATTAGTGTAAAATTAAATAATGATAAATAAAAAAACTATATATAATAGAGAAAATAAGAAGGCAGGATTTATAAGAATTTGCAGACCTTCACTTGTCTTTAGCTAATTTCAGAAGAAAAAATAAATAACAAACGCAAACACAGCAGTTTCAGAGAACCAAAGATTCACATATAAGCAGATAGATCAAAAACAAAATCTTAGAATTTTAAACCAAAAAAAAAAAAAAAAAAAAAACTCACTGGAGTGAAAGAGAGTGACGAGCCTGTGAGAGCGAGCGATGTGGCGGTTTGAAGACAGAGGGGCTGGTAGCTAAAGAGGGTCACGACGTCTGAAGGCTTTTTCACATAAAGAAGCATTCAGCCAATAGGAGGGGTGAGGATTCTTGGTGTTGTATTTATTCCTGAACTTGCATATTCGTAGGGGATACGTGAAGTAGTAGAGTACGCGAAGTGATAGAGTTCCTACCTTACTCTACGCATTATTTATATAAAAAAATATATATATATATACAAAATAAAATTCAACTCTAACTTAAATTTTTTTTTTGAAGAAATTACTTTAACTTAATCTAGATGTATACGTGTATGAAACTCTTTTTTAGAGAATTAAATCTCATTACCTCCCAAACATCACAAGTATTTATACTTCTAAAGTAACCATCACATCAGAAATATGCGATGTATCACATAAAAGGGTCCGGCTTGAGGCCACTGGACCCATTAGGATACGGACACGTGTCCAGTCTTAGACACGTGTTCGCATCGCAACGTGTCTAGTAACACTGGCCACAAGCTCCACCCTCACATAAAATTCTTAAAATCCTAACTTTTCATTTTGTAATTAATAGTTATGATATTACCTCATACAATGTGTCATTAATTTATAAATAATTTAAAATAATAATACCTTATTAGCAATTCTTAAAGGGTCTAATTAATGTCCCAAGGACATACATTAATCAATAATTTTAAGAAATTTTTTATGAGAATTTGAAAAAGTTGACAAAAAATTTAATCACTTTTTTATTTTTCCATAAAAATATTTTCAAATTGGTTTTAAAATAATTTTTTTCATGAATTTATTTGCAATCTCCAATGGTCAATATTATGCCATGTCATCAATTTATTAATAAAACTCCAAAAATAATGGTGCCATATCAACTATTAAAAAAAGAATATTGACACATCATATTTTGAGCATATTAATTAATTTTAGTTTTTTAAAGGTTAAAAAATACATAAACATATCAAAAACTTTTTTTTTTTGATACCATATGTAGGAAACGTAGGATTACAAAAGGGTTGGGTTCACCCAACATTGGTGGATTGGCATTGAAGCTGCTAGTTTAGTTAGACTGTGTGTTCGTTTGGAAATAACTTATTTAGTTGAAACTGAAAACTTTTTACTGAAAACATTGTAAATAAATATAAAAGTTAGCTTAATAGTACAGTGAAACTCATAAATAGTAACAAAAAGTGCAGTGAGACCCATTAATAGTAGCAAAAATAAGTTGAAATTGCAAATAAGCTGAAATTTCAGTTTGTCCCAAACAGACACTATATACATTACAAGTTATAACCTTGGAAACAAAACAAGAATGAAATAACAATCCATTCTGAGCAAAATAGCAGAGATCTACCACCATATTCTATTTCTGCTAGTTTGGAGCTCGAGCCTTGTTGACAACTTGAACAATTTGTTTGCTACTGCACAGGATTAGAATATGAGTATATTTAAAGGTTCCTAGCTTTATCAATTGCTTCCACCATAGCTTCCTGGGCTACATTGTTTGCAGTCACTGCTGCATAACTTGAAAAACTGGAAATCATGATGTTTCCTTGCCCGTCTCTGGATTCATAGGCAAAACCACATCTCTTAGTTTTCTGTCTTCTAGCTCCAGCAATCTTGATGATCAGCTGCCAAGGTCCACCAAATCTTTGAATTGTAGGAGTTTGATCTGCAATCTAGGGGGTAGAAGTGGAGTCTCTGCTGAATGCCTCATGGTACCTACAAGTTAAAGATTGAACAGTTAGAATCACTTCCATGGGCTTAGGTTGTTTCCCTTCATGTGCCACCATGTTTCTATGGTTCCAAATGGTCTATAGAGTTGTGAAAACAGTTTGGAGGTAAAGCATCATGTCTGGCTCCAATCTTTTATGTTCGAGTATAACATTCCTAATCCAAATTTGGATAATGATGTTGTTCAATTCAGATGTGTGTACACCAAAGGTGACCCATGCCAAATTGCTCTAGTGAAGGGGGAATAAAGGAAGAGGTGAGAAGTGGATTCATCTTCTGCATTGCAAAGAGGGTAGCAGCTTGTGGTTGGAATTCCTTTGCTCTTAAAGGTAAGATTAGTAGGAATTTTGTCATAGAGAAGCCTCCAAACAAAGGTACAGATCTTTTGAGGTACCTTTACCTTCCTGTTGTGAAATTTTAAAGTACTCATAAGTGTACGAACCGTACCAAAATATAGTTTGATAAGAACGAGGTCGAACCCACAGGGACTTGAATGAACATTGGAAAATTAATCAAATCTTAACCAAATTAATCCTAATCTAGTTTAATAAAAATTGATTGTTTGAAATTAAATATACTAAGCAAATAATTAAATTAAGCAAAGATATAATATAAAGCAGTAAAGAGATGTAAACAATCTAGAGAAAGGAATTAAAGTTTTGGAATCCTCCTTGTTAATTCATATCAGCATATATTTATGATCATTAATTTTTCCCAACTACTCCATGATAATCTAGAAATTAATCTTACGATCATGGAAAATATTATCATTAAAACTTCTATTTAAATATCTAAAGCATGCTCTTCTTTGCTTCTTAGGTATAAAATCAAATCATTAATTGTATCCGTAGCCAAACAAATCATAAGAGATATCCAATTTTAAAATCAAAAAATAATAAACCAAACATTCAATTAATTAAGAAAAATCTTAAATCATGAGAAAAACATAATTGAACTCATATCTAGAATCTCATCTTAGTCAATTGATATGAAGCAAGAACAATTTAAATCATTAAATAACAACTATTGTGAGAAAAATCAAATCACATAAATATTACTGACAATCCTTAACAAGGTTTCATCCTCAAACCTAATTATAAATTTAGCTACTCATGGTAATTGAAATAAAAATACTAAAATAAAATACTAAACATTAAACTAGACAAATAAAATAAATAAAGAAATAGTACTATTGTTCCTCTTAGTATAAAAAGTAGGGACTTGAGGATGGAGATGGGGAGTATTTTCTTTTTTATGGAAGTAATTTGATAACATTATAATTGTTGGGGATTTTTTTTTTTTGGAAATAACTGTAGATGTATTTAAACACCGACATTTACGTGTGTTAGTTTTTGTTTTGTTTTTGTTTTGTTTTTTTTAAATTTTTTATAACTATCAGTACGTGGGGTGTTTTTTTCTTTTTAAATAATAGTAATAAAGTATTAAAAAAAAAAAAACAATAAAAGTGGGTTAGTGGACACTTACGTGTGTTAGTTTTTATTTTTATTTTTTATCAGTACTTAATTTAGTTTAGTTTTTTTTTTTTTTTTTTTTTTTTTTTTTTTTTTTTTTTTTTTAACTATCAGTACGTGGGGTGTGTTTTTTCCTTTTAAATAATAAAAAAGTATTTCAAAAAAACAATAAAAGTGGGTTAGTGGGAGAGTATTCTTATTTTGTAGGCAATATTTTAGTGCAAGTTAGACGGACATGTATTTTTCCAAACTATTCTTTAGTTTTTACCTCTACTTAAACCTAGAGAAATAGGGGTATTTTGGGGAAAAAAAATTTGGTCCAAACAGAGGAAGCCCCTTAAATAGTAGTATACATAGATAAAATGTCAAAATTAAAGATATCCATTCAGTCAAAAATTAATAAAACCCATATTTCTTTAAACTTGAAAAAAAAAAAAAAAAAAAAACCAGATTAATCGCTCAATTGGGATCGCTTGAGTCTTACTCAATTTTCTTTTCTTTACTTCTAGTTTCCTAGCAACCAAACACTAATCATGTAACTATCATAACCCACCATCAACCTCCACCACAAAAAGTGCCATCAGCCACCCAAATCACCAAAGGCTGAACCTATGATGCACGGACGCGGCAAAATGGGCGCTGCACCTGCGTCTGATGTGGCGACGCGCGAGCGACGCCGCTGCCCTCGCATTGGTGCCGCGTTTGAGTTTTTTTTTTTTTTTTTTTTTTTTACAGATTCGCGCTGAACCGGGCCGATTCAGCCAGAATCGAGTCATTTCTACCGTATCGGATCGTATCAGCCAGCGGCCGAAACTGACCGAAATGGCCGAAATTGTTTGGTTGTGAATAAGAAGAAGAAATTACTAAGGTGAAGATAAGTGAGAAGGAGATGAAGAAAAGTTTAAAGGGTTGAAATTTTCAGAATCGTCGCTGTCGGACTTTGCAAAAATCAGATTCACGTGAAGGCAAAGGGAAACAACAATGTGATTGTTCATGGGCTTTGTTGATTGTTCATGTTCATGGGCTTTGGCTGTACATTTTGCTTTTAACGTGCCATAGTAAAACTATTTACTACTAACAGGCCATAGTAATTTTTAAGAATAATTTAATAGTAAAAATATATATAAAATATAAATAAATATGTTTTTAATAATTTTTTAATCGCCGCACCCGCACCCTACTTTTTCAAAAATTGTCGAGTTTCACACCTGCACTCACACCCGCACCCGAATCCGGAAATGCACCTGTGCTTCATAGGGCTGAACCCAAACAAAGACCACCCACAGCCAAAACCCTTAAAACTACCACAAATCCGTTCTACCAAAAACATATTCAACACCATAAAACCTCGATATGGCTCTTTAACCTGCAAGTTTCACTGAAGCGAGGATCGGTGTCACCCAAGGCCTTGATCTGGATCTTAGGCCCTTCCTCGTAGCAAGCATGTCACCTTCCACAGTGCTAACGAAGTTAATAGCTTTTGTGGGTCCCTTGGTGGCTGGCACCTCTCTCTCTCTCTCTCTCTCTCTGGCCATCCCATGTGTTGAGAGATGGCCAGAGGGGTTTGCTTAAGAGTAATATTAATGAATTGGTTGAGGGGACAAAATGGTAAAGAGAAAAGGTGGTTAAGATCGATGGAGAAAAGCTGAAAAGGAAAAGGAAAGATTAAGGAAGAATGTTTTGAATTTGTGATGAGTGTAATTAAATTTTGTTTGTTGAATTTGTGTACTAGGTCGTTATTTGTAAAATTATTAGTTTTGGTGGCACGTGCTGCCCTTGATTGCAAAAATTAAGATAGAGTTTCTATCTAAAGAATTATGAAATCACATGCTAAAAGATTCGTGTCATACAATGCTAATCTCATTCATATAAAAATTTTGATTATACACAAATATAAAGTAGTTATTTAACATATGAGATATCAATTTTTCTATGATAGTTTTCTTAGAACCTTTTTTTTTTTTAAGGCAATATTCACTCACTAAAAACTTTTAAGAATGATGAATATCATCGTCCTGCATTTTATATGCCTCTACTATATTTAGCTTACTTAGTTTTTGATAAACACTCTTTTAAGCAAGAAAATAAATAAAATAATAATAATAATCATCATCATCTATATATCTATATCTATACTATTATTTAAGGAGCTTCTCCTGTTTGGATTTCTCATTTTTTTGTTCAAAAATACTCCTACACTCCTATGTTTAAGTAGAGATAAAACTAAAAGACAATTCGGTAAAAATACAACTCTAACTCCCACTAAAACATTGTCTCTATACTATTATTTAAGGGGCTTCCTTCATATATATAAAACTGAAATCTCTGAAGCTCCCACAATTTTTCACGTCAGCACAATATTAAAAAAAAAAAAAAAAAACGTAATTGAACTTTTCTAAAACCCGACTTTGCCTTTCCCTTTCACGAAGACTCTGCCTTTACCTTTCATGATACTGTGCCTTCTCTTCTTTGTCTTCCTCTACCAGCTCCTCCTCGATCAGACCCACGGCAAGCCAACAGCAAAGCATCGCATCACAACGCATCTAAAAACCCACCATACCCACCAACAGACATCTTCTTCCTCAGAATCGATCTCCTTCCTCAGACCACCCATTTGGTCCCTTGGACAGTAGTTACAAAAGACCAAACAACACCCTTTCTTACTTCTTTAATGTCTATACCCTTCTCTTCCGCCAATGGTTCTCCCTCTGCGATGAGAGAAGAAGCACTGAGCCATACAAATCTCTACTCAAAGAGACTTGGGAAAGGTCTACAGGAGACTCAATGATGCTGACCGAGTTGGTTGTATGATTGAAAGAACAATGGAATCTATATCAATGACCTTCTTGTGAGTTCCTTCAATTGAACAACATGATCTGTGCGATTCAGGCACCGCAATCTGTTGTGATTTTTGTCGGGTTTGATCAAGCACATGAAGGAGACCATCAATTTCTGCGAATCCAAATCTTCTGTCTCACTTTCTCTACTCCACTCTATACTCCACAAATAAAAACTTGCCAAATGTCTATCTACTTAATTAAATCCTAATTTTGTGGCTTCTTTATTTCAGTTACCTAAATTAAATAAATAAAGAAAATAAGAAAAACTCAACATTCAACACATCTCACCACTAGTAGCAGCACCTTCATTCGCCGGAGCCACCAACTACTCTAATCACAGCCATCCAAGTAAGGTACCATCTTGGAACTCTAAACAAAGCCAAGCCAAATCTAGGACCTTCAAACTCCAACAAAGTCCAATATTCTATCATTCCTTTTCTCGGCTTTCCCAGGAATATGGTTGATTCAATCAGTTAAAAGTGGGTGGGTGGGTGGGTGATGTAAAATCTATAATAGTTTTCAAATAAAACTACTCTTATTTTTATTTTGTCTTTCTAATTGTACCACGTTATATCTTTTCGACCTTTGGTTCTTGAGAAATAAAAACTTGTCATATTAAACCCTATATTTTGAGGTGCTCTTTGTGATGAGGAAAATTATGACCAAAATTTTCCGGTTCCGATGGATGGCTGTGACTGAAGGTGTTGATGGCTTCGGCGAACAATGGTGGTGGTGTAGGTGGTGGGATGTGTTGACTTTTGGGTTTTTCTTATTTTCTTTATTTATTTAATTTAGGTAACTGAAATAATAAAGCCACAAAATTAGGATTTAATTAAGTAGATAGACATGCGGCAAGTTTTTATTTGTAGAGTATAGAATAGAGTAGAGAAAGTGAGACAGAAGATTTGGACTCAATTTCTGCAAGATTAGAACAATGTGTATGTGGCTTGATTTTTACCCTAAGAAAAATATCTAATAGACTATTAATTTCTCATGAAAAGTCAGATTACTCTTCGATAATAGAACATTCTAATGTTGATTTTGTTTTTTTAATGGATCATTTTGAAGGTTTTTTCTTCAGTTTTGTATTTTTTTTTTGAGGGATTCATGTTGTTAAATTGTCCTTTCAATCCCATTTAGAACATGTACATCATGTGTTTGACAAAATGTCTCACTCACTCTTGCGTTTTTCTTTTCATTCCCTTTTTTTTCAAACTTGAGCTTCTTCCTCTACAGGTTGAAGATTCTTCCATATTTTTCTTTACATTTTGATCTTGAAATATTGCTGGTATGTCTTGAGCCAAGTAGAAATTATTTAATCTTGCAATCTTACTTATTTTAAGATAATATGTAATACCATTCTCATCCTGCATAATCATATTTAACTGAGTTATATTTTAGATCAAGTTACATTTTCAACAACAAATAAATGCATGTGTATGTATGATGTAGGACTCTGCACCATAATACGTTTGAACAATGCAATTTGTTTTAATGGCTTTTAAAAAAAAATAAACAAATAAAATTTAGTTACTATAGGGATTGTTTTATATATCTTTCAGTTAAATTATAGGAACATGGTCATGTTTATATGTCCTACTAAAGTGTCCTTATAAAATCTCACCTTGCCAAATCATGCAATTATTCTTTGAAACTCTGTTTCCATCTGTGGCGGTGGAGCTTATTCCTTACTCTTGGCTTCTGCACTATACCTCTCCCTCCATTCAACATTCTACTTCTTCACAAGGCCTGAAATAACTAAGTGAAGAATTTGTGAACATTCTTTGAGGTATGAGGTGTATTATTATTATTATTATTATTATTATTATTATTATTATTATGAGTTTCTTTAAGGTTATTTTAATGTAATAGAACATTAAAATAGAAGATGTAATTTAGGGTGAATAGTAAAGTGATATGTTAAAATAGATAAAGTAGTTTTTTGTTGTGTGAAAATAGAATTTTTTTTGCAACTGCTGATGTTGATGCTCTAACTCTAATAATACTACTAGTAATATTAGAGCATTAGCATTGGGGGGTGTAAACCCCAGTTGCTATTTTAGCAACCCACCCGCTCAAATTGAGCTTTACCTAGGTGTGGGTTGTTAAAAGTTTTTAGCAACCGTGAACAATAAGTTTGTGTTTTTACAACATATTTGTTCAAATGTTTTAAAGATAAAAATATATATTTTAATCATTCTCTCTCTCTTCTCATAAATAACTATCACACTTTCTCTCTCTTCTCTCTTCCTCTCAGTTTTAGACTCTCTCTCTCATTTCTTTTCTCCTCTCTTTCTCCCACTCTCTCCTCTCATCCTCTCATGGTGACTCTTGCTTTTCTCTCTCAAGATTTTGGTTGGCTGTTTAGGGTGGCTTCAAATCAGCCTTGGTTGTATCAAGTTTCGGGTTGTGGGTTGCTGATGGGTCATAGGGTGGTGGTGTGGGTCGTGGTAGTGTGGGTTATAAGGTGATGGCATGGGTCGTGGTGGGCGTGGGTTATGGGATGTGTGGGTTTGGGTTTTGATGGGTCATGCGGTGGTGGAGTCCCGTATGTGTGGTGGTGGATTGTGGTGGTGGGCTAGTTTAGTGTTGTGGTGGTTGCTGGGTTGGGATTGGTGGTGGGTATTGGTGGTTGCTTGGTTGGTTTTGGCAGTGTATGTATTGGCTTCAGTGGTGGTGGGTTCAGTGGTTGCTGGGTTGGTTTATGTGGTGAGTTTCATGGGTGGTTGGTGGTGTTTCGATGGTTGCTAGGTTGTTTTAGGTGGTGGGCTTTGGTGGCGGGTTTCGGTGGTGATTGATGGCTGTGTGGCGATGGAGGAAGAGAGGGAAGAGAGAGAGAGAGAGAAATATATATTTATATATTGATAATCAGTTTTTTTTTTTTTATTTAATGGTGTAGTTTATATTATTTTAAAGAGTTATATGTAAAAATATAAACTGAGATGTTAGGTAAGTTGTAAAATAGAATGGTAAAATAGATAAAATAAGTTTTGAGAATGTAAAAAATAGATTTTTTTTTACATTCCGGAGTATGAATGCTCTTATTCACTTTGTTATAAAAGCATCCTCGGTGAGTAGCTAAAGAGAAAATAGTACTGGGCAAAATTAGAGATATAAATAAATAAAGAGGGCGTTAAAATGTGAGGTGAGCATGTCTGGATTTAATTTTCTACAGCAAGGGAATGTTAGCATGTGCAATGTGGTTTGCACGTGGTGTGTCACAGAGGCAGAAAAGCTAGCTAGCTTGTCTGAGTAAGGACATGCTCTTTTTTTTTTTTTTTTTTTTTTTATATACAAAATAGAAATTCTACTCTAGCCTAATTTATGTGTAAATGTGTGTGAAACTCCCTCCTGGAGACTTGAATCCCGGCTCTTACCCCCCACACCCCACAAGTACTTATACTTGTGGAGTGACCATCATGCCAAGAGTGCGCAGTCGTAAGGACATGCTCTTATTAATATAATATTATTAAAATTTAAAAAAAAATTTATAATTTAATCATCCGAATGTAAAGATTCAAACTCTAAATATCCTCATAAAAATACAACTAAAAAGTATTGGTTCATCAACAAAGCTCCTCGCAAAGTTTTTTTTAACTTCAATAATAATACTTGTTTGAACTGAAGTGAAGTTTCCAAAGGATATTGCCGACTTCACAGCATAACCCAATGCATATTGTAGTTTCTTTTACCAGTAGTAACATCCAATAAATTATTTTTTTTGTTAGGAAATAGATCCCTAAAAATGTGGATGGAGCAATCCCTATAGAGGATGGTCATTCTGGAGTAGGGGTTGTGATTTGGGATTGGGAAAGTCAGATTGTTGTAGCTGTTAGCATGCCCTTACCTGGGAAGTATGCTGTGGAGGAAACAGAGGCCATGGCTATGGAAAAAGGTGTTATCCTAGTCATTGAACTAGGCTTGGAAAATGTTATTTTGGAAGGAGACTCTATGCAAATTGTCCAGGCAGTTAAAGATAAAGATTGTAAGGGAATGGTGGGACATATCATC
This sequence comes from Notholithocarpus densiflorus, assembly GCA_030021035.2. Taxonomy (NCBI): domain Eukaryota; kingdom Viridiplantae; phylum Streptophyta; class Magnoliopsida; order Fagales; family Fagaceae; genus Notholithocarpus; species Notholithocarpus densiflorus. The sequence continues at coordinate 14,898,114 of JARYZH020000001.1, forward strand.
TTTGGTATTGATAAGGATATTTTTGACATAAATGTTTTTTTCTTAAACTCTTCAACCCGTCAGGATGAAAACACCTCACCTAATGATTCGTCGGGACAGACGTCCTACTCCACCTCCATGAAGATCCGACGGTGCAGTCATCTTAGGTCAACCATTTGTTGGAAAAACACATGGAAAAATACATTTTTGTATCTCATATAAAAACACGCAGCGGAATATAAACGGATCTACTTCATTCATGTGAGGTAACATGCAACATCTGAGTTTTAAAAACAAAGAACAAGAAGGCATACCTTGATGCAGTGAAATTCAAAACAAAATGAAGATTAAACTTGGGAAGACTTTCAATCTTCACTCCAATTCCACAATGTGCCCAAGATATGTGGTCTCTCAATCAGTTCTATACGTATTTGTTTAAAAGAATAAACAAGTGTCTTGAGAAAACTCTAAATATTTCTCTCTTTTAATCATACATATTTTATATCTGCACTTAGGCAGTTACTTTATTTAATAACTATTATTAAATAAATAACTGATTATCTAATTGGGTTAGCCTTTTGGGCCAACCCAATTGGGCTTTAGTGTGTGGCTTGGAGTGTGACCAAAATGGACAAATAAAGCTCTAGCTCCAATGGGCTTTGGACTTATCTGTCAACTCTTGACAAGCCCAAAGTTACCATTAATTATATTTAATATCATTATATAAATATAATTGCACTTTAGGCCTTATTAATAAATTATATCTCAAGACTTTATTAAACATTTAACCCCTTCATGAAAATATTCGTAGTAATACAAAGTCATAATGTGTAACTGTGACTTTGAAAATTACTACCTCTTGATCCTTACTACCTCTTGATCTTTGAGTACCCGGTTTAATCCTTTAAGTTATTCATATATATTTTATGAAATCTAATTTCATAAAATATAAATTTTAGTAACTCTTTACTAAAGTGGTTAGGCCTAACACTTTGAATAACCAAACTCATTAAACTTATCTCAAGTGAATATTTTATATCTCTATAAAGAGACTATGAATTCCATCTTGAGAATATGTGTTCCTTCAACATTACGTGTGATTGCCCAACATGCGAGGTTTTTAACTTGGTTGTCTAGATCTCACTGCTGATATATTAAAGCAACTTACATTTCATGATCGAGTTCACTATTCCCTCATGAGAGTTTAAGTAAATGAAAGTCGTGAGATTTATTATTCATTTGACAGTCGTTAATAGAATAATAAATCTCACGTGATCGATTGATATGTCTTATACACTTAAAACATAGTAACATATCAACTAAAAGTCTTCACTTCGGAAGCTGAGATACTGTTTCATCACGACTACAGACTAATTTTAGGTTACAAAGAACTTGTGATTTATATTTTCTGTGACTAAATCAGTAAATTACGTCTTATAAATACCAGACATATGATAATGTCAAATATTCATACTACCCGATTATTTTAGATAATAATAAAACAAGTTTATTACATAGAACATAATGTCATACATAGCATACAACAGAATTTTAAGGCACTAATCCTAACACCATCAGCCTTATAAAGATCCGTCGGGTACTTGGCAGTTGGTCTCGACGGGTGGCAAGCGTATAAAAGCCGACGGATAGGTTTGAAGTATAGCGCGATAGGGGAGATGATGCCTAAACCGACGGATGGATTTGCATGAACCCGACAGTTGAATATGTTGGGCCCCACAAACCTTTACGTGTTCTCCACTCATAAACCCCTATATGGAAACAACTTGCACACCACGCCCAAAGACCATATTCCACGTTCAAATCTTCCCAATATAGGAAGGAAAGCCCTAGAATCTCGGATCCTTAACTCCAAAATCTTCTCCATTAGGAAAGATCCCGCATTCCAAGGAATCTCAATTAGCTCCACAACACTATATAAGCATCAAACCTCCTCTCCCCCAAGGTACGTGGAATTTCCTAGCTTTCACACTTTGGAGTTCTCGGAGATTCTTCTATCACTAACTTAACTTTCGGAGGGCTTTTGGTCGGCACCCTACCGGTACTCTTTGTAGGTTCTTCATATTCTTTATTCTTCAGGTACCTCATTCAACGCGTGTGTGGACGATCAACCCACGGACGATTTTTTGTGCATCATCAGGTATCATCCAAGAAATGTCCAAGTTTCGGATGGCAGAGGCTAGACACATAAATAGGAATGGCAACAAGATAGCCCATGGTCTTGCTCAACAAGCCAAGAGATATGGGGAACAAAGGAGCTGGACTGGTACAACGCCAGAGATAATTGCTGATCTTCTCTGTATAGATAGTTTCAGCTAAGAAAATATGTTTGGGTCTGTTTTTTTGCTTTGTGGTCGTTCTTGTTACCTTTTCCTGCTTTTTGTTCGCTTTGTGGTCGTTCTTGTTACCTTTTCCTGCTTTTTGTTCTGCCTTGTTGCTTTGCTCTGTATTGCCTGTACTATTTTATTGTTTTGAATGAAATGAATGTTTCAGTTTAATAAAAAATAAAATATTCTATCAAACTTAATTTGATGTTTGGCAGAACATATACAAATAGCTATATAATAAAATACTTAAATCTGACTCTGAGATCCAGATTTAACAAGTTATACTTTGCTCAAAAAAATATATATATATATTTATATAACTAACAAGTTATACATATAATAATAATTGTTTGTTTTTAAGGGAAAGGTACGGTAGCGTCCGACTTTTATTGGGCACAAGCCCATTGCTGTAGCTTGACCATCCTTTTTGGGCCAAAAAAAAAAAAAAAGTTTTAAAACTACGAAAGCATCTTATTGGCTGCTTGCTTACTTTACAAAATTTCAATCACAACACAAAGTCAAAGACCAACTTATAGAATATGGAGAAATTTTTTACCTCAACCATTTTATTTTCATGAAATATAACACAATATGAAATTACATTTTAGGAAAATATCATTTCTCAAAATTGGCTGAAATGTCAATGATTGAAAATAAGTATCTCTTTAAAATATTGGACAACAAATTTCTAGAAAAAAAACCATCCACAATTAAAATGGTAGGGTAGCCGGCAATGAGGATTGAGAGTTATATCCTACCTCTGAGTATAAAATAAACTAGAGTTCTTGTTCATAGCTGTTAATTTATAAAATAAGAGTCAAGTTAATGTATGTCTTTAATAGGGGTGTCAAATGGATGGATTTGGGGTGAGCATAATTGGGTTGGATATATAAAACTCATTTTCTCATTTATTACCCATTTAACTAATTACTTCTAACCTAAACCCAACACAACCCAATTATTATGGGTAAATCAACTACCCAGTACTGATAATCAAAATTATAAAATGCCCTAAAAACTTGAAAATGACCAAAAGTACTCTTAAAATCCTTTAAAATTACCAAAATACCTAAACCTAAAAAAAAACCAAATATGATTAGAAACCAATAAAAATTAATAAAACAACCTCGAAACCTAAAAAATAACCGAAATACCTTTGAAACCTAAAAATTGACCAAGATACCCCATAAACCTAAAAAATGACCGGAATACCCCTGAAACTAAAAAAAACCAAAATATCCCAAAAAACTAAAAATTAACAAAATACCACCCCCCCCCCCCCCCACCAAAATAACCAACCAAAACCCATAAACCTACAAAATGACCAAAATACCCCCTAAAACTAAAAATTGACCAAAATACCCCATAAACCTAATAAATGACCAAAATACCCGCCGAAACCTAAAAATGACCGAATTACCCCCCAAAACCTAAAAAAATGACTAAAATACTTTTGAAATCAAAAAATTACCAAAATACCTCCTAAACCTAAAAAATGACCAAAAATACCCCTGAAACCTAAAAATTTACCAAAATACCCCCTAAACCTAAAAATGATACCCACTAAACCTAAAAAATGATCAAAATACCCGCTAAACCTAAAAAATGATCGAAATACCTGCTAAACCTAAAAAATGACCAAAATACCCCCGAAACCTAAAAAATGACCAAAATACCCCCGAAAACTATAAAAATGACCAAAGTACCCCCTTAACCAAAAAAATGACAAAATACCCCTGAAACCTAAAAATGACCAAAATATCCTCATACCTATAAAATGACAAATATACCCCTAAACCTTTAAAATGACCCAAATACACCCAAAACCTCTAAAATGACCATAAATATCCTGAAACCTCTAAAATTACCAAAAATATCATGAAACCTGTAAAACAACCAAAATATCCCTCAAAATATCTAAAATGACCAAAATACCACTAATCCTATAAGATGAACAAAATACACCTGATGCCTCTAAAATTACCAAAATAAAGTTTTTGGGTATTTTGGATGTTTCGAGGTTATTTTCGTCAAATTAAAGGTTCTAAGAGTATTTCAGTCGTTTTGTAGGTTTTGAGGGAATGTCACTAATTTTTTAGGTTTTAGGGGTGTTTCGTTAATTTTTAGATTTTGAGGCTATTTCGGTAATTTTCTAGGTTTTGGAGGTCTTTCAAACATTTTTTAGGTTTTGGGAATATTTCGGGCATTTTTTAGGTTTCGGGGGTATTTTAGTCATTTTTTAGGTTTAGGGGGTATTTTGGTTTTTTTTTTTTTTTATGTTTAGGGGATATTTTTATCGTCTGATAGGTTTAAGGGGCATTTTTGACATTTTATAGGTTTTGGGGTATTTTGGTCATTTTTTAGGTTTCAGAAATATTTTGGTCATTTTTTAGGTTTAGGGATTATTTTGGTCATTTTAGGTTTCGGTATTTCGATCAATTCTTACGTTTTGAGGGTATTTCGATCATTTTTTAGGTTTAGGGGGGTCTTTTGGTCAATTTTTAGGTTTAGGGGGGTAATTTGGTCTTTTTTAGGTTTAAGGGGTATTGCAGACATTTTTTAGGTTTAGGGGGTATTTTGGTCAATTTTTAGATTTTGGAGATATTTTGGTCATTTTTTTAGGTTTAGGGGTATTTTGGTCAATTTTTAGATTTTGGGGGTATTTCGGTCATTTTATAGGTTTAGGGAGTATTTTGGTCATTTTTTAGCTTTTAGGGGTATTTTGGTCATTTTTTAGGTTTAGGAGGGTATTTTTTATCTTTTTTTTTAGGTTTAAGGGGTATTTTGGTCATTTTTAGGTTTATGGGGTATTTTAGTCATTTTTTAGATTTAAGGGGTATTTTGGTAATTTTTAGTGGTTTTAGGATATTTTAGAATTTGGTGATTTGTAGAAATGATACTTGCATCATAATTTGGTCTAATTGGGTACTCAGTTAAAACCCAATAAACATTAATGTTAATTGGGTTAAATTGGGTTAATACCTATTTAACCCAATTAATAATTGGGTAGATTTGAGTGGGAAAATGAGTTTTGATTTATTTTACAACTTCTAGCCCTTAAAAGCATACGTTAACAATCTATTTTAGGGAAAAAAAATCAAGAATTGAAAAAACTGGTAAAAAGTTTGATAGCAAGCCAAACCAGACAAAGCAAGCAAAAAATCAAGTTAGGTAAACCATTCAATGAAAAGCAAGCCAAACCAGACAAAGCCAAGTTTAGTTTATGATGTAGTATTTGAATATCCTGTTTCCAGGTAGGCCAAGTACCTCATTTGAATATCCTCTTTCTCACTTTCACACACCAACCCTCTTTCCTAAAAGATGTCATGCAAAAGCTGCAATAGGTAGGTGGTATACTCGTCCAAAAGTCAGTCACAGCTCCAGCTGGGTTGGTGGGGTTAGGTGAGGGTGTTATTGGAAGTCCAAACTCTCTAAACCGCGACAATCGACTTGGCGAAGAGTGTAGACATTTTATCAGAACAAATATCCGAACTCCACATCTGTCAAAATAAATAAATATTCAATGGGTGTGATTAGATTAACAAGGGCCGTGCCTAGACTAGAGGCATCTTGGATCCAAATAATATTATCACTAATATTAGAAATTTAAAATAACAACACACAAGAATACAAATATTTTCGTAAAAATCATTTTTTCTTAAAGGGAAAAATCATAAGACAAACTCTGAATCAATTCACTATTATCAAAAAAAAAAATTTCAATAATTCTAAAATTTATGCCAAACTTGAGATTCATCAAATACAATAATAAATCCACTAGCTAGTGTATGTCTCACGGCTAAAGAAAATCTTTTGTTTTCTTTTTATTCTCACACACACTAATTATTTCTCTCAAATGTGGCAACACTCTGTTCTCTCCTCTTTATTTTCTTCTCCATGTACAGCTCTCTCTCTCAACTATCATCTTTTTTTCTAAGCGTCTCCCTCTTGGCTGCTCACTCTTTTCTCTTGTGCAGCTTCCTCTTTCTATGCTCTCCTTATGCAGCACACCACAGAAAATCTAATTAGAGCATTCTCATCAGGAGTTTTAAAAATTTTAGCATTTAGCATCTAAAAACCTAACTTTATAGCATTTAACACATCACTTTACAATACCCCTAACATCAAAACTTTTATTTTTTTACCATTTCATTTAAATATTCTTTCTTTATTATTTTTTATTGATTTTTCTCTCTCTCTCTCTCTCTCTCTCTCTCTCAGCAGGAAAAAAAAAAAAAAAAACCCTCCATCATCAACCACCAGCCACATCCACCCACCACCACCACAAACCACAATAAAAAAATAAAAATAAAAATAAAAAAACCTCCACCATCACCCCCACCAGCTAGATCTACCTACAACCATAAACAGCAGCAGAAAAAATTAGACCATCGGACCCACGACAGCCAGATCCACTTGCAACCACCATAAACAACAATAGCCAGATCCATCACCCCCACAACCCCATCAAACCCACGACCCCATCGAATCCACAACCCACAACCCCATCAGACCCACAACCCCATCAGACCCATGACCAACTACCCAACCACCCAAATCAGACCAACAAACCACCGCACCGTGACCCAGGAACCAATCAGTCCATAAGAGAGAGGGAGAGTGAGAAAGAGGACAAAGAATAAGAGGGAGAGTATAAGAAAGAAAACGAGAGTGATGAGAGTGAGTCTAGGTCTGGGTCTGAGTCTAAGGAGAGAGAGAATTAAAAACATTAAAAAATTATTACATCTTGCTACAGTGCGCTCTCATTTTCTAGAGCTCACTGTAGCAAGATGTCAAATTTTTTAGCACATGGCATCTTTGATGAAGTAGGTTTTTGTGGTTTCAGTTACTAAAAATAGCATTTTAGAATTTATAACATGCATAATGAGAATGCTCTAAACCTTGTCTTAATATATTAACTTAGTCAACCAAAACCTTCTTCTATTTCAAGTTGAAATAGTATTCTTCATGCTTGGCTGCGAAGCAAACTTCTACTATAGAGTACTCTTATTTCTAATAGAAGTAGTCTACCACGTGGCCTTTCTTGCCACTAAATATGGGCTGGACCCACAACAATCTTCCCCTCTAGCCCACTGATGGGAGGAGAACTTCAATCTAGCTCTTCAATTCGAATCCATGCGATCAAGCCAATACAAGGCTCAACCTTCTTCAATATCTTCACCAACACTGAGAACACCTCATCAATGTCAATACCTTTCATTTTCCAAGAATTAAACTCATCTCGGATTTCCTTAATCTAATCTCTTGGCTCCCCTTCATCAGAAGCCCTATTATTCTTGAAGCTAAAAATTCAACATTCTCCATTAGTCCTCTTCTTGTTAGGTTAATCAATCACTAGTGGAGGATATTGCTCCTCCTGCTAAAGACCTCCAAGGTCTTTCACTTCATTATCATCCCATGTAACATTGGCATCTTCATATTCTTCATCACCTATTACTTTCTCATCTGAAGCACTATTAGGCAAAGAGAATTTCAGCCTCTTGGCATCATCACCATCAATCTCAACTCTCAATTGTGGAGTATTCTCAAAATCTTTAATCTCATTGAACTTCTTCTTATAAGTCTTCACATGAGTCTAGTACATACCACAACAAGCATGTCGTCTTGCAACAACCATGTCCTTTTGCAACAACCAATGACCCCTTAGTAAGTTTTCATCTTCCATTAGCAAGATGGTTACAATAGCCAATGTAGAAAACACATTCATCCTTAAATCTGGAACATGTCGCACATCCTTCAACATCATGGTGCTACCAACATTGGTTTTAACGTACACATCACCAATTCCCACAATTTTTGAATAACTGGAATTACCCATCCTCACAATACCAAAGTCCCCTGCTTTGTACGTGGTAAACAACCCCCCCCCCCCTTTCGTAGGGATAAAGGGAGGCTAGCAAATCAACAACCCACTCAACGTCATTATTAATAACATGCTCACACTTCTGCTCTTCAATAGAGAGCACCACAATATCCTCAGCAATCACAGCAGCTGTAGTATTTTCCTCACTATCATTCTTTTCATCTTTGCCTTCAATTTTGTTCTTTATTCCAATGCCAACAGTTTCTTCTTATGTGGCCATTTTTTCCACAATAGAAGTATTTTCTAGTTTCCTAAAACTGAGATCAATTGCTTAATTTTGACCTATCATTGAACTTAGCTTGATTATTAATTCCTCTACTTCTACCTCTACTCTTGTTTTCCGTGACAAAAGTTTAATCTTGTGCATTATCTATATTCGCATCTCTCCTGTGAACCTCCTCACTTAAAATCAAATCTCGAATATCATTATATTTTAGGTTTCTTTTTCCTGCAGAATTACTCACTACCATTCTCATGGTTTCCCAACTATTTAGTAAAAAAGCCAAAACAATCAATGCACGAACCTCATCATCAAATTCAATTTCCACTGAGGATAATTGATTTGTGATTGTATTGAACTCATTCAGATGCTACGCTACAGGAGTGCCTTCTACCTTCTTTAGATTAAACAACTTCTTCATCAAATACACCTTGTTGTTAGACGATGGCTTTTCATACATGCCGAGCAAACCCTTCATCACATCCACTGTGGTCTTCTCTTTCATAACATTGTGTGCAACTGATCTTAGCAGAGTTAATCGAATAACTCCCAGTACTTGTCTATCAAGAAGATTTCATCATTCATCCTTCATAGTATCAGGTTTCTTCCTCAAAAGAGGCAGACCCATGGAGATAATCTTTTATCTACATCCTCCAATGCCTAAAGTCTGTTCCATCAAACTTCTCAATTCCTTTAGCCTTGCCTTCTTCTCTGGCCATCGCTTCTACTCTAACCTTGGCTCTGATACCACTTGTTAGGTCCCAAATAATATTATCACCAATATTAGAAATCCAAAATAGCAATCATACATAAGAACACAAATATTTTTACATGGAAAACTCATTCTCTTTTAGGGGAAAAACCACGAGACAAACTCCGAATCAATTCACTATTATCAAATCAATTATAATAATTCTCAAGTTTATGTCTAACTTGAGATTCACCAAATACAATAATAAGTCTATTAGTGTATATCTCACGACTAAAGAAAATTCCCTTGTTTTCTTTGCTCTCACACACTAATTATTTATCTCAAATGCAGCAATACTTTGTTACCTCCTTTTTATTTTCTTCTCCACGTACAACTCTCTCTCTCGGCTGTTTTTTTTTTTTTTTTTTTTCTCTAAGCAACTCCCTCTTGGCTGCTCTCTCTTTTCTCTTGTGCGGCTTCCTCTTTCTTTGCTCTTTATGCGGCACACCACAGAAAACCTAATAAACCTTGTCTTTATATATTAACCCAGCCAACCAAAACTTTCTCCTATTTCAAGTTGAAATGGTATTCTTTGTGTTTGGCTGCCAAGCAAACTTCTACTATAGAGAAATAGGAGTAGTCCACCACACCCTCTCTTGCCACTAAAAATGGGCTAGACCCACAACAAGGCAATGGTTAAGATTGAGTTTTTTTTTTTTTTTTTTTTTCAATTGTAATTAATCAATTTTGTGGATGCAGATGCAGCTGTACATAAATTAGTTTAAATATATAGATATATGATTGATTTCCATAAACAAAAGCCATATGTCAATATGGAAGCATGAAAGAGAATTATTAGGATCGAATTGATGTTTACAAATTGAAAGTAAAGGCACCAACAACAACCACATAGGCTGCTGAAGGAGTGTATCGGGATTAAGGAAAGATGCCAGTATCGAGAGGGTTGGTATTTGTCAAAGTGACCAAATTACGTCTCAACAACCCACAAACTTCCAACGGTCTGAGAGCACCACGTTTTTATTTTATTTTTTTTGTATTAAGTCCAATTCCAAACCACAACAATCATCATCTCCTACCATTTACCAACTCTAACAATGACATAGTGAAGACATCATTCCTTTCAAGAAAAATTTCTCTTTCTTTTCTTTTGGATAATTAAATAAGAAACACATTATTACTTATTACACGTGTCCGAGACAACCTTCATTAATTATTATTTATTACCTATTATTTGGGCAATTTATATTGCTTCATTATCTAGAGAATTCCCTTTTAGTGAATCCATTGCGAACACCTTGGATGAAAGCTACATACATTTTTGTCTTCGACGCAATTTCACGTACGTTTGTCAAGCCCAAAAAAAAATTTTGGCCTTTCAGATCTTACTTTGACGGCTCTGCACCAACCCAAAAACAAAAATAAAAACAAAATACAAAACAAAACATTTCCTTTCATTTCTAATGTATTTTCGGTAAATAAGCCATTTTATCAGTAAATAATAGGGATGGCAAACGCCCACCCCCCCCCCCCCCAACTCGTTGGTACCCAACCCGAGCCAACTCCAATGGGTCAAGTTTTACCCAACTCGCTAAATAATAGGGTCAGGTTTGAGTTTTTAAATATCAAACATGAAGGGGGTTCGGGTCGGGTGCAGGTTTTAGTAATACCCGTCCCGAACCCGACCCACTAAGACCAAAATTACAAAAAAAAAAAAAAAAAAAAAACCAGATTATATATATTCCACTTAACCTAAGTCCTAACCCTAAGGGTCTGTTTAGTTGGAGGAGTGGAGAAGTGGGAGGATAGAAAATGGTGAGAGGGTGGAAAAATGGGAGAATAGAAAAGATTTTAATTTCCCTCCTTATTGTTTGGTTAGGAGTGGAAAAGTACAGGGATAAAAAAAGTGTGTTTAAATAAATTTACTCATATACCCTTGTTAAAAAATGATACCCAATTAAAACAAAAAAGTAAAAAATAAAAAAATAAAAACAATCACCCAAATTTATTAAAAAATAAAAATCATGTCTAGAAAAAAATCACGTCTAAAAAAAACAAAAACAAAAAAACACGAAAGAAAGTAAAAGAAAAGGAAAAGAGAAGAAGAAGAAGAAGAAGTAGACGAAGCCTGCCAAAAAAAAAAAAAAAAAGAGAGAGAGCAACGTATTGGATGGGCATTTTTGTCATTTATCTATCAAACTCCTTCCACTCAATTTTCTTCCTATTTTGGAGAGAAAATTTTTTGGTGGGCCCGGAGAGAAAACATTCGGGCCCCACCATCATTTTCCTCTCTCCCCCTCCCAACCAAACACCTTCCAAAAAGTTTTTTCTCCTCATTTTCTCTCCCTTTTTTTCCATCCTCCCTAAAATCCACTCTACCAAACACGCCCTAACTCTCATTCAGCTTTCAGCCTCCCCCCTCAGGCCTCACCCTCATGCACTCTCACCCTCACTCACTCTCACTCTCACTCTCATTCGTTCTCTCGCCGCCAGCCATAACCCCCACTCGTTCCCAAGCCCTCCCTCATCCCTACATCACTGCTGGTTCGTCGTTCTCCACAAGTTCGTCACTTCGTCGTTCTTCAATTTTTTTTTTTTTTGGGTTCGTTACTTTTTTTTTTTTTATAACTTTGGATTCGTTACATTGTTTATGGTTGATAAAATCTTTGGTCAATTTATGCATTAGCAGTTCATGTTGTCCATTGAAGTTTTTTGCCGGTGACATGGATTTTTGGCAATTTGATCCGGGCTTTTTGTTGTTTCTATGTTTCTACTATAGGTTCAAGTGTTGAAAATTGGTAATTTTGTACTTCTGCTTTACTGAGATTTTGGCATTTGTAATATGTAACGTTCTAAATGGAGTGTATGATTGATTACATTGGCGATTTGTTAGTTCAACACTAGTTGGCGATATATCTTTGGGGGTCTTGTTTAATGATCAGTGAGATTTATGGGCTTATCGAATATCTTTTCCTTTCAAATGGAACTGGTATTTCAGCTTGTATATGATTGTTCGTACCAGTGTGATTGTATTATATCTTCTTTTTTATTTTTCTTTTTTCAGTTTCCGTTGTTAAAGATTAGGTATTATTGTGTTATAGGCTTGTGCTTAGCAGGTTTTATATTTGTTGACATTTACAGATTTTATTATTGAAATAGATCATTAGTTTTATTTAAATTGTCAATTGTGTGATATTATTGTATATTTGTACCTAAAAGGGAAATGGGAGAAACAAAAAAATCTAGTTCTCCCTCGCCAGGCAGCTTTCCCTTGAGAACCACACGTTGTCCCTTGCCAACTATGCGTTCTCCTTCGCCATTCTCACGATCACCCTTACCATTGTCGCCTTTTGCCAGCTCACCCTCACGGATTACTATCACCTTTATGCCCATTAAACAATGAGTAAGTGTTTGAATTTGTAGATAATCATGTGTAATTATGATTGGAGTTTTTTTAATTGATATTTGTGTGTGCTGTGATGTTAATTTGTGAATATTTGTTTTGATTGATAGAATTCCTAACTCTGAAACTTTTGAACCAATTGGGAGTCCGCAATCCCTGGTGGTGGACTTGGTGGTAGAGGTAGAGGGAGAGGAAGAGGCTGCAGATGTGAATGGGGATGAGGATGTGGATGCAAGTGAAAAAAGAAGGTGTACCTCAGATGTTTGGAATCATTTTACTAGGAAGAAAGTTAATGGGAAATCTAAAGCTCAATGTCATCATTATGGCAAGCTTTACTTAGGTGATTTTAAACAAGGCACAAGCCATTTGCGTAGTCATTTAGGCAAATGTCCACGGCTGATTTTTAAAAATATAAGGGATATGTGACAAGTATTAATTAAACAACAAAATAAGGTGGATGGAACGATGAGTTTAAATCCTTACCAATATGATCAAGTTAAAGTGAGGAGTAATCTTGGTCGTATGGTCATCCTATATAAAACTCTTTTGTTTGGTTGGGGGTAGAAAGTTGAGGGATGAAAAACTCTTTTGTTTGGTTGAGAAGAAAAATGAGATGATAGAAAATAGAGTTTGTATAAATATACCATCATGTCCCTATTAGATAAAACAAAATGTAACACACTATACTTGTATTAAAAAATTGTGTATGAATGGAGAAAGAATCTCCTGTGCCGAATGTATAAGACCTATGTCTCACTGACATGTGGGTCCCACGTGTGGGATTCACATGTCAGTGAGACATGGGTCTCACACGTCCGACGCATAAAAGAATTTTCCTTATGAATGGGAACTTTATTTTTAAAAGAAAAAATAAATAAATAAAAAAAGATGAAATAGCACAAGAAGTTAAAGAACCCAAAACTGTTTTCTAAAAATAGAAACAAATAAGACTGAATATTAGAAAAAGACAAAAAAAAACAAAAACAAAAAAAAACAAAGAAGCAAAACATTCAAAAGATGATTGTTGCTGCTTGGGGCAATTTGTCCAAAGTACAAAGAAGCTTTTGCTTCTTGTTTTTACTCGTATTTTCTCCCCAATATGGGGAGATTGAGTTTCGGTGGGCCTAAAGAGAAAACTATTGGACCCTACCATTTCCCCCCCTCCCTACTAAACACACCTCCCCCCCCCCCCCCCTCCCCCGGTCATTTTCTATCCCCCTAGTTTTTACCCCAACCAAACATACTCTAAGATTTGAATTTAAAACAAGTTGATATCAAAGAGTAATAATGGGTAATTGTTTGATGAGATGTTTCCTAAAAGGTGCAATTTCATAAAAGTTAAGAGTACATTTAACTCTTAATATTAGGTCTAATTTGGGAAGATACTAAAGATTTAATGAAGATTTCGATTCAATGAAGAATCTCTCAAATAAAAATTAATTATTGACATGCTTGGATGCTCACATGCATAAGTGCTTGAATGCTCACAAACTTGAATATTGACGTGCTCTAGATTGTCACATGCCTGAATGATACTCACATACTGGATTGATTCTCACATGATTGGTTGACCATAATGTTTAAATGATTAAATTTATGCCCTTCTCTCTTTGTTTCTTGTCTTATGTAGAATCTAGGGTTAAGGTGCATGTGTATGTGTAAGGGCTTACTTAGTAATGTCCATTTAGGTATAATCCAGTAATACAAATGAAGGACAACTACATTCATGTGGTCTGGGGCGCCTAACCTTTTTCCTAAGACCATACCCTAACTCCAAACTTAGTATGGTGTGTAGACCTTCATTATGGAGTTAAAATAGTTCATGGATCTATAACTAGGTGGAAACTCCTCTCAAGCCTTTAAGTTAAAGGCATTAATGTACTCTCGGTTTCATTGCAAATAATGAGCTCAAACCATGATAGGGAGAATTCAAGTGATTTGCACATCCCGCCTACATGATAGAGGGAGTCATAAGACATAGAAAGAGGTACTACTCACATCACTTGTTCAACTCTAGGGTTTTGCTATAAATCGATAGAATATTTCATTTTAAGCATTTTCCAAAAAATATATATATATGTTTTGACCATAGACAAACCTCGTCAAAATTTAACATTTTTTTTTTTGGTTTTTATGGTTTGCCTTTAATTTTGTGCTAGGGTTCCTTAGTTCAACAACTCAAATGGGTCTTGTAATTTTGAATTTTGGATAAATTCTAAAAGCAAGTCAAATTTGGAAAAGTGTTTTTGGGTATCTTGGTTCTTAAAGAAAATTTCAAAATTACCACCCCCCCCCTCCCCCTCGCACAGGGGTATGAGATGATGACACACATTATGCTTCAAAATATATGAACAAATCCTATCAGGAATAATGGATAACTGGAAAGTCCCCTGTTGTTGCTTCATGGTTTTTATTCATATCTTATTATGATGACCCATATTAGGTGGATTTGATTGAATAAATATGTGTTGTGTGAGTTTATGTTGGGTTTCACATTGAGTGTTTATTAGGTTGAACTAGGTAATATTAGAGATTATAAGGAGTCTCAATCGTAACTTGACTAGTTCTTTTAAGATATAAACATTAATGTTGCTAGTGTTTTCCTTGAGTCATTTCATTCCACATCTTATCAACATTTTTAGTACAAAAATAATACATTTCTCATTTTTTTTTAACTTTACCTACACTAGTAATCAAAATCAGTTGTCAAAATCGTGCAAATTGTCTCTTTCAAACTCTTTGATCTTATATTAGTAAGGATTCAAAGTTAATGATAAATTAACCTTTTGATTTATAAAATCAATTCATGGAAATGACTTGATTTCTAAAAGGTAAGTGTAAACAAACTGTTAGAACATATGTGAATCATGTTAGGAACATATGTCAATATTTTATGTAATTGGCTAATTTTTTGACAAAACGCACTTTACTTGTAATTGGGTAGATCTAGGATGAGTTTAATACTTCAAGGAACAAGGTTTCAAGTTCAAGTGTTAAAACCATGCAAGTCTGATCAAGAAACAAGTGAAGAAGTGATGAATTTTAAATCTCGACAGCTAGTATCTATCGAGGTTTAAAAGCTACTAAAGCCCGATGCTAGACAGCTAGCTCGATAGATAAGCTATCTATCGAGGTTTATGAAAAAAAGATTTTCAGCTCTGATTTTCATCCAATCCGTGGGTATATGTTTGGGCTTTCTTTTCTCACAACCCTAAACATATATAAGGATTATTTTAAGGGCCGTCAAAGATTGCGCGAGTGTGAAGCAAAGTTGTGTTCATGAAAATTGTGACCGGAGACAAAATTTGCCCTAGTTCATCCTTCTCTTGAAGAAGCTATTATGTTTGTACACCGTAGGGTTTTGTGACCAAGGAGCTTCATGATCTTCATCGTGTGATGAACTGAAGAACTTTGCAGCCAACATCTTTCTCAGGTTGGTGAGTAAGAAGCCGCGTACTGGGATCTGCGCATCGATTGGTTAGTCACGTACTAGGAGCCGTGCATTGAAAAGAGAGAGATTGTCACTACAGAACAAGTCCAATTAGGTATTGGGGTAAGGGTTCAATGGTAGGTTGGTATAAGGTACTGGGATTCCTTTACTTGTAACCACTTGTTGTGATAATAGTGAATTCTCGGGAGTGGTGACCTTAAAATCACCCGGTGGGGTTTTTGCCGTGTTGGTTTTCCCCATTCGTAAACAAATCACTGTGTCAACTTTATTTTCCGATACATATTTACTTAGTTGGTGATTTGTTTGTGCTACCACGCGTTTTGCATGTTAATTAAATTAATTAATTAACTTGGCTAAATCAATTGGTTAATTTATCACAAGGGGTCAATACATTCTTGGCCTATCACAAACTTAACAACGAATTGTTTTCAAATTTCTTTTTTGGTAGAAATTGTTTTCAAATTTCAAGGACTAAATTAACATGCTAAATAGTTCAAGAACCAAATTGAATTCTGAAACATTTTCTTTTTCTTATACCCGAGAATTTCATTTTTTAAAATTTACAAAATTCCTAAGGAAAAAAAACTCGTTGAAATAAGAGACTTATTCAGATATATATATATATTTTTTTTATTTTTCATGAAGGAAACAACCTTAAAAAAAAAAAAAAAAAAAAAGTTTTATGTGTGTGTGTGTGTGCAGGGGCAGAGCCATGTAGTGAGTTGGCTCCCCAAATTATTTTTAAAAACTCCAATAATAGGTAAAAATAGAACCCAATCAATTTTCCAAAGAGCTAGCCCCTCCAAGAACAAAGCTTCCCCCCTCCCCCTGTGTTAGGGTCATATTTTCTATGTAATTGGTCAATCCTTTGACAAAACGCACTTTACTTGTAATTGGGTAGATCTAAGTTGTGATTAATATATCAAGAAGTATATTGTTCAAACATATAAAGTGGTATCATTAAAACATGAACGTTGATCCAAGAAACAAGTAAAGAAAAACTATTTCATTAAGTTTCGACAGAAGCTCGATAGATGCTGCTATCGAAATTTAATGGAGAAGCTCGACACAAGCTCGATCTATCAAGATCTACGATTTCAAAATTTCCAAATCTGAAATTTGGCCCATGATGATTTCGATGATTATGGTTTCTTTTCTCACAACCCTAGTCATATATAAGGACTATTTTAAAAGTCATCATTGACAAAAACAGAGACCTAGAACTCATCATGATCTTCACCGTTTATGAAGTGAAGAACTTTGCAGCCAACAACAATCAATCAAGTTGCTGGAGTTAGTCACGTACTAGGATCCGTGCAAAGGAGTTAGTCAAAGATTGGAGATTTGTGCAACAAAGGAAAGAAGGCTACTACAAGATCAAGTCCAATTGGGAATTGGAGCAAAGTTTCAACTGTAAGTTGGTATTTTGGGATAGGCTAGAGTAGTGGTAAGATTCCTCATACTTGTAACCGCTTGATTATTGATTAGTGGATTCTTGGGAGTGGTGACCTTAAATTCACTCGGTAGGGTTTTTGCCTTGCGAAAGGTTTTCCCCATTTGTCAACAAATCACCGTATCAATTTAATTTTCGCTGCATTTAGTTTATTTGGTGATTTGTTAGTGCCTCCACGATTTGCATGTAATTTGACCTAATTAATCAACTTGGGTAATTGAATTAATTAACTGGGGTCAATCTATCTTAACCCAACACCCCCTTCCCCACCTCCAACACGTCAGCCAAATTTGGCTCCCAAAATCCCAACTTTGCACTTGTTTTGTCATTTTCCATTCCTCAACATCTCATATCTTTGTTTCCAAAAATCAAAAGAGGCATTTTCGTAAATATAATAAAATGTGTAATGGCATTTACAAACAAATCTACCTTCCACGTGAATGTCTACCCCTTTGTAGCTCCACTTTATATTTGTTTATTCTTTTTTTTTTCTCAATAATTCTAGTACCACACAATTTTACACATATTTTATCACAGTTTTCTTATGTTGTAGACTATGAATAGTGGAGAAAAAATGGTGATCCATGTGATAGTAGTAGACAACCATTCAGTCTATCAATAGGACAATCGTGGAAACAAACAATCAATCATAGTCTACCACATAGGACAATTATGGAAAAGTGTGCGATACATAAATATTGTTGTTTTTGTTGAAAATATTCTTTTTTTCCTTTTCTCAATTCTCAGTACAATTTCTTCTCTTCTCTACCATTACTTCTCTTTCTCTACATCATCGTCTTTTTCTCTTTTTTTCTCTTTCACAATGCACTTTCTGTAACTTTCACATCTCGTCTTTGTCTTTTTCTTTTTTCTTTTTTCTTTTTTTTTTTTACCACCCCTCTCTAACTTTTTCGTCCTACTTCTTCTTCTTTTTCTTTTCTTTTTTTCTTTTTTTTTTTATTTACACTAATCATTTCTGACACTCTTAATCCCTCTCCTTTGTAAATCCATCACTTTTCTACAGTACTCGCCACCAACAAAACCCACTTTTCATTTGGCTCAAAATCAATATGATAATTTTACCTCCCCCCGCCCCCCCAAACACAAATTCTTGGCTTTGCCCTTGTGTGTGTGTGTTTTAAAGTAGAAGTAAAAGTTACGTACAATTCCTTAGGTGCGGTAAATTAGGGTTAACAATTAAATTCAAACACATTGATGCATTGACACTCCCTTTATATCATTTAAACATGTTTTCAAATGTAAAAAATTTTCAATTGTAAACATTTTTTAGTGAAAACATTTTCAAGAGTTTGGTGTAACTAAAAAATGAAAAAGTGGTAGGTCCATGTGGGTATACACCTCCACCACTCACAACTTGCCACGTGACGAGTTGTAGCAAAAGTTGTGTAAGTTTTTGTGGTCCTATCATTACTCTTTGAAAAGTGGTTATGTAAAAAAAAAAAAAAAAAATTGAAATTATCACACTAAAATAAATAGGAAATTTTGCACGAGCTTATACGAATTCTTTAAGTAGGATACAATATCTTTTTTCTTTTTCTTTTTTGGAAAAAATAAAGAAAAGAAAAGCAGAGCTCTACACGTGGAAAGTGAAGAACCACACCGACGTCTCTTAACTTGAGTCTACAAGAGAAAAAGCAAGTTTGTATTTATTTTTTTTTTTCCTTTTTTCCTATAGCTGAAACTAAGGGTTTGTTTGGTTGGAGAGATGGAAAAGTGAGAGGATAGAAACTATGAGAGGATGGAAAAGTAAAGGATAGAAGAAATTTAGTTCTCTCATGTGCGTTTGGTTGGGAGGATAGAAAAGTGGAGGGATGGAAAACTCATTTGTTTGGTTAAGGAGAAAAGTTGAAAGATGGAAAATATGGTTTGTATAAGTTTTCCCTAATAACCTTACACAAAAACTTTCACAAAAGGCTAGAATTAATTAATTTTTATTAAAAAAATGATGCACATATTATAAATATATATAATAAAATAAAATAAAACCCACACGACAAATAAAAACACGCACATACCAAGTAAACAAACAACCCACGCAATATTTCTCAAAAAAAAATCCTCTTAAAAAAACGACACTCAAAAACATTATTTGCAAATCTGATGAAGAAAGATCCAAAAAATGGAGCTTCAATTCGATGACTAGAGAGGATGATGATCTCAATGGAGGACCATTGGTGAACGTTAAGCGGCACGAGTGAAGACAATGATTAAAAGTTTGACCAGCAGTTGGTCTGTTCAATCGAGGGATGTATAGAGGAGATCTATGGGTTTTATGGCATCGGCTCAACCTAAAACTTGTCGTGAATCGACCTTGACTCAGTCGGACTCGTCCTTGACCCAACCATGACTCGACTGTTCTTGTAGGGGTATTCGTATCATTCTATTTAAAACCCCATTTTGGCTTGCCTTTTCTCTATAATTTGGAAAGATTGCCTTTTGGTGGGCTCAGGAAAAAAACACTTGGGCCCCACCAAAACCCCTCCCATTTTCTTTCCAAACCAAACACTCCCAAAAATCATTTTCTCAACCCTTTATTATGAGGTCTTCAGTAGTAATTTTCTTTGGCCTTCAAATGTCGCAACAACTCCCAATAAATGAATTACTTCACGAATTCTCTTCAGACTAACCGACTTGATATTGCTATATATACATGAAGTTTTTGTTGCAAATAATGGACACACTTTGTATCATGGGGACATGTATTTCGGCCATATTAAAAAAAAAAAGAGTGGATGACCACTTAAGCTTTAAGTTCTATATACAATCACTTTTAGCTTTCTCTATTTTTTCCACTACTTACTTTTATTCTATAACACTTTATCAGCACAACGTTCTAGCTAAATTCAGGAAAGGAGTTATCATCTTTTTCCACTTATGTGAAAGGTTATTTATGTGACAATTTAACATTCACATGTGTTACATAATCTATATAGAATAAGTTTACATATGAATAATGTAGACGTTTTTATTGAGAAGGAACTTGAAATATTTTATTAAGATGCAGCCAAATTGGCTAAATCATTCTGGAAAGTGGAAAACAAAGGTGGTGGAACATCCTCCATCCACGCGACATAGTCTAAGACATTAATGGAATGTCTAGCTAAACTATGGAGTTTATTTCCATCTCTTCTGCAATGAGAGTATAGTAATTTTGAATACAAACAAGATAAACAAGGGCATCCTGAATGAGAAGTTCCACCGAAGCAATAGTGTGACCACCTGCCTTCAAAGCTTTAATGATAAGTTCGGAATCTCCCTCAAGCACAGCTTTAGCAATACCAGTTTCCACACCAAACTCAAGGGCACGGGTAACAGCAATGGCCTCAATCTCAAGTGGTTGAAACGCATATGGGAGTTGTTGGGCAAGGGAAGCAATTACTAGTCCTTGATGATCTCGAATAACTACTCCTATGCCGCTCTTGTTTTCATTCTTAAAGACTGCTCCGTAGAAATTTATCTTGAACATGCATGGATTCGGTGGCTTCCAAGCCAGTCTTGGTCTTAGCATCACTGGTAGCTTCGGTGGAAGGGTTGCAAGGAACTCGTCCAGCTTTTCTTTGGCCTGAGGTGTAAGCTGGTCAGAAGTGTAGTAGGGGATATGGAGTCGAACCTAGTTTCTTTGATGCCAGATTCCCCAAACTGTCATTGAGAAGAGCTCCGGATTGGCATGGTTTTTAAGGATCCAATACAGCAGTTCCTTGAAGTTTAAAACTCTGGTGTTGAGACGAAACCTCCACTCACCCAAGGAAGACCAGACCATGTCAAGCTCTCTGCATGACCATAATGCGTGAATTGGAGATTCCACCTCACTGGAACAGCATTCACACAGCGCATTGTCAGTGATATGGCATCTCATCAAGTTATCTTTTGTAGGGATAGAATTGTGGCAGGCCCTCCATATGTAATTTTTGGTTTTGTTTGGGATCCACAAAGCCCAAATGCTTTTCTAGAAACTCCCCTCACATGCCTGAGCTTTATTATCTCCAACCCCATCAAACTCATTCTTCAAGAACCTGTATCCAAATTTGCAAGAGTGTTTCCCATTCTGTGTCCACAGCCAGTACAAAGCATCCTCAGTGGAATGTCATGATAGTGGTCTGCTCTTGATGAGCTCGGCTTCGTGTTGAAAAACCAGCCCGTCAATCATGCCGGTGTTCCAGGTCCGTGACTGAGCATCAATCAAAAAGTCCACAGTGACTTCCTCCAAGCAATCTAAGACTGGGGATGACACATTGGTTGGATGCTTGATAGGTAACCATGTGTGTTGCCAGATTTTGACTGAATGGCCATCACCTATTCTCCAACAAGTGCCTCGATTAATCACATCACGACCATGTTGCATGCTCTTCCAAGCACATGAGCCATTTCTACAATCGGAGGCCTCCATGATAGTGCAGTTTAGGTAGAAACGGGCCATGAAGACTTTGTAAAACAAAGAACTTCTATCTTGCAATAAGCGCCATGCTTGCTTGGCTAAAAGAGGGTCATTGTATAAGGCTAAGTCACGAAAGCCCATTCCACCCGCCACTTTAGATTTGGTCAAATCATCCCATTTTTGCCAATGTATTTTCTGTTTATCTCCATGTTGACCCCACCAAAACTTCCTTATCACTTCAATTTCATTACACAATCCTAAAGGAAATTTAAAACTTTCCATAGCATAAGTTGAAATAGCTTGAATAACAGACTTAATGAGCACCTCTCTCCCAGCTTGGGATAAGAGTTTGCCCTCCCATCCCTGTAACTTCCTCCATACTCTCTCCTTGATGTAATTGAAGCTGGCTTTTTTTCCTTTTCCGATCAAAGAAGGCAACCCCAAGTATTTTTCATAGTGTTGGATTTCATGAACCCCTAAAATCCCTTTTATAACAACTTTGCTGAAGATTAAAGCTATCTTTTCCCTGTTTACTTTTTGCCCAGACACTTCCTCATACACGGATAGGAGATTCATCACCTTGCTACATTCTGCTAAGGTGGCCTTGCAAAAAAGGAGGCTATCATCTGCAAAAAAAACAAATGGGTCAATTTAGGGCCTCTCTTGCAAAGACCGAACCTTGTGATATCTCCATTGCTTGATGCTTTTTAAATGAACCCATGTAAGCCCTCAATACATAGGAGGAAGAGGAAGGGGGAAAGAGGATCCCCTTGTCTAAGGCCCCTTGAGGGGCAGATCAAACCCTTTGTCTCCCCATTCACTAAGATAGAGTAAGTAATAGTTCTCACACAAACCATGATGAGCCCAATCCATCTTTCACAAAAACCCATTCTCATCATTAAATTCTCCAAGAAACCCCATTCAACTTGATCATAGGCTTTACTCATGTCAAGTTTTAGAGCCATAAAACCTGAAGAACCTGATTTGTAATTTTTTATGCAATGCAGGATTTCAAAGGCTACTAGGATGTTATCAGTTATACAACGATCTTTATCAAAAGTAGATTTATGCTCAGTTATAACAGATGGGAGAAATTATTTTAGCTTGTTAGCTAGGAATTTTGAGAAAATTTCATAGAGAACGTTGCACAAACTAATGGGGCGATATTCAAACACAAACTAAGGATTTTTCTTTTTAGGGATAAGAGTTATAAAGGTATGATTCACTGGGTGTGGCAAGATACCTGAATTTAGCTAAGACAACACCAATTGAGTTACATCACCTTCAACCATTGACCAAAAATACTGGTAAGATAAAGGAGGCATTCCATCAGGTCCAGAAGCCTTCATCGATGCCTTTTGCTTCAAAGCTGTTGCCACTTCCCATTCCTTAAAATTGCAAATCAACTGCTGATTCATGTCATCAGATATAACATGAGGGATCTTATCCAATACTGGTGGGGATAGGGTCGGGTTTGATGAGGTAAAGAGCTCTAAATAAAATCCAAGAGTACTCTAGCTATATCATCCAGGTTGTCTCTCCAATGGCCATGAGAATTGTTGATGCCCATGATCACATTCTTCCTGAACCTGAGAGAAGCTCGGCTATGGAAGAATTTGGTATTGCCATCACCTTTGCTAAGCCAGAGAAGACAAGAGTGTTGATTCCACATTCTAGTTTCTTGGTCTAGCAAAATGTTGATCTCAATTTTCAGCTCTTTAATTCGTTGATTACTACCACTTCTCATTGCTGCGCCCTCGTCAATTAGCAACTGCCACTTTTTGTTGAGTTCTTTACAAATGTTGCCAAAGACATTTTGATTCCACCAAGTCAAATCCTTGCCATATTTCCAATTATTGCATTATCCGAACCCTTAGAGGCACAAGAACACCATACTACTTCTACCACTTCCCCACACCAACTATTGGATAGCGACATCTGCTCAAAACATAATTGTTTCTTACTGGTTAGAGCTTCAATTGCAATTGGATTAATTAGAAGAAGGCAATGGTCTAATGATAGACAAGGAAGATGATAAACCCATGTGCCAGGGAACCTCAAAAACCAAGAATTGGTAGCTAAACCATGGTCTAACCTCTCCCAAACCGAATGGCCATTATCAAAATGTTTACTCCATGTGAATTTGGGACCAATGAAGCCCAAGTCCATGAATTCACACTCATCAAGGACATCCCGAAATAGCTGCATTTGGTTATGTCCACGCATGGCACCTCCCAATTCATCTTGTCTTGTAATCTCGTTCAAAATCCCTTGCACACAGCTAGGGAATGCATGGTTGATCATTTAGGGTTCGAATTTTAACCCATGCTTTATGCCTTTTTGCAGTGATAGGTTCCCCATAGAAACCTGTAAAACACCACTCCTGAGGAGTATTTTTTTTCTATAAGTGCATCAATGCAATACTTTGATGAATCTTCAACCGAAAGACATATGCTATCCTTCCACAACAGAACTAATCCACCTCCACAACTACTGCTAGGAACAGTCCATCTATATTTGAAATCAAAATTACGTAAAGCTTAATCTAGCCTTGCATCATCTGCCCATGTCTCGGCTAAAAACATGACAGAGTGATCTTTTGCCCAGATGTATTCTCCAATCTCTCTCTCTGTACGTGGGTTCCCAAGCCCACAATAGTTCCATACTATGAGACTCATTGTGATTGGCGGGACTGATCAACAGCCTCCACCAATATAATAGGACTGATCTCTTCATTAATGGCAACCATATGTTTTTTGCTTGGTAAGCCATTAGGACTAGAAAAATCTTCTTAAACCTTTTTTATTGGTAGCATTGTATTCACTAGACCCACTCTTCCTTCATTACCTCTTATAACATCAAGATTGAAAATTCGTTTTCAAGAACCTTGTTTCTGTGAGGGGTTGTTCTTGGTTTTTCGTTTGTGTTATCACACTGAGTTGCATGATTTATGACTTCTTGAACCCGAGAAACCCTAGTCAAGAGTTCAACCATACCATTGATTGGCTTTTCTAAAGTCACCTGCGCTGGAGAGACCTGATTTAGTGGACATTCAAATGGGGTTGAAACAGAATTAAATTTGGATAAATCCTCGTCAATTTCTGCAAGTTTTGAAAGGAAAGGATCCCTGTGAAACAACTGACCTGAAATTTTAAAAGTAGTGATGGGAATGGACTCTTTTGGGATGGAATTAATTTTGGGCTTTCCATATTGTAATCGTCGACTGTTAAGTTTGAATTTGAGGGAGTAACGGATGGGATTCCAATCCTAAAATTCTTGGGCTCTATAAATGATTGTTTATTACTCCGCGACGACTGAGCACCACCAGCTGTTGCCGTGAACTCATCTTCGGCCACCACATTATCAACCAACACCTTGTCTCTCCATGAGGACTGAGAAAGTTTTTTTTTCCATAGAAACCAGGTACGAAGATTACATCTTTGCCTGCTGAACGATATGGAGATGCTTGCAGGTGAGGGCTAAATTGTTAAAGCTTGATAAAGTAACTTTGCTTCGAATCCAAATATTGCAGGTCTTGTCATCGTGATCTAGCCTACCACACCAATAACAAAGATTAGGCAATCATTCATATTTTAAGAACACCCATGCCTTGTCACCATTCTCTAAAGTTACAACCCTTCCTCGGCACAAAGGGAGTGAAACATCTAGAGTAAATTTTGCATGGAGATGCTCACATGTAGACTTAATATAGTACTACCTAATTAAATTTTGCATGTCATAAATGCTTATCTATTTTAATAATTAATATTGTTACAATATATATATATATATATATATATATATATATTCTCAAACTTTACAAAACTTGAGTTCGCTGCCCTTGACATATCGGGTAAGAATTATCTATCATGGATCCTGGACACTAAGATCCAACTAGATGTCAAAAGTGGAATCAAAATGAGATCAAACAACAAGAAAATAGTAGAAGTTTGCAAAATAAACCTCCAAAACGCCACGAAAATGTATGTTATAGGTGTGGAATAAAAGGGCATTGGTCAAGTACATGTCGTGCGCCTAACCATTTGGCAAACTTGTACCAAGCCCCATCGAAAGAAAAGGGAAAAGAAGTTGAAGTGAACCATGCCAATCTCAGTGATCCAGAAGATCCAATGAATTATCTTGATATCACAAATGAAGTAAATGTTACTCATCTTGAAGTTTCTGACTTTGAATATATAAATAGAGAGGTCCCAATTTTTTTTTTTTTTTTTTTTATGTGAGAGAGGTTGGAATTTGATTGGTGATCAAAACGTTCATACCAATAAAATATTTCCTCTAATTGTGTTATGACAATATGCTATGTAAATTATATTTGCGTTTAAATTAAAGAAATTGAGTTTACATTTTTAATATATGATCTCATTGATTAATAGTAGTCTAGAAAGATCCCATGATTCAAGAAACCCATGAAGTAATTTGTTACACCCAGAAACTTGTTCATTGTTTATGCTAATGGCTTATCAACCATTCTCACACCGCACTAAAGGAGCAGCAATCAAAAAGCAATATTATAAAGGATCCTTGTGTAGACACCCAATTTCGTTCTAACCTATATCTAAGCCCTCTGGTCCCAATGATGAGAAACCAAATCACTGCCAAAATGATCAGCATCGTGTGTGGAGTCTAGTGACTTAATAGAGCCCAAAATGTGATCCAAGAAACCAATCCCAAGCCCAAAATTCATTTTCAAGCCCAACATCCGTTTAGAAGCTCATTTTTCAAAAGGCCTACAAAGAGTGCGTACGTGTGTGTTTGGACGCATACGCACTTAATTTAATGCATACGCACTCTTTTGGTCAGAAGCCTAAAATTGATTTTTTTTTTTTTTTTTTTTTCCTTTTCGTGGGATTTTTGGTCAATCAATTTGGCCCGTTGATTGATTAAAACGTCCCACCAAACCCTAGCCTCCACTAAGCCTATAAATAACCCAATTTCCACCATCAAAAGGATCCCAACTTTTCACTCATAATGGAAGCTCTGCCAAAATCACCCCAAAATACTTAGCGAGTTTGTAAAAGTGTAAGAACATTTTTCATGAGGATTTGATTGAGTTTTCTAACCGTTGGTTGTCAGAAAACTAATTTTTTTTCTTATGATTTATTAATTACACTCATCATCTTTAAGATCCTTCAACCACCATTTTGTTAGTCTTAGGTTTCTTCATCAAAACTCCAAAAAGAACCTTTATCCAAGTTGCAAATCCACACACAAAGCTGAGGTAGTCGATTTCAGTCAAGGGATCGGTCAATCAACATCACTATGAGTGCTACGATAAGGATATGTGGATCTTTTCCATGATCCAAACTCTCCTCCTCAATTTTTTTTTTTTTTTAAATCTCTAATATGTTGTTTTTGTATCATATCATGCTCTAAGTTTGTTGTTTGATTTATTTTCTTTATCTCGTTGCAAATCTATCAAAACCTTAGAATCTGCCTTTGGGTGCGTATGCATGAGATTAGGTGAATGGGCATCATCTTCTCTGCTTCCGCACTCTCTAGCTGATTAGAGTTCTTGTTCTCGTTTCTTTTCTGGGAATCTGGCTTGAAGCCCACATGCGTACTCTGGTAGAAGGATGCATACGCATCTTTCTTACGGCGTACGCGAATCTAGGCAGAACCTAGATTTCTTTCCTTTTTAGTTTTATTTGCTTTCAATGTCATATTCATTATCTTTCCTTATTTGCTTTGTCTACTTTAAATGTATATATTTTGTCTTGTTTTATTTCTTTTTGTTTCACATCACATTCCATGATTATCTTTTATGTAAACATCGTATTTTGTCTGCCCTCAATTTGCGTGCTAGACCCCGAAAATTCCAAAAATATTGTCTTTTCTCCATGGGGCCACGGAAGCATCTAGATTGACGTGGCACAACCCTTTAGGGCATCAAAGCACTCGAAGTGCCATTTTCAAGTCAAATTGACCAAAATGCCCCTAGTCAAACCTGGGTTGACCGAAAGTCAAAGTCAATCAAAATCACCAAAAAAAAAAACATTTTTCATGTTTCTACATCTGACCCGAGCTACTCGGTAATTTTCGTCAACTTTGACCAAGTTTGACCCAAGGTTGACTCTCGGGGGCACCAGAAATCCTATTTTTTATCCAACTGTCAGAACAGGTTGGGACTAGCACCATTGCAAAAATTATCAAATTCCCTTTCCAACGACTATTCATGGGTTGAAATCGGAGTTAAAACAGTTGAGATATTTAGAAAACTATGAAAAGCACATCAGTGCGCTTCCCGAGGCCATAACTTTTGATCCAACCGTTGGATTTTCAATTTCTTTAGTGTTCTGGAAACTAGACATTCAGAGATTTCCAAGGACACCAAGATCAACTCAATCCGAGTCTAGGAAAACCTTCAAATACGCATCTAAAGTTGAAACGAGAAAATGCCAAAAATGCTGACATTAGCAGGGTGGCCGGTAGCCCTACAAGGTGCGCCGACAGCCGAAAAGTCACTTTTTCACTATAAATGCACGCAAACCCCTCATTTTGAAAAAAAAAAAAAGTTTTTGGCAGATTCTCTCTCTAATTTCTCTCCTAAACACTCTTAACTCTGACCTCAAACTCCAGTGCATAATCCCTCAATATGTCAGCCGGAAGGTGGGGATCAAAAGGATCTGGAACCGATAAATCAATGATGAAGCATGGGTCCCTGCTAGCCCTCTACTCTCTAAACTCCGCAGTGGACCACTCATAATCGTCCCCAGGACAAGTAGGTTAGTCAATAGTCGACCTGCGCTCCTTCCAGAAGCCAAAAACGCGATCTATGATGACTGTGTCAATATCCTAGAGCCCATAATCGCAAGTGATGACAGAAAGATCACTAAATTGAGGGACATGCTAATCGCCCCTGAACTGCCTCAAGGCCATACCTGGAAAGTACCCTGTACAACCCAGATGCCCACCAAAGGGATGCCAAGAAAACCAACACAATAGGTCCAACCCTGCCACCTAGTAACTCCCCACTTGAGTCTCCAGGTCCAGTCAGTAGGACTCAAGCCAAGCAAATACCGCAACCAACCAGCGATGTCCCTGGCAAAAGGAAGATCAAGGGCTACAGTGATCTTAACCCTGTTCTTCCTCGAGAACCCAGCAAGTTGTGCCTTAGATATCACACTCAGATGACTACAGAACCACAACTGAAGCAGATGCACACAACAACCAAGCCTACCACTACCCGTCTCACGACACAGAGAAAGAGACCAAATAGTCTCAGAGAGGGGAGAGGGAATAAAAGCAGTGTTATGAGGCAAAGTACTCACTAAGGGTAGAACTGCAAAGCTGATAGAACCCGACTGAGAAGGGAATAGCATTGAGCCAAAGAAGGCCACCATGAAGGCCTGGCACCTGTAGAAGGTCCAATGCTCCTCCAAATCCACAAAGTCTCCTCGGTAAGCAGCAGGGCACTCAGCTTCGCCAAACCGACAAAACAGAAAATCAAAAGGGATGCTACCTCCCAAACCGCTTCCATAACGAGTCGAAACATCCACAACAGACTTCTTTAGGCCTAAAAGCTCTGCCAACTGCATGCGAAAGCAAGATTGAGTCAGTAGTCGATAAACCCAACTCACAAGGGTAGGAAGAGAAAGAAAGTGATCATACTCCTCCAAAGTAGGGACCAAGTCCACATCCCCAAAGGTGAAGCACCTCAAAGTGGGATCCCAACAAGTAACCATGGCCTCCAGTAAGTGCCAATCCAAAGAAGTGCGAAAGAGTGAAGTGGTGTCTCTGAGGAACTACTTGATGTAGTCTCGATCCTTAGAATAGAAGGAAGTCCACCATCTCTTGAGCTCCCTCTCATGAAAAGTCTCCCGCTCAAGCTCCACCACAATATCATAAGTCTTGAGTCCAAGAACATCCATGCTCAGATCTGAAAGAATCCTATGTTCTGATGTAGATCCGTGTAGAAAAGTGAAGAAAAATGGTGTTTCTAGGAGTTTTCAGTTAAGAAAAAGGGTAGGAGAAGAACCCAAAAGTCGCAGACTAGAATGTGGAAGGTCTGGGGAGGCGCCTAGCTTTTATGCACACTTCTTGAGGGCGGTGCACCTTGTAGGGCCGCTGCCCCTCGGGACACGTGCCAGGGTTTTTCAACCCCCCTAGTACAAACCCACCCCTATTCTGAACATTAATCCAAAGAATGAAGGATTTTGGACAGCTCCAAAGCGAAGATTCCATTGATTTTTGCACTAATAGTGGTGCGCAGTAGGTTCAACAATAGACTTGTCCTTCAAAAGATTTTTTCACATAACCGAGACTGCACAAAGCCTACACTAGGGCAGTTTATCTTTGCGTGTCTCGTCCGGCATCCCGAAACATCTTGAACCTCATTTTCAAAGCCCGGTTCACCTAGTTTAGGGGTTGATTTAGCCCCCGTCGTTAAGACATGTAATGGGACAGTGCCAGGGTCATTCCCAATCCCTAATAGTAGTCCATCCGGCATGGTATGAAGATCACAACAATCAATTTTTTCAATGGAACTTTTCTTAAAGTATCGGTCGATTCAGTCGATAACCGAGACAATTAGTGCATTCCGCCACACGGCGAGTCTAAAATCCCGCTAGGGAAATCCATGATCATTATTAGGGTTGTTAAGAAACCCAGATCGTCTAGTGCAATTATAATCCCACTTCAAGTCGGTTAATCATTTTAGAACCACGCAAAACCCTACACTAGGGCAGTTTATTTTGCCTGGTTCAGTCCATTTTCTGCTAATCAATATGCTCAAGAACGAGTCCATCCCGCCAGGAACCTTTCCTCTCATGATAAGAACCGCATAAAACCTACACTAGGGTAGTTTTATTTTGTGCGGTCTTTCCTCTCTCCATGTCCCTCAGCGGGTCGATCAACATCAGATTTCATCAATAAATTTGTGAAAGTACGGTGCGATGTAAGGTGACCACAATGGTTCAACTGGCTCCTAAATGCTAAAGTGCTACTAGCATACATACATGTAAGACCTACCAAGAGGCAATGTTCAAGAATCATACATCGAAAGCCTACCAACAAGCGATATCTAGAAACATACGTGTAAGACCTACCGAGAGGCAATGTTCATCATACACAAGAGCCTACCAAGAGGCGATATCCAGAATCATGCATTCGAACATACCAACAGGCGAAATCCAGAAACATACATGTAAGGCCTACCAAAAGACAATGTTCATCATACACAAGAGCCTACCAAAAGGCGATATCCAAAATCATGCATTCAAGCCTACCAACAAGCAAAATCTAGAAACATACATATAATACATCAGGGCCTACCAAGAAGCAATACAATACATACAATCCAAGCCTACCAAGAGGCAATCTAATATATACATGTCTAGCCCACCATAGGGCAATGTCTGAAATAGTACAAAGAAATGAATGCATGCCCACGCAAGGGGCTACATCATCATAGAGATACAACAACAGTGGCTACATCTAAGGAGAATCATCATCTTTAACGGCATCATCAGCAAAGCACCCAGCGCTGCCGTCATCATCATCATCACCCGCAGTGGGACCTATAGAAGGACTGGCTCGATCCGTCAAAAAATCTAGGGCATATCCCAAAGTAGGGCCTCATGCCCAATCATCTAAGGGGGCATATCCCCAATTACTGGCTAGTCCGAGAGGAGCAGGCATATACTCTGACTCATGTCGGCAAATAGAATGACCCCTACCAGGAATATAAGGCGCAAGAGGTACAGGCATCCTATGCCCTCTCATTTCACCAATCAAAATGCCGATGTACCCACGAAGCAGGCCTATCTCAACTTGGAGCTAACCCCTCTCTCTCTCTCTCTCTATGGCAACGGCATGGGCCTCCCTCTCTCTCTAACATAGGTCCCTCTCTCGAGCTAGCACCCTGGCAATCTCCTCCTGCACATACCCCTCTCTAGCGGTGGCCGCACCCTCAAGATCTCTCACCCTAGCCTGTAAGGTATCTACATGTAACCTCAAATAGGCCTCTGAAGAAAGACGAGCGCATGCTATGCCACCAAGCACCTACCACCACTCACAGGGCAATCATCCATGACGGGTCCGGTTGAGGACTGTAGGAACCAAGTAAAGTAATCAGTGTCCTCCATGAAAAAATACTCGAAGGAGCCTGTCATATAGTCGGGGTCGTCCAAAATCACCTCGGAACAAGAAAGCTCTTGAGGTGGGTCCCTAGATACTTTGAGGACCGGCATAACCTGATGGTAGGTCCTCTCAGCTAAAAAGAACTCTTAGCTTGACAAAGCCCAGAACCAACACCGCAACCGTGACTCAGCCATAGCATGGGTGACCTCACGCCTAGCCAACAACCGCCCATCGTAGGGGCAGTTGAGTATCTCTCCCCAGTTGACACAATCCAACGCAGCACCGATGATGGACGGCTGTGTCAAAATAACTCTGGCGATCATACAGAGGGACCAGGCATATGCCCTAGGATATATCTCCGAAGAAAGTTCAGAATACTGTGGGTGCAGGGCCGGGATATACTCATATGCCCACCATGTCAGAATCTGCCAACAACCCTTTAAGCTCCTAAAGCCCTGTCGCTAAGCTTGCCTCAGGAAAGCGATGAAGAATCTATAAGAAAGGGACCCCCAATCATAGGCCCCTATATCTGACATTACTCTCATGGCTCCCAGCAGTCTGCAAGTTAGAACCAACCAGTTGTTGCCAAACAGGCAACTATCGATGAAGTAGAAGAAGAACCGCCTGAGAGTGATGTCATCTGGCTCCGCCTCCCAAGGTATGCTTACCATTAGCCACTTCATACGGATCAAAGGCTCGTCAGTAGGTCCAAAATATTGTCTCCTCGTCGGGACCGAATACCCACCGAATCTAAGGCCTAGAATGGCCGTCCAATCGAGGGGAAGGACTGCATACTCCCCACAGCTCAGATGAAAGTCCCAGTCTCTACATGGAATCGCTGCACCAAAGTCTCCAGTATCGCGTGCCTCATGGAATAAGGAGGAATCCTCAGGAACTCCTTAAAGCCCTGCTTAATCAAAAAGCCGCGATAGTGCGCATTCGTTTCAAGGTTGAACAGGCGAAGAAGGAATGAAGACCAGGCTCCCCGACCGCAAATCTTCTCAGTGGCCTGCACTCGAAATTAGAAAAGCTACTAGTTAGCGTGCATATCTACACATTTAGATTTGACAAGTGCAAGAGAAAAAAAGGAACATATCTGAGCCTTCCGAATCTAAGCAAAAGGATGCCTCTTTAGACCATGATGAAGATGAGTATCGTCTATGCTGTCATTGATCTCTCCAGTATAGGCCTCGGCCCCAGCCAAACAAGGTGGAAACCTCGGTCTATGACTACGACGCCTCAGAGCGCCTGAACCTGGCTCGGCCCTATCATCGGCCTCCAAGTCAGCATCTATATCAAACATGAGCTCCTCATCTAGTTCCTCGCCCCCTAGGCCTCTGCCTTCCTCGGTCCAAGGGAACTGTGAAGAACCGCCTCCCGAACCAGTGCGGGACTGAGACAAGGCACTGGCCGTCTCCACCGAACATTGACTCTTAGTGCGATGTGCTATATGTATGCCCCCAAGGGGCGCAAGGTCATCACCACCACAGTCAAAGTGCCTCTGAAGGGTCTGCGTGACCTGTACACTAGCTAACACAGTATCATCATTGCTACTAGGCGAGTCAGCCTGAGATGGAACAATGGTAGGAGCCTTCCTGCGAGCACCGCCAGATCTCGTACATCAAGACATACCTGCGGAAGCAAATTCAAGATTGATTAGTAAGCCCAAAAACATTTGGCAATGCAAGTAAACAGGTAAGTATGTCTAACCTTACTGCCTAACATATATCATGCATGTTCATACCAAGATGTCATGTTTTCTCAAAATATCAAGGTTTTCAAAATACCTCTCTCAGGTTCTAATTCAGCAGCGATCATTTAATCCTTTCTCTTTTATCTCAAAAATGTCAAGTTTTAAAATACCTCTATCTTGGGATTCAAATTCAGCAGCGACCGTTTAATCCTATCTCTTTTTATCTCAAAAAAGTCAAGTTTTCAAAATACCTCTCTTGGGATTCAGATTCGGCAACGACTGTTTAATCCTATCTCCTTTTATCTCAAAAATGTCAATTTTTCAAAATGCCTTCTTCGAGATTCAGATTCGGCAACAACTGTTTAGTCTCACCAGGATTCAGATTCGGCAACGACCATTTAGTCCTATGCATCCTATGCATCCATCAAGATTCAGATTTGGCAGCGACCGTTTAGTCCTAGGCATCTTATGCCTTCTTCGAGATTCAGATTCGGCAGCAACCATTTAGTCTCACCAGGATTCAGAATCTGTAACGACCGTTTAGTCCTATGCATCCTCTAGGATTCAGATTCGGCAGCGACCATTTAGTCCTAGGCATCCTATGCCTTCTTCGAGATTCAGATTCGGCAACGACCATTTAGTCTCACTAGGATTCAGATTCGGCAATGACCATTTTGTCCTATGCATCCTATGCATCCTTCAGGATTCAGATTCGGTAGCGACCATTTAGTCCTAGGCATCTTATGCCTTCTTCAAGATTCAGATTCGGCAATGACCATTTAGTCTCATCAAGATTCAGATTCAGCAACGACCGTTTAGTCTCTTCCAGGATTCAGATTCGGCAACGACCGATTAGTCCTATGCACTCTTCAAGATTCAGATTCAGTAACGACCGTTTAGTCTTATTGAGATTCAAATTCGGTAATGACCGTTTAGTCTCATTGAGACTCAGATTCGGCAACGACCATTTAGTCTCATCAAGATTCAGATTCGGCAACGACCGTTTAGTCCTATGCATCCTATGCATCCATCAAGATTCAAATTCGGCAATGACCATTTAGTCCTAGGCATCCTATGCCTTCTTCAAGATTCAAATTCGGCAGTGACCATTTAGTCTCACCAGGATTCAAATTCGGCAACAACCATTTAGTCCTAGGCATCCTATGCCTTCTTCGAGATTTAGATTCGATAGCGACCATTTAGTCTCATCAGGATTTGGATTCGGTGACGACCGTTTAGCCCTATGCATCTTATGCATTCTTTGAGATTCAGGCATCCAACTTATGCAAGTTTTCCTATGCTACTTAAACACTTGAACAAATATATTTTCTGACATCATCATGGCATAAATGATGAAAACCAAAAAACATATATGCAAAAATAACAAAAAATGAAATAAGTGCTAGCATGCTTTCCTACTTGCTTTGCTACAAACATACTTGCAGAAAATAAAAAGAAAGAGAAAATAGACATAGACCTCAAGTGCATGTTGACGCCCTGCCCCGATTAGCTAGCGGAAAGACCGCCGTCACCATGCCTTCGTTCGACCACCCGTCGTGGCAACAGCTCCCGCGAGCGTGGGCCTCGTTGGAGGACCCCTCTCGATGATCGGTGTGTGTGTGTTCGCGCGGAGCTTCGAGTGCTCTCTCTCTCTCTCTTGGTGAAGGAAGGTAGGTCTACCTTTGGCGTTATGGCAGGAAGCTGGGCCAATTTTTAGGTGATTACCAAAGGTGAATGGAGTCACCACCAATCATTGGGTTTTTCTAAGGTGTGATTGGTCACCTGTTTCTAGTTGATTTTATTACCAATCCTAGGCTAAGAAAAAGGACATTTTTCCTAATCTAATGTGGATGGCAAAAAATCTTGATTCTTAGGTCCAGAAGTTTGGTTACGTGTGGGGAAGGTGTTAGGCACCCCACAACGCCTGTCTAAGGACAGTACTTTGTTTTGATAAAACCTTAATTTTCAGAGATTGGTAGGAAAAACATGATTTCGGCATTGGCTATCGGGGCTTTGCATACCAGGCTTTGAGGTTTGGCTTTTGAAAAGGCATGGTCCCAATCTATGCTTTCCTATGGCATTCAAGCCGAGTACTAGATTTCCACGGTGAAAATCTAGCGACGTGTCACCTTACTTTCGCAACGAAAATTAGGCATCGCTTTGCCTTAGGTGACATGGACTGTGACGATCACACCGAAAGGGGGGAGCAAGTATATATACATACATCATGCACAATGCAAGCACACAAAGCAAGAAAGTAAATGCCTACATCCCCAGAGCATGGCCAAAAATATAAGTGCAGGAAAGTAAACAGGAGTCGTCATACTCTAGAGATGAGGACGAATGGTACAAGGTATGATATACCTAATACAAACCATCTAAGAGAGAAAGGAAGGAGGAAGGAAGGGGTTTAAAAGAGTACATAACCAAAGGAAAAGGCTAAACTCCTAAACCTACTGAACACAGCCACTTGGCTTATCTACATGCTTGCGTCTGTGTCTGTTTTGCTTACGCCTGGGAGACCGTGCCCTAGCCCCATGCGTCCTCACTCCATGTGTGTACATGCAAAGGTAAAGACAAGAAACCAGCAGACAAGCAATGGAAGGAAAATATGCAAAGAGTATATGAAAAGGCATAAAACAGATGAGTGTGATAGACATGGCAAGCATAGCAGGAAAGCAAGCAAACAAGCGAAAAAGCAAACAAGCAAGAAAACGAACAAAAGGAGGTGTCCGCGAGGGACAAATGTAGGTTTGGATCGAATGTCCATAACTTCATTGTGTTGAAGCATGGAAGACACACTAGCAAGCAAGACTCATGCTTGGACATGGAAGCAAGTGTGTAAAGATGCATATAAAGCCAACGGGTGGCACAAACAAGCCTGGCAAGCATATCATCGCACGGAGCGGAAAAGGGGAAAGGTATGCACAAAGCAACCGGCATCATGGCGATGTGTCCCAAGTGGTTGCATCCAAACAATGTCTCATGGGCATCAGATGTAACCACACGCCCATTAAGGGCATCAAGTAGGGCAAAGCCTAGAACAAGAGAGGCTATCACAAGCATAAAGTATAGAAGCAAGCAAACATAGACGTGCAAATAGGATGATCCAAACTCTTTTATGTGGGCCAAGGTGCATGGACAATGACAAAGACCATAGGGTCTAGATCAGGTTCGAACCGATAGGCCAAAATACAAGAAAGAAAGATAAAGCGACAAAAGGGCTACAATAGCACATGGCATGACAAACATAGCCTAGGTCTAGGCACACAAACATGGCATGGAATGCACAAGCACACAGAGAACAACATGAAACGCATAGAGCATTGATCCAAGCACACAAACACGTGAAAACATAGATCTAGGCATAGGCATGGCAACACGTGTGTGAACATGTGAAAGCTTAGCACATAGACGTGGTAGAACATGGATCCAAGCATATAGACATATACGGATGTAGATCTAAGCACGAAACATGGCGAAAAGCACATAAATACATAAATCCAAGCAAGGCATAACCAACGACATCAAACAGGCATGTAAGCATGTAACTCTAACATCAACAAAAAGCAAAAAGAGGAACAAAATAAAGGAAAGCATGGCATAAAACCCTAAGCATGTAGACCTAAACATATGAGCATGTAGAAACATAGATATAAGCACAACAACATGGCACAAGACATTACAACCTAAAGATCTAAGCTAGCAGCACAAATAAAACAACAAACATGCTAAGGAAAGCAATAAAACATGTTATTCAAGCAAAAATAGCAAGATAAATGCTAGAAAAATATTTAGAAGGTTAGGGGTGTGGATGATAGCTAGAAAAGCTACATCCACACCCCTAAACCCCAAATCCAAAGCGTAGAACCAAGGAAAGGAAGATTGGGCATAAGAACAATACCTTGTGGTGTTGGTGAAGAGAGAAGAATCAAGAGGCTTTGATATGTTTTTTTGGGTGTTTTGTGTGTTTTTTGGGGTTTGGAAGGGAGAAAAACGTGTAGAGAAGCTGGGCAGAGAGCAGAAAATCAGAAAAAAAAAAAAATGTGGTCTCTCTAGTTTGAGGAGTGCCTGGGGCTATTTATAGCCCCGGCAAGCATTACGAGGCGGCGGCCCTTGTACGGCTGCCCTTAAAAATGTGTTGATCTGGCCACCTTTGAAAAGATCTTGACTTCCTGTTTCCAAAAAGGTATTGATCTTGAAAATCCAACGGTCGGATCAAAAGTTATGGCTCTCGGAAGTTTGTGGTGCATCGATCGGTGCGTCATCCCAGTTTTCGTGATATCTCGGCCGTTCTAACTCCGATTTCGATCCATGAATAGTCTTTGGAATGAGAATTTGATAATCTTCGCAATGGCATTAGTTTCAACCCATTTTGACAATCGAATCAAAATTAGGGTTTTTGGGCCCACCCAAGATCGACTTCGGGTCAAACTTGGTCAAAGTTGTTAAAAATCTCTAACAAGCTCGAGTTTGGTGAAAAACGTTGTTTTGCGAGAGTTTGGACCTCGTTTGGCCTTCGGTCAAACCTAGGGCTGACTAAGGGCATTTTGGTCATTTTAGCTGAAAAATGCACTTCGGGTGCTCCAATGCTCGAACGGGTTGTGCCACGTCGTTCCGGATGTTCTCGTGGACCCATGGAGAGAAAATCATATTCTTGGATTTTTCGGGGTTCGGCACGCAAATCGAGGGCAAACAAAATATGGTATCAACAATGCAGAACTGAAGACTAAAGCTGTGAACTAAAGTTGAAAGCCGAACCCACTAGACTGTAACTTACTCCAGAGAACTTTTTAGAAGTGAGAATTTAGAGAAATAGAAGCGAAATGGTCGAAATGAGGCCTTGGGGCCCCTATATAGGGCCTTGTACAGCTTAGGTTGCCCGGCACACCTTATAGGGTCGCCGGGTCTGCCCAGTGCACCTACAAGGGCTGTCGGTCAACGTTGACCCGGTCAACGTTAACCGATTTACCTTTGACCAAAAAAAAAAAAAAAGTTTCTTACCCAGTTCCGAGGACTAAGTCAGTGAATTTTTCTGGAACAGCTGCAACAGCTCAACCTTATCAGGTAAAACCGGTCTCGATCCATGAACAGCGCAGTTTTCACACGCAAATTTGGGGCAACAAAATGCGGAATCACGTTCTTTATCCGACACCTCTCATTGCACTCGAGATGTCAGATAAAGAAGGGGCAGCTGTAGACACCGTATTTTGTTTGCCCTCGATTTGCGTGCCGATCCCCGAAAATTCCAAAAATACTATCTTTTCTCCATAGGGCCGCAAAAGCATCTAGATCGATGTGGCGTAACCCGTTCAGGCATTGGATTACTCGAAGTGCCATTTCAGGTCAAATTGACCAAAATGCCCTAGGTTGACTGAAAGTCAAAGTCAGCCAAAATCATCCCAAAACTAAAATTTTCATGTTTCTACATCCAACCTTAGCTACTTAGTGATTTTTGTCAACTTTGACCAAGTTTGACTAAGTTTAACACGAGGTTGACTCCTACGGCACCAGAAACCCTAATTTTGATCTGATTGTCAAAACGGGTTGGGACCAGCTCCATTGCAAAGATTATCAAATTCCCTTTCCAATGACTATTCATGGGGCGAAATTGTAGTTAAAACGGTTGAGATATCTAGAAAACCGTGAAAAGCGCATCAGTACGCTTCCTAAGGCCATAACTTTTGACCCGACCGTTGGATTTTCAATTTCTTTAGTGTTCTGGAAACTATACATCTAGAGCTTTCCAAGGAAACCAAGATTAACTCAATCTGGGTCCAGTAAGATCTTCAAATATGCATCCGAAGTTGAACCAGGAAAAGGCCAAAACTGCTGACGTCAGGAGGGTTCACCGGCAGCCGAAGAGTCACTTTTTCACTATAAATGCCCCCAGGCCCCTCATTTTGTAACCAAAAAAAAAGGTTTTGGGCAGTTTCTAGGCAAATTCTCTCTCTTTTCCCTCCCTAATTTCTCTCCTAAACACATCAAAACACCCTTAAACACCTTAGATTCTCATCTTTTCTCCACAATTGTCAAGGTAGTGTTCTTGCACTCAATCTTCCTCACCTTGGTTCCATACCTTGGATTTGAGGTTTAGGGGTGTGGATGTAGCTTTTTAGCTACAATCCACACCCTTTTCTCTTTATAGCTTTTCCTAGCTTTATCTTGCTTAATAAAATGTTTTTTTTTGCTTTTCCTAGCATGTTCTTGCTTCCTAGCATGTCTTTATAGTTTTTATAGCATTTTTCCTTACTTATGCCGTAATTTATTGCTTTGATGTCGTTGGCCTAGCCTTCTTGGGCTAGGATATGTCTAAATTTAATGTTTGTGCTTAGATCCACATGTTTCTAGGCTCATTGCCATGTTTACGCTTAGATCTACATGCCTACGTGTTTTTTGCCATGTTTTTGCTTAGATCTACATGTTAGTGCTTAAATCTATGTCCGTATGCTTAGATATATGTGTTTATGTGCTCTGTGCCATGCTTGTGTGCTCAAATCTACGTTGATTGCTATGTCATGTGCTACTTTAGCCCTTTTTGTCTCTTGATATCTCTCTTTCTTATGTTTTGGCCCTCCAGTAGGGTGTAGATCTAAATCCTGTGATCTAGGTCTACATCCATACACCTAGGAAAACCCAATGATTGGTGGCAACTTCACTTACCCTTGGTAATATCCATAAAATTGGCTCAGATTCCAATCACACACCCGAGGTACGACACACCTCCATATCCACAACCAACTCTCAGGCCGAGAGAGGTGGAAAGGCGCGCGAGTGTCACCGTGATGGGTGGTCAAGCAGCCGCGAGGCGTTGATATCT
Source organism: Notholithocarpus densiflorus (assembly GCA_030021035.2). Lineage (NCBI taxonomy): Eukaryota > Viridiplantae > Streptophyta > Magnoliopsida > Fagales > Fagaceae > Notholithocarpus > Notholithocarpus densiflorus. The sequence goes on from JARYZH020000001.1 coordinate 14,938,565, forward strand.
TAGATTTTATGACCACTTTGATTAACACTAGGAGTTAAAAAGGAAAGAAGACTATTTACAAGATTTTTGGTATTTTGAATATATTACATGTGATACAAAAGGAAACAATATATATATATATAGTTATAAATATATATATATATATAATATGCACTTAAATCAAATAAAACAAATAACGAAAGATAATAAAACAAGCAAAAACAATGAAGAACAAGAACCCTAGCATACTCATCCTTCTACGGGTGTACGCATCTAAACTTCAAATCAGATTTCTAGGTAAACAACGAAGAACAAGAACCCTAGCCGTCTAAAAAGTGAGTATGCCGGGATATGGGTGTGTACACATCTTATCCCATGCGTACGCATCTTGAGGCAGTTTAGGGTTCATCACAGATTTGCAGATTAATCAAAGAAGAAAGAAATAAAAACAACCACAAAGCATGATATGATAAAGAAACAACATATTAAATAATTAAAAACAACAAGGAACATAAAAGAAACAAGAAATCGAGGAGGAGAATGTGGATCATGGAAAATATCTACATCTCCTCCTCTTGTCACTCACAGTGATGTTGATTGACCAGTCCCTAGGCTAAAATTGACTACCACAGCTTTGTGTGTGGATTAACAACTTGGATAAAGGTTTGTTTTGGGTATATGGTTAAGAAACCTAAAACTAATGGAAAGATGGCTATAGGATCACAAAAAGGTTTGTGTGATTAAGAAATCATGAAAAAAAGATTAGTTTTCTAATAACCAAAGGTTTAAAATACTCAATCAAATGCTCATAAAAACAGTCCTCACACTCTTAGAAACTCACTAAGTATTTTGGAGTGATTTTGGTAGAGCTTCCATTATTGTGAAAAAGTGGGATCCTTTTGGTGGTGGAAAGTGGGGATATTTTTAAGCTTAGTGGAGGCTAGGGTTTTGTGGAGGCTAGGGTTTTTTTTATGATAGGACGTTTTAATCAATCAACAGGCTAGATTGATTGATAAAAAATCCCACCAAAAAGGAAAAATCAATTTTAGGCTTCTGACCAAAAGAGTGCATACGCACTCTTTGTAAGCCTTTTTAAAAATCAGCTTACAAAAGGCGCATACGCACTCAAAAGAGTGCATACGCACTTTTTGTAAGCCTTTTGGAAATTGGGCTTAAAAATAGATTTTGGGCTTAAAAATGGATTTTGGGCTTAGGATTATTTTACCCAAAAGGATCAAATCCATAGTTAGTTGGATATGTAGATGCATGTTATCCTTTTTACCCACATATATATTGATCACAAATAGGATATTTATTCACTTGTGGAAACACCGACATATCATGGAGATCTGTCAAACAAACATTATATGCTACTGTGAGAGACCATGCCCCCGACTCGTTTTGGTTTTGGGGCAAACCCATGTGTTGTTATTGCCTCTTAAAATAGAGGTTCAACTGATTATATTTTTCCCTTTAGATTAAGGATTTTACAATGAAATCACCACTTATTTAATTATTGGAAAAAATAAGAAAACCATAATTGAAAATTTCATCATTTTATTAATTTGAAACTGAATTTACATTGATCAAAGGAAATTACATGGATTTGGTCCTAGATACAATCAAAGATAAAGTACATGGCTTTGTTTCCTAAGTACAATCTAGGAATTGAAAATTATATGGATAAGCATTGATCAATTAACCCTTGATCTAAGCTCGGAGGCTATGTTACAAGATGGGAAGGTGTTAGGCACCCACCTTGCCCGGTGAAACCAGTCTTCTAGACTATAGTGGCCAACATTCATATTATATCATCCAAATCAATCAATTGCATGTTGAATTTAATGTGTGTGCATGTGATAAACCCTAATTCTGTTTATTAATCATTGCATTTCGATTGAAAAAATAAATTCTAGGATTTGAGAGAATTATGAAACTAACAAGTTTTTCATATTTCGGATGTGGATTTAAGATCAGAACTAGTGTCATGCATGAACATGTGATGAACAACCAAGAACCAGTGAAGAACGCATATGAATATTTAAGAATATCAAGAACATTCAAACATATTCAAGGAATTTAAATAATCACTAGCATGCTTTAATCTTAAATTCTCATCATAGCAACATAAAAAAAACAAGCTAGAGAGAGAGATTATACCTGCATGCAAGATCTACACAGTGGAGGAAGAGGCTCTTGGTGGAGGTCCTAAGGGTGGAGTAGAGAAGAAGAACTAAAAGAGGGAGAGTGAGTCTCACTCAATACCTTGAGTCTCAGGAAGACCAAGATATGACAAGACTAACTCTACTTCACTAGAACTCAAGATGGGAAAAGATAGGATGTTTCTCTGTCTTTTGGAATGGAGGAGAAGGGGTTTTATATAGTAGTGGTGGAAAAAATATTAATGGAAAAACATTCAATGAGAGTTAACAAAGGATCAAAGAGAATCATAAACCTAGACCCTACTTCAATATTTAGAGAAAGATGGTGCATTAAATTTGGAGGTTGGTGGGAGTGATGAGCAAGCAAAATGCCTAAAACCTAGGTTTTTCTTGTAGCTCCTGTAACTATTTTTAGAGCTAATTTCAAAAAATCATATCTTTCTCAATTCTAATTGGAATTGTCTCATTTTTGTGCTCAAATTGAAGCCCTAGATGTCTAGTTTCTAGTAAAATTAATCTCACTAATAAATTCAAAGTATTCTGAGAGATGTCAATGAAATAATGAGCAGAGGTCATTTGTTGGAAAATAGTTTCAGTTAGGCCCCAAATTAATTTCCAACATTAATAGGCTCCAATTGCTTCCATTTCAGAATTAATCAATCCCAAATTTACCCTGATTAAAAAGACAATTACACAAATTACTCATTGAATAATTAATGTTTGATTATCTAGTTAATAAAGTGTACGCAACCTGACCATAAGTTATAGTCCTAGCCAATCAAATTATGACACATCATTAATTTCAAATTGATTATAATTATAACCAATTGTAATCAATTGTTCATAATCACATATAGTCAGACTCAACTTGTGATAGTGCATGTCGGCCATTAAAACTTGATTTGATGATAACTTTTAATATGATGATCCGATTAAGGCTTATGACCAGTCAATTTGATTGTTACAACATCAAGATCACTTTGATGAAATGAAATTAAAGATCTAATGGCCACAATTAAGATGCCTATTTCCAAGGTAAAATTACTCATTTACCTTCCATGTGAGGTTAAATGCGGGTTGCAAAATGAGGTGTTAACAACTACCTACTCAAATCACTCAGAAATTATCACAATCCATGAAGCAAGTTATGAGTGCATTTGGCTAAGATTGGATATCCAACATATTCGAGACAAATGTGGATTATCATCAATCAAAGATACCCACACAATCTTATATGAAGATAATGTTGCTTGTATTACTCAGATTAGAGGAGGCTATATAAAAGTTGACATAACTAAACATATTTCACCAAAATTCTTTTATACACATGAGCTTCAGAAGAATGGTGAAATAGATATCAGGCAAAATACGAACAAGTAACAATTTGGCAAATATATTCTTTAAGTCATTATCAATCGCAACATTTGAGAAGATAGTGAATAATATTAGCATGCGTCAACTTAAAGATTTTTTCATTAAAGACAATTGAAGCTCCGTGTCCTCCTGAGGGGGAGTAAAAACTTAACGGGATGTGTGCTAATTTTACTCTTTTTCCTTCACTTAGATTTTCTCCCACTAGGTTTTCCTTTGCAAAATGGGGCAATCAAAAGGCACTAAAAGGAATGCAAGAATATTGTACTCTTTTTCCCTTTGCCATTGGTTTTTTTTTTTTTCCCCAATTGGGGTTTTCCTTGGCAATTTTTTTAATGAGATATATTCTTAGCAAGTGGAGGGAGTGATGGAAATTGATACCTTTGACAGATTGCCCAACTTGCAATTTTGGCACTTTGTTATGCGGCATTCAACAGTAATTTTCTTCGACCTTCAAATACCGCAACAAGTCCCAATCTAAATGAATTACTTCACTAATATACATGAAGTTGTTGTTGTAAATAGTGGACACACTTTCTGATGATCATAAGGAAATCAGTAAGGCTGAATGTCTCGAACGTTGATGATCTGTGTTACTTGGAATATCCTGAAAAGATGAACACAAAGTCAGAGGAGACCGGTGGAGGCCGGCCAAAGGTCCTCCGATGGTAAAGTCAGCGGATTTGTAATTCCAAGTAAAAGGGAAGTATATATTTTTTTGTGGAAGTGTCTGAATGAATTACCTTCTCGTAGATGAATGCTTATATAGCGCACATGAAACGGTTACTTCATTTTAGTAACTTTTCCTATTGTTGAGGAGTCCGGAAAACTTGGAAGTAACTCCCATAACTGCCATGGGAGTTACATTGTTTGGCCTTGTTTTCTCTAACCGTCGTTGGCAACGGTTCGTAATAATCAACTTCAACCTTTTACTTCAACTTCGGAGTAGGGGTAGAGTGTCCATCCCAACGCTGTATAGGGTTAGGTGTACATATCACTTGTCCTATGTGTTTTAGGACGGACGAGCTTTCTCAGGATGAGCTTGCTCAGGACGAGCTTGCTCAAGATGAGCTTGCTCAGGACGATCTTGCTCACGTAGCTCACTATTCTTGATCAGGACGACCTTCATGGACAAATTTGGAGTACAACTCATGGAAGAATCTGGAGTACAGTTTTTTGGCACCATCACTTTCTATTAGAGAGATCACTACTAAACCATGCTACTACCTACTTTTATTTTATAACAAAATGCAAATATTTGTGCTTTAAAAAAAAAAGGAGAAAATACTATTTTGATCCTTACATTTTGGGGTCACAGTCAATTTAGTCCTAGCAGTCAATTAGGTCCCTATTATTTTCAACTTGCAGCCAATTTGGTCCCTACCATGAACTCACTAACGAAAAATGCCTATGTGGCAAATAGTGTGCATAGTTGGCACACATGTGACTAATAAAATAAAATAAAAACATTTAATTGCTACTAAAAAAAGACATGGCAACATATTTTTTTTTAAATCCACATCAACAATTTTATTTAAATAGGAAAAACATGCCATAAAAATAAAATAAAAATTTTGAAGGGTGAATTATAAATTTTAAAATTAAATTTTTTTTTTTTAAACTCCAACTTTTCTTACACTTTCTTGGCAACCAAACACAACCCTAAAACACAAAAATTAAAACTAACAATCACCCATCACGGACTAAAAGATTGTACTAGATTTCCATAGCCAAATTCGTTGGTTTCTCTCTCTCTCTCTCTCTCTCTCAAACATAGAAAAGAAACAAAACAAATTTTAAGTTGGGTTTTGAATCTAACGCTAAGTCCAAAATTGCATTTTGTAATTGCATTCCAAAATCAAATGGAGATAGATGAAATTATTATAGAAAAGGGAATCAATTACCTTTGTTCATTGAGAAAATTTATCAAACACCATAAAGGCTAACAACAACTCGTGAATACAACAATTAAAACTAAGGCTGCGTTTGGTAATATGTAAAATATTTTCCGAGTGTAAAATATTTTCAATTGAAAATATTTTACGAAAAAGAAAATATTTTCAATTGTTTGTTTGTGTTTTGGAAAATTTGCTAGAAAAGTATTTTTAGTGTTTGGTATTGCATGTAAAAACCTATTTTCAAAAAACCAACAACCACAATCACCACCATAAACCCAGCCACCACCGGCCACTACAAACCCAGCCACCATCATCCACTACATAACCAATTAATCTGAAAAATCATAATCAAAATCAAAACCCATTAATCTCAAAATCAATATCAAAATCATCTACCAAAACCCATAATCCATCACCACTGAAACCCACAAACCACCATTGAAACCCACAAACCACCATAGCCAATGATCCACCACCCCCAATCGACCACCATCAACGCTTAAACTCACCCCCAACCCACCACCACTGAAATGTTATTTTACAATAAAAAATAAAAAATAAAAATAAATAAAAATTTAAGGCAGCGACAGCGTGGGTGGAAGACAGATGGGTCTGATGAGTGAGAGAGAGGACGAAGGTGAAGTAGATGAGAAACTACCTTCACCGGCAAAGGGGTTTGCAGGCACGACGGTGAGGCCGTGGGTCAAGAACTGGGATGTGGTGAAATCGAGGTGGGTTTAGCTGGGTTCATCGGAGATGGGTTTGAGCACAATGGAGGAGCTGAGGCGGCGCGATCAGATCGTCGATGGGTTTGAGCGGCGCGATCAGACCGGCAGGGCCATGGGTCGAGGACTGGATCTGGGCTTCACCGGCAATAGCTCTCTCCGTCCTTCGGCTTGGGCTTGACGTAAGTGATAAGAGTGAGTGAGTGAGGAGAGAAATTTTCTGAGAAGAGTGGAAAGGGTTTGAAAGTAAAATGAAAGTGTAAAATGATTTACAGGTGTAGGGTGGGTATTTTACGGTCAACTGAAATCTATTTTCAGCTTAACCATAATTTTCTGTGTTGCCAAACACCAGTAACGGTGTAAAACAATTTCAAGAATTCAATTACACCTTAAACAAACGCAGCCCAAATTACATTATACTACAAAAGAGTATACACATTGAAGCAACCCAAAATTCCTTTACATTGGGGGGAAAACCAAGACTAAAGCAGTAAAAAGCAATACAAAAACTAAGAATCTAAACCCCTCTTTGCAGTCTGACTACCATTACACCTACCCATTTCGCAAAAACCAAGGATGAACCCAAAGAACTTGCAAACTGGGTCTTTCATGGAGAAGAAAGAAAGGGACTGAGTGTTAAAGAGAGAGAGGGCCATAGCTGTTGTCTTTGGATTTATAACCACTTGAGATCATCTAGTGTGGTGGACATAGCCATCATCAAAACACATCTGGGGTTGTCTACTCTAACCTGTGAATCGGTGGCTATCAAAACGGTGACTCCATCTCCGCTGAACAAGCCTTTGTGTGACTCGCGGGTCAACTTGGATGTTGAACGGTAGAGATCTATACCCTTCAACCCAAACTCACATGTAACGTCACCATGGTTTTCTTCTTGTCGCTGACGAAACATTACAGAGGATGGGCATTAGGTGGTTTAATAGTTTAGTTTATGATGCGTGATTGTTAAGTTTTATTTTTGTGTTTATGTGTTTGGTTGACACGAAAGTATAAGAAAATTTGAATTAATTCACCCTTCAATTTTTTTTTTTTTTTTTGACATGGTATTTTTTTTAATTGTTGATGTAGCTTTTTTTTTTTTAATGATTGACGTGGCTTTTTAATAGCAATTAAATTTTTTATTTTATTTTATTAGCCACGTGTGTGCGAACTGTAAACACCATTTGTCACATAGCCATTTTTTATTAGTGAGTTAACAATAAGAACTAAATTTATTGCAAGTTGAAAATAATAGGGACCAAATTGACTGCTACCAAAATGTAAGAACTAAATTAACTTTAAACTCAAAATATAGGGACTAAAATAGTATTTTCGCAAAAAAAAAAAAAAAAAACAATTTCTTAGAGCAATTACATCAGCTTGTGCATAAGATTTTGTCTATTTTACACTTAAAACCTACTTTTTCTGTTTTACACCCTTACTTTTACAAAACATCCACATCAGTTTTTCTATTATACACATTTGTTCAAATAAAATATTCATTTCCTTAACACTTTCATCTCTCTCATAGACCCAACCCAACCTGCATAGCCACCATCATCAGTCACCATCTCTCTCAAGATCGACGCCTCTAGCCTCCGATCACACCGGAATCCCAAGGAAAACCAGTAAAAAAAAAAAAGAGAAACAAACCCAGTAAAAAAAAAGCCTCAGGTTTCTCCACGATGACTTTCTTCTTCATCACCAACAAAACCCTAGCTAATCCTCTTCCTCACCAATCCGGAACCGAACTCCAATCCAAAATCCAAATCGATCTCTCTCTCTCTCACTCAACCAAAAATAAATAAAATTCCAAACACTGCCGCAACGAAAAACCGCGAGCGATTCGAACGGTACAGAATAATGCGGTTCGGAAAACGAACCGAAAATCGTAGATTCCGGTGAGCAAGAACGAGAAATTCTACCAACTCCGGCGAAACGAAGCGAGAAATGGATCGGAACGGAACTGAGGCCGAAAAACGGTGCCGTTTCTTGGAAGAACGAGAACTCCGTTCGTGTTGTAGGTGACGGACTCGTCCGGCGACTCGGCTTGCTCAATCTTGTAGGCGATGGACTCGGCTTGCTCCTTGGCGATCGGTGGAAGCTAGAGCAGGCCAGACTGATGAGATGAAAGAAAGAGAGAGCTGTGCGTGTCTCTGATGAAATGAGAAAGAGAGGGAGGTGAGAGTCAGTACACAGAGGAGAGAGAAAAAATTATTAAGATATTATATGCACATGCTACAGTAACCGTGCAAATATGCACGGTTACTGTAGCAATTGTACATTTTTACACAAGTTTACACCCGCTGATGTGGGTGTTTTTTTGCTCAAATTGTGTAAAATGAGCACTTTTTTTCATTTTGCACAATTTTACATTAACTGATGTAATTGCTCTTACCAGTGAAATTGCGGGCCAAAGCCAGACGAACCCTTGGGAAAAATAAAATAAAAAAGAAAAGGAAAAATAGATACGTAATCTAGAAACATTGTGAGATGTGAGGTGTGGATTACACTACAGGGCCACCACCAACCACAACAACAACACCCACCAAGAAAAAAAAAAAACAACACCCACCAAGAAAATAGTATAAATAAATAAAAAGAAGTTTTTTTTTTTTTTTTTTGGAGAAACATAAAAGAAGAAGATTTTTAAGGAAGGGTATTGTAGTACTTTGGCAACCAAAAAAACTCCTTCAAATAGCCCCTACAGATTCAACCCAGAACTCGCAGCACTTCTTCATTTCATAAATTCTTCATTTCTGCTTTTCTCTCTGTTTGTCCTCAGTCCATAAAAATGGATCCCGTGAACGCTTGGGGAAACACACCTCTGAAAGCAGTGGACCCAGATATCCACGATCTAATCGAGAAGGAGAAGCGTCGTCAATGCCGTGGCATCGAGCTCATCGCTTCCGAGAACTTCACCTCCTTCGCTGTCATTGAAGCCTTAGGCAGTGCCCTGACCAACAAATACTCAGAAGGCATGCCCGGTAACCGATACTACGGAGGTAACGAATTCATCGACGAGATCGAGAATCTCTGCCGATCTCGAGCCCTCCAAACCTACCGTCTCGACCCAACCCAATGGGGTGTCAATGTACAGCCATATTCAGGTTCACCAGCTAACTTCGCTGCCTACACCGCTGTGCTTCAACCACATGATCGTATCATGGGTTTGGATCTTCCATCTGGGGGTCATTTGACACATGGGTATTACACCTCTGGTGGGAAGAAGATCTCTGCTACCTCCATTTACTTCGAGAGTTTGCCTTATAAGGTGAATTCCACAACTGGGTATATCGATTATGATAAGTTAGAGGAGAAGGCCTTGGATTTCAGGCCAAGGTTGATCATTTGTGGTGGGAGTGCATATCCAAGGGACTGGGATTATGCTAGGTTCCGTTCTATTGCTGACAAATGTGGAGCCCTTTTGCTTTGTGACATGGCTCACATTAGTGGTCTTGTTGCTGCTCAGGTATATATATCTTTCTTTTTTTCTTTTTCTTTTTCTTTTACATAGATCTACATGCATCTCGCTCATTCTACATCTGGGATTCCTTTTTAAATTAATTATTATTATTATTTTTTTTTTTTTAATCTTTATGGAATTGTTTATGTTTAACTACCATCAAATTGTAACTTGGTAGCTCATCCAGTAAATTTTTCCTTGTTTGTCTAATAAGAGATCTGGCTTTCAATCCCATCTATACCAAAAACCAAGTCTTCTCTGCTAAAGAAAAGTATCATGGAGTCGTAGGATTAGGGTCAAATAAAAAAACAAAACAAAACAAAACAAAAGTTGTAACTTCAATCACAATTGAGTCTCAGAATATCTATTTTTAATCTTCCGTACTTATAAGACTGCCTCAAAATTTCATTGTTCAGATCTTACATGCAAAGGAATTTCTGCATGCTAATAATTCCATGTGATTTAGCTGTTTGGTGGATTTGTCCTACGTAATTTAGTTAAATATGATTTTTTCTTTTTCTTTCTTTTTTTTAAATCTGTGGAAATATGTTTCTAGATGCGTGGTTGATATTAGTTTCATGCAAAATATGCTAATGATCTTATGATTGTGTCTGACTCTATAACAAGAGGAACAGGGGATCCTCTCCATTTTCACGGTTAAGGTTTTATTTTCTGCATCTAACAATCTCATTTGAGTCTGAGAATGTCAATTTTTTTTTTTTTTTTTTTTTTTTTTTTCATAAATCTTACGTGTTTATAATGCTTTGGCTTAATTCAATTTTCAGATCTAACATGCAAAGAAAAGCATCTCTGGATTGCAAATCTATTATTGGGTTTATTTTTAAAGATCCAAATAATTACATTTGTTGTTGGGTGTAGGAAGCTGCAAACCCCTTTGAGTACTGTGACATAGTGACAACCACAACCCACAAGAGCTTGAGGGGTCCCAGGGCTGGTATGATCTTCTACAGGAAGGGGCCAAAGCCAGCCAAGAAGGGCCAGCCAGAGGATGCAGTTTACGATTTTGAAGACAAGATCAACTTTGCCGTCTTCCCATCCCTTCAGGGTGGTCCTCACAATCACCAGATTGGTGCACTTGCTGTTGCTTTAAAACAGGCCATGACACCTGCCTTCAAGGCCTATGCCAAACAAGTTAAGGCCAATGCAGTTGCCCTTGGAAACTACCTCATGGGCAAGGGATACAAGCTTGTCACTGGAGGAACTGAGAACCACCTTGTTCTCTGGGATCTTCGCCCTCTTGGCTTGACTGGTATAACAAATGACTCACTCACTTAGTTAAAGTAACTAACTGTTTTGGGCATTGCATTGATTCCACTAATGCAATTCTAATTTCTTGGTGCAGGCAATAAGGTTGAGAAGCTCTGTGACTTGTGCAATATTACTGTGAACAAGAATGCCGTGTTTGGTGACAGCAGTGCCTTGGCCCCTGGAGGAGTACGAATTGGTAAGTACAACCATATAAATAAAACTGATTTAAATAATTATCATCTTTTTCTAATTAGATCTGAAAGAAAGCAGAGGCCTTCATAAAACGTGATATTAGGTTGTCATTCTCTGAATGAGATGTCTAAGTTACTCATCTTTAAATGGTTGTATAAGCATCTCGTGAGAATGATTTTTAGAGAGCTTGACTTGTATGATAGTTCAGTGTCTTATATTGTGTTGAAATAAAATAATATTCTTCAATCTCTCTATCAAAGTCACCTTTTCCTTAGAAGCATGTGACAATTTATATCAGTGATTGTTTTCCACCTGGTAGAAAGATTTAAGGTGGAATACATTGTTCATGAAAACAAACAATTATTGTATTGTAATTTTCTGGTACTTGAATTTGCTAAACTTCTAGATATCCAGCTTGATACTATACCTTTCAGTTGTTGATAATTTAAAGAACTGATTTTCTTTATCTGTCATGACTAAATAAGTAATGGTGAGTGTTTTTGACAGGTACCCCGGCCATGACTTCAAGAGGGTTGGTTGAGAAGGACTTTGTGCAGATAGGCGAGTTCCTTCACCGAGCTGTTTGTGTCACCTTGAGCATCCAAAAGGAGCATGGAAAGCTATTGAAGGACTTCAACAAGGGCCTGGTGAACAACAAGGACATTGAAGCCCTCAAGGCCGATGTTGAGAAGTTTTCATCCTCCTTTGACATGCCTGGCTTCCTGATGTCTGAGATGAAGTACCAGGATTAGAAATATAGAGCTTATTCACTGCTAAAACCATAAGATTCTGAGTCCTTATATCATAAACTCTCTTGGAGTTACCTAATGTCCACAAAAAAAGTGGTGAAAAGAAAAGCTTTGTTTTGGCATTTTGTCGTAGGTTAGCTGTTTCATTTCCAAAGGGGTTTTTTTTTTTTTTTTTTTTTTTTTTTTTTTGACGTTTTTGTTGGTCTGTGTTATGAGAGTTTGATATCAATCCTTTCAATAACAAGTTGTGCTTTTCATTTCCATATTTTGTATTTTAGCAAATCATGTGCTCTCGTTCGCACTTCTAATAAACAATGAAATTGCAGTTTCTGTAGATTTTCTTCTCCTTTTCCCTGCCAAAATGAGATTATGGTTTTTGCGAGAACGGCCGTGGGCTACATTGTTCCCCTTGCATTAAAGAGTTACGTTTGTACTTCACCAATCCAAGTGTCATGAACTAGTTTTTTAGAATGTGTCTTCTTGAAGTTTTCTATGCAATTGATGTGTTTTCTACTAACATCATATGATAGGCTTTCAAAGATGTGTTGGTTAGCGTCCATTTAAAAGGTAATGATTCAAAAGTGAATAAATTTAGTGTCTAGATTTTGGCAACTCATAACCTCGGTTTCCTTTAGCCATAATTAAATTATAAATGAGTTGGCAAGGTCTTGACCCTAAATTTATTCCACTTTGAACCATCATGGACACTATTTCAGTTTGAAATGGAGAGAATCCAGCCCGTGCTAATTTACAGCTTCTATATTACTAATATTAAAGGATGCATATGGATGTACAAGAAATGAAGAAAGTATGACCATATTTCATTCTTAATTACTCAAAAGCATGTCAATAAAAACGAAGTTACGAAACAAAACAAAACGCCGGTTATAATGTCAACATAAGTTAGAACTTAGAACCGAAGACCTGTGAGATGGGAAGTACGACTGAACAACTAGAATCAATTAAAAAAATTTAGCAAGAGGACTAACACAAGTTTTATTATTATTATTATTTTTTTTTTTTTTTTATGACTACCACAAGTTTTATCCCGTTTTGCTTCCTTTCTACGTCCCTGGGCTAATTGGTTATCAGGTGGGAGGTGGTTTATCATTTAAAACTTAATATATTTCCAAATAAACAATCATAAAAAATAACATATATTTCTTTTAAATTTAAAAATAACAATTTTTAAAGAAATATAATTGTATGAGTAAGATATTTCCTAAAATAAATGTTAAGTTTCATTTTAATGTTATAACTCACTACCAAACTAATGAATAGGTTTAGTTATTACATTACAACACACTTTATTACTAGTAATAAAGATTACAATTTCTGTCGTAATTCAGTGTACCAAACGTATCCTAACTATTACTTTTTTCTTAAAAAGAAAAGTTACACTTCAGTACTTATTCAATTCCACCTACGTCATACGCTCACTTGTCCCACAGGCAATTTCCTAGTATATTTTTTTTAATTGATATATATAATACCATAATACCACATTACCACCCACCATTTTGTCAATTTGTTTGTATCATTAATGTTACTATCCCACCTACCCCTCACTTGCTTTCATTACTCTTCCATAAATCAGATTTCTCTCTGCAATACAGCAATACTACCATCCTCGGATCCTCTCTCTCTCTCTCTCTCTCTCTGAAGATCGGTTGGATACCACTCCATGCCACACATTCTCTCTCTGAAGATATGTTGCAAAAAATCTGTCCTCATTTGTTCAAGGGCCCGTTTGGTAATGTTATTCTAGTAAACGTTTAAGTTTTTTAAAAATACGTGTGGGTAAAAAAATATTGTAAAAATACGTGTTGTGTTATTTAAACAACTGTTATTTAAATACCCCAACCAAACACCCTCCAAATTTTTAAAGAAAGTCACTTTTTTTTTTAACTTGATTTTCTTAAAACTCAAGAACTCGAGCTTCAGGAATTCAAGTTTCAAAATAATGGTAGATTGCTAATTATTTTATAAACAATGATAAATCGCTACATATTTCGGTCAATAGTAGTATTTGGCCATTTTGGCCCACAATTAAACTTTTTATAGAATCCACCATTCGTGTGAATAAAGAAGGTATCTGTGTAAAAGAAGCATGTATTTAGGGACCTATTTTTAGGGGTTAGACGAGTATTCAGGAAGTTGGGCACTTGTGTAAAACTGAAATATCATTATGATTCAACCAAAGCCAAAGATCAGGTGGCTCTTTTTTCTTTTTCTTTTTTGATATAAAGGTAAGAAATGACAAATATGAAGACAAAAAAAAAAGGGTCTCCGTTCTTTAAATTTGTGAAAAAAGTAGATTGACCCATAGATGGGGCAAATTATAGTAATCTGTTCCAGGGTGTTCAGTGGGTAAAGCTCATTAAAAAAAAAATGGAAGGTTCACTTTGCAAACTTGTTTTTTAGATGAACCTTGGTCCTCCATTCATGGATCAGGTGGGAGGTGGTTTAGTATATAATTTAAATGATAAATACTGGTCATTTGCAAAGCAACGTTCAGCCGCAATATGATGTTTCTCAAGTCCTGTAAAAAATAGACATTCATCTTACATTGTCTGAAACTTAATGGATGCAATACTTTAAGCATCTTGGTCCTTCTTGCCTTCAGCTTGTGGTTTGGTTAAATAATACCACAAGAAAGGAGGAAAGTAAATCCTCAGGCTTCAACTAGCTGTAATTGAATTCTCTTGCCCTCAACATCATCATGATTTCCAACTAATTTAAACGAATAAAAATGCGTGCAGCCAAAATTCCTTGTTTAACGTTGCCTTTTGTAAAGCCCACATCACATCATTAGTACATGATAATTAATTTTTTACTATACAAGCTTACATATCTGGGATTGTGCCCATTCTGTAGAGAACCTGAAATATGCAGCAGCTACATCCCAATAAATGATAGTATGCATAAGACTCATTTGGAGAATCCTCAATCAAATATTTCCTGGGCTTCAATTATACTGTGCTGACTGAAAAAGAGAGCGGGAGAAGCTAGGGTGATTGGACTGAGTCTGAGTGTATAAATTGAATTTAAGTCGAAAATATAAAAATAAAAAGCAGAAGGAAAATCAGATCAAGAAAGAAAAAATTATGATCTTACTGGTCATCCTTTGCGACCCGATAATATTTTTCTGCATGCTGTCGTTGACCGATTAGTTGAGCAAAACGCTCATCATGAGTAATCACTATCAGCTGAAAATTTTCCTGGCCCTTTCTGTCCTCCATAATTCTAAAGAAAGAGGACAGAAGATGGGTAAATGCAGGCCTTCATTCTGTAATGGACTCTCAAGTGAAGATAAAGTAAATTCATACCTCAGAAGAGCTGCAGCTAGACTCTCAGCATTTGGGCCATCTAAATTTGTGGTCGGTTCATCTAGTGCTAGTATACCACAGTTGAGGCAGAAAGTTTCAGCTAATGCCAACCGTATTATCAGGGACGCAAGGACCTGAACTAAACAATTATTTTCCAATTCCTTGTAAAAGAAAGAGGCAGTAGAATACAAAGTAAGCATTTAACGATCACTCACCTTCTGCCCAGCACTACACCTTCCCCTCATTTCTAACTCTGCATCACCAGTCTGCATGAGAACCTGTATAAAAAAAATGCAACAAAAACAATAGAAAAGTTATTGATGAATAATAAAATGTTACAAATTACGCAATGGATGGATCTTGAACCCAGAAAATTTCACTCCACCTTGCTCTTACATAGAAAGGAGGCACATTTGAGCTAAAACTCGTTGGCAAAGCTATAATAATAATAATAATAATAATAATAATAATGATAAGAGAAGGAAAGAAAAGAACAGTTGAAAATAATTTCCATACCTTGTAGCTGTAAGAACGAGTCCCAGCACCTTCAGAATCCGAATGGATACTTATGTAATCTATATCTTGTCCTCTGTAAGTTTGCTGCCACAATTCTCTTATAATTTTATTTATTTCCTCCATTTTCATTGTGTGGAAGCGCATAAGTGCTCTGAAAGGATATGGATGAAGAGAAATGATTATCAAAACATTGTCAACATTCATAAGAGAACTTTCATCATCAGTTTTGTACCAGTAATAAGAACCATAAAACAATGTCTTTTCTTTTCTTTTTCTTTTTTTGGTTGAATAAAACAGTGCCTTGTCTAATCCACTATTTTTCAACATCAGGTAATGCTGAGTAATTTAAACAATGCCTCTGCCGAATATGGCCCGAGAGAATTCCATCCAGGGAAAAATAAAAAATAAAAAATAAAAAACCAAGTTATTAGATAATTAAGAATATAGAGATTTCTATTGGAAAAATATAGATGATTGCAGCGATTAAAGAGAGATGGGAATGTGATAAATTCTATAGCAATAACTGCAATATAGACAATCTGTTCTCTATTGCTATAGAATTTAAAGATAGTAAATTTACTAACACTTAGATCTTCTCTCTCCTTCATCCCCAAATTGCTATAGAATTTATCATATGCCTTAGATTTAGCCTTTTGGACAGGTAGGCTGCTATAATTCTCTCTTTTATCTAATTGCTGCTTGAACCTCCTTACTGTATCTTAAAATTCAACTATATCTTTCCAGGTCTCTCTATAGTGGAGTTAAATTCAATTGTAAATTTAAAGAGAGATGGAAAAGCGATTGTCTTAGTTACCATACGATAAATTCCATAGCAACCATAGCAATATAGACAGGAAAAAAATAGAGACCTGGAAAGATCTTCATATGGTTTTAATTGACCTAAAAAAAGCATAAGATAGGATCCCAGAGAGGTTATGTGTTGAGTTTTAAAAAAAGAAAGCAGTTCCTCTAAAGTATATTAAGTTGATTAGGGATATGTATAATGGAGCAATAACTAGTGTAAGAACAAGTGGAGGCATCACAAATGATTTCCTTATCACTTAGGTTTGCATCAACAATAATGATGGATGAGCTCACTAAATCAATTCAAGAAGTCCATTGGTGTATGCTTTTTTTTGCAGGTCTATTTTTTGGGAAAAAGTTTGGTTCCAAACTGATATGGAGGTATCTTGCTCCAACCTATGATGTGGCAATTAAAGAGACTATTCATGTGTAGTTTTGGTTACATAACTTTTTAAATGTGTCATGTGATTTGTAATATACAAGTCTTATAAATTGCCACATAATGGGTTGAAAAAAATGGCTCCAACTAGTTGGAGCCAAACTTTGTCCATAGGATGAAACTAGAGGTGGAGTTAATTTCAAATTAGAAATTTGGCAAGACGCTCTAAAATCTAAAGGCTTTTGATTAAGTAGGATTACAAGAATACATGGAATGTAAGTTAAGTAAAAATAGGAACAAAAATAAAGGGGCAGTAAGACTCGATGGTCAAGAAATATTAAAGAGTGATAACTCATAAAGTTGGAGAGATTGACGAGGATATAAATCATAGGATAAGAGCAGGGTGTATAAAGTGGAGTATGAAGTGGAGAAGTACATCAGCAGTATTATGTCATCTTAGAATAGCTAATAAGTTTATAAGACAAACTATGCTCTATGGTATTGAATGTTAGACCAACATATTCATAAAATAATAGTAGTTGAAATGAGAACGTTAAGATGAACTAGTGGAAATACATAGAAATATTGGGTTTGAAACAAGGAACTTTGCTAAAAGATACAAGTGGCCCTATTGATAAAAAGTTGAGGTAGAGCCGCTTGAGATGGTTTCGTAATGTTCAAAGGAGAGCGATTAATACACTAATGAGAAAGAGTGGGTTAATTCAAGTTGAGGGAAGTAAAATGGTAGAGGAAGACCAAAACTAACATTAGTTGATGTAGGAAGAAATCCGCTATTTAATTTTTGTAATTTATTAATTTTGGTATTTTTATGTAATTTCATTATTTTAGGTTTAGGGTATTTACTTCCTTGTTTTTAGGTGCTTTTAATGTTTTTTAGGTCAAATTTCGTTCTCATTATGGTTAGGTATTAATTACGATTTATTTTAGAATATATTTTCTTATCTTTCAAGTTTTACGGAGCCTTTAAATAGGCCTCTAAGTCTGTATACGTTTTTAAGAGATTATTATTAATAAAATTATCTATTGTTCTCTCTAGTGATTCAAGATTTATCACCTTGTGGATTCAAGGGACTCCTCATGGATTTGAGGTTTACTACCATAAACTAAACTGTTAATTTCTGTTCCATCAAAGAGAGCATCATGTATGCTTTCTTCGAGCTTCCGCAACATCAGTTGTTATTAGAACCTTGACTTACCCTGGTTTGATGGCTAATCGGTGTGATAGTAACCACCACAACGACAACGACGAAGTTGAAGACACAATCTTCACTAGGGTTGAGTTCCACCAATTTCCTAAAGAGAGACAACAAATTATGGGCATAATTTGGCAAGGGATTTCTACTCTTCTTGCTAGGAAATCATCTCACAACAATAATGATCAATATATTCAAAGACGCACTCCTAACTACAAGAAAATTCTATTCTTTGATGGAGAGATGCTTAAGTTGGATTTTATTGACTGGCTTCTTGATTTGGAAGAGTATTTTAATTTTTGGAAGATATGTTACGAAGAAAAGGTACGGCTTGTGTTTAATAAATTGGACGGTGAAGCAGAGGAATGGTGGGAAGACATTCAAATCGATAGAAAGTGTCAAGGTAAGCATCCAATTCACTCTTGGCAAAGAATGTAAAATGTATTGATTTATTTATGGTTTCCTCATGACTATTATGATATACTAGATTATACAAGTGTTGACTATAGATCTATATATTTGTATGAAAAACAATATGTTCAAAACAAGAAAGGGCAACCACAAAACAAAAATTATTATGGCCAAGTCCATGTTTCAAGATAAGAAAAGTGTTTGAGGGTTGACAAGATGCAACCAATTTCTAAAGAAAATTTTGAAGTTGTTGAATTGAAGCTTAAAGATAGCACTTTCCAAAATTTTGATGAAGAGGTCAAAGAAAAGAAGATTGAGTTGATTATGGATAATGATAGAAATCAAGAGATGGTAGTTATTGAGAATAGTGGAAGGTCCAATTGAGATGAGGATGAGTCCATCACCCACAATCACCATGTTCCAGTTGGTTTGCTGAAGATGACTACCCAATCTGTTGATTTTCTTGGAGTAAAGAATTTTGATTTTATTATCAACACTTTGTTGATTGATGTTGCAAATAAATTGAAGGCAAATGAGAAGAAATTTTATGCTACACTATACAAAGGATACAAGTTTCAAAATCGGATCAAATTACTAAAGCATTCAAAGTATATGTTTATTTCGAGAGAAAGATTTCAGATCCCAACTATTAACTCAAGGAAAAAAAAAATTTCAAGTGGAGGGGTCTAATGTAGGACAAAATCTACTATCCAATTTTTGTAATTTATTAATTTTGGTATTTTTATGTAATTTCGTTATTTTAGTTTTAGGGTATTTATTTCTTTGTTTTAGGTGCTTTTAATGCTTTTTAGGTCAAATTTGATTTCTATTATGGTTAGGTATTAATTAGGATTTATTTTAGAATATATTTTTTTGTCTGTCAAGTTTTACCAGGCTTTTAAATAAGCCTCTAAGTCTTAAATGTTTTTAAGTGATTATTATTAATAAAATTCAAACTTTGTCTAATCTTTTCTCTGGTAAATTCTAGATCTATTACCTGATGGATTCAAGGGACCCCTCGTGAATTTGAGGTTTACTACCAAAAACTAACAGTTTAGTTTCTATTCCATCAAAGAGAGCATCGTATGTGCTTTCTTTAGGCTTCCGCGACATCATTAGTAGAAATTGTAGAAATGAACATTTCAATTATGGAAGTTACATAGAGTATAATTTCAAATGGAATAGAATGGTAGGAAAAAATACATATGGTCAACCCTAATTAATCTTATGAAGATGCATAGCCAACTCCAAAAAATTTGAGACCAAGGCTTTGTTGTTGCTGACTAATAAGTAATACACATTCTGGGTCTTAAGCAGACAACTTCACCCTTCAAATTGTTCTTCGATGAGGGTGTGGCATTTGAGCTTGAGCTCATTGGCTAAAGCAGGTATAGTTAAGTGAAGGCATTGGATGGCAAAAAGAGCATGGATCATGACACAGAGAAACATAATGTCTTATGATTCTGTTGGATTACCAGTTGTCCTAAAGGTTGAAGCTTTGAAGTATGACAACAGTGTTTATTTAGCATGCCACAAACTACAGCCCTTCATGTCTTGGCCTGCCAAACAAGTTACGACAAATTTGGGCCTTGCACGTACATAATAGAAGAATTTACTAGAAAGGAAGTCACAAAGACTAAAGGTAAGTATCTCATAAACAACAAGACTACAATACCTTGGTGAACCATCATTTGCAGAAGCGACACTGCATATTAAGCATGCCACACTCTAAAACATGAATCAAATGTAAGCTTTCCCCTCAAACCTGAACAGATTTGGGCCTAGGAAGTGGGACAATAATGTCGATATTTGAAATTTTGTTGAACTTTATGTATAAACCATGTATGAGGTTCCCCTCTTTTCAACTAAATTGCTTACTACTTTTTTTCATAAGTAAATTGCTTATTACTTATCCACTGCCTCCCCCCACCCTCAAAAAGAAAAGGAAAAAAAAATTGGGTCAATACACCTACTTGATTTAAAAGAGAGATGCACTGCATAAAGCAGAATGTAAAAACAATATTTGTAGCTTATCCCAAATGGGTAAGAGTTTTACCACGAGTATTAACACAAAGATAAATTCTTTTAAAATAATAGCATAATGCATTGGTTTAAGGGTTTGCCCATAATCAAACATAACTGAATAAATTTAGGAAGACTTTAAACCTTGATTAAATTATAGTGGGTGATATAAAAGAAACATGTATTTATCCAAGAATCTTACTTGTCAAGCGCATTGTAGTATCTGTCCAGGTCCTTGTTTGCCATCTCTGTTGTCTGTCAAAATAAAGTTCAGGTTAATAATACAATGGAATGAGTAGCAAAGGAGAAAACCTAAAAGCATATCCCACCTTAAGCTGGATTAGCTGATCAAAGTACCGCTTGTCAATGTCCTTGTATTGTGCCTGTTTAAGATCAATTTTGTTTTTTGAAATATTACTTTGGTAAACGGACGTCGTTCCATGACACCTGTTTAACTGCCATGAAAATTACCAAGGTGTTAATTCTTTTCATGTAAGTAAAGGACTGCTTCAAAACAAAATTTTAATAAGTGAACTTAAAAGCATAA
Source organism: Notholithocarpus densiflorus (assembly GCA_030021035.2). Taxonomy (NCBI): domain Eukaryota; kingdom Viridiplantae; phylum Streptophyta; class Magnoliopsida; order Fagales; family Fagaceae; genus Notholithocarpus; species Notholithocarpus densiflorus. The sequence continues at coordinate 14,959,595 of JARYZH020000001.1, forward strand.
AAAAGGTGTATAAGATAGAAACCACATTCAAATCACTCTTCAGCTATTGGCCTTCAATGTGTTTTAGAATGTGAGCACTTGCAACCATAACTTTCTTAGTAATGGCAATTAGTCACCTTTTTCTCCACTTCTTTCTTTCTCTCTCCCCAAGCAATTAGAACTTAAGCCCTTTAAGTTTGGGGTTGTTTTCATTTTGCCCTTTTACGTTTCAAATTTTTCATTTTGGCCCTTAATGTTTGATTCCATTTTCATATTGGCTCTGCAGTCCATTTCCGTTAGTCATCTGACTAACTATAATATGTTTTACTGCTTACAACAATGAAATTCTTGCATTCCACAACATTTTAGAGCTATTGGGCAATGGATACAAACTAAAGTCCCAAATAAAGTTCAGAAAGATTAAATGATGATGGATAGTTTAATTTTCCTCACATCAACCTTTCTCTATGAGTCTATGAGCACTCATGAATGAACTCATTAATTGGGATGTAATTTTGGTGGGATAGGTCAGGTTGGCAGTCAACACAAGCACTAGCACAAGAATGAGAAAGCAGCCTATAACCAAACAACCAACCCAAATTTTGAGTGGCTCAAAGCTCAATTAGATTCCTAACTGGGTCACAATGAATTCATTACTTATATTCCACACTGTACAACACCTTTTCCTTTCTTTTCTTTTTTTCCTTCAGTTTATATCCTTTAATAGCATTTCCATGAGATCCAAACCCACCGTCTTCTACACTGTACAACACCTAGAGGATGATTTGCAAAAGAAAGGAAAGGTCTATTTAGATGGAGTTAAACAATGCCCAACATCCCCCTCCCCCAAACACACAGAGTTCCAAACACAAAATAGAGAACTAGTGATAATAAGAAAGCAAAAATAAGAAATATCCTCAACCTGATCTCAAAATAGAGAACTGGCGCATAATAAGAAAACAAAAAGAAGACATCCTCAACATACCAAGAACTAAAAAGTATATTTTACGGGCTGAACCATATATTCTGCTCAAAAGACACTCCCAAGGCTATTCAATACTGGGAAAGGAAAAAAAATCACCCTAGAACATTCTACATTAATTTTGTCCTTTCCAAATGCGGTGAGGAGAACTTAGGTTTAGTGTATTTAAGAATAAACTCCAGCAACAAGCAAAATTAAAGCATAGAAAAAGATTATAGAATTGAAGTTGTAACAATTACATATCAATTTCTAGGCTCAAAGACCTCGCGAAATATTTAAATCTGAAACTTCATAAAATAAACAAGAAGATACTGCCTATGATGTCTCAAAAGAGGCTATTTGTAACCTATGAAGCACGGGTGCGTTTCCGGATTCGGGTGTGAGTGCGGGTGCAGGACTCGGCAATTTTTGAAAAAGTAGGGTGCGGGTGCGACGGGGTGCGGCGATTAAAAAATTATTAAAAATATTTTTATTTATTATTTTCTATATATTTTTACTATTAAAATATTCTTAAAAAATACATTACTATGCCTTGATTCACAAAACAAAGAAAGAAGAAGGCAAGAAACACAAAACAAAAAAGAAAACACAAAATAAGCAACAAATATTCAAAATAAAATTGAGGAAGGACAGATTTAGGATGTTTGGGCCTCATTCAAAGCCGATTTCGGCTATTCTGGCATGATTCAAGGCCAATTTCGGCCTGTTTCGGTCCGTTTCGGCCGTTTCGGTCACCAGCCGATATGACCCGATTCGGCCGATACGGCCCGATTCTGGCCAAATCAGCGCGAATCGAAGACGAGTCAGCGCAAATCAAGCCGAGTCAGCGCGAATCCGTGAAAAAAAAAAAAAGCTCAGACGCGGCACCAACGCGCAGGCAGCTGCGCCGGACGCCGCACCCCGTGTCGGGCTGTGTCGGACTCCGGTGCGGCACCCTCCCAGCCGCGTTCGTGCTTCATAGTTTGTAACAGCCTAACAAACCTGGCCTTAGTAACTCTAGAATCCTAGCCCTTCATCTTACATGTAACAATTTAATCCTAACCATCCAACTTCATTAAAAGTCACATGACCTTCTTAAAAAACTAAAGACATAGTATTAATAAAAAATAAAAAGAAATAAAATACGGGTCTTGTGATAGCAAATGGGTTGACAAAATGGATTAATGAGCCTTCTTTCCTTAAAGTTTAAATTCTCTTATATCAATTCTCCCCGAGTTGGAGAAACTCGTCCTTGAGTTTGGCTTCAATCTTCCACGATCAAGTGGAGTCCCAAAATATTATTTTTCATCGCTTCTTTCTTTGTCATCTTAAGTACATTAAGAAATAGGTCATCAACATTATGCCAACATAACAAGCTTAAGAACTTTTCTTCAATTTCAAACATGAACAACTCACATAAAATAAAGTACTATCATCTGACACCACACAACATTCTTCCAAAAAATTGGCTTTATCCTTGAATCTTGTTGAATTTAGCCTTTGTTATGACCTAAGATGATGTGCAGGATAAATTGTTATTTGAATTAGCAGTATTTAAATTTAGGCTTCAGTGATAGATCTTTATCTGAATAAGGTAATAGTAGATTAGTATGCATTTAAATTAATTCCTATGTTTTAGGATTTGTTGATGAGATTATCTCATCTCAGTCTATTTATGAACCTTGAATGCATTGATGGGAGCAAACAGTAAATTTACCCAAAAAGTTTATTCTCTCTCCCAACTCTCAAGTTCATGGGGCTAGCCACCTCGAATTTGGCTAAGCTATCCTTTTTATTTTTCCGGTTCAAAACATTTGGTATCAGAGCCAACCAATTGATCCCGTTGTGGGGGGGGGGGGGGTTGGTTAGGGGACACTCTTTGCTGTGTCTCTCGTTCCAGCAAACCATAGAAAATCCATCCTCCAAATCACCATCAACCAAATGACCACCACCTTCCTCATCTAGCCATCACTCATAACCCAAAAATAAATAAATAAATTGTTGCAACATATTTGATCCATATCCATTACCGCAGTTTGCCACCGCTACAAGCCTTAAAGGATCTAAGGCATGCCTTTCAAAATGTGTCTGCAGAAGTAGAAAAATTGAGCATCCAAATTGAATCATAGCAGTCTATCAAAAGAACAACCAACGACTTTGAAGGCAATGCTTTACACATTCAAGCCAATACTATGGAGTCACCAAATTTTCCAATAGCAGTACCGATGCCAGCAACAAGTGTTGCTTCAGCCTTCATTCAACAGGAACCTACTAAAAGAGCATGAACAAGAGAAGGAGAAGGGAATTTTATGACCCGAGATGATGAGCTGGATAAATTTTTAATTGAATTAGAAGTATTTACATTTAGGCTTAGTGATAGATATTTAGTTGAACAAGAGAAGGGGAAGGGAACCTACTAAAGAGCATGAACAAGAGAAGGGGAAGGGAATGTTATGACCCGAGATGATGAGCTGGATAAATTTTTATTTGAATTAGAAGTATTTAAATTTCGGCTTAGTGATAGATATTTAGGAGGCTAGTCACCTCGAATCAACAAAGTTATCTTTTTTAATTTTATGGTTCACAACAGCCTCACTCCATAAATTCTTCCCAAACATGATAAATTTTGTACATTCATTTTCAAAAAAGTAAAGATTCTCATTATTCAACATCATACCAATAGAAGACTTATCAAAAATAATATCTTTCCATGTGAAAGAATCCATCTCCACTAAAATTTTTGTCTTGGGAATTTTGGTGGGTACTATAATGTTATTCAAATCAACATGTGTATGCAAACCTTCCATGTCCAAAATAACACTTTTACAAGTTGCATCAAACACTTGGTGTGCATCAATCTCTTGAATAATTTCTTTTATATGAACTAAAGTATTCACCTCTAAACTATCATCATCAAAGAAGACATCAAAGGTTAGTGGAAAATCCTAAACTATAGAACAAACTCTTTCAAATTTTCATCCTTCAACCTAATTGCACACACCAACCGATCCTCTAATCTACCTTGCACTTCAAGTTCTGCAGGTCCAGCACCATGAAAAGAGTTTTCATCTTCTATATCATCATTCTCATCCTCGTGGCTGAACAAGTTTTCTCCAACACAAGTGCATGGGTTAACTCACCAATAAAATAAAAAAGACAAGGCCTTTGAAATGCCATGTGATGCGGAGACGTAAGAAGATTATTATTTAGTATTATTTATGTTTGCAAGTCAATTGTATTTTTATGTTTTAGGTCCTAGTAGTTTATTAGGCTATTAGTATTTTAATTTGGAAGCAAGGTTATTTTTGTAATAAGGCAATTAGGGTTTCCTAGCCAATTAGAACTAGGGTTTAGCAATCCTTTATAAGTAACCTATTGTACTCCGTGAGGAGTTAGTTGATATTTTGATGAATGAAAAAATGACCACTTGGTCTCTTTCTCTGGTCTGGTGCTGACTCCAGGTCCACCTTAGGTGCTAACTCCAGGTCCACCTTAGGTGCTGACTCCTAGTGGTTTCCCCGCTTGGTGCTGACTCCAAGCAAGGCCTAAGTGCTGACTCCTAGGTCATATCCCTTTATTTTATTGTTGTTTCAGTTTTGTTCTGGTCGTCCTGCGTCAGTTTCGGTATCAGAGCAAACACTGATCTGTTTGAAGCATAGTCACAATCAATCCAGAACCAGAAAAATATTACCAAAAAAAAAAAATAATAATCCATTCACCTTATTTTTTTCTACCACCAAAAGGTTACCCCAGTGTTGTTAAAAGCGCTGAGCACACTTAAGCGCAAAGGCCTCCTGGAGCCTAGGCGCAAAGCACAAGCACGTGCCTAATCGATGTGAAGCGCACATTTAAAAAAAAAAATTTATTAATGATCAATACAACAATCAAGTGATCAATTAATCATATAAATTATAATAAAACATTTTATATAATTTATATAACATTTATATAATTCTGTTGTTCTTTACAAAATATATGCAACCATGATATTTGATGGCCATGATTACAAAACATGGTTGAATCAAAATAGAAGTATAGAACCAAGAAGGCAAAGGCTAAAAAGTACTAGAATGTTAAATAATGTTATCTTTGTGAGTGTCTGATTTAGTGTTTGTTTGTGTGGTTGTGGTTAAAAGTTCAAAAATATCTAAATAGATAGGTTTAGGTGTATGGTAGCACACCACACTATTAGTTTCTATATATTAAATCAATGGCTTATATCAAACATATTTAGATTTAATGGCTAAAAATCAAATCAGGATTTTTTTAAAAAAAATTTACAAAAAGCTCAAAAAAGCGCGCTTTGCGCTTAATAAAAAAGCTCAAAAAAGCGCACTTTTTTGTGGGCGCTTCGCTTTAGAGGGAAAAAACCCCAAGGGCTTTGCGCTCTGCGCTTAAGCACGCTTTTAACAACACTGGGTTACCCATCAACCCAAGCTCTTAGACCCAACAACCAACAAACCCCACAGCCAGATCTGGTCAGGTTCTTTCAAGAAGTTTCTTCGCACGCCACCACCCATTGGAAAGCCAACGCTCATCCCACGTCTGTCAGATCGCACCACAGTGCGCCCCACTACCATCCTCTTCTTGGAATTGCGCCACCATGACCCTCAATTGCCCAGTACCATGCCTCTGCAATCCCTCCATAAACTAGCAATTCCATCTCAAAGGTAACAATAACTAGCCTTTTATTTAATTTAAAACCCCAGCACCTTATTTTCTGTTCAAACTCTTCCCGATCATTTTTTAATTTGCAACCCCACAGTGTTTTCCCACTAAGAACAACTTGACCACCTCATTTTCTGTTCAAACTCTTCCCGATCATTTTTTAATTTGTAACCCCACAGTGTTTTCCCACTAAGAACAACTTGACCCGGTCCGTCTGAAATAAAGAAATCAAATTGAAACCCATTAAACTACCTGACCCAGTCAAAACAACAAACTCATTGTACACAGTCACACAAGCCCTTGACCGGACCCATTTCATTAACAAGACCCCAAGTCCAGCTTTATACCCAAACCCTTAGCTCCAGTTTAAAATAAAGAAATCAATCGATATAGCCTTTTGCCTTTAATTGACAAACCATCGGCCCCAGCAAGCCCACTCATCACAAGTGTTCCAACCGTCAGGTTTTACTTGGTAAGGCCACGGCAGTGCCTTCTTTAGTGGGCCATACTTAGCAAGTCAAGTTGGCAAAATCTTTTTGCCCAGTGAGCTATGGTAATATCAGAAGCACCTTATTTTGATGGTTGTAAAACTAATCCACAGGATTTTGTCAACTGGATGAATGGGATGGAGCAATTCTTTGAGCAAACAAATTTTGCGGATAACAAAAAGTTTAGGTATGCAAAGTTGAAGTTAAGAGGTGGAGCACAAATGTTTTGAAAAGATCTTGAATATTTCCGCTATCTAAAGTATGAACTTGCCATTAGTGTGTGGGAAGATATAAAAGAAAAGCTTTGTGATGAGTATTTGTCACCGTACTTGCAAGCTAAGTGTCTACCACAATCTCAGTGCAGTACTTTTTAAGTTGAAGCAAATACGATGAATCACCATCCCATTTCATGTCCTCGGTACACTTTTGAACAAAATACCAAGGAATTAAAGGAATTATCTGAAAAGCTCACGAAAGGTGTTCAAGACATGATTGCTCAAATGAAGCAAATGAAGACTCAAACCGATTCAATTGGGAAACCAAGGATAATTGGTCACAATGAAATTATTGCTGCCCCCATAGAAGACAACATTGATGATGATATCTTGGTAGTGGAGAAACCTCAAGTAATACCAAAGCCTAATGTCGACACATACATGCCTCGACAAGTGTTGCTTTAACAAGCATGCAAGGAAACGAATCTATTGAAGAGCAACAAAGTGTAGAGATGGTTTCTAAAGAGAGTATTATGTTAGAGGGTGCACATGATATGATATTGGAAGCTAATGAATCTGCTTTTGATCAGCCTTCCATGGTGCATGAAGACAAACAGTTTGCTAAAGTGGAGAAAGTGGATAACATAGTGCTTCCAATGGTTCAAGATAAGATTGTGTTGACTCCACACATTGATTTTGTTATTCAAGAAGAGTTTGACATGGTGGAATTCAAGGTTTTTCTTTTCTCTGTGCTCCCTAAGGTGATTCCAGACTTGAAGCAAGTATTACTTGTCAACATCCTAATCCTTCAATACTTTAGAACTCGAGGTTGAGTTTAGCATCCTAATCCTTCAATGCTTTAGAACTCGAGGTCGAGTTTTCTCCAACCAAAGGAGAATAATGCGGGAGACGCAAGAAGATTATTATTTAGTATTATTTATGTTTGCAAGTCAATTGTATTTTTATATTTTAGGTCCTAGTAGTTTATTAGGCTACTAGTATTTTAATTTGGAAGCAAGGTTATTTTTGTAATAAGGCAATTAAGATTTCCTAGCCAATTAGAACTAGGGTTTAGCAATCCTTTATAAGCAACCTATTGTACTCCGTGAGGAGTTAGTTAATATTTTGATGAAAGAAAAAATGACCGTTTGGTCTCTTTCTCTGGTATGGTGCTGATTCCAGGTCCACCCTAGGTACTGACTCCTAGTGGTTTCCCCGCTTGGTGCTGACTCCAAGCAAGGCCTAGGTGCTAACTCCTAAGTCATATGCCTTTATTTTATTGTTGTTTCAGTTTTGTTCTAGTTGTCCTGCGTGGTACTATCATGTTATTCAAATCAACTTCCATCAAAAAATGTTATTCAAATCAACATTTGTATGCAAACCTTCCATGTCCAAAATAACACTTTTAAAAGTTGCATCAAACGCTTGGTGTGCATCACTCTCTTGAATAGCTTCTTTTATATGAACTGAAGTATTCACCTCTAAACTATCATCATCAAAGTAGACATCAAAGGTTGGTGGAAAATCCTAAACTATAGAACAAACTCTTTCAAATTTTCATCCTTCAACCTAATTGCACACAACAACCAATCCTCTAATCTACCTTGCACTTCACGTTCTGCAGGTCCAGCACCATGAAAGGAGTTTTCATCTCCTATATCATCATTCTCATCCTCGTGGCTGAACGAGTTTTCTCCAACACAAGTGCATGTGTAACTCACCAATAAAATAAAAAAGACAAGGCCTTTGAAATGCCATGCCTATGTCCAGTAGCTACAGAAATGATTAAAATAACCTCAAATTAATAAAACAGAGGCTGAATCTAAATCCAAATAAGATACTAGAGAACTAACAAACTACCAAACACTGGTTTTAAACATTTTTATTTTAGCTAAATGCAATGTACATTGCCTAGGTTCAGCTTCCTTCCAAAGATTATATTTCTTTTTCATCTAGATAAAGCCCTATAGCACCAAAGATTCTCCACCGTAGGACACATCAGAAATAGCAGTTCCAGTAGTGAAAGCTGTGCCCAGAGGAAGAAGGGACTTGACACAATATTCCACAGAAGCTACCCCCTAACTCCCACCTCCCAGTCTCACTTTCTCCCTCTGCCCCTCCCCTGTTACTGCCCAAAAATGCATATTAAAAGACATTCACCAAGACTTGAGATTTATAGTCAGGCTCCAGCCCACCTAATTTCACCAGCTTCTTGCATCTTATCCCATTTTCCATTATGTCTCAAACTTTTGTTGTATTTGATTGGCAAAGGTAGGCATTTTTAAAGCATTTAAAAAAATAAAAATAAAAAACAGCGGATGAAATGGGCCTCAATAATGAAGCCCATATCTCAAAACTAATCCATGCCAGCCCACAAAAGGTAATTAAGTAAAAACCTCTACCTATTTTAGTCTGGAGGCCCCGCCACTATCAGCCCAAGCAGTCAGCTCACAAGCCATATCCAAAGGTTAATTTAGTCACTCCCCGATATACCAAACGCAGCTTCTACTTAGAATTCCAAGGCTCTCTCGGTCATCATGGAGCCCATCTCTGTGGAGGTTGAGAACCCACAGGATGCCAAGCTTATCTTGCAGGACTAAAGTACCATTCCGTTGGTATCGGCACTGCCTTGCAGCAATGGTGGTCTTGGAGCCCGATACTAACACTGCAGGTGATTTGACAGAATTTCAACAACAAATCCAGAAGCTTTTATTTGATCATGCCGTCAACACGAGTAGATCATGGGGAGCTTCAAACAAGTGGATTTTGGAACTCTGTGATGGGAGAAGAGTGGTGGTGCCAATTGAGATTGGGACACAGCGGGCAGATTTCTCTAGGGTTTTAGTTTCTGACAAAGAGTTTTAAGGTTATTGAAGATTCAGGGAAATTCTCTTAGAGGATGTAGATTCCATGAATTGGTCTAAGGAAGGTGATGAGATGGTTGAAGCTCAACCATGTGAGGATTATTCAGAACCCCTGAAAGTGACTCCCTTGGCTATATCAAATCCTTTTGAGGCCGAGGATGTAGAGATTTCTTCTGTTTCTTTGGAAGATGGTGAGTCTGGAAAAAAATCTCACCTGTCACCTTGGGTTAGAAGTAAGTTCCAAGAGTTTGATACTTTTTTAGAGACTCCAGTTGAAGGTTTGGAAGAACTAGCAACTAATTTCCTCTTGGTTGTTGAAGAAAAATTGAGGCAAAGGGCTGCTGAGAATGCTCAAAATAAATCAAAGGGAGGAGGGAAGGGTTTACAGGAGTTGAGGAGTTTATTTAGTTTTGTTAATTATGATTCCTCCTCTGTTAAGTCTCACAGCTCCAATTGGGAAAGGGCTTTATTTGTGTCTTAATGAATCTAAAGATAGTCTCTTGGAATGTGAGTGGGTTAAATGAAAGGGATAAGAGGCTTCAAATTAGGAATCTTTTTAGAATATGGCAGGTTGATATCATTTGTCTGCGAGAGACGAAGATGGAGTTGATCATCAACGGTTTTATTAGAAGTCTTTGGGGTTGTCATTATGTTGATTGGGTTTACTTGAGTTCTTTGGGTGCTTCAGGTGGGATTTTGGTTATATGGGATAGGAGAGTAGCAGAGAAGTTGGAAGAAACGGTGGGGAAATTTTCGGTTTCCTATAGATTCAAAAATGTGGGGGGATAATTTTGAATGGGCTTTTTCTGGTGTTTATGGTCCTAATGTGGATAGGGAGAGAAGCTCAATGTGGGAGGAGTTGCTGGGTCTTTATGGTTGGTGGAATTTGCCATGGTGTGTGGGTGGTGATTTCAATGCAGTTCGTTTTCCTTCTGAGCAATTGGGGGCTGAAAACTTCACTCAGGGTATGCAAGATTTCTCAGATTTCATTTCTATTCATGGGTTAATGGATATTCCTTTGGAGGATGGCAGATATACATGGTCCAATTCTATGTCTGGATCTAGGATAGAACATTTTCTCTTTTCGCCGAAGTGGGAAGATTTTTATCCCAATATTTATTTAAAAAAATGGTTGTTCTTATCATACCACTTTCCAATTTTGTTGGGGAGTGACGAAGTTCAAAAGGGACGAAGCCCTTTTCGTTTCAAAAAAAATGTGGCTTCAAGTGGATGGTTTTGTGGGGAAGGTAAAGTCTTGGTGGGATTCTTATCTTTTTTATGGTACTCCTAAGGTTGGCTATGAAGTTGAATGCTTTAAAGGTAAATTTAAAAAGGTGGAATGAAACAGAGTTTGGGAATGTAACTATAAAAAAAAATGAAATGGTGGAATGATTTGAATGCTCTGGATTCTATAGAGGATAGTTCTTCTTTATCTGAAGATGAGAAGCCGGAAAAGGAGAGGATTAGTATGGAAATTGAAAAGACCACTCTATTGGAAGAGACTAGTTGGAGACAAATGGCAAGAGTGATATCTTTGAAGGAGGGGGACAACAATACAAAAATTTCTCACCAGATGGCTAACTCAAAGATCAGGAAGTTATTGAAGACAGTTTTCTTCCGTTTTATAAAAATCTATACACTGAAGATAAGGCCCATTGCCCCCATCCAGATGTGCTGAATTTTCCCAAGATCTCTAGGGATAAGGCTGGTTGGTTGGAGCAGCCGTTTGATGAAGCAGAGAGTTTTGGAGTGGTTAAGGATTTTAATGGCTACAAAGCTCCTGGACTTGACAGTTCCTATGACCTTCTTTCAAACTTGTTGGGACATTTTTAAAGCCGATCTTCTGGCAGTCTTTCAGTACTTTTTTGATAATGCTCAATTTGAGAAAAGTTTGAATGCCACTTTTTTTTCCTTCATTCCTAAAAATTTAGATGCAGTGGAGGTGAAATATTTTCAGCCTATTAGTCTGATTGGGGGATATGCAAAATCATTTCTAAAGTCTTGGCTAACAAGCTGAAAATGGTGCATGGGGACATTATTTTTTTAATCTCAAAATGCCTTTGTTAGAGAAAGGCAGATTTTATCGCTAACGAATGCTTGGATAGCAAGCTAAAATCAGGAGTTCCTGGGGTTTTGTGTAAGTTGGAAATGGAAAAGGCGTATGATCATGTGAACTAAGGCTTTCTTATTTACATGATAGTGCGTTGTGGCTTTCCTGATAAATGGAGGTGGTTTTTTTTTCTGCATCTCTACAGTCTTTTTTTTTTGGATAAGTAAGAAGAGAATATTATTAATAAAAGAGTAGCAAGAGAAACACAGAGTTCACGGTAGTGAACGAAGGAAAAGAGAAAAAAAAAAGGAACAAAAAGACAGGAGCAGCCCCTAATCTATTCTAATAGATGAAAGAAAATCCAAAAGGGTAGAACAATCCGAATAACCCCAACATCGAGACCAATCAAAGAGGGTCTGCTGGCAATACTCTAATACTGAACCACAGTTTTCCCCTCATCCTCAAAAGACCGCCAGTTCCGTTCAGTCCAAATAGTCCACATTAAACAACCTGGAACCAAATCCCAAATATCAGAGCTATGCTTCCCAAGCCAATGATACCAGCAAAATAATAAGTCCACAACTGAACCTGGCATGACTCATTCGATCCCAAACAACCGAAGCATATACATCCACAAAGAATAAGCTATCGGACAGAAAAGTAACAGGTGGTCCACAGATTCCGCGTTGCTACAACACAAACAACAACAATTCGCCAAAGGGCAACCACGAAGCATAAGATTATCCAAAGTTAGAATCTGACCATGGGCTGTTGTCCATATAAAAAAAGCCACCCTTTTAAGAACCTTAACTTTCCAAATTCCTTTCCAAGGGAAAGTGGAAGGAGCTGCATTTCGAATCTTATGATAAAAGGACCGAGTATCAAACTTCCCACTGCCATTAAGATCCCAACAAAGTCTGTCACACCCTCCACCCCTAGGAATTCGGGTTTGAATGAAATGAAGAAAGGAGTAGAAATCCGCCAACTCCCAATCATTGAATTCCCTCTGAAATCTTAAACTCCACACTGTCATTATCACCCACTGGAGGGCTTAACACCTCAGAAATACAAGCCTCCTTATTAGCTAAACACAAAAATAACTGAGTTGTTAAGCCTCTTATGGGTTCCTTATCAATCCTCATCAATGGAGTTCTCAATGGAGTTCCTTGTGGGTTCTTTGAGAGCTCTAGGAGCATAAGACAAGGTGATCCTTTTTCCCCATTGTTGTTTGTCATTGTCATGGATGCTTTTAGTAAAATGTTGGATAAGGCAGTGAGGGATGGTCTCTTGTCTAGCGTCATTGTGGCTTCTATGGGTAACTCCTTGCAGGAGACTCATCTTCTCTTTGCGGATGATGCCTTGGTTTTATGTGATGTTGTTCTTGAACAGATTTTGTTTCTTTGACTGATGCTTTTATGGTTTGAAATAGTCTCAAGGCTGAAAATTAACATGGGTAAGTCAGAATTAGTCCCTGTGGATGTGGTTCCAAATTAGTGGAGTTGGTTGATGCATTAGGGAGCAAGCAAGGTTCACTCCCGATGAAATATTTAAACCTTCCTTTGGGTGCTAAATCCAAAGAGGAGATAATTTGGAATCCAATTATTGAAAAGGTGGAAAGGAGATTAGTGGGATGGAAACACTTGTATAAAGGTGGTAAAGTTACCCTAATTAAGAGTACATTATCTAATCAGTCTACTTATTTCCTCTCTTTTTCCTATCCTGGTGGATGTTGCAAACCACATTGAACAACTTCAACAGAATTTTCTTTGGAGTAGTTTGGGGGATGAATCAAAAATTCACTTGGTAAAATGGGCTTCAATTTGTGCTCCTTTTCAATCTGGGAGTTTGGCAATTAGAAATTTAAGATATTTTAATGAAGCTTTTCTAGGAAAATGGCTATGGATATTTGGGACTGAGCGAGAGGAATTGTGAAGGAGAGTGACAGGGATTAAATATGGTTGTGAAAGGGGAGGTTGGTGTTCTAATCCTGTGGAAGTCCATTAGTTGTGGCTGGCCTACATTCTCTCAATACATTCAATTTAAGGTGGGGGTTGGGTCTACAGTTAAATTCTGGCAGGATGTGTGGTGTGGGGATACCCTCTTAAAAATGTGTTTTCTGGAATTATTCACAATAAATCGAAATAAGGAGGCTTATGGGTTGATCCTATGAAGTTCTCCAATGGAGTTCTGTTTTGGGATTTGAGTTTTATTAGAGCTATTCAAGATTGGGGTTTGAAGTCTTTATCCAATTTCATGGATGGTATTTATGGAATCCCATTGAGGGGGTGAGTGAGGATAAAATTTGCTGCATGCTTGCTAAGAAAAGGGGTTCTAAGGTTAGTTTGTATTACTGGGTTTTGACTAGAAGTAGTGATCAATCCTTCCCTTGGAAGTCTATCTGGAAGCCTAAGGTTCCTTCTAGAGTTACTTCTTTTTTTTTAACTGTAGCTTTGGGGAAGATGTTGACAATTGATATTTTACGGAAGGGGAAAATTTGGATTTGAGATTGGTGTTTTATGTGTAAAAGCAATGGGGAATCAGTAGATCATCTTCTTATCCATTGTCTTATTGCTACGGAACTGTGGTCTATGGTGTTCACCTTGTTTGGCATTCATTAGGTAATGCTGAAGACGGTTGTTGATCTTTTAGCATGTTGGCAAGGGAAGTTTGGGCGATCAGAATGGTGTTATATGGATGGCCGTTCCTCATTGCTTGACGTGGTGCATCTGGCGAGAAAGAAATAACCGAAATTTTGAGGATTTTAAAAGAACAATTCCTAACCTCAAACTTTTCTTCCTCAAAACTTTATCAGACTAGTCATTTATAGTAGGCAGTCACACAACCGTCATGGCCCTTCTCCCCCCCCCCCCCCCCCATCCCTCCCTACCACTCAGCCAACACCTTTACCTCCTCTGTTCCCCTCTCTACCACTACCACTGAACCAGCCACCTCCTCCATTTCCTGGATCCTTTCCACAACTGTTCCCATCATATTTCGGTTTTTTTCCTTTTCACTCTGTTTGTCCACCACATACTTCTCTTCTCAACATCCCACCTATATCTGACCTACCTTTACAACCACCGATATGGCCTAGACCAACCTCTACAATATCACCCACACCTCTTCCTACCAAAGTGCCTATCCCTAGCACAACTCTTAACCCTTCTCCTCAGGTCAGTGGGGGCGGTAAGGGTGATTTTTGTATAGACTCTAAAACCTTTTCTTTCTCGTTTGACGGTGGGCAGGCAGATTCTTATGCTATTCACGAAAGTCGTCGGAATTTTAAAAGTTCTGTTTGGATGGGTTGGAAGGGATTGGAATGGGTTCTATCGTGTTTTGCAGATATTCGAGATCGGGTTCCAGGAAAAGATTATGTGTGCAAACACTTTAGAGCTCATAATAAGTTTTTCGAATTCCGAGGAAGGTTGAATTAGGCTGGTATTTTTGTGGAGATAGCTGTGTATTTTGGTGGAGCTCGTCATGGTGGGATTATGGTTCCCGCGAGCTCAAACCGGTCTGGGTGGTGCTTGTTTACAAAAGAATTAGATAGATTCTTATCAGGCTCCAACTCTGTTTGGGTGGAAGGGAAGACTGTTGATGTTGCTGTTGGTGGTGGTTCAACGGAAGGTGGTGGGCAAGATGGGAAGAAATCTTTCAATACCGGTGACCAGCGGAAATTAAGGAATTTTGAAATTTCTAGAGCTGTTTCGGGACATAACGTGCTGGAGGGAGTTTCTGCCGTTACTGTCTCTTCTAAAAATGGCAGACCCACGCGTGAATTTAAGTTTGAGTTGAACTCTGCAAATTTGGCGCTGAGGGTGACTAAATCTGTTGGGGGTAAACGAGTGGTAACTCGGTTAAACCCATACAATCCTCACTTATCCAATAATAGTGGGCCTGTTTTGTTTAAAACCGTACTTGGGCATGGTAAAGCCCATTTAGCTTAACCAAGTGGTAAGGCCCAAGTGGAGGATTATTACCTTCTTGACTTGGGCGTGGGTAAGTCCTGTAATCAGAGTACGAGTGTCGTGGGAGAGTGCTCCAAGCCTCCGATGGAGTCATCGGTGACATCGGTGTTGCTAGAGGCTCCGATGACAGTACTATCGCCGGTACCCTGTCCCGATCAAGTTTCGAAGCCCCTCCCGTCCTACCCGACGAGAGTGTCTCGTGTCCCTAAGTCCGGTAAAGGCTCGGCGTCAAGGAGTGGATCTATCGTGGATGATTTCGACACCGTTAAGGCGGGTTCTCCCATGGGTTCCGCCTCTGATGCCGAGGTAAGTTTTGGACTTGGGGTTAGCTCAGCAACCGCATCGTTTGAGACCCCGATGCTGAAAGTTGTGTCGCCGATCCTTGGTAGTTACCCATGGGTGGCTCATAATCGGTTTTCTCCTCTCTCAGACCTGGGTAATGGGGTTGAGGATGAGTTTGAGGAAGGGGAAGTTCAAGAAGAAGAACAGAGGGGTAATTCTGTGGTTTCTGGTGAGGGAGCTCAGACAGAATCTGGGCTGCATATCCTTCAGTGGGAGACCAGTGAAGTGGTTGACCATAGTTGTGATAATGGAGAGAGAGATTTTTGTGTGTTGGAGTGTGACCCTCTGTCTCGGTGGGAACCCAATGAACTCAGAGAGTTGGTGCTGGTTCAGGACTTTGTAGAAGGAACTTAAGTGAGGGAGTCAGGGACACATTCTAACTGGGTGTCCCAGATGATGAAAAATTTCTGTAACATGGTGGGTTTTCCTATTGTGAAACACGAAGCACAATGTTTGGCTCTGTTTCGCCTTTTGGAACAGGAGTGTCTCAAGGTGATTGATGGTGGGGTGCCCAAGCGACCTGTCAATTCAAGGTCACGAGGTCTCAAGGAACTTAAGGGGCTTATCTCTAATGTTAATTACGATGGTGTCTCTTCTAGGAGTAGGAGCAGAGTTTCTTCGAATGTAGTGGGGGTTGTTGGCAGTTGTAAATGACTCTACGACTTCTTTCTTGGAATGTAAGGGGGCTTAACAATCCCCAGAAGAGAGAGGTTTGTAAGAATCTCCTAAAAGAATGGAAGTGTGATATTGTATGCCTTCAAGAAACGAAAGTATCGTCTTTTGATGTTGTGTTTATTCGGAGTTTATGGGGTAGCCCTTTCATTGATTGGGCTGGTTTGGATGCAGTGCAGACTTCGGGAGGGGTCTTGCTGATTTGGGATAAGAGGATTTTTGAAAAATTGGATGTTATTGTAAGACAGTTTTCTGTCAGTGTCTTATTGAGAGGTGTGGTGGATGACTTTGTTTGGGCTTGTACAGGTGTGTATGGCTACAATGATGATGGTTAGCGGGCTTCTTTGTGGGAGGAGTTGACTCAAGTGCGTGTCAGATGGCCCATGGCATGGTGCTTAGTAGGTGATTTCAACATCATTAGGTACCCAAGTGAAAGGCTTGGATGTGAGTCGTTTAGCCCGACTATGTTTGCTTTCTCGGACTTTATAGAGAGTAATTCTTTAGTTGATTTACCTTTAGAGGGGGCTTCCTTCACTTGGTTTAGAGATTCCGGACTTCCCTCCATGTCAAGAATTGACAGGGCCTTGGTTTCTCTAGATTGGGAGGAACATTTTGAGAATGTATACCAAAGGGTGCTTCCTCGTGTTATTTCAGATCACTGCCCTCTCTTGTTGGAAGCTAGTGCTGTTCGACATGGCCAAAGTGCTTTTAAATTTGAAAATATGTGGTTGAAAGTTGAGGGTTTTGTTGATAGAGTTCAGCATTGGTGGAATGGGTACAGGTTTGTGGGTTTACCAGGTTTTATTTTGGCCCAAAAATTGAAGGCTTTGAAAGCAAATTTAAAAAAGTGGAACAAGGAGGAGTATGGTGACTTGACTTTTAGAAAGAAAAAGTTGTTGTCTGAACTGATGGGTTTAGATGCGAAAGAGGAGTTACTAGGTCTATTGCACGAGGATCAGATTCGACGTACTCAACTCAAAGGAGACATAGAACAGTTGGCTTCTTTTGAGGAAATTTCTTGGAGACAAAAATCTCGGGCTTTATATGTGAAGGAGGGAGATAATAATACTCATTTCTTTCATAGATTAGCAAACTCTCATAGAAATGCTAATCTTATTAAGAGAATCGAGGTGGATGGCGTGCTTTATGAGGATGAGTTGGATGTGCGCTCTCAGTTAGTTCTATTCTATCAGGGGCTGTTTGAGGAAACTAATTTGGGGCGCCCTACTATGGATGGATTAGATTTTGCTTGTATTGAAGAGGAGGAGAGGTTGTTTTTAGAGAAGGAATTCACGAAGGAGGAAGTCCTCCAAGTCTTAAGGGAGATGGAGGGTGATAAAGCTCCTGGTCCAGATGGTTTCATCATAGCTTTCTTTCATAAATGTTGGAGAGTTGTGGAAAAGGATGTCATGGATTTTTTGAGTATTTTTATCGGCACTGTGTGTTTGAACGGTCTATGAATGCTACGTTTCTCACTTTAATTCCTAAGAAGGGTAATGCTGTCAACATTAAGGACTTCCGCCCTATCAGTTTGGTGGGCAGTGTGTACAAGTTGATGTCCAAGGTGTTGGCTAACAGGTTGAGGGTGGTGTTGGATAACCTCATCTCTGAGAATCAAAATTCGTTTGTTAGTGGAAGGCAAATTCTGGATTCAGTGCTCATTGCAAATAAGCGTCTGGATAGTAGGCTAAAGAGCCGGATTCCGGGGGTGGTTTGCAAGCTTGATATTGAAAAAGCCTATGACCATGTAAACTGGGAGGCATTGTTTTATCTGTTGGACCGGATGGGATTTGGATTGAAATGGAGGGGGTGGATTAAGGCTTGTATTACTTCTATCCGTTTTTCAGTCCTAGTAAATGGATCCCCTGAAGGCTTTTTTGGAAGCTCCCGTGGGTTGAGACAAGGTGACCCGTTATCCCCGTTTTTGTTTCTCTTGATAATGGAGGTTTTAAGTATAATTTTGAAGAAGACAAAGGAGAATAACCTTATTCGGGGTTTTCATGTGGGAGCTGTGAATTCTATTGGTATGAGGATTTCCCATTTGTTGTTTGCGGACGACACTATCTTATTTTATGATGCCTCTAGGGATCAGATGTTGGCTATAAGGTTGGCGTTGTCTTGTTTTCAGGCCTTTACGGGATTGAAGGTCAATGTTGGGAAAAGTGAGATTGTCCCTATTGGGGAGGTGAATAATCTAGTTGCACTGGCTAGTATTCTGCATTGTAGAGTGGGGAGTTTGCCTATGAAATATTTGGGGATGCCTTTGGGAACTTCTTTTAAGACTGCTTCGATTTGGAATCCTATCTTGGAGAAGATGGAGAATAATTTTTCAGGGTGGAAGCGACTCTATTTATCTAAGGGTGGTAGGCTCACTTTACTTAAGAGTACTCTCTCTAGCCTTCCTACATACTTTTTATCTCTCTTCACTATTCCTAAAGCAGTGGCTGCTAGAATGGAAAGTATTCAGAGGAATTTTCTTTGGGGGTCTTCTGAGGGGAGTTTTAAATATCCTTTGGTGGCTTGGGAAAAGGTGTGTTTACCGGTTGAATTGGGGGGTTTGGGGATAAGAAGTGTGGCGTTGTTTAATCAAGCTTTATTAGGAAAATGGTTGTGGTGTTTTGGTCATGAAGTTACCCATCTTTGGCGGAGAGTTATCTCCACAAAATATGGTGAGTGTCAAGCGGGTTGGTGTACAAAAGTGTGCAGAAGGACTCATGGATGTGGCCTTTGGAGAAGCATTCAGGAAGGATGGGAGAGTTTTTCTAAGCATCTGTCTTTTGTAGCGAGTGATGGCACCCGTATCCGCTTCTGGCATGATAGGTGGATTGGGGATAATACCCTAAAAGATTTATACCTTGAGCTCTTTGTGTGTTCAGCTGCCAAGGACGCTTGCATCTCTGAGGTTTTGTGGCTTCCGGAAGGAGGCACTATTAGAGTGTGGGATTTAAGGTTTTACAAAGCTTTCGAAGATTGGGAGCTTGCTGCATCTTTTTCCCTACTTCAATTTATCCAACCTCGTATTCCACGGGGTGATAGGAGGGATTCTCTTTGTTGGCGACTCAAAGGTAATGGTAAGTTTGACACCCGATCGTATTACCATGCAATTCAGGGTAATCCGAATTCTCAGTTTCCTTGGAAGGGTGTTTGGAAACCTAAGATTCCTAAGCGAGTGGCCTTCTTCTTGTGGACAGCTGCTCACGATCGGATTCTCACGTTGGATAATCTCATGCTTAGAGGTCGCATTTTGACAAATTGGAGTTGTATGTGTTGTTGTGATGGGGAGTCAGTTGACCATCTCCTTCTTCACTGTCCTGTTACACATACCTTATGGACCTTCATGCTTCAGGCTTATGGTATTCATTGGGTTATGCCAAGATCGGTGGCGGGATTGTTGTCTTATTGGCATCAGTGGCTCGGGAAGCACAGCTCGAATATTTGGAATTTGATTCCAGGGTGCATAATGTGGATTGTTTGGTTGGAACGGAATCGTCACTCCTTTGAGAACAAGGAGAAGACGTTGGATGAGTTGAAGGTTTTAAGCCAACGTAGTCTTTTTGAGTGGTCTCATTGTTGGGGTTTTACTGAGTCTTCATCTCTTCCAGAGTTTTTGTTTTCCCTTAGATTATCTATTTGATTTCCCTCTTCTTCGTTTGGCTGTTTGTTTCTTCTGTTTCTTATTGTTCATCATCATGAACAGCTTGTATTATTCATCTTTTATTTATTAATAATAGTTCTCATATTACCTATCAAAAAAAAAGTAATTTGTGTTTTTGATTGTTCTTGTCCCTAGTGTATACTTCCTATATACTAGAGCAACTCCTTTTTGATATTTTAATTAAAAAATC
The DNA here is from genome assembly GCA_030021035.2 of Notholithocarpus densiflorus. Classification (NCBI taxonomy): domain Eukaryota; kingdom Viridiplantae; phylum Streptophyta; class Magnoliopsida; order Fagales; family Fagaceae; genus Notholithocarpus; species Notholithocarpus densiflorus. The sequence continues at coordinate 14,979,647 of JARYZH020000001.1, forward strand.
TCATTACTTATAAAATAAAATATATAAAAAAAAGGGAAGATTACATTAGGTATTTTAAAATCTTAGTGGGTGAAAAACAAATGAATACACCCAAGGAATTTGTGGAGAGAGAAATCAAAGAACTTTCAAGGGCAGGAGTTGTCAATTGTGAGGACCAAATTGATGTTTGTCAACTCCTTTTTTCATTCGCTGGTAGTAGCTGCGGGCTGGGAAGACCAAAGGATATTGTAGATGTCATACTCTTTGTATTTTTTGAGAGTTCTTAGGGCTTTAGGAGGAAATACATATAGTATTAGCATACTCACTGAACTAGAGAATGGTTGTACTTTATATTTTGGATCTTAATACAAATATTCATTACCCATCATTAAAAAAATAAAAAGTATATAAATAAAGAAGAAGAAGAAGAAGAAGATAGCATAACCATACAAATAATTCTACAACAGCTTTGCATGATTTATTGACTTAACATCGTATCAAATAATAGTTTCTGCTCTATAGTTAAAAAGGAGAGGGAGGGGGCACGTCTCCATGTTTAAAACAGACACCAAACATCAATGAATCGGCCATGCTACTTAAATTGGAAGGCAAATATACAATAAGGTGTCTGTAGTATATATAAATACCTCTGAAAGAAGTCTCTCTCTTTCCTGGGCGAGCTTTCCAAGTTCAGCTTCAAATGTTGAAAACCCACCAATCTTTAATATTCTTTCTTCCAGTGATTCAATGTCACGGGTAAGCTCATCTACTTCGGCCTTCGTTTTCCTGTAATTCAAGTTGTCCTCAATGTTTCGTCTTAATTGATCTTGATTCCTCATCAAGTCTTTACTTTTGTTTAGTTCAGCTAAAATTTCCTGCTTCCTAATATCACAACTTTGGAGCTGAGATTCTGATAGAGATTTCTTTTCTTGCAGTTCTTTCAGCCTATCTCCTTTCTTTAAATCATGATACCTGTTAGAACAATATGATGATCAAGATCAACGCATTGGAGACCTTACACATCAAACCTCGGGCTCAAAAACTTACTCTTTAATTTTAGAATTAATTTTGAGAAGACTCTCGACTTCCTGCTGGTAATTTCTTTTTTGCTCAGACTGCTCCTCATATTCGCGATTAAGCTTAGCTTTCAATTCATTGTAGTCACTCAGAAATTTATCTTTCTCCTTGGATAAAGGGCCAAGAGCCTCCGTCAAATGCTGAGAGTAACAAAAAGATCATTGCATTGTGCATATCAATACAATAATGATAAAACTTTCTTTTCAAGAAAACTGCACACAGTAAACAAGGTAGAGCAAAGAGTCCAAGGTTTCCAAAACTTGCAGTAATTTGGTCCCTTTTATTTTCAACTTGCAGTAATTTGGTCCCTATTATCAACTCACTAACGGAAATTGATTGCAAGTTGAAAATAACATAGACCAAATTGACTGCTACCAAATTGACAGTGACCCCAAAATGTAATGACCAAAATGGTATTTTCACCCTTTTTTTTCAAACATGTTGGAATATTACTTCAATTTTCAAAATAAGAATGATTATTCAGCTTCCCTGTCAAAGCCCAACAAATTAAACACCGAGCCCACCTCCGTGCCTCAAATTATTTAAAAACAAATAAAATAAGAGTGATCTGAAACAGCATCAGTTTCTTCAATCCAGAGGAGAATGGAGTTCAAATTAAACAAAAATATCAGGACCAAAATTACCAATATCTAATAGCTTATGCAGGGAGAAAGTGTCATGCAGTGCATACAACTACAAATGTAGAACCTCTGATCACCTATTGATTGTAAAGGGTTGGCATCAACTACAATACATGTGGGCAATGAAAAGACCGTTTTGTTATTAAAACAAGATAGAAACCCTGGGAGGGAAAAAAATATAGTATATGCATTACAAACTGCATAAAATTATCATCTGAAAATGCATAAAGAGCAGCAAAACTGATTTCTCCTCAAATAGTAATTTAGCACTTTAGTACTATTATTTCCCTACAATATTATATTTATTCTCAGCAATCAAATATTTATGAAAATATCAAAAGTAGGCAAGCTAGTTACACATGTATTTCATGATATGTGAAAGCAATTACCATTTCACATGAGAAGAATACATAGAGAAAAGCAAGATATTGGTAAAAGAGATTGGTAATACCAATAGATATTTTAGATGGACAAACAACCTTCTCATCAAGATCAACTTGACTTTTTTCCTCTGTCAAACGCTCTAACTCTTCTTCTGCCTTTCTAACATCACGCAATGTATTGGCTGCTTTGACTTTCTCCTCCCTTAGAGTATGCCACCGTATCTGAATGTTGGATAAATCATTTTCCATGTACCTCTGCTCATCCCTTAACTTCTCCAGTTCATTATGCAAACCATCCCTGATTGCCGACAATTAAAATAGCCAAACAAATCAAATTAAAACAAAAGTAATAGGTATTGCAATCAACAAGAGTCAATAATTCATACATTTTAAAACGGAAAAAAATATACAGTTGGTCTCTATTGTAAACATACCAAATTAGCCCTTCAGTAACCTTGCCGTTATAATTTTTTATTATGCGGCAAAATTTGAAAAAGCCACATGGCACTCCATTATAATGGAAAGGTTATGGAAGGACACTTAGTATGTTTACAAATTTTTTGAGGACTAAAAAGGAAATTTTAGGGACCAATCATATATTTTCACCAATTAAAAAGCAACTGTACAGCTAAATATTGTAAAAATTAAGAAAAAATAAAGACAAAGTAACAAAATCTAATTTCACATTACGTGATTTGCAAAATAAATGTGCTTACTAATGCTTCATAATCAAAAATTGGTGAAATAAAACAAAAGGTGGATAAATTCAAGTCAAATACTTTGTGCTTTGCAATGTATTCAGCTCCAACTGTATTTCTTCCATGGTTCTCACACCTTGGCCTCGAAAATCAAGCTTATACTCCAAATCATCAACTTGCTTTTGCCAAGTTTGAATTTCTAGGAAAAGCCTGTCAGCAGTTTCAACAGGTTGCACCAAGGCCTCAATTGAGTCCTTATCAGCCTTTACTTGAGCTAAAATACCTATGACCTACAACAGAACAGCCATGGTTGGTGATGAAAAACTTAACTGTTATAAGAAAAGATTTTTCGATTTAGCAAAATAAACAAGCTTCAATAATAATAGAAAGGTCAAATAGCGGGCGGGGGCTTCCTGATCCACTTTCGACCTTCCCCATCTGTTCTCACGCACAGATACTACCACTTATAATCTTTCCGGCCTTAAGTAGGGAAAGAGAGAGAATTGCTTAAGAAAAACAATTAACAACATATTAAATCAATGTAAGGAAACCTCATCCATGAGGCACTCATTAGGCAAGTTACAAAAAAGAGGAAGAAGTTTGTTACTTCGTTTTCAGTTTTGATTGTACTCTCTCTTTGTTTGATGAAATTGATATGGTTCTAGTAAAATGATAACAAAAAACTTAAAGCTACTACAAATACAGTTAATTCTTCAGATCTCCATTACTTTTGTGCTGGTGGCAGAAATACTTTCACACCATTCTGCTCTATTAAGGGGTGTGTCATCTGTTTGATCAAAAGCAATCATATCATTTCTCACAGCCTCAATCAACTACTTTTACTCCTTGTAGTGCCTCTATCTCAAATCAAATCACCCCTTAATTTTATTTCTTTTTGAACTTGACATGATCTTTGTTATCATCTTAAAACATGATGCAAGACAGCCTCAATCAACAACTACTTTACTCCTTGTAGTGCCTCTACTTTTTTCAGTTTGTTTCAAAAGAAATGTACCCCAGCCTCTCCTTATAGTCTTCCAAAGGCTCACGTCATATGACCCATTAACTATATCCAAGCATCATCCTTCCCACTTACTACCATATTTTATGTCTATGCTGTAAGGGAAAACACAGTATTACACATAGAACTTCATTGTTTGGAGGTTGAATTATAGTGAACAGTGTACATCACATGCTTCCCTCAAAAGTTGGCAATACTCAATTGGAGAGAAAATTAAAAGCAAAATGTACCAGAATTGATAATTACATCATCAAGGGCCTGAGACTTTTGATCCAGCTCTTGAGTCAGCTCATGCAAATCTTTCTCAGCATTAGGAATTGTTTCCTTTCCAATTTTAACATATTCTTCATAAACCATACGGAGCTTGTCCAACTGCTGAAAATGAGAGTCAGCACTTGAGGAATCCACAGCCAGCACTTTCATATGCTCAGCAGAACTTGCTGCCTTCACTCGTTGCTGTAATTCACAAGAAAATATAAGCCACCAAATTTATTGGGCATCCTAGTGCAACTCCAAACATTCCCAAAAAATAAAAAATAAAACAAACAAACAAACTAGTGTGTGCTATAGTCCAATGATTAACCTACTTTAAAATTTTGAATGATGAAATAGACCAACCTTTTTAACAAACTCATCTTCCTCTTCTGCAGAGAAAGGGCGCTCGCAGCAAGGGCAAACATGATGAGCACGGGCAACCCTTTCAAAGGGATCAAACATTTGCCGCATACCATCTGCAATGTTGTATTTGCTGCAGGGGATGCAGCAGAATACCATTAGCACCTCTATAACCACAAAAGTGATGCATAAACATATTCATTCAGATATGCATCAATTGATATGGTCTGTGAAGCAAATGTCAGGAACCTTTTCTGGACATCACTTTTCTCTTTAGCTGACTCCAAGACTTTGAGATAAGAATCAATTAGAGATTGTTGATCCAAGGACTGAAGTTTGGATTCAATAAATCTCTTCCTTGCTGCACAAAAATCAAATATGAAGCACTATAGAGAAAATCATTTTGACCCAATGAGCTACTTTGCATAACAAGTGGGGGGGGGGGAGGAAGCAAGAGAAAGTTGGCTAGCATCAAAAGATAATCAGAAAAATACTTGCTGCTGCACTTAATAAGATAAATTAGACGACATTTACTCATTCAGTGTCTCTTACAATTCTGAGGTTCTTGATATGAAGAAAGTCAAACCATAATTATCAATGCCTTGACAGCTGTTCTACTTACATGTTATCTGAAAAATTAGGCATGTATGAAATTTATCTGTATCAGAGAACTCTGAAACAGGGACTGAAACCAGCATTTGAACTATCATATCTGAAGTAACTAAACAATAGCTCAAACAAATAGATTTTTTTTAATGACAAGTAAACATAATTTTATTCAAAGAGGAAATGGATAGCAAAATGACCAAGTATTACAATCTCAAATTAAACAATTTGCTTAACACTCCATTTGTTTTGATAGAAAACGTTTTCTGGAAGAGTTTGATTGAGTTTCCAATGTTTGGTAGTCTATGAAAGTAAAGCCATTGGTTAATGAAAAACTACACAGTTTCAGCGAAAAATGTTTTCCTCATTTACACTAAGGCCAAGCTTTGCTCCAAAAAAGTTCTAATACCTTTGTCAATCCTCGAAGCCTGTATTATTATTATTTTTTTTATAAGTAACGAAAGAATTTTATTAGAAATAAAACAAACCTAGTACACCAGCAGTGTACTAAGAGAGAAGTACAATCAATTCAAAGTACAATGATCAAACCAATGTAAGAGAGGAAAACAAGGTGGAAAGAGAAAAGCAGCACTCCAATCTAACAAAGTGCGGAGAAAGAAGGCTTTAATTTCAAACTAAACAATTTGCTTAACACTCTATTTGTTTTGATAGAAAACGTTTTTTGGAAGAGTTTTATTGAGTTTCCAATGTTTGGTAGTCTATGAAAATAAAGTCAATGGAAAACTACACAGTTTCAGCGAAAAATGTTTTCTGCATTTACACTAAGGCCAAGCTTTGCTTCAAAAAAGTCCTAATACCTTTGTCAATCCTTGAGGCCCGTATGTTTTTTTTTTTTTTTTTTTTTTAGAAGTAACGAAAAAAATTTATTAGAAATAAAAAAATAAAAAAATAAACCTAGTACTCTGGCGGTGTACTAAGAGAGAAATACAATCAATTCAAAGTACAATGATCAAACCAATGTAAGAGAGAAAAACAAGGTGGAAAGAAACGTAGCACTCCAATCTAACAAAGTACGGAGAAAGAAGGCTTTAATTTCAAACTAAACAATTTGCTTAACACTCCGTTTGTTTTGATAGAAAACGTTTTCTGGAAGAGTTTTATTGAGTTTCCAATGTTTGGTAGTCTATGAAAGTAAAGCCATTGGTCAATGAAAAACTACACAATTTCAGCGAAAAATGTTTTCCGCATTTACGCTAAGGCCAAGCTTTGCTTTAAAAAAGTTCCAATACCTTTTTCAATCCTCAGGGCCAGTATTTTTTTTTTTTTTTTTTTTTTTTGAGAAGTATCAAAAATATGTTATTAGAAATAAAACAAACCTTGTACGCCGGCGGTGTACTAAGAGAGAAGTACAATCAATTCAAAGTACAATGATCAAACCAAAGTAATAGAGAAAAACAAGGTGGAAAGAGAAAAGCAGCACTCCAATCTAACAAGGTACAAAGAAAGAAGGCTTTAATTTCAAACTAAACAATTTGCTTAACACTCCGTTTGTTTTGATAGAAAACGCTTTCTGGAAGAGTTTTAATGAGTTTCCAATGTTTGGTAGTCTATGAAAATAAAGTCATTGGTCAATGAAAAACAACACAGTTTCAGCGAAAAATGTTTTCCGCATTTACACTAAGGCCAAGCTTTGCTTCAAAAATGTTCTAACCTTTGTCAATCCTCGGGGCCCGTATGTTTTTTTTTTTTTTTTTTTTTTTGATAAGTAACGAAAAAAAATTATTAGAAATAAAACAAACCTAGTACACCAGCGGTGTACTAAGAGAGAAATATAATCAATTCAAAGTACAATGATCAAACAAATGTAAGAGAGAAAAACAAGGTGGAGAGAGAAAAGCAGCACTCCAATCTAACAAAGTACAGAGGAGAAAGAAGGCTTTAATTTCTAAGATATTCCATTCACATCCCTCAAAACTTCTGGAATTCCATTCTTGCCAAAGACACCACATAATGCAATGTGGCACAGCCTGCCAAAAAGTAAAATTTCTATGCTTTCCGAAAGACCCCTGCCAAGTTGCAAACATATCAATGACTTTCTCATTGGCATAACCCAATGGAAGCCAAATAAACAAAACACCAAAGTCCACAGGTCCCAAGCTATAGGACAATGTAGGAGTCGGGTTTCACAGTCTCCCTACATTTTTTGCACATGTAGCACCAATCCAAGATCAACATACCTCTCTTCCGGAGATTATCTATAGATAAGATCTTCCCTAGAGCAGCAGTCCAAGAGAAGAAAGCTACCCTAGATGGGACCTTCGAGCACCACACCATCTTACACATGAACAACATGCCATTAGTCGAGGATAGGGAATAGTAATAACCACGCACCTCAAACCCCCAACTCTTGGCAGGTTTCCAACAAATTCTATCCATTCCCTCACCCTTAACAGACTTGGAATAGATAAGATCCATAAAAGATATCAAAGACTCCAACTCCCAATCTTGGACCAGTCTAGATAAGCGAACATCCCAATGGGGTACCCCATTAGAGAGTCGTAAAACATCAGCAATAGAGAAATCTTTAACACTACAAAAGCCAAATAACTCCAGAAATCTCCTTGAGTGGACAATCACCCCACCATACATCATGCCAGAATTTCATTCTTGTGCCATTACCGACCTCAAACTTAAGGTTTTTGGAAAAAGTCTCACATTCCTGTCTTATAGATCTCCAAAGACTCATATAATAGGGACTTGAAACAGCTTTGGTGCACCATTCTCCCCATTCATTCCCTTATTTCGTCTCTATAACCTTTCTATATAGAGACTCCCTCTCTGTCCTGTATCTCCAAAGCCATTTCCCTAAGAAAGATTGATTAAATCTCCTTAGATTTCTTAAACCTAGCCCTCCACAACAAACCAGTTCACAAACGGTAGCCCTTTTTATTATATAAGTAAAAATATTTAACATTAAAACCGTACCCCATTGAACCAGATGTGATTTACGTCTCAGGTCCCATAGCCCATTTCCCTAACAAAGTTTTAGGGCCTGTATGTATTGCAAAAAAGTGTTGTTAAAAGTGTGCTTAAAAGCTCAAAGTACCAAGGTCTAAGCACTTTGCTTGGCCAAAGCGAATCTTATTATATGAGGCACACCTCAAGCACACTTTCCTAGTTCTTCTTGAAGAAGCACAAGGCACACTTAAGTGCGTTTTTTTTTGTTTTTTTTTTTTTTTGCTAAAAAATATTTGAATTAATAAAATTAATTGTTCGATCTTTAAGTAAATGACATAGACATTGATTTATTATACAAACACCATTCTTAAGGTGTTGTATTACACAAACAATTTTTTGTTTACATATGAATAGACATGAATAAGGATCATTTACAATATTGTGGTTTTTGGACTTTGCGATTTGGGTTTTGGATATATTTCGACTTGACGATATACTTTCTTTGATCATAGCTATCACAACTATGAATTTTATAAAACATAAAAAGCATTATATAAAATGTTATGTTTAAACTATTAATCACTAAATTATCATCATATTGTTCATTAATAATTGTTTTCAAATTTATTATGTCAAAATTTCAAGAAATTGAAATAATTTATGTAAAATTTTATTTTGCAAACTTTTTGCAATTGCACTATTCATTCTAGCCAATAGGCAAAATATATTACTATTTTGAGTTTATTAAAAAAAAATTCATAATATCTTATATGACTTCTATAAGAGGTCATTATAATATCATATATGAAAAATGGAGGCTTACTTCAATCAAGCATGCGCTTGTGCTTTGCACCTAGGCTCAATCCATCATTAAGTTCGATTTATGTAATTCTATGTCTCAAAGTTCTAAAACCCTCATCGCTTTTCAATTGTGGAGGCTTAGGTGTTTGACTATGATTCTATTGAAGATGTGATATTTACATTGTAATTATTACAGAAGTTACGACATTTTAAAATTTCATGTTAGTTAGGGACTTTATGTGGTGTTGAATTGCTTGTTTAGATCGTTAGTTAGTAATTATGGTTAAATACTTTATTCAAAAACTAATCTAAGTAGGCTTTTAGATCTATTTTTATAGCATAAGGAACATTCCCAAGGAAGAGCCCTTTGGACTCGCCTCTAGCCAATAAAACCTATGGGCAACTGACCCACCCACCAAACGGGCTAAGCACTTTATGTTCACACACAGGAGCAAGTACTTCAGCTACATTGTATTCGTGTTAAGCTATTTAGATTACAAAGAATAATGAGCACACCAAAACACCAATAAAAATGTTTTCAACTTTCATTTATCAAAGGTTTGCCAGCCATTCTGAGAAAAAATGGAGTAGAAAGTTTACGAGTTACGAAATTTTAAACTTTCATGTTAGTTAGGGACTTTGTGGTGTTGAATTGCTTGTTTAGATGGTTAGTTGAAATGAGTATGGTTAAATACTTTATTCAAAAACTAATCTAAGTAGGCTTTTAGATCTTTTTTTTATAGCATAAGGAACCTTCCTAAAGAAGAGCCCTTTGGACTCGCCTCTAGTAAATAAAACCTACGAGCAACTGACCCACCCGCCAAAACCAGTTGTCGGGTAATCCAAAGGTATTCACCCCTAACGGGCTAAGCAGTTTATGTTCACGCATAGGAGCAAGTACTTCGGCTACATTGTATTCATGTTAAGCTATTTGGAATTACAAGAATATTATTGAGCATACCAAAAACACCAATAAAAATGTTTTTCAACTCATTATCAAGGTTGCAACCAAACACAAGAAAAATGAGTAAGTTTACTGAAACAAATTAGTTGAGTAGGCTATTCAATACCCTCAAAAGTTCTACTATTCCTCTCTCGCAAGATGATTCACAAAATATTCAAAGAACAGCCTTCCCAATCTTCATAATTCATATTCCTATGACAGTGAAATTTTTCATTTCCTTGCCAACATTCCAACATTTGAATCACCGTCCTTGGCATAACCCAAAATACTCCAAAAAGAGTAAACAAAAATTACCCCGAGTCACTTTCTACTTAGCAATGCAAAAGAAAATGATCTAACAACTCTGTATTACTCTTACATATGAAGCACTGATCAATAATTGTAAGGGATCATTTCCCAAGATCATCCACTGTCAAAACTTTACCCAACACTGTTGTCCAAGTAATGAAAGTGATTTTGCAAGGTACCTTTACACTACAAATATTCCTCCAAGGGAAATGAACTATTGTAGGCTCTAAGACTCATAAAAAGAGCAGACCTTAAAGTTTCCACTCTTAGTTAAACTCCAAGAAATTTGATCTTCAACTTGGCCCTGAGGAGAATGAGAGTATAACAAATCAAAGAAACTGATGCAGTTCATTTTTTAAGCTAGCTGTTACTAGCTTATGTTGTATAATAAGTAGTTTCCTTTTACTTTTAATAGCTTTTATCACTTGTAACAGAAAATTAGTTAGCTGATAGGTTGTTAGTGATAAGTGCAAAAGCCTGTTAGTTAGTTGGGCTTTGGCCAATCACATGGCAGCCACATGGTAGGTTCTTGTAACTAACTTAGCAATTTGCTTATGTAACTATAAATAAGCAAGCTGCCCTCATTGTAACTAGTTGAATTTGAATCCAAGAAATCTCTACCTATAAGGTATTATTCCAAGAGTGTCTCTTGAAGAGCCAGTTCATTCTTTCTGTTCTCTAAGCAACTTAACTTTCTAAAACATCTTTCCTTTTCACCATTTTTCCTCCATCATAATTTGGTATCAGAGCTTGAGATCCTTAGGATTCAAGTTGGTTTGCAATTTGTTTCTTCATTTTCTGTCATCAAGAACCTATCGAGATCCTATCTGATTTCATTTTTCATATCCTCTACTAGTGAACCTAAGAATTTGTGAAGATGGCACCAATAGTTTACAATAGAAGGAACAAGAAAGGTTCAGCAACACATGAACCTAAGGTGCAGGTTCATCCCAAGCAGCAGCCACAACCACACCAAGAAGGAGAACCCTAGGTGACATTGGAGCAAATTGTGGAGCTGCTAAGGGACAGCTTGCTACCTTGACTGAGGAAGTGAGAAGAAACCGGCGTTATCATCCTAGAAATGATGATGAACCTACTGAAGATGTTGAAACTAACAGTCACAGCAACTTTAGTAACCCAATTGGTCAGCCTAGAGGAGGTGTTCCAAGGCAAGTGCCTGGTCCTCCAAGGGGAGAACCAAAATGGGAATCAAACTTCAAGATTGAGTTACCTTTATTCTATGGTAGCTTGAATCATGAAGAATTCATGGATTGGCTTAACCAAGTGGAAAGAATCTTTGATTTCCATGAGGTACCAGATTCCAAGAAGGTGAAATTGATCTCTATCAAGCTGAGAGGGAGAGCTTCAGCCTGGTGGAAACAACTCCAAGTTCAAAGAGTTATGAGGGGTAAAAGAAAGATCCAAGATTGGTGCAAGATGAAGCAGAAAATGAGAAACCAATTTCTGCCTTTCAATTATATGAAGTCCTTGTACAAACAACTGCATAATTTGATGCAACATGGCAGTGTGGAAGAGTATACAGAGACATTTTATCAATTGGTAGCTCGAGTAGGCCTAAATGAGAGTGAAGAGCAGATGGTTGCAAGGTTCTTGAGTGGTCTTAAACCATCAATTCAAGATGCCTTATCTTTGCACCAACTGTGGACTATCTCTAAAGCTTAAAATAGAGCCTTGATGTTTGAGAAGCAACTTGCAAGAAGAGGTTTTGTGCAGTTCCCAGCTTATAGTGGTAGCAGAAGTACCCAAGTCAGTACTCAATGAATGCCAACTACTAACAGTGCACAGCCTTTCAAGATTGACAATGTAGGTCTGCCTTCAACTTCTAGTGCAACCAAACCAGTCCCTAAAGCAGCACAACGTTTTACATTTAAGTGCTACAAGTGTGGAGAAGCTGGGCACAAGGCCACAAATTGCAAGAAAGGGGGAGTTAATGCTCAAGGCAAGGGTAAAGCTTTGATGATTGAAGTTTGTGAAGACCAAGAAGATGAAGAATTCCCAATATATGAAGAAGAAAAAGAAATGTGTGATAGTGTATTGATAGTTGAAGACAATAGAGGAGGGGAATGTATTCAAGAACCCGTATATGATCAATACATGGAAGAAGAAGTAGGCGCACATATAGAGGAAGAAAAGGATTTATCATTAGCAACAAACGTCTTGCAAGTTCCTAAGAAAGAAATGGAGGATGACGAGTGGCTTAGAAGAAGTAGTTACGAGGATATGGTGTCACAAGAAGTTTTTAACAATCTTCAATCAAAGAATCAAGACCAGCCCCAACCACAAAAGCTATCTTGCTTCAAGAAAGGAGGTGAAGTTAGAGATTCTAGAAAGTTCTTAGTGTTCTTAATTAATGACTTTCAAGAGTTCTTTGTAATGTGGCAACCATGGATGTTTGCCATCTCTTACTTGGGTGTGAAAGATTATGTCCATATCAAACCATTTCGGGTGGAAGGATCAACACATCCAAGTTATACAAGAAAGGAGATCGTTACACATTGCAGCCAAAGAAGGGGAAAGCTAGTCCCAAACCAATGGTCAAAATGAAGAAGATTGGATGCAAGAGCATCTACATGGCTGCTTACACTTGCAGCCTTGACACAAAGCAGCAACAGATCTTAATGTCTAGCATGCAGCAGCTTAATACAGCAACTAATGAGAATGTAGATCAGTGGAACTACCAGATCATATGCACATCTCCAACAATTTCAATTTGCATCACTTACTGCCCTATCATGCACCAGATCAGCTTACAACTAGCCACACTTGAGGACAAGTGTGTTCCAAAAAGGGACAGTCCTGATGCAGTTCATTTTTAAAGCTAGCTGTTACTAGCTTATGTTGTATAATAAGTAGTTTCATTTTACTTTTAATAGCTTTTATCACTTGAAATAGAAAATTGGTTAGCTGATAGGTTGTTAGTGATACGTGCAATAGCCTATTAGTTAGTTAGAGAAGTTAGTTAGGCTTTGGCCAATCACATGGCAGCCACATGGTGGGTTCTTGTAACTAACTCAGCAGTTTTTTTATGTAACTATAAATAAGCAAGCTGCCCTCATTGTAACTAGCGGAATTTGAATCCAAGAAATCTACCTATGAGGTATTATTCCAAGAGTGTGTCTCTTGAAGAGCTAGCTCGTTCTTTCTTTTATCTAAGCAACTTAGCTTTCTAAAACATCTTTCCTTTTCACCATTTTTCCTCCATCAGAAACCATCCACGACTTCCATCTCCCAATCTTGAATAGATTGACAAAGAAAGGATTCCAACTTCATCCGCCAACAAAGGCATCCTTATCCACAGCCAATGTAAACAAATAAGGGAACCTGTCGCTATTAAAATCACCGTACCATGGATCGTGCCAAACTTGACCTTAATTCCATCCCCAATTAAAAATTTGAGAAATCTGCTAAAAATCCCACCCTTGTCGGATGCTCTTCCATAACTTACCCCATGTGAGCTCCTAGGCACCTCCGTCATCCAAACCCCCCCCCCCCCCCCCACAAACACACACACACACACGCACATGATTCTTCATACTTATAACAGGTCTCCACAAGTGCTCTCTTTCTATTGCAAATCTCTACAACCACATCCCTATCAAAAGCTTAACTAAATGAACTATGCTTTCGAATCCCCTAACCACCTTCCTTCAAAGGTGAGCAAACTACCTTCCAGTCAACTCAGTGACATTTCTTAGCATCCCTCATCCCCTCAAGAAAATCTCTTTGCAGATTATCTAATCTATGGGAAATATGAATGGGCATACTGAAGAATGACGTAAAGTACATAGGAAGAGAAGATAGAGTACTCTTGATAACAGTGATCCTCCCCCCCTTTCGAAAGATAAAGTTTCTTCCATCCTACAAAGCTCCTCTCCACCTTTTCAATAATCATATTCCATACAATTCAACAAGCAGAGTGACTTTGTTTATAAGATTATATGCCCAGGATGTATAAGAAAAGAAAGCAAAGTGTTATATACCCTATTTGTTCATTAATATGGGTGACAAAAGTTTGCTAAGCCATTACCAGATAAGTACACTGTCCTACCAGATTCTTTGGCACAACACAACACCTACTACAAGACTAGTAGTATCCTAAAAAGATCTGAAATGTATAACTTTCTCAAGCTGTGAGTAATACTTACATTCCATATCCTTGCGATATTTGGACAAATTATTATTAACTTCTTCTATTTTATTTTGCAGCATATTCACCTCCTTCTCAGCTTCACGGGATTTTGTATTCAAGTCATCAAACTCCATTCCAATAGACCTGCACAGGAACAATATCAACTTGAAGAGAAGTACCAATGCATATTGAAAAACAAAAAGGATAAAAACAAGAGAAATAAACACCCAAAAAGTTTGGAGGTGCCTCTGCGCTCTGACCTATGAGCAGACAACCCTCCATCACATTATGGAGATGGTATCTTATCTATCAAACGTACGTAGTATCTCTCTCATAATGTGTGGGGCCCACACACTGTGAGAGAGATGCTACATACATCTGATACATAAGATCTTTTTTCCACATGTGACAACAAAACATATGGGGTATTTGGGGGGGGGGGGGGGGGGTGAAAAGGAATAGTAGGATTTGGGGATGAAACAAAGGGGGAAAATTGAGATTTGGGTTGTTGTTCCAAGCTTGTGAACAGTAACTCATCAACAGTGTTTTGGCTCTTTATGGACTATTTGGGGAAGTTTAGGGTTATGAAGTTTCAGATTTTTGCATTTAAAAGATAGCAAATCATGTGTGTGTGCAAGGTTTTAAGTTGCTGGGAATTTAAAAATGGAAAATAAAAAGAATAAACTTCTAGGCATCAGACCTCAAAGAAGGTTATATCACACAAACCTCAAACAAATCTTCATAGCCTCTAAAAATTTGAAAATCTGTTCTTTTCCTCTATTGAATAGAAAGCATTACATCCATATAAATAGAGGGCTAATGCCTGACCCAGCTGACAAGTACCTACCCTAACAAGACTTGGACTCATTGGGCTTTGATAACTAGCCCAAACTATATAACTAAACTCACAAATAAAACACAATAAAAGAGTCTAACCTTAATTTAAGACCCAATCGACCCATATCTAAAAACCATAAAATTAGAAAATTGCCCCTAGCACTTAAAAATAAATTAAATTAACATTGGCTTCTCGCTTCCTGCATCACTTAATCATGTAAAGAGTGAGGAGTTGAGAGTTATGTCTTGGTAATGCAAAAGAGAGCCATGACTCATACATCATGTGAGCTTATGTGGATTAAAACACCAACTTAAGGAATTAAGGTTTGATGTGCAGTTACCTATAAGTATGTATTGTGACAACTAGGTAGCAATCCATATTGCTTCAAATCGTGTTTCGTGAGCAAACTAAGCATATATAGGCGGATTATCATCTTGGATTATTTTTTATAAGTAATGTAAAATTTCATTGATATCAAAAAATAGAGTCACCCTAGTATACAGGAAGTATACAATAGGCCATACAATCAATCATGCAAATTACATAAATCTATAACAGACCATAAGGACTGACTATACAAAACTGACATCCAATCCAACAAAGTTCCAAAGTAAAATAATTTAAGATCAGGCATAATTCTTTTAGTATCTTCAAAACTCTTGTTATTCCTCTCCTTCCACAGACACCAAATCAAACAATGTGGGGCAGCCATCCATACATACCATTGCAATGATGCTGAAAAGGACCTGGCCAACAAGCTAACAACTCTACAACTGTCTTCTACATCACCCAATAAACTCCAAATAAATCCAACACCATAGACCACAGCTCTGCTACCCAAGGGCAGTGAAGTAAAAGGTGGTCTATTGATTCCCCATTACGTTTACACATATAGCGCCAATCCAATACATACACATTCTTTCTCCGTAAATTATCAATCATCAAGATATTCTCCAAAGCTGCAGTCCAAACAAAGAAAGAAACTTTAGAAGGAATCTTGGATTTCCAAATGCATTTCCAAGGGAAAGATTTATCACAATTGCCAAGTAGGACCCGGTAGTACCCACCCATGTAAATCCCTTTTTCTTATCTGGTTTCCAACACATTTTATCCTCCCCATTGCCTCTAACTAAAACACCATAAATCATATCCATGAAATGTGATAAAGACTCCAACTCCCAATCCTGCACAACTCTTATGAAATTTACATCCCAATGAAGGACTCCATTAGCGTATTGCATAAGATCAGCCACACTAGCCTTCTTTTCACGACAAATCCTAAATAAATAACTCAGGAAAGCACATAGCAAGAGAATTATCCCCACACCATCAAGCCTGCCAAAACTTCACTCTAGATCCATCCCTTACGTCATACTGGAGATATCTTGACAACGTAGGCCAACCTCAGCTAATATACTTCCACAAACTCACCCTGCAAGAAGCATACATTGAGTTGGAACCACCCACCCCCCCCCCCCACTCACATCCATACTTCGCTTCATCTTGGATTCTTGTTCAAAAAAGGGTAGAAAATGGAGTTACTGCAATCCCATATGTTTTTACAAGAGCTCAAATTGGGATGTGCAGTTCTCTTGGGATTTGAATGATTGGGAGTTGGGTTCAGTGGCAGATTTCCCTCATATCTTGGAGTCCAATACCCCTTCAAAAAAAAATGGGGACCAAGTGAGATGGAAGCTGAAGAAGAACGGGGGTTTTCACATTCGCTTTCATTATAAAGCGCTACGAATTTCCCCATCTGTCATCTTTCCTTGGAAAGGTATTTGGCGAGTTAAGGCACCTAAGCGAGTTTCTTTTTTTGTTTGGACTGTGGCTTGGGTAAAGATACTCATCGGTGGTAATTTAAGGAGGAAGGGTTTCATCTTTGTTGACCGGTGTTGTATGTGCCAATGTTGTGGGGAGAAAGTTGATCATTTATTGCTTCATTGTGAGAAGGCTTATCAATTGTGGTTTTTTGTCTTTTGATCTTTTGGGGTCTCTTGGTTCTTACGAAGAACAGCGCTAGACCTTTTTGGTTGGAGGAATTGGTTAGGTAAGCACTCGTCAGACATTTGGAACTTAGTACCGTTATGTCTGATGTGGTGTTTATGGAGGGAGCGTAATAGACGCACATTTGAGGATCACCAGTTGCTTTGCTTTATTCAGTGGTTCTATCTGAAGCTTGGGGACTCACATTTGGTGATTCCCTTCCATTGTTTATAAGTTTTCTCCTCTCTTGTAATTAATTTTTCTGTTTTGTTCTTCCTTTGATTGTACCTTTTGACTACTATGTGATATTTTCTCATATAGTAGTACATACATATTAGGGGTAAATCTACTAAAATGATTATTACAAATAATGTGTGTTAGGGTAGTTAATTAACCCTAAACACACTTCAGGAGAATATAACAACAACCTCCATCCTTCTTGATTTTTCACCATTATAAAAAGATTGCATTGAAGCAAAAAGGTCAATAATAGATCATTGATTAGATAAACAACCCAAAAGCAAAAAGGTCAATTATAAAAAGTTTATACCTTATACTCATGTCTGCGGATACAAACATATTGAACAGGTCTATAATAGATCATTGATTTGACATCTCACCTTGACTGTCCCAAGGGCACATCAAAAAGGCCAAGCCGAAAAGGTTGTATGAGATAAACAACCAGCATTCATGGACTGGTCAATAATGCAAGCATATGCTTTGAGCTAAGGAAATTTGGCCCGTCTTAAACTTTAGCAATCTACATCGATTACAATGCAACTCTCTCACTGTTCATGTTATTTTCCTATTTCCAAATTGATTCAAGGTTTAACTTGGTTTAACAGTTTAGAAGATCAACAAATGATCAAACCAAACTAAATTTCCGAAGTTCTAATAGAATGAAAATCTTAAGATTATTCATACACAGCCACAAGAAAGTAAAAAGAAAAATGGAAACTCAAAGACATAATCCTCTCCTTCAGAGGTTCAAAGCTAATCAAAATATATCAAAAAGTTGATTCCCTAACTATTGTTAGAAACATCTGAAAAGTCATATTTCAAACACATTCCTGAAGTGACTAAATATTGTCAACTGATAGGAACAACAGTAACCTTGGTTAATTATTAGCAATGCATAGCCTGGGAAAAAGACCTATGAATACAGGCATTTTAGTAACACTGGCAGAATAAAAACAGAGTAATATAGAGGAAAATCTGAGAAATAAGACTAATGTACTAGACTATCAAGCATTAAAGCTCTTTACCTTGATATATAAGCTAAAACTAAAATGTCACAATATTCCTCATTATATAAAATCAATTTGGAGGGAGGAAAAAAGAAAACAACACAAAGAAATGCCATCTTGAATTATGCAGCATGCTCACATTTAAGGATCTTAAAAAATAGCATGGAAAATAACGCTGAAAACAGAAACGTTATGAGTATAATTTTAGTCATCTGCAGGAACCTTATGTGATACTGATCTGAATAATATATTCAAAAGGCCAGCTTTAAATTATCAAAGGACTGATTGCAGAGATATCATCTTCTAGAGTAGTCATATTACAAATAAAAGAAATAGGTAGAACAACCTTAGGACTTGAGTGATTTCTTTTTTCAAATCCTTGTCAGGTGGAAGCCTCCCTTTCAGTACTCCTCTAATTCTGTCCTTGTACTCATCAACTCTTTAAATAAATTAGAAACAAAACACCATCAGCTTCAAAACACAAGAACATGTGCTAACTAAAAACTAAAGCAAAGAAAAGAAGAGAGATCTGATTTACATTTTTTTGTGTTTCTTCTTGTGATTCTCCAACTCTGCCTTCTTTAGAGACAGTTTCACTCTGTCCTCAGAATCAGCAGCCATAATGTCTTTTTCTCGATTAACAGCCTTTATCTTTTGCTCTATGCTATATAGATCACTTTGCTTTTGACGTATGTTTGATTCAAATTCTCTTTCAGCAAGCTGGTTTGTTTTTCTCTCAACCTCAATATGCTGCACAATTAAGATTAAAGTTACTTAAATATAGCATAATGTGTTCGCTAAGACTAAGGCTGTGAATTCCAAACAAGACTGGCGAGCAGGGTCACCCTCACCATGTTCTTTTCTCTTTCATCAATGTGAGAAAGATTAACGTGAGAGTTTTGAAGTTCGAACGAATCACGCTCATTATCCTTCTCTTCTATGCGTTTCAAGATGCCACTCTGCACGGATCATGATTAAAAAACCTACATGAAACATGAAGGAATTGACAATTGGAAAATTTATGAAATGCATACTTTGTAACCACAAACCTTGATCTCTAATTTAGCCTGCTTCTGAGCCTCAACATTTTTCCAACGGTCATTTGCATCCATATAACAGTTCCATGCTGTCTTAAGTTCATTTTCATTTGACATCTGAAAAAGCATCCCTTGCAATCAATGCTACTACAAACGGTTGAGAGAGCTCATATATTTTGGATTTTGAAACAAATAAAAGATTTCTCATCTCTGATAGTCTGATTTAACAACAAAATATTGAGAATATATATATGTACATTGAGAAATGTTATATCCACAACATTTTCACAACAAATCCTAAGGTTATATTTGGTAACAATTTTTGTTTTCTATTTTCAAAAACTTGTTTTTTGGAATATAATGAAAAAACAATTTTCTTGTATTTTTGAAAATTGAAATATGTTTGGTTAGTTGAAATTAAAAATATAGTTTTTTGAAAAAAAATAGAAAATACTAAAATATGTTGTTACTAGAATTTGAACTTTAATACTAACTCATTAAATGAGACAGATTCATTAAATTAAATGCGTGTTTTCATTGACTTTTGAAAATTAGTAACTAAAAATAGCCTTTTGCATGTTTTCAATTTCCTTCACAAATTGAGTTTTGAGAACAGATTTTGTTTTCTGTCTATTTTGGGTTGCCAAACAAGTTTTTTAGTCTCAAAAATAGAAAATTATTTTTGGAAATAGAAAATAAGGGGAAAAAACAGTTACCAAACATACCCTAAGTGGCAAGTTGTTATTAGCTGTTACTGGTGGGAAAAAAAGTAATTTCAATTGTGGGTTCAAATTATAACCAATAACAGCTTAGCACCTATTATTTGTTGTGAAAATATTGTGGTCATAGCACTTCTCATGTTCATTTCTATGAATAAAGATACATCTAGCCAAAAAATTCACCTTTTTATCCTCCATATCCTTCTCAAGATCCATCAACCTTGATTTTATTCGATTTATGAGGCTCAAAGAAACTTCATTGCTGAAGGGGATATCTAGAATAGACCCTAGATTATGCCTTGCAAAAAGTTTTTGGATGGTAGTATCTCGTTCGGTCTTCAAGGACATATGAGCCTGAAGCCAAAAGCAAAAGAGATTATTAGGAAAATGATCCACATGAATTTGTAAGACTTTTTGACTGTCAAAATATGCACAGTTTCACTTACTTCAGCTTCAGTTTGAAGCTTGCTAATCTCCCAGATATATTCATTAATTGTCTGCTTAAGAAAAGAACTTTTAGTCTCTGTGTCATTCATTTCCCTCTCCAACTTGCTTATTTTAGATTCCAAAAGTGCAATCCTTTCTTCAAACTTGGTTTTCCATTCATTCAACTCTTCATCAGTGTCTGACCAAAACAAGATGAAAAAATATGAGAACACCCAACAAAGAAAAAAAAATGCAAGAATGAGACAGAATATCCTGCTTTTGCTAAAAATTCAAACCTTCATTCTCCTCAGCAAGAGCTGCATACTGTTTCTGCTGCTCCTTAAACAAAGTGCTTCTTTCAACAGTCTTGTTTGCTATCTGTTCCTGTAGTTTCCGCAAATCTTTCAGAGTTGTTTCAGTGCGGTGAACTTTGGCATCCACGTTTTGGATGCTTCCCTCCAATTCCTGCATTTGAATTTTCAGAGATTCTGCTTTCTCTTGATCTTGAGCAATGCTTTCCCGAAGCTGTAGGAATCAATGAAATAACTCTATTAAAAAAGTCTAGGTAGATAGTATGTCATCAAAATTTTCATGTATAATTGGTACAACTGAAATACTAATCAAGTTTCATAACAACTCAAGCAAGTCAAAAAGAAAGTGCATTAGCACTTCAAGACGCTTCCAGAAGCCACCTTCCCAAACACCAACCCCACCCCCCCTTCCAAAAAAAAAAAAGAAGTAAAACTAAATAAATCAATGTGACTCAGCTGACCACACACAAGTATATATATGTGTGTGTGTGTGTGCACATATAAAATAATCTCAGTACAAGGGGGATAAGAGGAAAAAACCTTATATGCAGCATCTTTCAAAGTTTGAAGATTCTCCAATTTGAGTTTGTAGGTCTTTATTTCTTGAGCCTGATCCTTGTGAAGTTTTTTTATGACCTCCAATGCCTTTGTATATCTGGTTCATAGTACATGACCAAGTATATAACTTACTTCAAGTCATTAGCACCAACATATTAAAAAAAATTAGATAAAAGCATGTGCATACAGAAAGAAAAATTGCAATAACAAATTGAATATAGCATACATGAAGGCACTCAAAATCATGGAAACAAGGTATTTGAAATACTCTTTAATCTTAGGGTTAATTACAATCATCAACCCTATTCTGTAGGGGGGTTTGCAATATGCATCCTGAAAACTTCAAAATTTTGCAATCAAAACCTTAATTTGATAATAATTTGCAAAGTTCACCCAACATTTAGATTAGTGTAAAAATTAATAGCGTAGTGTACAAGTATGAGTAAACCCTAAAGTAAAAGTAAAACATAATTTGCAAAGTGCGTCCAAAACTAAGATAATTTTTAATAGAGATATGAAAGATGATAAAAAGAAGAAGAAGAAGAAAAATGATAGTGCATAATTTTAATTTTGTTTAGCACATAATATACCGAGTAGCGGAGAAGATATCGTCAAACTTCTTTTTAAGTGTGGAAGGGTCTTGCAAAGGCCAATTAGCTTCATCTTGGTGTACAAAAATGACATTTTCGAGAACAGCCTTAGAGACGCCCATTAAAGCAGGGATCTCTCGGTCCATGTCAGCACATCGATAGCTAAGGCAAACTTTTTCACCAGAGTGAGGATTAATTGTTTGAAGAACACTCTCGATGGCCTTATACTCCATCTTGGAGGCCTTCTGCGTCAGCTGAAACGACCTTATGCACACCACATCCTTGCCAGCTGCAGTCTTGAATCGGAGCTTAATCTGTCCTTTTGTCTCTGTTTCCCCCGCAACCTACAATCTCAATCAAAAGACAAATTATTAATTATTATTATTATTATTATTATTATTACACAATAGACCTTCTTCTTAGTTCTTATACCTTGGGGTCATGAATGAAACTGTGGCCTGAACGCGCATTGGGAGGCAATTCTCCTGTGCACGAAAGCTTTAAGCACTCTATAATAGTCTGCAGCACATTAATTAATTAATAAATTAACAAAACAAAATTATTTTATAAGGGATTGAGAAAGTGAAATAGAAAATTACGGTTTTGCCAGCTCCGTTGGGGCCGACGATTAGGGTTAAGGGTTTGAAGAAGGTGATAACGAGCTTGTTCTCCGGGTCGAAGCTCCGGATGCCTTTGATTAGCATCTTATCCACAGTGCTCATCTTTCTTTCTTTATTCTTCTTCTTCTTCTTCTTCTTCTTCTTCTTCTTCACAATACAATGTATAATGTAATAGAAGCATGAAAATGGAGGGACTGAGAGAGAGAGAGAGAGAGAGAGAGAGAGAGAGAGAGAGATTTTAACTTTTTAGTGGAAACTGGAAATCGGCGGGACTCCAAGCTACTCTTGTGTTGTCTTGTAAAATTGCAACAGACCCAACCTGATTACAAATACATAGGTCATTTCGTAATTTTGTTTTAGTAAAGTTGTTTGTATTTTTTTGGAAATTAGCGTGAGTGAAAAAAGTGTGCAAAAATACATATAATATTGTTTAAAAACTAAAAATTGTTGCTCAAAATCTCATACCAAACGGCCTATACTATTTGTATTTTTTTTTTGTTCCCAGAGCTTCGCTTGTAATTTTTACAGCACCAACAATTTCCCTCTCAATGAAATAAAATAATACTAACAAGTAACATCATCTTTTTTTCTTTTCTTTTTTCTTTTTTCTTTTTTTTTTTTACACTAGCCATGCTATGCATGAGAACCTACCTATTTGTGAAGTAAAAACTAGGATATTTTTTCAAAATAACACCAATTTTTAAATAATTTTGTTAGTTAGCATCGTTTACAAACTATTTAGAAAAATAACATCTCGAGTGAGTCTGTAAGACTCGAGTTTATTGTAGCGACTCGAGTTTACTGTAGCGACTCGAGTATCAAAAACTCGATTTCTATGAAAATTTAGATTGAACTCGAGTTCCACAAAAGAAAAACCATAAATCAAAACCTGAGACAAACCCAAGCAAGCTTAAGAAAGCAAAGTCGAAACAAAAACCCAGAAAACCCAATCACAAACCCAAGTTGCGTTGATGCTCACCGCCGTTCCAGTGATACTCGCTGCCGATCCGATCAATTCTGGGGTTTTTGATTGGGTTTTGTTTTGGGGCTTGGAAGGATCAGTTTTTGTTTTGGGTTTTGTTCTTGGGGCTTTGGAAGTTTGAGAAAAGAGAGTGGAAGAAGAAGAATACGCTGGATGTTTGAGAAAGGAGAAGAGTAGTGGGATGGCAGGAGCAGAAAGATGGAGAAAGAAAAAAAAAGAATGAAGGAAGAAGGAAAGCAAAGCAAAGGAAAAAATTGCAACTAGGCAGAAAAAACAAAGAAATCAAATCTCTTAGGCTCGAATTCTAAGAGCAAAATCGAGTTTCTTAGACTCGAGATGTTAATTTCCTAAATAATTTGGAAACGTTGCTAACTAACGAAATTGTTTAGGGATTGATGTTAGTTTGCAATTTTTTCCTATAAACTACACTATTTCATGATTTGCTCTTGTATGACTTCAATTTGTATTACAATTTGATGAATAAGTCATTACTTAAACGTGCAATGACTTACAAAAAATTTGTCAAACAGTTTCAAATACTTCAAAAAAATAACTCAAAAATTCAGATATTAAAACTTCTAAAAGACCAAAAAATATTAAAAAATCAGATGATTCACTACTTAGAATTTATTGAAACAAAACAAAATATATGACTAAACAACAGAGATATATAAGAGAAAAATGGGTTACATTCAAAAACGGCTTAAGAGAGTTTGGTGGTTTATGTACGAAAATTACTTTTTAAAAAATACATGAAAAACTATAAAATAATTTTTTTTTTTTTTTTAACAAAGTAGAGGAGAAGAAAACAACAAAAGAAGAGCTCATACCTCTACTTGGCTTTAAAAAAAAAAAAAATTGGGTTTGCCCTGCTTTTATAGTGTTCATGATTAACCTCGCAAATTTTAAGATAAATTATCAACGTTTAAATTTGACTTTTAAGTTGGACTTGTTAGAGAGATAGAGTTTCACTCCTTCTTAAGTTTAGACTAAACAAAAATAATTTTGTTTAAAAAAAATGATAATGATGAGTTTGAGTTTAAGTTGGACTTGTTAAAGAGATAGAGTTTCACTCCTTGTTAAGTTTAGACTAAACAAAAATAATTTTATTTAAAAAAATGATAATGATATGGCAAGCTCTGGAGAGGTCAATAAAAAGTTAAAGGCTTCTGTTTCAAACTCACATTTATATATCAAAAACTAGTTAATGTGTTTTAGTTTTATGACACATGTGGGGTCAATAAATCTGGCTACCTCGGCCCAACTTTATACTAGGCCCAAGGCCCACGCCGAGGAAGAAGAAACGTCCGAGGACGAACGGAGAAAGTCCTAACTACCAAGGAGCAACGCCGAGGACAATCATGTCCTCGGCGTACCGAGATCATAGAAGAGAAGAGCAGCGCGCCATCAAGTTTGGTTTCGTAGAGCGTCCCAAGAGAGAGGACAAGTACCGTGGGTCAGCCATGGGAGCCTAAGAGAGCAACTCAGGGAGAAGCTGTCACCTCCACATTAAATGCCCACAACTAACGTTCTGGCCGTATTAATGAGGAAGTGACCTCTGAACAGTGCCGTTTTGGTCGCTGCAACTCACAGAAGGTTCGAGATGGCGGCTGATGGAACAATCACTCAAGTAGTGACCTGCACGATCAACAAATGGAGGGTCAAGATCAACCTAAAGAGAGTATAAAATGTAAGGAGGTCCTCCAGAGAAAGGATGGGAGATTGGAAGTAGAAAACACTGTAGCAATCTGTATTATCTTTGTAACCTCTGTATTCAAGCACTGAAGAAATAATAAGAACAAGAAAACTCCTCGGACCAATGTCCAGGAAGGATTCTAACACTTAAGACTCGTTTTCCTGCTATCTACTTGACCCATAACCATGTTTATTTGCTGCTATCCTCACTAAGGCCTAGCTCTTAAACCCATCCTCTACAAATTTATTGTTTAGGGCTAGTTGGGCCTGAATCCACTTTTCCAACAATAGAAGTGCTCGGACCTAGTCCCTACAATTGGCGTCGTATGTGGGAAGAGCTTGTGTGTTAATGAGTGCAACAGTTGATCATGGCAGGATCAAGCCCCCATCAGCAAGAGTCCCTGGTGAAGTCCATTTTGGCGATGGCGCATGCTACACGAAGGCTTCCCGAAAATTTCTAAGAACGCACACAGTTGTTGTCATAACTCGGCCTCCACTCAGGTCTACACTTCGAAGTGCGGACTACGCAGGGAGGATTGCTAAATGGCGGACAGTTCTAGGGGCTTGTGACGAAAAGTACATGCACCGTACCTCGGTCTAGGGGCTAGTTCTCACGAGTCTAGTAGCCCGGTTCGTTGAAATCCCATTGGAGGAAGAAGCCGAGAATCAAGGCATGGATGGAAAATCGGTTGGCACAATCTCCCTGCGAAAACTTCCATGCTAGAAGGAATATCTTCTAAGTGCTAGACAGAACCGAGGTCTTGCATGATCTTCGGACTCAAACCTATGGGGAAACTAGCTACTTCAAGAAGAATCTAAACCTCGACATTGATAAAACGAGCAAAGCTACTTGAAACCGACCAAAATACCCCAAAAGCCTAGAAAATAGAGTGTATTTTGGCTTAGTTTAGGGGCATTTTGGTCATTTACAGAGGTTTCAAGGGTATTTTGCTTATTTTTGACATTTTAATCTTATTTTGGTCATTTTATAAGTTTTCGCGATTGTTTTCATCGTTTTAGGTGCTTTTTGGTCATTCTCTAGGGTTTTGGAATACTTTAGACATTCGTGGTGCATTTTAGTCATTTTGGAAGTTCTAAGGGGGGTCCTTTTAGTGGTTTTTGAGTATTTATAGGTTTTTTGATATCTTGGTAACAATCTAGGGTAAAATAATTTATTTTTAACAAAAAAATGCCCTTGAAATCACTAGAATGGCCAATATACTCCCAAAATCACTAAAATACCCCCAAAATCGCCAAATGTCCATAAAAAAACTCCCTCGAAACCTCTTAATTGACCAAAATAGCCTCAAAATCTCTAAAATGACTAAAATAACCTGAAAACCTCTCAAATGACTAAAATACCCCTGAAACGGCTAGAATGAACTCTCAAATTTCGATACCTAGTAAATGGGGAAAACGCGCCAAACATCTAAAATGATTAAAAAATACCCCTCGATATTGATAAAATGAACAAAATGCCCCAAAATCCTCTAGAATTAGCAAAACAGCTTGAAACCAACTAAAACACCCCAAAATCTATAAAATCGAGTGCGTTTTGGCTTAGTTTATGGGTATTTTGGTCATTTTCAGAACTTTTGAGGGTATTTTGCTTGTTTTTGAAATTCCAATGGTATTTTGGTCATTTTAAAACTTTACAGGGTTATTTTTGTCATTTTGGGGGCGTTTTGGTCGTTTTTTAAAATGACCAAAATACCCCTGAAATGGCTAGAATGAGCAGTCAAATCTCGATAACTCGTAAACGGCCAAAATACCCCAAACATATAAATTGATTAAAATATACAACTCGACATTGCCAAAATAAGCAAAATGCCCTAAAACATTGAGTGTATTTTGGCTTAGTTGAGGGGTATTTAGGTCATTTTCAGAGTTTTCAAGGGTATTTTACTTATTTTGAGGATTCAATTGTATTTCAGTCATTTTAAAGATTTCCATGGTTATTGTTGTCGTTTCGAAGGCGTTTTGGTCACTTTCTAGGGTTTTGGGTAGTCGTACATTTTTGTCATTCTGGCAGTTCTAAGGAGGTCATTTGAGAGGTTTTGGTGTTTTTATAGGTTTTTTGATATTTTGGCAAAATATACACCTCGACAATGCTAAAATGAGCAAAATGCTCTAAAATCCTCTAGAATGAGTAAACCAACTTGAAACCTACCAAAACACCCCAAAAGTCTAGAAAATGGAGTGTATTTTGACTAAGTTTAGGGTCATTTTCAGACGTTCTAAGGGTATATTGCATATTTTTGAGATTTCAATGGTGTTTTGTTCATTTTATAAGTTTTCGGGGTTTTTGTCACCGTTTTGCGGGCTTTTTAGTCATTTTCTAGGGTTTTGAAATATTTTGGACATTCGTGGTGCTTTTTAGTCAATTTGGCAGTTCTAAGGGGATCATTTTAGAGGTTTTGGTATAATTATAGGTTTTTTGATATTTTGGTAATTCTCTCGGGTAAAATTATTCTTTTTTAATAAAAGAATACCCTTGAAATCATTAGAAAGGCCAATATACTCCCAAAATCACAAAAATTTCCAAAATACCTCCAAAACTACTATATGTCATGAAAAAACTCCCGCGAAACCTCTTAATTGACCAAAATAGCCTCAAAATCTCTAAACTGACTAAAATAATCTGAAAACCTCTAAAATGACCATAATTCCCCTGAAACGGCTAGACTCAGCTGTCAAATCTCTTTACCTCGTAAATGACCAAAATGCCCCAAACATCTAAAATGATTAGAAAATAGACCTCGACAATGATAAAATGAGCAAAATGCCCCAAAATCCTCTAGAATGAGCAAAGCAACTTGAAACCGACCAAAATACCCCAAAATCCTAGAAAATAAAGTGTATTTTGGCTTAGTTTAGGGGCATTTTGGTCATTTTCAGAGGTTTCAAGGGTATTTTGCTTATTTTTGAGGTTTTAATGGTATTTTGGTCATTTTATAAGTTTTCGGGGTTGTTTTCATCGTTTTAGGTGCTTTTTGATCATTCTCTAGGGTTTTGGGATATTTTAGACATTCGTGATGCATTTTAGTCATTTTGGAAGTTCTAAGGGGGGTCCTTTTAAAGGTTTTAGAGTATTTATAGGTTTTTTGATATGTTGGCAATTATCTAGGGTAAAATAATTTATTTTTAACAAAAAAATACCATTGAAATCACTAGAATGGCCAATATACTCCCAAAATCACTAAAATACCCCCAAAATCGCCAAATGTCCGTAAAAAAACTCCCTTGAAACCTCTTAATTGACCAAAATTGCCCCAAAATCTCTAAAATGACTAAAATAACATGAAAACCTCTCAAATGACTAAAATACCCCAGAAACGGCTAGAATGAACTCTCAAATTTCGATGCCTAGTAAATGGCCAAAATGCGCCAAACATCTAAACTGATTAAAAAATACCCCTCGATACTGATAAAATGAGCAAAATGCCCCAAAATCTATAAAATCGAGTGCGTTTTGGCTTAGTTTGTGGGTATTTTGGTCATTTTCAGAGGTATCGAGGGGAGTTTGCTTGTTTTTGAGATTCCAATGGTATTTTGGTCATTTCAAAACTTTTCAGGGTTATTTTCGTCAATTTGGGGGCGTTTTAGTCATTTTTTAAAATGACCAAAATACCACTGAAATGGCTAGAATGAGCAGTCAAATCTCGATACCTCGTAAACGGCCAAAATACCCCAAACATCTAAATTGATTAAAATATACAACTCGACATTGCCAAAATAAGCAAAATGCCCTAAAACATCGAGTGTATTTTGGCTTAGTTGAGGGGTATTTAGGTTATTTTCAGAGTTTTCAAGGGTATTTTTCTTATTTTGAGGATTCAATGGTATTTTGGTCATTTTAAATATTTCCATGGGTATTGTGGTCGTTTCGAAGGCGTTTTTGTCACTTTCTAGGGTTTTGGATAATCGTGCATTTTTGTCATTTTGTAGTTCTAAGAGTGTCATTTGAGAGGTTTTGGTGTATTTACAGGTTTTTTGATATTTTAGCAAAATATATACCTCGACAATGCTAAAAATGAGCAAAACGCTCTAAAATCCTCTAGAATGAGTAAACCAACTTGAAACCTACCAAAACACCCAAAAAGTCTAGAAAATGGAGTGTATTTTGACTTAGTTTAGGGTCATTTTCAGAAGTTCCAAGGGTATTTTGCTTATTTTTGAGGTTTCAATGGTATTTTGTTCATCTTATAAGTTTTCGGGGTAGTTGTCGGCGTTTTGCGGGCTTTTTATTCATTTTCTAGGGTTTTGAAATATTTTGGACATTCGTGGTGCTTTTTAGTCAATTTGGCAGTTCTAAGGGGATCAATTCAAAGGTTTTGGTATATTTATAGGTTTTTTGATATTTTGGTAATTCTCTCGGGTAAAATTATTCTTTTTTAACAAAAGAATACCCTTGAAATCACTAGAAAGGCCAATATACTCCCAAAATCACAAAAATTTCCAAAATACCTCCAAAACTACCATATGTCAAGAAAAAACTCCCGCGAAACCTCTTAATTGACCAAAATAGCCTCAAAATCTCTAAACTGACTAAAATAATCCGAAAACCTCTAAAATGACCATAATTCCCCTGAAACGGCTAGACTGAGCTATCAAATCTCGATACCTCGTAAATGACCAAAATGCCCCAAACATCTAAAATGATTAGAAGATAGACCTCGACAATAATAAAATGAGCAAAATTCCCCAAAATCCTCTAGAATGAGCAAAGCCACTTGAAACCGACCAAAATACCCCAAAAGCCTAGAAAATAGAGTGTATTTTGGCTTAGTTTCGGGGCATTTTGGTCATTTTCAGAGGTTTCAAGGGTATTTTGCTTATTTTTGAGGTTTTAATGGTATTTTGGTCATTTTATAAGTTTTCGGGGTTGTTTTCATCGTTTTAGGTGCTTCTTGGTCATTCTCAAGGGTTTTGGGATATTTTAGACATTCGTGATGCATTTTAGTCATTTTGGAAGTTCTAAGGGGGGTCCTTTTAGAGGTTTTGGAGTATTTATAGGTTTTTTGATATCTTGGTAATTATCTAGGGTAAAATAATTTATTTTTAACAAAAAAATACCCTTGAAATCACTAGAATGGCCAATTTACTCCCAAAATCACTAAAATACCCCCAAAATCGCCAAATGTCCGTAAAAAAACTCCCCTGAAACCTCTTAATTGACCAAAATAGCCCCAAAATCTCTAAAATGACTAAAATAACATGAAAACCTCTCAAATGACTAAAATACCCCAGAAACGGCTAGAATGAACTCTCAAATTTCGATGCCTAGTAAATGGCCAAAATGCGCCAAACATCTAAAATGATTAAAAAAATACCCTTCGATATTGATAAAATGAGGAAAATGCCCCAAAATCTATAAAACCGAGTGCGTTTTGGCTTAGTTTGTGGGTATTTTGGTCAATTTCAGAGGTTTCAAGGGGATTTTGCTTGTTTTTGAGATTCCAATGGTATTTTGGTCATTTTAAAAATTTTCAAGCTTATTTTCGTCATTTTGGGGCGTTTTGGTCATTTTTTAAAATGACCAAAATACCCCTGAAATGGCTAATGAGCAGTCAAATCTCGATACCTCGTAAACGACCAAAACACCCCAAACATCTAAATTGATTAAAATATACAACTTGACATTGCCAAAATAAGCAAAATGCCCTAAAACATCGAGTGTATTTTGGCTTAGTTGAGGGGTATTTAGGTTATTTTCAGAGTTTTCAATGGTATTTTTCTTATTTTGAGGATTCAATGGTACTTCGGTCATTTTAAATATTTCCATGGGTATTGAGATCGTTTCAAAGGCGTTTTTGGTCACTTTCTAGGGTTTTGGATATTCGTGCATTTTTGTCATTCTGGAAATTCTAAGGGGGTCATTTGAGAGGTTTTGGTGTATTTATAGGTTTTTCGATATTTTGGAAAAATATATACCTCGACAATGCTAAAATGAGCAAAACGCTCTAAAATCCTCTAGAATGGGTAAACCACCTTGAAACCTACCAAAACACCCCAAAAGTCTAGAAAATGGAGTGTATTTTGACTATGTTTTTGGTCATTTTCAGAAGTTCTAAGGGTATTTTGCTTATTTTTGAGATTTCAATGGTATTTTGTTCATTTTATAAGTTTTCTGGGTTGTTGTCGCCGTTTTGCGGGCTTTTTAGTCATTTTCTAAGGTATTGAAATATTTTGGACATTCGTGGTGCATTTTAGTCAATTTGGCAGTTCTAAGGGGGTCATTTAAGAGGTTTTGGTATATTTTTAGGTTTTTTGATATTTTGGTAATTCTCTCGGGTAAAATAATTCTTTTTTAACTAAACAATACCCTTGAAATCACTAGAACGGCCAATATACTCCCAAAATCACCAAAATTACCTAAATACCTCCAAAACTACCAAATGTCAAGAAAAAACTCCCCCGAAACCTCTTAACTGACCAAAATAGCCTCAAAATCTCTAAAATGACTAAAATAATCCTAAAACCTCTAAAATGACCATAATATCCCTGAAACGGCTAGACTGAGCTATCAAATCTCGATACCTAGTAAATGACCAAAATGCCCCAAAAATCTAAAATGATTAGAAAATAGACCTCGACATTGATAAAATGAGTAAAATGCCCCAAAATCTTCTAGAATGAGCAAAGCAACTTGAAACCGACCAAAATACCCCAAAAGCCTAGAGAATAGAGTGTATTTTGGCTTAGTTT
Source organism: Notholithocarpus densiflorus (assembly GCA_030021035.2). Classification (NCBI taxonomy): domain Eukaryota; kingdom Viridiplantae; phylum Streptophyta; class Magnoliopsida; order Fagales; family Fagaceae; genus Notholithocarpus; species Notholithocarpus densiflorus. Next base: position 15,011,506 of record JARYZH020000001.1, read on the forward strand.
AGGGGCATTTTGGTCATTTTCAGAGGTTTCAAGGGTATTTTGCTTATTTTCGAGGTTTTAATGGTATTTTGGTCATTTTATAAGTTTTCGGGGTTGTTTTCATCGTTTTAGGTGCTTTTTGGTCATTCTCTAGGGTTTTGGGATATTTTAGACATTCGTGGTGCATTTTAGTCATTTTGGAAGTTCTAAGGGGGGGTCCTTTTAGAGGTTTTGGAGTATTTATAGGTTTTTTGATATCTTGGTAATTATCTAGGGTAAAATAATTTATTTTTAACAAAAAAATACTCTTGAAATCACTAGAATGGCCAATATACTCCCAAAATCACTAAAATACCCCCAAAATCGCCAAATGTCCATAAAAAAACTCCCCCGAAACCTCTTAACTGACCAAAATAGCCTCAAAATCTCTAAAATGAATAAAATAACCTGAAAACCTCTCAAATTACTAAAATACCACTGAAACGGCTAGAATGAACTCTCAAATTTCGATACCTAGTAAATGGGGAAAACGTGCCAAACATCTAAAATGATTAAAAAATACCCCTCGATATTGATAAAATGAACAAAATGCCCCAAAATCCTCTAGAATTAGCAAAACAACTTGAAACCAACTAAAACACCCCAAAATCTATAAAATCGAGTGCATTTTGGCTTAGTTTATGGGTATTTTGGTCATTTTCAGAGGTTTCGAGGGTATTTTGCTTGTTTTTGAAATTCCAATGGTATTTTGGTCATTTTAAAACTTTACAGGGTTATTTTTGTCATTTTGGGGGCGTTTTGGTCGTTTTTTAAAATGACCAAAATACCCCTGAAATGGCTAGAATGTGCAGTCAAATCTCGATAACTCGTAAATGGCCAAAATACCCCAAACATATAAATTGATTAAAATATACAACTCGACATTGCCAAAATAAGCAAAATGCCCTAAAACATTGAGTGTATTTTGGCTTAATTGAGGGGTATTTAGGTCATTTTCAGAGTTTTCATGGGTATTTTACTTATTTTGAGGATTCAATTGTATTTCAGTCATTTTAAATATTTCCATGGTTATTCTTGTCGTTTCGAAGGCATTTTGGATATTTGTGCATTTTTGTCATTTTGGCAGTTTTAAGGGGGGCATTTGAGAGGTCATGGTGTATTTACAGGTTTTTCGATATTTTGGCAAAATATATACCTCGACAATGCTAAAATAAGCAAAATGCTCTAAAATCCTCTAAAATGAGTAAACCAACATGAAACCTACCAAAACAGCCCAAAAGTCTAGAAAATGGAGTGTATTTTGACTTAGTTTAGGGTCATTTTCAGAAGATCCAAGGGTATTTTGCTTATTTTTGAGGTTTCAATGGTATTTTTTTCATTTATAAGTTTTCGGGGTTGTTGTCGTCATTTTGCGGGCTTTTTTGTCATTTTCTACGGTTTTGAAATATTTTGGACATTCGTGGTGCTTTTTAGTCAATTTGGCAGTTCTAAGGGGATCAATTCAGAGGTTTTGGTATATTTATAGGTTGTTTGATATTTTGACAATTCTCTCGGGTAAAATTACTCTTTTTTAACAAAAGAATACCCTTGTAATCACTTGAATGGCTAATTTACTCCCAAAATTACCAAAATACCTCCAAAACTACCAAATGTCAAGAAAAAACTCCCCCGAAACCTATTAATTGACCAAAATAGCCTCAAAATCTCTAAAATGACTAAAATAATCAGAAAACCTCTAAAATGACCATAATACCCTTGAAATGGCTAGAATGAGCTGTCAAATCTCGATATCTCTCGTAAATGACCAAAATGCCCCAAACATCTAAAATGATTAGAAAATAAACCTCGACATTGATAACATGAGCAAACAGCCCCAAAATCCTCTAGAATGAGCAAAGCTACTTGAAACCGACCGAAATACTCGAAAAGCTCAGAAAATAGAGTGTATTTTGGCTTAGTTTAGGGGCATTTTGGTCATTTTCAGAGGTTTCAAGGGTATTTTGCTTATTTTTGAGGTTTTAATGGTATTTTGGTCATTTTATAAGTTTTCGGGGTTGTTTTCATCGTTTTAGGTGCTTTTTGGTAATTCTCTAGGGTTTTGGAATACTTTAGACATTCGTGGTGCATTTTAGTCATTTTGGAAGTTCTAAGGGGAGGTTCTTTTAGAGGTTTTTGAGTATTTATAGGTTTTTTGATATCTTGGTAATTATCTAGGGAAAAATAATTTATTTTTAACAAAAAAATATCTGTGAAATCATTAGAATGGCCAATATCCTAAAATCACCAAAATTACTAAAATACCCCCAAAATCGCCAAATGTCCATAAAAAAAATCACCCGAAACCTCTTAATTGACCAAAATAGCCTCATAATCTCTAAAATGGCTAAAATAACCTGAAAACCTCAAAAATGACTAAAATACCCATGAAACAGCTAGAATGAACTCTCAAATTTCGATACCTAGTAAATGGCCAAAACGCGCCAAAAATCTAAAATGATTAAAAAATACCCCTCGAAATAGATAAAATGAGCTAAATGCCCCAAAATCCTCCAGAATTAACAAAACAACTTGAAACCAACCAAAACACCCCCAAAATCTATAAAATCGAGTGCGTTTTGGCTTAGTTCATGGGTATTTTTGTCATTTTCAGAGGTTTCGAGGGTTGCTTGTTTTTGAGATTCCAAAGGTATTTTGGTCATTTTAAAAATTTTCAGGGATATTTTCGTCACTTTGGGGGCGTTTTGGTTATTTTTTAAAATGGCCAAAATACCCCTGAAATGGCTAGAATGTGCAGTCAAATCTCGATACCTCGTAAACGGCCAAAATACCCCAAACATCTAAATTGATTAAAATATACAACTTGACATTGCTAAAATAAGCAAAATGCCCTAAAACATCGAGTGTATTTTGGCTTAGTTGAGGGGTATTTAGGTCATTTTCAGAGTTTTCAAGGGTATTTTTCTTATTTTGAGGATTCAATGGTATTTTGGTCATTTTAAATATTTCCATGGGTATTGTGGTCGTTTCGAAGGCTTTTTGGTCACTTTCTAGGGTTTTGGATATTCGTGCATTTTTGTCATTTTGGCAGTTTTAAGGGGGTCATTTGAGAGGTCTTGGTGTATTTACAGGATTTTCAATATTTTGGCAAAATATATACCTCGACGATGCTAAAATGCTCTAAAATCCTCTAGAATGAGTAAACCAAGTTGAAACCTACGAAAACACCCCAAAAGTCTAGAAAATGGAGTGTATTTTGACTTAGTTTAGGGTCATTTTCAGAAGTTCCAAGGGTATTTTGCTTATTTAAACCTATGGGGAAACTAGCTATTTCAAGAAGAATCTAAGTATTAGACAGAACCAAGGTCTTGCATGGTCCTCGGACTCAAACCTCTGGGGAAACTAGCTACTTCAAGAAAATCTAAGTACTAGATAGAACCAAGGTCTTGCATGGTTCTCGGACTCAAACCTATGGGGAAACTAGCTACTTCAAGAAGAATCTAAGTACTAGACAGAACCAAGGTCTTGCATGGTCCTCGGACTCAAACCTATGGGGAAACTAGCTACTTCAAGAAGAATCTAAGTATTAGACAGAACCAAGGTCTTGCATGGTCTTCGGACTCAAACCTATGGGGAAACTAGCTACTTCAAGAAGAATCTAAGTACTAGACAGAACTAAGGTCTTGCATGGTCCTCGGACTCAAATCTATGGGGAAACTAGCTACTTCAAGAAGAATCTAAGTACTACACAGAACCAAGATCTTGCATGGTCCTCGGACTCAAACTTATGAGGAAACTATCTACTTCAAGAAGAATCTAAGTACTAGACAGAACTAAGGTCTTGCATGGTCCTCGGACTCAAACCTATGGGGAAACTAACTACTTCAAGAATAATCTAAGTACTAGACAGAACCAAGATCTTGCATGGTCCTCGGACTCAAACCTATGGGGAAACTAATTACTTCAAGAAAATCTAAGTGTTAGACAGAACTAAGGTCTTGCATGGTCCTCGGACTTAAACCTATGGACAAACTAATTACTTCAAAAAAATCTAAGTGTTAAACAGAACCAAGGTCTTGCATGGTCCTCGAACTTAAACCTATGGGGAAACTAATTACTTCAAGAAAATCTAAGTACTAGATTGAGCCGAAGTCTTGCGTGGTCCTCGGACCACAGTCCTTTAAGAGATTAATTACTTCAAGCATCTATCTGAGTGATGAGCAGAATCTAAAAGGAGTCCGCCTCCTCGGATCACCTACATTAAATCCAACATTCTCTGACGGTCACACAATTTGCGATAGAAAGCACATGGTTATGTCCTTGATTGTTCCTACATAGTCAAGCTATTTAAAATTAGCAGCCGGGTGCTACCACAGGCTTTGTTAAAGTCAGGATGACAACCTTTTGTTACCATCAACAACATCAGTTCTAAGTCCCAATAAAAAATAATAATAATAACAAAAATAAATAAATAACAAACAAATAATAATATAACGATAAATAAAGTTGCAGGAAAAGGGAATTTCGTAAAGAAGAAATCGCAATCCTTTTTATTAAATAAAGGAAAAATACATCATATACCGAACAGCTTAGGCAGACTTGTTTTAAAACTAGCTATAAAAATAAAATAAAATAAAAAACAAAAGGGGAGAAAGTCCATGAGAATGACAGATTCACAATCTTGTTCTAGCAGCAATCGAGCCAGTACGGACAGTACCGACGATGAGAAAGAAGAAGAGGCAGAGGCGCTGGAATTGGTCCCCATCTGCTAAGGCCACTCTGAAGCGTACTCTTATCCAGAAGCCAATATCTGTACTCCTAAAAAACCGTCCTCCAGAAGTCTCATCAGCTGCTTGCAATGGCGAAGATGGCCTCATTTTTCTTCTAACTGCAAAATGTCCCACCATCAGGGCGAGATCCAAACCTTGCCGCACCGAAAGTCTGATGCAGTCCACGCTTGCAACGGCTCCTGGATGAAGGATGAGGGTTTTCTTTCTTGCTCGGTTGAAAGGTAGGAAAATCTTTGGCCTCTGCTTCCTTCGCCTCAGCTGCGGCAGCCAGGACCTAAGCGGCATCCTTAGTTCCAGAAGGGTTAAGAACTTAGAGTTCTTGCAGAATTCAAGAGTTCGAAGACATGAAAGAACGATCCTCCCAGGGTGCGTTATATATAGCAGGAGAAATCTAGGGGAACTCAATTCGCGCAAAATTCAAAGGAAGAATTACCAGCGAAATAAATTCTGCCCAATTTCCAAGGAAATCCCCAACCGTTAGGTCCGCGTCGCTCCATAAAGGCATTAATGACGGCACGCCTCGTGTACCGAAGCGCTAAAAGCGTGCCTTGGGGAGGCGAAAAGACTCTAGCGTTGACGAAGGACAAGACTTGATGAGCCATGACGATAGGCCCAAGGACATCAAAACCCTTTTCTCTGTCCGAGGATCCGGACAGCAGGATTTTGAGGGGCTATTGTGGGGTCAATAAATCTGACAACCCCGGCCCAACTTTATACTAGGCCCAAGGCCCACGCCGAGGAAGAAGAAATGTCCGAGGACGAACGGAGAAAGTCCTAACTACTAAGGAGCAACGCCGAGAACAATCATGTCCTCGGCGTACCGAGATCATAGAAGGGAAGGGCAGCGCGCCATCAAGTTTGGTTTTGTAGAGCGTCCTAAGAGAGAGGACAAGTACCGTGGGTCAACCATGGGAGCCCAGGAGAGCAACCCAGGGAGAAGCTGTCACCTCCACATTAAATGCCCACAACTAATGTTCTGGCCGCATTAATGAGGAAGTGACCTCTGAATAGTGCCGCTTTGGTCGCTGCAACTCACAAAAGGTTTGGGACGGCGGCTGATGGGACGAGCACGCAAGTAGTGACCTGCACGATCAACAAATGGAGGGTCAAGATCAACCTAAAGAGGGTATAAAATGTAAGGAGGTCCTTTAGAGAAAGGATGAGAGATTGGAAGTAGAAAACACTGTAGCAATCTATATCATCTTTGTAACCTCTGTATTCAAGCATTGAGGAAATAATAAGAACAAGAAAGCTCCTCGGACTAACGTCTAAGAAGGATTCTAACACTTAAGACCCGTTTTCCTGCTATCTACTTGACCCATAACCATGTTTATTCGCTGCTATTCTCACTAAGGCATAGCTCTTAAACCCATCATTTACAAATTTATTGTTTAGGGCTAGTTGGGTCTGAATCCACTTTTTCAACAGTAGAAGTGCTCGGATCCAGTCCCTACAGCTGCTATCCTCACTAAGGCCTAGCTCTTAAACCCATCCTCTACAAATTTATTGTTTAGGGCTAGTTGGGCCTGAATCCACTTTTCCAATAGTAGAAGTGCTCGGACCCAATCCCTACAACACATATAAGTTGAAATTTTATTGTATCTAGAATAAATAAATAACAAACTTCTATCCTATCAAAAAATAAATAAATAACAAACTTCCAAAATAATATCTAAAATTGTTTCCAATTTCCATCATAATAACTTCTTGAAAATTCTCTTTACATTCTATTTTTCTCTCTAAATTTTTAAAACAAAATTATTTTTGTTCTTAAAATCCAAAATGTCAATCATTTTTGTTATTTTTTCCATTTTCACGCTTTTGCCATCGTAATTTACTAAAGAGAATACAACCAATCCAAAACTATATATTTTAGGGAGTATCATTTATTTAATGTCTTTTTCTTTTCTTTTCTTTTCACGAAAATAATATAGTTTATGTTTTACTTTTGGGGTTCAAGTCCCTTCCCGTTTAAATATCTAACGCTTAAAAATTAACCACCACAACATAATTAATTCCTCACTTTTTCACACCTTCATGCATCAACAGTTCAAAACTCGCATAATTTCTCCTCTCTCTCACTCTCTCAACCCTTATCAACAAGCTAATTAGAAAAACCACCGTCCATGCACCAACTGAGTTTGCTCTCCAGTAAGCTAAAGTCGTGGTAGGAGCCCATTGTCTTTTTGTTTGTGGAGGTGATTTCATCAAATTCATTGCTTGTGCAAGTGTGGGGTTAACGATGAGACCCAAATCTAGAAGTTTCCCAAAATTTCTGGTTTGAGTTATGAATCCCAATTCATTTTTCTGCTTAATAGTTAATATCACAAAACCCATGGCTTAAAAGTTATGCAAAAACAACAATTAAAGGGAAAAAAAAATTAAAGATTGAAATTTTGAGTTGGGAATAAGCTTAAGATTGGTAAAAATCAAATGGGTTTGTTGCAAAAGCTTCGAAGACTTTTGTAGAAACAACAAAGAAAGAGAGGAAAAAAAAAAAAAAAAAAAAAAAAAAGCAACAATATTGATTGTTAAAAACTGAATGGGTTTGTCACAAAAGCTTTAAAGACTTTCTCTTTTTTTGCTTAAAATCACAAACTCTTATCTCAAAAAATTTACAGAAATAAAATAGAAAGAGCAACAAATTAAAGTGGTTGAGATTCTAAGTTTGGGACTAGAGGGAGAGAGCAGGTTGGTTAAGTGAGTTTGTGATTGTGTTGCTGGCAACAGTTCCCAAACTTTGGTGGAGTCTCTGGATAAGATTGGTAAAAATCAAATGGACTTGTTTCTTCCCTCCAAACGTAAAACGTAAAAATGGGGGGACAGGATGATTGGGAAGGGGAGCAAGGGTTGGCAGACGAAGATCTCCGAGCAATCGACGACGCAATCGAATCGGCTACCAAGAAACGACGCTCTGACGACTTTGTGGAATCATCAACTCCCCAAAGAAGTAGAAGTCGGCGGTTGCCTAGATCCATAGTGGCTCTCCAACACCCAAATACAAATCCTCTATCTCGATGTGAAATGAGATTGTCAGTGATGAAGTTTGGGGGTCGCATTCTGTACAGCAAGACAGCCATTGATGTAGAGCAAGCTGCAAACCACCTTCTTCACACCATCGCTAACTCCAAGTCCAAGAAGACTCAATTCGTTCTTGGATTCGACATTGAGTGGCGACCCACTTTTACTAAAGGTAACTGCACCGTTTCTTCTTTCAATTAATCTGTCAACTGGGATTTCTTTGTTTATTATATATAATTTTTGGACAATGAAATGATGGAGCAAATGGCTCTAGAAAGTAGAAACATTAACTTGTTCATTGCTATAATCATCTTGTTTTGTAATGCTATTTGCTGATACTGAAAGTCTTGGTTAAATGAGGTCTATCCTCCTTTTTTATTGGGTTGGAGGGTGAACATGAGTAGAAGTGACTTTGCTCTATGTTATGGGATTGCAAAGGTGTATTTCATGTCCTTTTTATTTATTTATTTATTTATATGAGTTCAATTTTTCTTCATATGATCGGATATTTTGGGTAGGATTTTATCTAGAGCCTTAACAAAAAGGAATATTACTTTATTGAATTGATGTTGCATCTGAAAATGTAATAGTGATTCAATGGTCGTTACTACTATGTTATGTTTTGAGAGTTGTAGTCATCAGTATTTGCTTTATTTGGGGTACACGCCTTAGAATATTTCTCTAGTGTATTGTTGAGGTAGAGTAATTTGCAAAAGACCTTTGGTCTAATTTTGAAGTGAGGAAGGGAGATTTGGGTCGAGTTGTACTTGGATTCAACATTGATTGGTGACTCACTTTTAGAAAATTTCAGCAATGGAGGACCGTGGCAGCAACAATTAAAGACATATAACAGGTGTCCCTAAGCTAATTCTCATACCCAACCATTGATTTGGCACATATCAGATGTTGTCAATGCTACTTGGGAGCTTGAAAAGGCTTGCTAGCAAATCTTGAGTCTTTATTTATTGTATCTTTTAGCATTAATTAGTTTTTGGTCACATATATTTAGTTTTATTATTTTTTAAGTGCTAGAGGAAATTCTGTAATTTTTTGGTTTTGGATATGGACTGTGGTCCATCCATTGGGTCTTATTTTGGGTTTTATTAAGTAACTAGTCACTAATCCGTTTGTAAATGATACATAACTAAATATATATGAATTAATAAAAAGTCAATTCATATTAAAGAAAACAATAAATACTTATCAAGAAAGAAAAAAAAAACTCAATTCATAGCATCTCTTATGCCAATGTCCCAACATCTTTCATATTTGAGGAGGAAGAGAGGTTGTTGCTAGAGAGGGAATTCATGAAGGAGGAAGTCATCCAGGTTCTGAGTGAGATAGAGGGGGATAAAGCCCCTGGTCCTGATGGTTTCACCATGGCCTTTTTCACAAATGCTGGAGTGTTGTGGAAAAAGATGTCATGGTTCGAATGGTCTATGAATGCTTCTTTTCTCACTTTAGTTCCCAAGAAATGTAATGCTTTGAATATTAAAGATTTTCAGCCTATCAGTTTGGTGGGTAGCGTGTATAAGCTGCTATTCAAGGTGTTGGCTAATAGATTGAGGGTGGTGTTGGACAATCTCATCTCTGAGTCTCAAAATTCCTTTGTCAGTGGAAGGCAAATTTTGGATTCAGTGCTCATTGCTAATGAATGCTTGGATAGTAGGTTGAAGAGTCATTTACTGGGTGTGGTTTGTAAGCTTGACATTGAAAAAGCATACGATCATGTGAATTGGGATGTCTTGTTTTATCAGATGGGTAGGATGGGTTTTGGGGTGAAACGGAGGGGGTGGATTAAGGCTTGTGTCACTTTGCCTGTTTTTCAGATGGATCCCCTGAAGGTTTTTTTGGAAGCTCACGAGGATTGAGACAGGGTGACCCTTTATCCCCTCTTATTTTTCTTTTGATTATGGAGGTCTTAAGTAGGATTTTGAGGAAGACAGAGGAGAATGGTCTTATTCGGGGTTTTCATGTGGGACTAGTGAATTTTGTCAGTGTGCGTATCTCCCATTTGTTGTTTGCAGATGACGCTATTTTATTTTGTGATGTTTTTAGGGAGCAGTTGCTTTCCATAAGGTTGATTTTGTTTTGTTTTTAAGCTTTTACGGGTTTGAAGGTTAATGCGGGGAAAAGTGAGATTGTCCTTGTTGGGGAGGTGAATAATCTAGACTCTTTGGATAATATCCTTCATTGTAAAGTGGGTAGTTTGCCTATGAAATATTTGGGGTTGCCGTTGGGAACTTCGTTTAACTATTTGGAACCTTGTTTTGGAGAAGATGGAGAAGAAATTATTTGGGTGGAAGTGTCTCTATTTATCAAAGGGTGGTAGACTCACGTTATTGAAGAGTACTCTCTCAAGTCTCCCAAATTACTTTTTATTGTTGTTTACCATTCCTAAGTTGTGGCTGCTAGATTGGAGAGTATCTAGATGAAATTTTTATGGGGGTCTTTAGAGGGGTGCTTCAAATACCCTTTGGTGGTTTGGGAAAAAGGTTTGCTTACCTATTGAGATGGGCGGTTTGGGGATAAGAAATGTGGTGTCTTTTAATCAAGCTTTATTAGGAAAATGACTGTGGAGGTATGTACATGAAGTTACTCATCTTTGGCGGAGAGTTATCTCCATTAAATATGGAGAGGGTCAAGGGGGGTGGAGTACTAAAGTATGTAGGAGGGCTCATGGATGTGGTTTATGGCGAAGTAGTCATAAAGGGTGGTAGAGCTTTTCTAAGCATTTGTTGTTCGTAGTGGATGATGTTACTTGTATCCTCTTTTGGCATGATAGGTGGGTTGGGGATAACCCCCTTAAAATTCTCTATCCTGAGCTATATGAGTGTTTAGATAACAAGAAAGCTTGTATTTCTGAGGTTTTGTGTCTTCAGGAGGAGGGTGGAAATGTTAGAGTTTTGGACTTGAGATTTTATAGGGATTTTCAAGATTGGGAGCTAGATGTAGTTTATTCTCTACTTGATTTTTATCCAAGCTCGTATTCCTCAGGGTGTAGGGAGTGATACTCTATGTTGGTGCCTCAAAGGTAATGGTAAGTTTGACACTCGGTCCTTCTACCATGAGATCCAGGATATTCCTAATTCTTTGTTCCCTTAGAAGGGTATTTGGAAAACAAAGGTTCTTAAAAGAGTGGCTTTCTTTTTGTGGATAGCAACTCATGGTCGGATTCTTACTTTGGATAATCTCATGCTTAGGGGTTGCACTTTGGCAAATCGGTGTTGTGTGTGCCATTGTAATGGGGAATCTGTGGACCATCTACTTCTTCATTGTCCTGTAGTACACTCTTTATGTGTGTTTATGCTTCAGGTTTTTGCTATCCAATGGGTTATGCTAGGCTTTGTGGTAGGGTTGTTATTTTGTTGGAATCACTGGCTTGAGAATCATACTTCAGATACTTGGAATTTGATTCTAGGCTGTTTGATGTGGATTGTATGGATGGAACGAAATCGTCGTTCCTTTGAGGATATTAAGAAGACATTAGTAGAGTTAAAAGATCTATGCCAGCGTAGTTTTCTTGATTGGTCTCAGTGCTAGGGTTTTACGGATTGTTCCTCTCTTTAAGAGTTTATGTCTTCTCTTAGAATAGCCACTTGATTTCTTTTTCTTTGTTGTCTGTTTTTGTTTTCTTGTGTTCATCATCATGAACACCTTGTATTTTTCCTTACATTTTTTCATCAATAATATTACTCTTATTACCTAAATACCTATCAAAAAAAGAATACTTTGAATTTACATTGGGAGACTGGAAAAATAAGGACTAACGAATTGGTACTGAAAAAGTTGGCTGACTACCTTCTATTTGACTGCTTGGTGGTCTATTGCCTTTTCTAACAGTTTGAATAACAAGGACTCTCGAGGACAAATTAGGGTTTGTCTAATGTTTAGTTGTGGTGGGTTTAGGGTTAGGAAAGAAGAAGAATTAGAGAAAAGTTAGGGCTGTTTAGGGGCCATGTGAACAGTATCCGTGAACAGTAACCTTGGAAAGAAAGAAGAGAAAATAAAGAGAAGAGAGAAGGAGAAAGAAACAAAAAAGGCCAATATGCCTATTGCTTAAAACACTCAATTTTATTAATCAACTCCTTCTACTCCTTGAATACATTGAGCACAATATATATAAAGACTCTTACTTGTTCTAGTAAGGATTTGTTTGGATACCGCTTATTGCTGAAAATTGAAAACATTGTAGCAAAATAATTTTTAAATGTGTGAATAGTGCCGTGGACCCAGTTTTAACTTAACATTTGCGTTTTTTCATACTTGCGGGTCTCGTGAACAGTGCATAGGACCCATAGAAAAAACGCCAAACGCTTCAACTTTCATTTTTCAATGCAATCCAAACTCAACCTAATACTAGGATTCCTACTAGTACTAGGACTACCATTTAAACGTAATAAATTAAATCAAAGCCTATACATAAAGACCCATAATTGAATAAGACTAATTAATAAAACCCATGGTCCATAACTATGGCCCATACCCAACAATTGTAAAATTACTAAATTAGCCTTGACTCAAGAATAACCAAATAAAATATAAAAACTTAATTAACTACCATGGACACTTATCCTTTCTTTAACCATGTTATGATTCTGCCATCAACTCTATCCACAGTTCCCAGGAAATGGCAGCAGATGAGGCAGAGCCTTATGAATTAATCTCTGCTGTGCTTTATGACTGTGCAGATATTCTAAAAGAAAGTACCAGCAGAATTCTTAATGTTTGTTTTGGAATTTGAATACACATTTGCAACACTCGCTCTAACACCTAGTCAACAGAAATTAAGACGTCATGGGATATCCAATTGACATGCTGCTGTGTGGATACAAACCCAACTTTATGTTCTGTCATCTGTATCAAAAAGCTTTGTGAACATAGGAATTTGTTGCTTGGACATTGAAAGAAACCTTAACTCTGCAGGTGTTTCACCTGGGAAGGCTGCGGTTATGCAGATATGTGGGGACACTAGTCATTGCCATGTAATGCATATTTTTCATTCCGGAATTCCTAAAAGTTTGCAACTTCTTCTTGAGGACCCTACACTTTTGAAGGTTTCTAAGTTCTAACCCATCTCCTTTTAGTTTTTTTTTTTTTTTTTTGAAAATAAAAAGCTCTCCATTTGCTATTTGAATATATGTAGTAGGATAATATGATTTAGACATGCACAGGTTGGAGCTGGCATTGCCAATGATGCTGTCAAGGTTTTTAAAGATTATAATGTATCCATCAAAGCTGTGGAGGATCTTTCTTATCTTGCTAACCAAAAGCTTGGTGGAGGTCCCCACCAATGGGGTCTTGGATCCCTAACCAAGAAGCTTATATCAAAAGAGGTTATCTATCTGGGTTTCTCTGAGAATTGATTTCTGTATTTTCTGCAACTCTTCATTGCTTATACTTATCATGCTGTCAGTGTTTTTTATTTTTTAGAGCATCATGAAGGATTTCTAGTTATAGTTCATGCAAAATTCCACTTGCAGATCATCCTCCACTAGGTATCTTGTGTCTAACTGTTTATAGGTGGCAATTTTTCCACTTGGGAGTGAGTATTTGCTAGTTGCAATGCAGTGGTTCATTACAAACTTACAGCTAGCACTGTGCTGACATTGGTAGCCATTTTACTAGGAATTTTGAAATGAACATGCAAGTAATTTTATTTGTATATTGTAGGATCTTTTTGGAACTTCAACTACAAGGCACTTAATTAGGCTAAAGTGCAAACTACACCTATAACGTTTGGGGGCTTTGGATTTTTACACCCTAAAGTTTCAGGATTTGGATTTTACCTCATAAAATTATATTCTGTTTGCATTAGTAGCCTTTACGTCCATATTTTTTGTTAAGTACCCACATAAACTTGCCACCCGTGTTTAGTTCGTCCTATAAAACGATGCCACGTCATTTTATTATGCCACACCATTCTCGTTATGCCGCATGGAATTATTTTATTGGACGAACAAAACTCGCAGTCCAAACTTATGTGGCACTTAATGAAAAATATGGATAGAGGGTTGCTGATGCAAACAATATATAACCCGCAGGAGGGGGAGACCTACTAGCGTCTCCTTTGGTTCTTCGGTCATCCAGAGTTGTATATTCCCATTTTGCCTGGATCAGGTATCATAAGTCATATCGTTTCGATTTTTTCAGGAATTTCCAAAACTAGAGAAGGGGATTTTCCTACAAAAGATAAAAAGGGCTTAGCTTTAAATGGGATGCTTTTGTAATTCCTTTGAGCCCCATATACACCATCACCTCTTTTGTGATTGCTAAAGATATTAGGGATTACATAAGTAATCTTTATTATCAGTATGATTCTCCACCTTTCTATCAGTTGCAACATGAAGAACATGCCTTAGCTTATGGGTAAAATAAAGAAATAAGTGTGCTATACTATTTATTACCAAAGGCTTAGGCTTCTATGGGACTAACTGATGAGCATGAGGGACCCTTTTCTTTTAGGGGTAAAATCCAAAATTTGAAACTTTAAGGTGTATAATCCAAAGACCCCCAAAATTTAGTGGTGTTGTTTGCACTTTAGCCCACTTAATTATAATCTAGGAAGCATGGATACTTCAAAATAACTTTTGTACCTATATTAGATACATATCAGATACATATATGGCAGAAGATGTATCAAATTTTTATCCATAAATGACAAAATTATTGTTATTATTTTGGATATGTTGGGATATGGTATGAATACATTTGATTTAGGGGATAAAAGTGGATTTTTCTTTAGAAAACAAGGGATTAAATGTAAAGATGTAAACTACAAGAATGATATGGGGTAGCAATATATCCGCAATTTGAGCTCCTATAGAATCATGGGGTAGCAATAACTCTACTTTCCACCTTTCTTGAACAAGGTGGCAATCCACTTCTATATCCTTAGTCCTCTCATTAAATGCAAGATTTGAAGCAATACGGATTACTGCCTGATTGTCACAATACATAGTTAAAGGTAACTACACATTAAACTATAATTCCTTAAGTAGGTATTTAATCCACATAAGCTCACATGACGTATGGGTCATGGTTCTATACTATATTTAGCTTCTGCACTAGAGAGGGACACCACTTTGTTTCTTAATTTTCCAAGTAACCAAGTCCCCCCTGAAAAGGTGCAGTATCAGTTGTTAATCTACTATATGGGGGTGATCCTGCCTAAATTGAGTCTGTAAACGCTTCTACCTGTAAATGACCATTAGCCTTGTACAGAGGTCCATGACCAGGGTGTGCTAGTTTTAGATACTTTACAATTTGAAGAACTACCTCTCAATGTGGTTGATGAGGAGCAGTAATATATTGACACAACACTCACTACAGTAATAATGCAATAGTTCAACTTGCAAACTAAACGACACTATCTCTCTAGATTAGATAACTCTTCCCCATATTCCATGTGGAATTTAACACTTGCGTCTGTAGGAGTCTACAAGTTTAGAGCCTATTAGTTCGTTCCCCCTCCCCCCCAACCCCCAGAACAGAAAAAAAAAAAAAAAATCCAACACGTATTTCCTCTACGACAAACTAATTCGCTCTTTAGATCGCGTTATCTCAATCCACAAGAAATAACTTAGCTTTCCCATATCCTTAGTTTGAAATGAACTTTGTAGGAATTCGTTAACTCTACAATTCCCTTATAATCATCAACGGGGATAATTATATCATCAACATAGTTTATAAATAAGACCATTTCTCTCTTTGAAGTGGAGGAGAAGACAAAATGATTAGATTGGTAGCAAGAAACTTGGGTGGTTGCTAACTTTTTAAGGCCATAGATAGCTTTATATAATCTGCACACCTTACCCAACTCCCCCTAAACAACAAACTTGTGGAATTTAACACTTGCGTCTGTAGGAGTCTAAAAGTTTAGAGCCTATTAGTTCGTTCCCCCTCACCCCCAACCCCCAGAAAAAAAAAAAAAAAAAAAAAAATCCAACACGTATTTCCTCTACGACAAACTAATTCGCTCTTTAGATCGCGTTATCTCAATCCACAAGAAATAACTTAGCTTTCCCATATCCTTAGTTTGAAATGAACTTTGTAGGAATTCGTTAACTCTACAATTCCCTTATAATCATCAACGGGGATAATTATATCAACAACATAGTTTATAAATAAGACCATTTCTCTCTTTGAAGTGGAGAAGACAAAATGATTAGATTGGTAGCAAGAAACTTGGGTGGTTGCTAACTTTTTAAGGCCATAGATAGCTTTATATAATCTGCACACCTTACCCAACTCCCCCTAAACAACAAACTTGGGTGGTTTCTCCATGTAAACTTCCTCATGCAAACAACCATGTGAGAAAGCATTTTTGACATCCAATTGAAACAACCAACGAAGATTAGAGGTCTAGGATATTAAAATCCAAACTGAAGAAAGTTCAGCAATAGGGGAAAAAGTTTCTGAGTAATCCACCCTATAAGTTTGAATATGCCACTTTGCAATTAGGCATGCCTTCAGGCACTTAACCAAACCATTTGGTTTTCAGCCAAAAAAAAAAAAAAAATTGAACCATTTGGTAAATATTTAACAGTGTTATACCCAACAAAAACCAACACTATACTTTCTTGAAGGAAGAGCAACGAAGTACCATTTTGAAGAAGCGTTGCCATCTCATCTTCCATAATCGTCCAACCAGGAATAGACAAGGTCTCCTTCATAGACTTGGGAATGACCATATAAGACACGGACGAGGTAAAGACATGAAATGAGGGAGATAAATGTGGATAGGAAACATAGTGGGAAATAGGGTGAGAGGTGCAAGTATGCTTACCTTTGCTCAAAGTAATGGGAAGAGAAGAAGGATTAGAAGATGGATCAGGAGAAGGATCTCCAGTCTGGGAAGGAGGCTCAGTGGTAGGCAATCGTCGACTATGATATACCTATAAAGGTTTTGCAAGAATTGTGACAGGAGGGGAACAAATAGGACTAGAACAGGGAGAGACTGGTGGTAGGAAAGGAAGGGGACTATCACCTCTAGAAGAAGAGAAAGGATAATAGGAGGTAGTTTCAAAAAAGGCGACATCAAAACTAACAAATTGACGACAAAGTGTAGGAGAATAACACTTATATCCTTTGTGTATATGAGTACCCAAGAAAAATATTTAAGAAATCAAAGGTCTAGTTTATCACCTCCATTACCTAAAATATAAACAAGGAAAACAACACTACCACCACTAACAACAATAGAGCCTTAGTGATGGAGGAAATTGGTGAAAGGAAAGCTGTTTTAGAAAGCTAAGTTGCTTAGAGAAAAGAAAGAATGAATTAGCTCTTTAAGAGAGACTCTTGGAATAATACCTTATAGGTAGAGATTTCTTGGATTCAAATTCAACTAGTTACAATGAGGGCAACCTTGCTTATTTATAGTTACATAAGCAAGCTGTTGAGTTAGTTACAAGAACCCACCATGTGGATGCCATGTGATTGGCCAAATCCTAACAAACTTCTCTAACTAACTGATAGGCTATTGCACTTATCACTAACAATCTTATCAACAAACTAACTTTCTGTTACAAGTAAAAGGAACTACTTATCTTACAACATAAGCACTAGTAAACAGTCAACTTTAAAAATGAACTGTATCACTTAGTTCCAAAATTTTTGGGGTTGGCAACAAAGCAAATACACCCAAAAATTTCAGGAGATAAATGGAATAAGGGTTTATCAAGAGACATCACATTGTGGGCATGTGATTGATAAGATAACATGCTGCCAAAATAACATCACTCCAATACGCTTTAGGAACTCTCATTTGAAATAAGTGCGCTTGAGTCACTCCCAACAAATTCCTCAATTTATATTTTGCCTCATCATTTTGTTATGGGTATGAGCACAAGAAGATTGATAAATTATGCCATGGCCAAGAAGGAATTGAAATAAAACCCCTTTAAAAAAAGGAATTGAAATAAAAAAATATGAAAATATTCATGAGCATTATCAGATTGAAAAACATGAATGGAAGAATGTAAGCATCAAATTGAGTCTTTATTTCCATATAAAATGATTTAAGAATTGAATACAAATCTGACCTTTCCTTCATATGGCATAGGTGACTTCAAAGAAATTATCAACAACCATGATATAATATTGAAACCAAATATGAGGGGACTTTTAGGACCCCAAATGTTTGAATGAACTAGGTGAAAAGGAATATTGGCTCAACTCTCATGTCTAGACACAAAAGGCAATCAACGGTGTTTACTCAATTTATAAGCCTCTCACTTTAACGACTCAATTGCATGACATGATGGAATGAACAATTGCAAGTTCTGAAGATAGGGTGTTATGGCCCCACCCCAACTGTGCAGATATTATCCTCTTTGGCTTCATTAGGCTGCAAGGATTTGTTTCTCCCCAAAGCACACAACAGTGGGGAAAACGCATCTTCACATTGAAGGGACGCCTAATGAAACTGAGTCCTCATCTCACGAGTCCCACATCACTTGGAGAAGCACGTGGTAATGTGCTTAAAAGGGGTGGCCACCCTTTAATATGAAGACATGTTTTCCTCGCTATTTTGTGCTTTAGTAGAAACAAATCCTTGAGGCCTAACGAAGTTAAAGAGGACAATATCATCACAGTTGGGGTGGGGTCATGACAGAGGGATTACCAAGACGACAATGATGCTGAAAATGTGATACTAATGATGAAAGGGCCACTGAATGAGATAAATCATGAAAATCTAGATAGTATAGACCGTTAGACTTATGTTTTCTTTCGGGAGGTAAGAATATTGCAACAATTAAGAGCTTCTTACGAACATATAACACTAAAGACAAGGAAAGAGTAGGGAAATGTGAGTAGTGCCCAAACTAAAAACAATAGTGGTTGAGACATCTGCCAATGTAGCAAAGGGAAGAGTTGAGGGTGTCCAAGTTGGAGAGCAGACCTAGATTACCAATCATATGATCAATCACTCCTAAGTTAATGATGTAGGGTTCTTGAGTGGTGAGACAAGCAATGGCAGTACCTGTCTAAGCTAGAGTAGTAGTAGAAGAGGATGCAGGAGACTGAGACTGTAGGGATACAAGGTGAGAATACTCTTCCTCAAGAATAAACACCACTCTAGTAGTGGAAAATGGTGGTGGAAAGGGGTTGTGAATCATTAGCCTCTTCCTGAAAAATGATCTTATGATGACCATGTCCTCTACCACAACCTCCTCCCCAACCTTAACCCCCATGACCACCATGGCCACTCCCCATAGAGGTGACAAAAGCAGATTTATCACTAGAGGGTAATGTAACAGTACTAGAATCAAATAACGAGGTCTGTCTAAGTCTACCAAAAGCTTCACTCAAAGAAGGGAGGTCTTTCCTATCTAAAATTTGTTCTCATCAATGGTTGTGGAGAAAGCAAGTGACATGCATATACAATCTCTCTGTTTCTACATGGTTTTTACATCAAAGATGGGTTGGTAAAGATTAAGTTCTTCACATATACCCTTAAAATTTCCATAATAGTCTTCCAAAGACAAATGATTGAGAGCAAGGGTGAAACAAGTTTGATAAAGATCATAAATTTTCATAAGATTGTTAACACCAGAGTACAACTCCTTGGTATGTTCCCAAACAAGTTTGGCAATTGGTAAGAAAACCAGACTCTAACTGATCTTAGACTCCATGCTATTCCACAAGCAACTCCTAATTTGGGCATCTTCAGCTTTCCAATCAGCATATTTAGAGCCTGTGGACCGGCGAGGAGGGGGGGGGGGGTGTCATCGGTGTAATGATATTGTTTTCTTCCCAAGAGAAAGACCTCAACAACATCAGGCCATTGTGCATAATTGCCCCCATTAACACAAATGGAAGTAATGGAAAACATATTGGGAACAACAAAAAATTTGGTTGGATACTGTCTTTGAACTCCATAGCACCACGCAAACACGTATCAGGAATTAAATAAAATCAACTACCAACACTACTGTTTAACACCCAAACCACTAACTGGTCTCCAATACTATCCAACCACAAAACTCTAAACACACAAGGCAGCAGCATGAACCACCCAAGCATTGGATTGCACATACAATAACCCATATCACATTGCTACAAGCCTACAACTATAGAGCCATAGAACTAGAGGACATACTAAAGTTTGAGAGGCACAAAATACCAGATTGGCACAAAAGAAGGTTCCCATGGGTCACCGGTAGTCGGCGGTGCTTCGAAGTGAAATCTTGAGAGCTATGGTGAAGTTTCTAGCCTATACAAACATGGTTGTTGGGTTGCGAAATACTGAGATTTGGTTATGTCGACTTGACCCATCAACTCAACTAGGTTGTGGTGAAATAAGTTTAGGTTTCAGAATGGCTATAGGAGCCTCGTCGGAGTCACAATGGCATAGATGACACAATGGTGCTCTCTTAATGGTGATGGGAGCCTTGTTGGAGTTATGAAGGTGTTTTTTTTTGGAGTGACTATGGTCAGCAAAGTCAAGGGTTGCTATTACCATACTCGCCGGGGATTAGGAATGGCGGAGTCAACAACAGATGTTAGTGGCTGCAGCGGTAGGTGTCTTTGTGCTCTCATATCATGTTAGTCTTGGTAAGTGCGTTTAGGTTTCATTAATATACCCTAACACATACTTAGTATTTATACTGATAACTTTAGTACATTATTATAGATTTACCCTTAACAGTTAAATACCACTCACAACTTTAACAAATTTTATTTAGTTCTAGAATTGTGCTCTAAGACGGCATGGATGATATACATATATACTGCTTCTGAATGGACGATTAATGATAAGTAATATGCTTTTACAATTCACCTCATAGAATATTCTTCAATCTTTCCTTCAATATCTTATCTTCTATCTCTCTCTTGTTAGTCCTAACCTAACCCATGGTTTCCTTAGTTGAAAAATTGTATGGACACTTTGAGACTGCCATAAACTGGCCAACACCAACTGTCTTATTGAAATTTGACTGGTTTATAGTATATAAATCCCTTCAAGATTCTTAAAATTGATCTTGTTCAAGGTTTTGAAATATATGGTGTGGACAACAAATTCGACCGGTTAATACAAACTGATTTTGTTGGACCTGATTGATCGTGGTTGTTGTTAATTGACACTGATTGGTGCTATTAGAGATTTGATTGCTAAATGAATGTTATTTCCATATATGATGTAATTACATAATGATATAATGTAGGGACTCTATTTAAGGGTCCAAATTTCACTATTATAGGCAGTTGATCATGGATTAATGAAATTTGGATCGAAAGTTTTCTTCCAGTGCTTGATGTTAATACCAAGCAAGCTCAAGTGTTGATTCTTGGGTTCCTATCCTTATCCCAAGCTTGGGGTTGGTTTCAAGCAACCCTAGGTGCTGTTTTCTAGGTTCTGTTTTTGTCGCTTGGTGCTATTTTTAAGGTTTTATCCCCTTTTTTTGTTCTCCCTCTCTCTCTCTCTCTCTCATTTTTTCCCAAACCCATGTTCCTCTTGAGACTTCATTGTCCTGCATCATAATGCAGCTTCGTAAGCCCAATAAAATTAAGCTGGGAAACTGGGAGACTAATTTTTTGTCAAAGGAGCAACTAGATTATGCAGCCACAGATGCTTTTGCTTCTTGGTATCTGTATCAGGTAATTTGTTATCATCACTTTATCATCTTTTTATAACTTTAAAGGCTCTCAAAACATTTGTGCTGCATAATAATTTTTTCCTTTGTTACATAGGAATTAGAAGGCCTCCCCAATCTAGAAGTTGCTGCTTGCCAAGGAAGTGAAAAGTTGGAAGGTGTGACGTCAGAATGACCTTTGCTGGTTATATCTGACTAAGCTTATATGGACAGAATGACATTGTCAAATTAATCTGATAGGCTTCACCACCATCATTGGTAGAGCAGTAGTATTTGTTGCCAATGAGGCTTATATGGACATGCTTTTCCTCAATGCCATTGTTTAGTTCCTTTTTATTTTTTTATTTTTTTTAATTATCAAAGTTCCTATTTTCTTTAATTTGTGCTGAAACAGGGAAATTGTGGTATGTTCCTACAAGTTCACAAATTCTTGACATAGTTGTGATTTTGCCTTTGCATGCTCTTCTTTTTTGCAAAAAATTGTTCTCCCCCCCCCCCCCCCCCAACCCCTTTTGGTTAGTTACAGGCACATCTACTACATGCTATATAAAATCTAGCTGATTATTGGGATTGGAATGGCTCAATCCTAACCATCTGCTTGAATTTGATTTGAGCTTCAATCTGATTCATATTTTTTTTGAGAAGTTATGGAACTTCTGACAGGCCTGGGAGTATGAGTTTTTGAGCCTTCTGGATTGGCTTTTATAGTGTGTCATATTCGTAGCAATTGCAGGCCCCTGTTTATGTGAGAACGCTCTCCTCCTTCCAATGCCTAATTTAAGATTTGAGCTTGTGAAGATGGTCAACTCAATCTGAAGCTTATGTTCCTGCTTTAACCTCTTCTACGTTTGGGATGGATCGGCCTGCATAGAACACCAGTCCAATAAAAGAAGGAAGCATAATTCTCATAATCTATTAATAAATCATTGAAATAAAAACTAAATATGGCAGTTATTTTACAAACACCAAATCTAGCCTTATGATTCTGTCATGCTCCGGTATGACTTGCAAAAGCTGAAATCAATATAAATATGGCGATACGATTTAGCATTTTGTTTGTTTTTGTTTTTAACACAAATTATTTGGTGTTGTTTCTTATAACTATAACCGTATGTTCTATTCATGAAAGTTTATACTATCGGGGAACTTATTAAGATCATTTGTAATTAGTTTCTTAGGAGATCTTCTAGTTCAAAAAGGCTTAGCAAAGAATTTATGCTTACAAAGTGCTCTCCTTTTAACACTGATCAAGTTTAATTAAGTTTCATTCAAGTATAAAAAAGAAGAAGTATTTAGTTGTTAGTCGTGTTTGATTTGAGCTGTGTTTGCTTCGAATTAGTTTAGTGTTAGCATGATAATCTGGGCTTTGATATGTTTCAATTTACTTCAAACTAGTCGCTAACCCGTGCATTGTGTATAAAAATGTGAACTATTCTTTTTCTTTTCCTCTTTGATTGTACATTAGCATTTCAGTCTTATAGTTTCCTACCTTGATATGAAATATTAATCTTGATATGAAACATTAATTTACGTAATGAAAAATAGAAATCAAACACAAATTATAGTTTAAAATAAAATGAAGAATTAAATCTTTAACATCCTCAATTATTCATAAAATGTATGAAACACAAATTTAAAGAACTACTTAATCAATATTTCAAATAAATTGAAAAACAATTTTAAAGTGTTTTTTGTATCTTCTTCCTTTGTTGCTTCATAGTAGTCACTGAATGTGTCCTTTTGTTTTACTTTAGCACAAATGTTGGTGTGAGTTGTGCATTGCTTTGAATATTAACTTTTTGAAATTTTGTAGAATCACCACCTTGTTCACTTGATAAGTTGTTGCAACATTCATTTGAAGCATCACTAATGTAAGCCTAGCAATAGAACAGGTTGAGGAATGTCTTACAACACATACAAGTTAAATAACATATTTGTAATTTTGCTATATTAAAGAGTACGTACTTCAGTTATTTTATCAAGCTGAATTGCTTTGTCAGTTTCTTCAAAAGATTCAAAAACTTTCTTGACGGTGTAGAATTCTCATCCATGCTTGAGATTATAGTTATTTAGTTGTATTTGGAAAACAAATTTTTCCATTCATATTTTCTATTTGCATAGGAAGGACGACTTCTTCGGGCACCTAACAAAAGTAATATTTTTCAAATTGTACAATCAAATAAAGTTTAGTAAATATTAAACACTAATTTTATCTTCCATATTCTCACCTCTAAACATTTGTTCAAAAGGTCTTTTGCTGATATATTGAGTAATTTTTCTGCTTCTAAATCAAATAAAATGAATATGGCCATTCCTAAGCTATCTTCAACCTTTAATTGAATTCTATACCTGATAAGAGAAATGACACATGTAATGTTAATATCATATTAGTTATTTTTCATTTTAATATAAAAGTAAACATTTTTATTTTGTGTACCTTGGGATTGGGAAGCATGCCTTTTTGTTGTAATTGTCGCACCATAAAAATTCATCTCTTAATTTTACCTTTTTATGACTTACTTCGCAAGAGATAAAGTACCAACTAGAATTATCTATCTCAATGTTTATAATCTTTCCTTGACAGGTGAAGATAGTTTCCTAGAAATTGAATTTTAATTCATGAATATCAATCAATTCATAATTTTATAGTTAAATTTTGTAAAAGCAGGTCTATAGTACATAAAACAATGTTAAGGACACAATGTTATTGTTCAAGGTTTTCTTTTTTCTTACCTCATTATTAGAATCTCACATAATTTTTGTTATTTCACTTATGGTTCTTCTGTTGATGTTCATCTCTTCTTGAATTGTCACTTGTGGTTTGAATTGTTTTGGCATTTGTACTATTGGTTGGTTATTTTCCACTAGCCTGTTATATATAAATATATATATATAGGTAAAACTTAGAGAAAATTTAATTAGATTCTATAAATAAAGTCCAATTTTGCACCATGTGTCATAAATTATTTATTTTTAGAAAGAGTTTTATTTCTTAATTTTGGAGTCAAATGTGGGACCACATCATAAATATCTATCTAAGTGAGTTATTGCATACAAAAATCAAATAGTCTAGAATTAATAAGCATAATTTTTTTTATAAAAAAAAAGGATAATTTACGTTTTCTACCTAATAATATTATTACAAGACTTTTTAAAGAGTAAAAAAAAAAAATGATTATCAATAATATTTAAATTATATATGTAAAAATTATATTATGCATCTTAATGTATATCTTTTAAGTATAACCATGCACTTGCATAGGGTTACAAGCTAGTATTACATAAAGATATTAGACATAGTATTACATAAAAATGTGAATCCAAAACAAAGCACTTACTGATATTTGAAATTAGCAGTTTCAGGAATTTCCAAATCAATATAAACTCTTGTTCCACTTATTGACGATAAGTTATAATCTCCTGCAATGTATGGGAAAGCTATTGATTATGAAAAAAAAAAAAAAAAAAAAAAAAATATATATATATATATATATATATATAACAATGAATGAAGAATTTAAGCTATCACTTATGTAAGTGAGGCTACAAAAGCATGCTTCTAATAATATTTTAATATCAAAATCTCTATTTGGTGAAATTCACTTGTCGTAGCATTGCAGTATGTTTACTTTATTCCTTTAATTGCAAATATACCCAATTATCACCTTTTAAAAAAACATGAAAAAAGAATGTGTCACTTCTAAAACATGATTTTAGAGAATCAACATGGTGACATGAATATACACATTTGTATGATTTAGAGGACAAATGATAGGAGACTCGTTACAAAAACATTCCCAACTGCCATATATGCAAGAAGAGGCACTCAAAAAAGAAAAAAAGAAAAAAAAAAGAAGCCCATTGGAGCTCAAAAGAGTACAATACTACAATTCAAATAAATCTTATACAAATTATACCTATATCATTTTGTAATTGGATACATATGCTTTAAAGTAAAAAAGTCACATGCTTCTTAATGCTCCCAAATTTTACATAGGCACAATCCCAGAAACAGATATAGAATATAAAATAATGTTAGAATATAGAATAATGTTTGAAACCCACCAATTAAATTGCAGAAGATTAGGTAACACAAAAGTTAGACTATATAGTCTATATTATATGCATTAAGTTACCTGAATTGCAAAAGGGAGTTATGATATAAATCTTGAAAATTTTCAATTGTTCAAAGCAACAAATATATTATCAACAGAAGCCAATAATTGGTTGGACTTATCAAAACCCACTATGTCTCTAACCCCATCAATCCATGAATTCAATTTCTAATTCATCCATCATCCAAGTCTATGCATAACATATTAAAATAAACAATAGCCAATATAGCAGATTTAGGGAAACACAATTGTAGGGATGAAGGGCCCAAGGATATATAGGGCTGTGGGCCTTGTTCGAGGACGCTTAGTAGTCCGATGACAGATAAACAATGGTGAAGACGTAAGAATTAGAACTCCACGAGCTGGCTATGACTAAGATGGTTGGGGAAGGTGGGCCGAGGAGGAATGCCACCTCGGCTGAGCAAAGCAGAGGTCAAAAGGGGTGGTCTGCCATTCGGGGCAACGTTCCAGGAATTTCTATTGATAAGGATATGCTTCATGAAAGCACAGAATATAGGGAAGCCATAAAATATCTAAGAGAAAGCTGCTGCCACTGCATTGAATGCTTTGTAGCTAACTCTCTGGCCGCATTAATGGGGAAGTGATACTTGAACAATAATTTTCAACCTTACAGCTACTCCTAAAGACTTCAGGAAGGTGCTGATGGGATAAGGATCAACACCAGCGATCTAATCCACACGTGGAAGGTGGAGATGAAAGAAAGAAGGTAGTATAAAATAGAAAGAAGACCATGAAGGAAGGGGGTCGGGGAATTAAGAGAAAAACATTGTAGCAACAAGAACTGGGCCTGTACTCAAATTTGAGAGATATATACAAGAACTGATCTCCTCGGATCGTGCCGAGGACGATTTTCTTTAGATAAAATCAGTTTATCTTTACGTTCTTGTCATCTGAATCCATTATAATTGTTACCCAACTCACTAAAGCCTAGTTTTCTAACCCACTCTCTACAAATTCATTATATTGGGCTCTTTAGGCCTAGATCCTTTTATCTTTTGGGTTTAGGAACCAAAACCTATCCTTACAATTGGCGCCGTCTGTGAGAAATTCTTGTGTTGTAGTGAGTTTAACATTCAATTATGTTAGGTTCAGGTCCGAATAAGGAGGAATCCATGGAGTCCCAACATCAAGTGGGTTGAAGCTGAACCACTGGCAAACATCAGGGACGTGGATGCCAAGAGATTTGTTTGGAAAAATATTGTCATCCGGTTTGGGATTCCTCATACCCTCATCTCGGACAACGGCCTTCAGTTTGACAGCAAAGCCTTCAGGAGGTACTGTTGTGACCTAGGCATTACGAATAGGTATTCCACCCCCGCTTATTCACAAGGGAATGGACAGGTCGAGGCTGTCAATAAGGTTATAGTAAATGGACTCAAGAAGGGATTGGATGATGCAAAGGAAAAATGTGTGGAAGAGCTGTCACACGTCCTTTGGACATATCGAACTACACCTCGTAGGTCAACAAGGGAGACCCCCTTCTCAATGACTTATGGAGCCGAAGTTGTGATTCCTCTAGAGACCGGATTCCCAACACTGACAATGATGGGCTGTTAGAGAAGAGTCTAGATCTGATTGAAGAGGGAAGAGAAAATGCCATGGTTCAATTGGCTTATTATCAACATAAGCTTAAGCAAGGGTACGACGCCAACGTGAGGTTAAGGCCATTAGCGCCTGAAGACTTGGTATTAAGAAAGGTTTTGGGTACTGCAAAGAACCCAACATGGGGAAAGTTAAGGCCCAACTGGGAAGGGCCATATCGCATTACCTCGATGGCTGGAATAGGTGCATATTATCTTGAAGATCTAGATGAAAGTGTTGTATCACGCCCCTGGAATGTAAATAACCTGCGAAGGTATTATTATTAATGAAAGTCTTTTCTTCCATATTTTTGTTTATTATATTATGCGTAATACTTCATATCATTTTTCCAAGTGTTAAACAGAACCTTAGTTATGCCTGGCTCCTCGGACCACATACTTTGGGTAAATTCATATTTCATATTAATTTTCTAAGTGTTAAACAGAACCTTAGTTATGCCTGTCTTCTCGGACCACATACTTTGAGTAAATTAATACTTCATATTAATTTTCTAAGTGTTAAACAGAACCTTAATTATGCTTGGCTCATCGGACCACATACTTTAGGTAAATTAATACTTCATATTAATTTTCTAAGTGTTAAACAGAACCTTAGTTATGCCTAGCTCCTTGGTCCACATACTTTGGGTAAATTAATGCTTCATATCATTTTCTAAGTGTTAAACAGAACCTTAGTTATGCCTGGCTCCTCGGACCACATACTTTAGGTAAATTAATACTTCATATTAATTTTCTAAGTGTTAAACAGAACCTTAGTTATGCCTGGCTCCTCAGACCATATACTTTGGGTAAATTAATACTTCATATTAATTTTCTAAATGTTAAACAGAACCTTAGTTATGCCTGGCTCCTAGGACCATATACTTTGGGTAAATTAATGCTTCATTTTATTTGTCTAAGTGTTAAACAGAACCTTAGTCATGTCTGGTTCCTCGGACTACATGCTTTGGGTAAATTAATACTTTCTATTATTCATTTAAGTATCAAATAGAACCAGCCATGCTGAATGATAGAGATCTTCATTGTAGTGACATGATCAAATGGAAACTCATGAGCATCACTTAAAGTATTTGCAAGTATATCTATGATCTATTTTAGAACTGATTATCACCTCCAGTCCCCTAAACTTACTGATAAGTGGAGAGTTAGGTGGAGCCCAACATGTATGGATGCTTTACCATTGTGTATGTTTTTAAGGTTAAAGTTATACTTTGTTGAGATTATAGACTTAGTAGGTTTATAATCATTTTCGGATTCAGAAACGTCAACTATTTCTTCCTCCTCTTTGGTGGCTGGTTGGGATGGAGTGGCTACTTCCTCGGCAGTGCGTAGGAATGGCAGCTCTACCTGTTGCACGCCCTCCAAGATGGGGTCGGTGACAAGGAAGCTGGGGATCGCAACGTTAATTTGGTGAGACGTGGGTCCCTCGCCTTGATCACGCACTTAGGTGCCTGGAAGCTAGACGATATTGGAGTGTAGCCTAGGATTAAGTGTGCCGCCCTTAGTTGTCCGTCGCTATGAACGAATACCTCAAACTTGAGTATTCTGTTCAGATCTGGCTAATTGACGAGGTTCAAGTTCGGGATGGCTGAATACTTGCCTACAAAAACATCAAAAACAAAAGAGCCTTGTTAGTACAAGCAACACATGTCAAAGGAAAGTTAAATTACGAGTAAAAAATAAGGAAAAGAGGGGGCACAGGAGACACTAGTGATGAACAGGGGTATCATCATTAGAATAAAAAGACCTAGACTTTGGAGCCCCACCTGGTGTCCCTTCTCTTGTCGGGCACTGGAGGCCATCGTGTCACTCCCCGGAGACAATCAGGTAGTCTTTGTTCATGCCTTTGTTGGAATCGGGGAGGCACGATATAAGCCTAACCTTAGGATACCTAGTTTTTAGATAATACCCCTACCCTGATAAATGGTGATGGTTGTAAACCCAATTAACATCGTGGTGGGTAAGGTTCAAGCCCATCTTCTCATTGAGAGCATCTACGCTCCCTAAGATTCTAAACATATTGGGGGCGCACTGGGTAGGGGAAAGCCTATTAGCTATGAGGTAATCCCTAGTAACTCTACCCATAGGGATTCTCATCCCTCCCTCTATAAAGGCAATGATGGGGATCACAACTTCTCCCTCCTGCTTATCGGTGTGCCACCCTTCCTGTTTGTATTACCTAATGGACATTCCTGGTGGGATTCGGTATTGAGCTTTAAAGCTCTCCATACCATCGAGGAAGTCTACTAAGTAGGAAAATCTACCCATTTGAGAGAGGAAAAGAAGAGAATAGGTAGACGAAATGAAATTGAGTGGGCTGAGGAGAGAACAGACACTGAATAAAAAGAAAGACGGGAAGGACCGAAGTGAAGAAATAAGGAAGAAGTGACTAGGAACTACTTACGAGAGTGAAGAAATGCTCCTTGGACTAGCTCTTGAGTTTTGAATGTGAAAAGTGAGACAAATAAAGTTTTTTGAGCAATATATATATAAGAGAAGAGCGAGCGGGAAAACTCTCGCTCGCGTTCCCATAAAATCTCCAACCGCACGATCCCCATTGTACCATAGAACGTGGGGAACATGGAGCTGCATGAATTAATTGCAGCTGCATTTTGAATGCCGAAGCGTCAGGAGTGTGCTTTTAGGCAGTTGAAAGGACACCTACACAGATAGGAATGATATGAGGGAAGAAGGAAATTTTGAGGGGCTATTGTAGGGATGAAGGGCCTAAGGGTATATATTGGGCCGTGGGCCTTGTTCGAGGACGCTTAGTAGTCCGAGGACAGATAAACGATGGTGAAGACATAAGAATCAGAACTCCATGAGCTGGCTATAACTAAGATGGTTGGGGAAGGTGGGCTGAAGAGGAATGCCTCCTTGGCTGAGCAAAGCAGAGGTCAGAAGGGGTGGTCTGCCATCTGGGGTAATGTTCCAGGAGTTTCTATTAATAAGGATACACTTCATGAAAGCACAAGACAGAGGGAAGTCATAAAATATCTAAGAGAAAGCTGCTGCCACCGCATTGAATGCTCTGTAGCTAACTCTCTGGCCACATTAATGAAGAAGTGATACCTGAACAGTAATTTTCAGCCTTACAGCTACTCCCAAAGACTTCAGGAAGGTGCTGATGGAACAAGGATCAACACCAATGATCTAATCCACACGTGGAAGGTGGAGATGAAAGAAAGAAGGTGGTATAAAATAGAAAGAAAACCCTGGGGGAAGGGAATCGGGGAATTAAGAGAAAAACATTGTAGCAACAAGAACTGGGCCTGTAATAAAATTTGAGAGATATATACAAGAATTGATCCCCTCGGATCGTACCGAGGACGATTTTCTTTAGATAAAATCAGTCTTTCTTTACGTTCTTGTCATCTGAATCCATTATAATTGTTACCCAACTCACTAAAGCCTAGTTTTCTAACCCACTCTCTATAAATTCATTGTATTGGGCTCTTTGGGCCTAGATCCTTTTATCTTTTGGGCTTAGGAACCAAAACCTGTCTTTACAACAATTATTAAATGATGAGCACAATGTTGACAAACAAAGAAAACAAATCAATGTCAAAACTTAAGAAATAAAAAAGACAACAGATGCCATTTTGATGATTTTGATCTTATCATTTGTCAAATAATTTTGATCTTATAAGGGGGAAAAAAAGTGAGAGAAGCAAATATTATTTTCCTTGTGTTTTCTTGAAAGCACCAAATACTTTTGAAAAGCCTGTTGCTCATCAAGATTCAAGATATAAAATGGTCTAAGTGCTCAATTCTTCTTATGCAGGCTACCCTATTCTACAGAAAAATATTTTATGCATTGTTCCAATAACTTCATCACTTTAAAAAAAGGTTGCTACCTAATGGTTTTGGATTTTGTTTGATTAATTTCACAAAAAATTAGTTTAGCAATTCAATGAAATTCTTTAAGAATCCTATATTATCCTTGATACTCAGGGACCATTGATTGGAATTGAGCACACGCATGTTCCAAAATTTAGTCCTACTATTGAAACTGAAAATCAAATTGAATTTCATGTTTCAAGTTGAGGAACTAACTTGCCTAAAAACACAGTAATTTAGACCAAACAACAGTAACTACAACACATACCATTAGTCTTAGCTCCCCCTAGAAAGTCAGACTTTAACATGAGAATCCAAGGAACATGCCCACAAAATTTGTCAGTCTGAGGTTTTTTTTTAATTATTTTTTTTAGTGGAAAGTATTGGTCTAAATAAAACAGAGGCTTCTTTCATATTTTTTTTTAATCATTATTTGTAAAATTTGAGCTGTAATGATGAATAGCTGCAGCATGCAAAGAAAAAAAAATGAGAGGTGCACAATGGCAGCAAAGAAAAAAATTGATTCTCTTGCTTGAAACATACATAAAGAATGGCTTAAATAAGAATAATTCTAGACAGAATATTGAAGCTTGAATAAGGGCTACAAAAATATAAAATAGACTCAACAAAATAAGAGGAATTATAGGAATAAAGCTGATTAGGGAGAGAATATTGCATCATCTTGGATCCCTACCTGTATAGATTATTGAATTTGAAAGTTTATAAAAATTAAAACTTTCATTTAGATGCTTCATAGAATAAATGCTATTTTGCAAATGTAATATTACAATATTGAACCCAAACAAAACAAAGCAGCATAACAAAGATACAAAATAGTAATTAGCTTGTCAAAGATAGAAAACAGTAATTAGCTTGTCTTCAATTATCTTATAGGTAACATCTAATTTAACAAAATGGTAAGCAAATACAAAGTGGCTAAATCAATTTGGAGGAGACAAACACAAATATAAATTGGTGGTAATAGTACCATCTTCATTCACTAATGGACTTCTACTTTCATCATTAGTGTTATATTGTCTACGTCGAATACTCCTTTCAAATGGCTCGTCATCTCTTGTTCTTGATTGGCCTAGGTTACATACTAATTATGAGTGATGCATTATTAGAAGAACTAATTTTAATTTTTTAAAGAAAAATACTTTTTTAATATCTTAATATCGTACTCCTTTTGTTTCTCTTTTGTGATAAGATTAATCTTCATCTCAATCTTGCATAGAAAGCAGACTCCATGCTTTGGGAATAAACTAAAAGCAAAACATTCATGAAAATTTAATTCATAAATAAAACTATATAGGAAAAACATATATTACAAATTAACATTTATATGTTATAGAAAGGGGAAAAAATAGAAGAAAAATATAGCATTCACGTACTAACTTAAGAATAAAAAAACATAAAAACATGATTCTTTGATAAAATAAAAATTGTACATAGAAGTAATAAAAACAATGAAAATCTTGAGATGAAACAATTAAATCAATCATTAAACCAAGTTTGAGATTGTTGGGTTAAGATAGCTTGACCCCAGTTAATTAATTCAATTACCCAAGTTAATTAATTAGGTTCAATTGCATGCAAATTGTGAAGGCACCAACAAATCACCAATTAAAGTAAATGTAGCGGAAATTAAATTGACATGGTAATTTGTTGACAAATGGGGGGAACTTTTTGCAAGGCAAAAAACCCCACCGAGTGATTTTAAGGTCACCACATCCAAGAATCCACTAAACAACAATCAAGCGGTTACAAGTATAAGGAATCTTACCAACTACCCTAGCCTATCCCGAAATACCAACTTACAGTTGAACCTTCGCTCCAATACCCAATTGGACTTGATCTTGTAGTAGCCTTCTTTCCCTTGATGCACAAATCTCCAATCTGTCACTAACCCTTTGCACGAATCCCAGTACATGACTAACTCCAGCAACTTAAACGATGTTGTTGACTGCAAAGTTCTTCACTTCATCAACAATGAAGATCAAGAAGCACTTGGTTACAAAACCTTATGGCGTACAAATGCAGTAGCTTCTTACAGAGAAAATAAATCTCTAGGTATCTATATCCGTGTGTTGACGGCTTTTAAAATAAGTCTTATATATGTCTAGGGTTGTGAGAAAAGAAACCCTAAACAAATACAAAAGCTTGGGTCGAAATTCAAATCTAGAAAACTGAAAATCGTAGTTCTCGATAGATCGAGCTTCACATTAAGTCTCGATAGCAGTTATTTGTCGAGCTATCTGGTGAGATTTAATGAACAGTTTTTCTTCACTTGTTTCTTGGACCAATCTTCATGACTCTTAATACGAAAACTTGGTATGCTTTGAACAACATATTTCTTGATGTATTAAACCCATCTTAGATCTACCCAATTACAAGTGCATTTTGTCAATGGATTAGCTAATTACATAAAATATGACCCTAACAATCTCCCCCTTTGGCAATCCGTGACAAAACCACAAGCATAATTATGAGAGAAGTATAAAGCAACAACTCCATAACTAATACAAAAAGCCAAAAGTACATAAGCCTAACTAATACATTGAGCTCTTGAAAAACTTTGCAAGATAAGAGATCATGGCATGATAGACTAGCAACCTGTCTTATTTGAAACACTTAAACAAGATTCATCAAGGCATTAAGTGTGAAACATTGACAAGTTGTATAAACGAAGAAACATGTGTACAAAGAGAGAAAAGAAACAACACATGTGAGATAAGGGTGAAGAAACATGCATCATGTGTATATATATATATATATATATATATATATATATATATATATAGGAAGAAGCACTACAATGTATGAGTAAAAAGGTCGCAAGACCATGGTACATGAAGTGAGAAAAGATACAACAAAACCTCTTTACATCCCTTAAAACACACTCTCCCCCTAACTAGTCTATCCCTATGTTAGGTCTCCCCCTAACAAAAAGACTACTCTGATATACAAAACTACTCCCTCTTTTTGTCACGAGTGATAAAGGATAAATCACTGAGAGGTAGTCATCTCATCATCAGTCTCATAGCAAGAAGCATCATCATCATCAGTCTCATAGCAAGAAGCATCATCATCATCATCATCTCCAATATCCGAAGAAGACTAAGCTAGCTTGAGTGAGGGAGAAGGAGCAAAACCACCAAGGCAAGACTGGCAGCGAGCAATGCGACCAATCCTGGTGTTCATCTAACATATCTCATCTGAAAGATGGTCAAGATGACTACCAAATCAGCACACATGAACTGAAGCTAATCCATGATGGCAGCGAGAGAGACTTCAGCTCCAGAAGAAGAAGAGGAAGGAGCAAATGAGGAAGAGGGTCTAGAGGCAGGAGCAGCATTCGTCAAAGTAGAATCCACACGAGGCCGCTTAGCAGCCAGCTGTGCATCACACCTCCGAATAGAAAGGAATAGTGATATGCACGTGTGGCAGTGTCTCGATAGCAATCACGTGTGGCAGAGAAAGGAATAGTGATGTGCATGTGTGATAGCCGAAGGAAAGATTAGCTTATCATGTGTGGCAGTGTCTCGATAGCAATTTATCATAGATTCTATCATGTTTGAAGGAAAATCTATAGAAAGATCTTCCATGAGAGAAAGAAGAAAGCGAGCATGAGGCTCGGTGATAGTGTTATAGTGAGACAGTGGAGTGAGAACAAAGGTCATCACCATATTAAGGATCCTTAGACCTTTAGCAAACTCAGTGGTGGAGAAATTTAAAGTTTCTCCCCACACCATGGCCTTCTCACAAAAGAGTGAGGTCATCTTGTCTTGAGAAACAGAACTGAGACAACGGTGACTAGGGTAATCCGGATGATCAACCCTATGAACATGTAGTACCTCAGAAATGAACTCTAGGGTGACTAGGATACATGTACCTCGGAATATCGTAGTAAACCTAGGTACAGAGGTATCAATGGTGTGCATGTTGGAGTAAAACTCCTGAATGAACACACCAGGACACCTCTTGGGTATCTCACATGGAGAAGCCCAACCCTGAGAGCTAAACGCATCGGGTAGAGGAGTGTCTGGAAAGTCAGACAGAATGACTTGGCGTTCTGAATGAATCGCTATGTAAAAAAGTCATTTCTTGCCTTCTCATCACGAAACCTCACAGAATTAGGAAGAGAGGGAGTAGAAGAAGAAGAAAAAGAAGAACCACGACGTCTTATCAGGTTCTTGGAGGGAACAGACTTTTTGGGTGCCATGAGAAAGAAACTAAACCGAGAGAGAGAGAGAGAGAGAGAGAGAGAGAGAGAGAGAGAGAAAGAGAAGAGAAAGAGAGAAACACAATAAGAGTATAAGGCACAGGAAAGAAGAAAAGAACGAAATGCAATGCATGACAATACATGAACAAATTACGTGCTAAAGAAAATTGCATCATGGGTAAAAACCTAATCCAAAATACAGCACTCACAAGGTATAATCAGTCACACAATCCTAGAATGTATGAAAAATTGTTATAATGAACATAGAATGCAATGCATGAGCATGTGGGATCAACTTAACAGAACCCGACCTAAAAATCTTAGCAAAACCACAAAAATCCAAAAAAAAAAAAAAAACCAAAACCTAAAACCTAGGTCATAAAATGCATGAATGCATGAAAGATGAAGAGAAAGAGAGTTTAGAGAGACTTACCAACAAATTGACGCTAGGATTAGGTCAAAAACTTGATGGGTAGAGAGATTTGAGAGAAGAAATGGTGTTTGGGTCAAGAGAAAAGAGAAAAGAATCGAGATATTTGAGTGAAGAGTAAACTAGGTTGAACCTCAAGTATGTATAGAAACAGGCAGCTCGATAGATCGAGTAGGTATCGAGGAGGTGTCGAGAACTAAATCTCGATAGATCGAGGAGGTATCGATAGCAAAACAGTCTCGATAGATCAAAGAGGTGTCGAGCAGCTATTGAGCAGACAAAGACTACAAAGTAGAAGCTTGATGGATCTGGCTATCTGTGGAGAGGTATCGAGAAAACCCAGAAATTCTCGATTGATCGAGGAGGTGTTGAGAAACTATTGAGCTGCAGTCGAGCTTTTATCGAGAGATCAGAAAAGTTGTTTTCAAGGAGGAAAACAACAAGAGATGAATGCAATCAAGATAGACACCAAAACAAGCAATCAAAGAGCATGTTAAGCACTCAAACACATCATCAACTCTAGATGCAAAGCATTCCTAGATAAAAAAAAAAACACTAAAAAAGTCTAACCAATTTTATTTCAAAAACATGTTTAGACAATTTAGAGAGCATATACTACCACATGTATTCCTTGTGATGACCAAATCACATTGTACTTGTACAATAGTATCAAGAGTAGCAAAGAGTATGCGTGTTGTGTGTGAAACTTTGCAAGAGAGCATAAGCAACTCATTATATGAAAAATAATGATATAGGAGGATCAAATACATTCACACACAATCATAACTGTTTGATGGGGACTATCACCTTCAAGGTACATCATATAACCCCCACATCTCCTAAAAACACGCTTGCAACTATATTGGAAAGCATTTTGTTTTTTTTTTTTTGCTTTACATGTTCTTTGCATATTTTTCTTGTAAGTATAAAATGACATAACATGCATGGGTATATAAGAAAGAAAGGAATTACCCAATTATGTAAGCCAAACATCTTGTTTTTGCTGTGCAAGTGCTACACCTTACTGAGTACGACTTTTATGAATTGCACATAGATGTTATATGATTGACGAGTTTTAGTGGTGAGATGGTTATTTATGCATTTCTCTTAGTATTTTCTAGCCATTCCTGTAAAAAATAGTGATTTAAGATATGAAAGATAAGAGATCAACCAGATCATACAAATCACATAAAAGAGCCATAAATCTCATATTGCTTAGTTGTGCATGAAGATTCTCATCTAAGCTACAAGAGATACAAAGTTAAGAACTATGTTTCAAAGGCCATCCAAGGTACATAAGGACCAGTATACACAAATTTGTCAAAATTTTCCTTTTTTTATTTATTTATTTATTAAAAAACTTAAAACAAAGTATAAGTAAACAAACAAAGCATCAAAAACTAGACTGACTCAAACCACAACTCACACCATGCATGAGATCAGTAAAGTGAAGGAATCACTTGAAATCTTTTTCCTCCAAGATGGGAGACTTGGATGAAGAGCCTTTCTTTTGCTTGAACCTTTGTTCAGATGGATAAGGAGGAGAGTTGAAACCATTTAGGTTAGAGAGTAACATGACCGCCTTAAGAAGTTCTCCAAAAGGGGCTAAAGAAAGTTGGAGTTGATTTTGGTTCCCAAAAGATGACACATTAGTACTTTGTTGAGTGGCTAATTGTGGACGCAAGGGGGGGGGTCAAAATGGAATCGGCACCTAGTTTTTACAATGGTCTAGGAACCATATATATAGCGTCCTTTCGAGTAAGGACCTTTTGATCTTACTACCAGAGATATGGATTCGGAGTTAAGGTACAGTCTTGGGAAGGTGTTAGGCACCCAAAACTACCCAACCCTAAGGTTGGCTTCCCATCATTGTGTCTTATGTCTCAACCCTATTAAAGGCATACTCAACATTGTCATCTAACTCCCACACATGCTAATCATACATCTAGCAATCAACATCGCATCAAACATCCTTAACCATACATCTATCATGCTCATAAACAAAGCCTACCATACAACTAATCATGCATATCACTTCATCAAAGACCTTAGCATTCATCTAATCATGGCATCTCCTAACATACATCTAGCATGCTTTGTCACAAATCATATCACATCATAGCATACCTTAACATACATCTCATCACATCATCCTAGCATTCATCTAGCATGGCATCATATCATATTCAAGGTAGCAACATGCATAATCAAATCAAGGTAGAAGCATAAGCATAAGCATAAGAAAAGATCAATCAAACATGTGTTTAAGCATAACTCATCCAAACAAGCATATTCACCAAAACAAGATCATATCACTAATGCATGAACATTTCCAATGTATGACTTACCTCTTACTCACCTATGACATTTATGCATGAGCATGTGAATGCATGTTCATGTCATCAAAATAATAAAAACAAGATAAACCCTAATTTTAACATATGATAGCAAACCAAGCAATTAAACATGTGAAACATAGGCATTGAAGGCATAAAAGCATAGGAAAAGAAGCTAAACAAACAAACATGTGAAGGCAGAATCAAAACAAAAGAAAACAAAAAATTAGGATTTTTGGGCAGCGGCTTACGCACACAAGAACAAGCCTGCGTATGCATAATCAAGCCTGTGTACGCACCTTTGTTAAAGCATATAAAAACAAGAAAACAAGACAAACAAAAAGATTAAAGGCAGAAAATGAAAGAAAAGAAAAAGGAAAGTTTAGACTAGATACCTCAAAGAAAAGCTCTTCAAACTTGATTTTTGACCGTTTCCCTCAGTCAAATCTGTTCACAATTCAATAAAAAAGTGATTAGTAAAGATTAAACTC
This sequence comes from Notholithocarpus densiflorus, assembly GCA_030021035.2. Lineage (NCBI taxonomy): Eukaryota > Viridiplantae > Streptophyta > Magnoliopsida > Fagales > Fagaceae > Notholithocarpus > Notholithocarpus densiflorus. Next base: position 15,049,953 of record JARYZH020000001.1, read on the forward strand.
AAAGATCAAGGCCAAAAAATGCCTTAATCAAAAGAAAATTGACTTGAGGGTGTTCTGTGAAAAACTCCATTTTGATTCACTATTTCTAGTGAATCTTAGTGTTTTCCCATGGGATTTCTGTGTGTTTTGAAAATATACCATTTAAGGTCTTTTATAGTGTGAAAAAAGGGTTTGGAATGATCCCCAGACGATGTGAGATTATTTCCAAACCCCAACATAAATGCAAAAAAACTTGCTTTGTTTAGGTTTCTGGAAATCGCTATGCGTGCAGAAGATCAAGCCTACGTACGCATACAGAAACCGCGTACGCAGGCTGATTCATGCGTATGCATAATGAGGGTTTCCTTTGGTATTATTTTTCAAAAATTGATTTATTTTCTCATTAAAAGTTATATTAGGCCTTAAACCAACCTTGGGTCTTAGAATTCAGCATCATTGGGGAACGGGGGCCCGAGTCGTAAGGGGTACAAAATATGGTGTCTAAAGATGCCCCTCTTTTGATTCATGAGCTTTGCTAACAGAATCAAAAGAATAAAAGACAATACATTTTGTTTCGACGTACGGCTCGGCCCAACCCATGCACACGACACACATCATGAATACATGGGGCGGGGTGAAACTTTGAAGAGTTGTGTCGGATTTCATATGTTTGAATTCCCACCTTTGTTGCTTGGTAAATGAGCAACGACAGGTTCACTATCCCAAAACCTGTTTTACCAATTGCAAGCAAAAGGTGAGTGACTCACTATCCTAGAGTCACTAAAAAGAAAAACAAAGGTGCTCTTACGAGCTCAAACAATCAAACAAAGGTGCTCTTACGAGCTTAAAAGGATATATATATGTGGTGTCCATCTGGGGCCCTTGCCTCAAACTTCTCTGGGTGGTACTTCTCTTCTATCTTCATTTCTACCTATTTTGGTAAGGCTCTTGCCTCGGGTTGACCTTGGTCTCTATCTCCATCTCTACCTCTTCTACTGCATCTGCATGTTCAATTCCTGTAGGATATGAGTGCGAAGTTTGTATAGTGTGCCTGCATGTTCAACTCCCGGAGGATATGTGCACAACTTTTGACTTGTAAAGGATCTGTGCCTGCATATTTAATTCCCATAGGATATGTGCACAAAATCTACCTTGTGACTTTCTAACTTGTGTAAGATTTAGGCCCGCATGTTCAATTCTTGTAGGATATGTGCCCAAAATCTACCTTATGACTTTTTGACTTGTGTAAGATTTGTGCCTGCATGTTCAATTCCTGTAGGATATGTGCACAAAATCTGTCTTGTGACTTTCTAACTTGTGTAAGATCTATGCCTGCATATTCAACTCCCAGAGGATATGTGCACCACTCTGACTTGTACAAGATCTATGCTTGCATGTTCAATTCCTATAGGATATGTGCACAAGATCTACATTCTGACTTTCTTGACTATTTTTGGATGAAAGATCCACTAGGGATGCTGTAGGACTAATTGGGGAGTATGATTCTGTTGAAAAGTGCTTTGGGTAATGATTTCGACTTACCACGAAGTCTTAATGGTGTATGACTCACTAAGGAGGAGGTAGCTTATTGGGGATTTTTTGATGATGTGTTGTTCACTAGGGAACTTCCTTCCACCGGGGAAATGATTATATTTTTCTTGCTCATAAATCACTGAGGATTGATGTTGACTCCACCCTCGAGGGGGTTTTACCAAACTCTACTAGGGAAATTTTGTTTTGAAACTCTTGATGGAGCTACTTCTGTGCCTTGGACCCACGGGGGAGTCCGTCTATGATACTGGATTTACTTGAGATTTAGTTGAAGATCTTTACTCACAGAGGAGTATTCATGATGATTTCTGGTCCACTGAGGGATGTTTAGTGCCTTTGATCCACTAGGGATATTTTTTATGGTTTTGATCTGCTGGGGAATGATCTTGATGCTTTTGATCCACCGGGGATGCTTTTGATGTATGTTGATCCAATAGGGATATTTTTGGCCTTTTTTGGATGTATTTTTGAAATTTTTATTTTTGCTAAACTACACGTAGTTTAGCGGGGAGGCTTAAACTACGTGTAGTTTAGTCACCAGGTGTATTCTCGCATCTTCATTTTTCTCCAACGGTTACCAACCGTTTTTTTTTTCTTTTCATTCTCTTCATCTCCCTCATCTCTTCACATTCTCTAACTCTTCAACTTTTTTTTTCTTTTTTCCTCTACAAAAGTTTTTGCCCTCTCTCTTATTCCCTCACAATCTAACTCTTATCTTCTTTTTCATTCTTAACTTCTCTCTCAAACTTTCTCATCTCCTTCAATGGCACCCAAGTCTCAGAAAAGTTCCTACGTCCTCTCCACCGACATTCTCCATCTCACTCGCTGGAATGGAGCGGTAAGGCTAACGATGGCCCCTCCTTTGACCTACAGATCACAACAATACATTTTGGAGGGTGCAAGGACTGGATCAGTAAGTTTTTCAAACTTTCCTCACTTTTCAAGTTTTCCTTTGATCTGTTGTTTTAATCCATTTTTACGCCTATAAATGCTTGGGTTTTGCTTTGGGATGGGTTTAGATGAAAAGCTGACACTTTAGGAGGGTAGGAATATGTTTAGGCTGAGTTCTGGTTGAGAAAACTTGGAAATGTCGAAGAACAACCTTTTGTGTTTGTTCTTGTGTGCACATAATTGTTCTTACGCACGCAGCCTGAATTTATGCGTACACAAGCTTATTCATGCGTGCGTGTATCTGTTCTTCAGTTCATGCGTACGCATAATTCTTGCTGCGTATGCATGCAGTATTTTACGTACACAGGGTCCTTCTTACACATAGCGCTAGGCAGAAACCCTACTTTAGTATTTTAGCACCTTTTTCACCTGTTTTCTCATCTGTTTGGCATTTTAACATCATTCTTCACCATTTTTGAACTCAAACACATGTTTCATGTCACATTTCATCCTATTATGCACCCAATTTCATTTTCTCACCATTTCTTCCACCTAACCATGAATCTAATTCCATTCTCTTTTGCAGGTCCCAGCCCCATATTCTGGTTGGGGAAGTACCAGCCAGGTCTTGGTATGGTATTCCATTTTGAACAAGGAGACGCGAGGCTATGTCCGTGCTACGGGTTTCGAGCCCATCATCCATTTGATGCCTGCGAGGTTTGCCAGTGCTGTCTTGGCACAAACCTTGGCTGAGAGGTGGTGGGACACTACCCACACCTTCCACATTGCTAGCCGAGAGATAACCATCACTCCTTTTGACTTCCACCGCATGACTAGCTTGCGGTTTGATTGAGTCCCGATTAGTCTAGAGGATGAGTCGGGTGTTCGGTTAGGTGCAGACTTGATGGGAAGGAGGTATGCTACTGAGACGATCCACTACACTGATCTTAAGGCGGACTTTATGCATCGTCCATAAGAGACGGCTGAGGAGTACCTTCGGATGGCTAGGGCTTTTCTGTTGTTCCTGGTGAAGGCGTACCTATTTGCCATAAGTGGGTAGACGGTGTCTTTGAGGTGGTTGGCCATTTTTCGAGACTTTGAGAGGGCTTGGGCTACCAACTGGGGGTCAACATGCTTGGCTTATTTGTACTCCTCTTTGGACACTCTCAGTTGAAGGACACTGCGCTAGCTGGTGGGGCCTTGGAAGCTCCTTGAGGTTAGTTTCTCTCTCTTTTCTCTTGTAGTTCATGCATTCTCATTCTTATAGTCATACATCCACATGCCATATAGGTTAGGACCATATACTATATTCCTACTAACTACATTCATACCCATATCTTGTAAACTATTATCCAGTAAACTGCTAATCTATCTCTTGCAAACTGTACCATATCTGAACCTTGCAAACTATCATCTTGCAAACTGTTATTTCTGAATCTTGCACATTGTCATCTTACAAATTGTCATTTCTAAATCTTGCATTTTTTAGCATTGGGCCATGGAGTACGATCTCATTGCTAGAGGAGCTGAGTTGGACTTGAGGAGGATCATTCCGCTTCAGGCTCGCTTGGATAGGCTCTCTCCCGAGGATGTAAGTTAGAAACATATTTCGCTTTCCATTATTTGCATGCTTCTTTAGGGTTCTCTTTCTAACGTCATGTGTTGTTACAGATCATATGGAGCCCTTGGGCTGGAGCTGCCCCTGTAGCAGACCCGAGCCTGGAGGCAGCTGCCATAGCTGGTGGATCAAGGGTGATTTATTTGGCAGAGCGGGGGTGTAGCTAGTTGGTAGGGGAGGACGCGCCTTGGGTTCCTGTGTTCATTGTTAGGACATATGTCGAACTTGTTAGAACATATGTCATGTAGAATTGGATAATCCTTTGACAAAACGCATTTTACTTGTAATTGGGTAAATCTAGGATGTGTTTAATACTTCAAGGAACAAGAGTTCAAGTCTAGTATTGAAGCCATGCAAGTTTGTCCAAGAAACAAGTGAAGAAGTGTTGTTCATTAAAGCTCAACAGATATATCTATCGAGGTTTAATGTATAATTCTCGATAGCTCTTGACAGAAGCTGTATTTATCGAGAATTACGAAATTCAGATTTCCAGATATGATTTTCACGCATATCCAAGTTATTTGTGTAGGATTTCTTTTCTCACAATCCTAGACATATTTAAAGATTATTTTAAGGGCCGTCAAAGATGATGCAACTTGATGCAAAGTGATTATTCACTCATCTTATGACTAGAGACAATTTGCCCTAGTTCATCTTTCTCTTGAAGAAGCTGTTGCATCTTTGTGCCAAGGGTTTTGTAACCAAGAAGCTTCTTGATTTTCATCGTCTGGATGAACTGAAGAACTTTGCTGCCAACATCTTTCTCAAGTTGGTGTCTTAGTCACGTACTGGGATCCGTGCATCGATTGGTTAGTCATGTACTTGGAGCCGTGCATTGAAAGGAGAGATTGTCACTACATTACAAGTCCAATTGGGTATTGGGGTAAGAGTTCAACTATAGGTTGGTATTAGGTACTGGGATTCCTTTTATTTGTAACTACTTGTTTTAATGATAGTGGATTCTCGGGAGTAGTGACCTTAAATTCACCCGGTGGGGTTTTGCCTCAATGGTTTTCCCCATTCTTAAACAAATTACTAGTGTCAAATTTATTTTCCGCTACATTTAACTTAGTTAGTGATTTGTTTGTGCTGCCACGATTATTGCATGTAATTGAATCTAATTAATTCACTTGACTAGTTAATTGATTAATTTACCAAATGGGTTAATACATTCTTGGTCTATCATTAATGCTTGCTTTCATTCTATGACGGATGTGGAGTATAACCAGTGGGGGCTGGGCATTCCTTTTACTGATCAGGTCATAGGCGAGTTAGATTATAAGGAGTTTAGTGGGACTCGCCTCATGCCTTCTCTCCTTGCTTCGGTATGCGTTCTTGCTCTTTTATTCCTGTTTAATTAGTCATCATCTGCATTCCTGTACCTTAGTAACACTCAAATGAAACACTTATGTTAGGATGGCCCTGTTGCTGGTGCTATTATTGATCCTCCTCATTTACCTTGGTCGGTCTATGCTTACGGCCCTGATGGCTTTGCTCAGGAGCGTCCTGTTGGCCATAATACAAATGTCACAAGGTACATTTTCCCTGAAGGCACCCAGGCGGTGAGTTCTCTTTCATCTTTTTTATTTTATTTTATTTTTTTGCATTTGAATACTTGTTCTAACAACCTTTCCTTCAAAATTCAGCCTACTGTCCAGGAGCATGAGGAGCTTGTCTTGCTTGCAGGAAACCTCAAGCTAGAGTTGATTGAGTACTCTCAGCAGCTGTACGGAGGCGGGGATGACAAGGATGATGATGATGGTGGTGGTGGTGATGGTGATGGTGTGGGAGGTTCAGAGTCGACTCCGAGCCATCAACAGAGGAAGAGGCGCTTCCGATGATCCTGCAGACAGACAGACAAATAGATACAGACACAGACACAGACATCATAGCATAACATACTTTTTTCTTTTTGTTGCTTTTATCATTTTATTTTTTTAGCACACATGCTTGCACTTACATTCGGTTTGAGACATGGGGTTGTATTTTAAGAACACCTTTCACATTTATACTTTTATTTGGGATATGTACTTAAATTACAAATTTGTGGGAACTTTTATGCCATTATGTTGTTCTTGGAAATCCTGTGCTTGAATTATGCCTTGAGTAGTCCTTTTAGTCTCTCCCTTGTACCTTCCCATATCACCAAGCTAAAATAAATTAATCTTTTCTCTCAATCCCTACTTTTTGCCTATGTCTTCGACCTAACAGGATTCCTCTAACTTTTGCATGGATTGTCTTTCGATTTTCAACCCATCAAGGCTCCTTATATCGTTTTTGAACTTATTTCCTTTTTATTTCTCTCTCTCTCTCTCTCTCTCTCTCGCTTTTTCTTTTCTTTTCTCTCCTTCTTCCTTTCCTCTTCTAGATATAGTTGTATGAGAGGCTCCAATTTGCATCATCCAACTTTAGGATATAAGAAATGACTTAGGGTTGTCATGAAGTAGGTTCATATAGTTGAGAAAGCTTGTAAAAGTCCAATCAATTAAAAGAAAGAAAGACCGACCGACCACCTTGATATGCTCCAAATTTTACTTTTTTGCACTTTATGATTCTCATATCTTTTCTTATGAATTTAATAAAGGATTGGAATGTCCCACATCCCCTATAGAAGCACTTTATCATCTTTTAATTTGAGCAATGAGAGAACCACCCATTTACTATCTTTGCTTATTGTCAACATTTTTCTCTTTGCTTATTGTAAATGAACAACCAATTGATGAAACTAGGGATGATGTGGTTGTATCGGATACACCACAAGATATTACTCAAGAGATGTCTAGTACACAGGTGCCTCGTCGTAGTGGGAGGATTGTTAAGACACCTATAAGATTTATAGGTCTGGGAGAAACTTATGAAGCTATCTCAGAAGAGGCCGAAACTGATCCTTACACTTATGAAGAAGCAATGAATGATATAGATGCACATCATTGGGTCAAAGCTATGCAATCTGAATTAAATTCAATGTATTCCAATCAAGTTTGGGATCTTGTAAATGCGCCTAACGGCATTAAACTTGTTTGTTGCAAATGGGTTTACAAGAGGAAGAGAGGGATAGATGGAAAGGTTGAAACCTTTAAAGCAAGGCTAGTGGCAAAATGGTATACACAAAAAGAAGGTATTGATTATGAAGAAACTTTTTCTCCAGTAACAATGCTTAAATCTATCAGAATTCTATTATCCGTTGCTGCTCATTATGATTATGAGATTTGGCAAATGGATGTCAAGACTGCATTTCTCAATGGCAATCTTGAAGAGGAAATCTATATGATGCAACCGGAAGGTTTCATAGCAAAGAACCAAGAGTATATGGTATGCAAGTTGAAAAGGTCCATTTATGGACTTAAGCAAGCATCTAGGTCATGGAACATCATATTTGATCAAGCAATCAAGTGATTTGGTTTTGAACAAAATCTTGATGAACCATGTGTGTACAAAAGACATTGGGATAAAGTAGTAATGTTCCTAGTGCTTTATATTGATGATATTTTATTCATTGGAAATGATGTAGGGGTAATGTCATCGGTAAAGGTTTGGTTGTCAAGCCAATTTGATATGAAGGACTTGGGTGAGGCTAACTTTATTCTAGGGATCAAATTTTGGCGAGATTGCAAGAATAAGATGTTTGGCTTATCACAAGCTGGATATATTGATAAGGTTCTAGAACGGTTTAGCATGCAAAACTCCAAGAAAGGATTACTTCCTTTCAGACATGGAGTTCCTCTATCTGATGACCAAAGGCCTAAGACTCAAAAGGAAGAAAATATGATGAGACAATTTCCTTATTCTTCTGCAGTGGGAAGTCTCATGTATGCCATGCTTTGTACTAGACCAGACATCTGCTATTCAGTTGGCATGATCAGAAGATATCAATCAAATCCCGGACCAAAACATTGGCAAGCTGTAAAGCATATTCTCAAGTATCTACAGAGAACGAGAGATTATATGCTTGTTTACCGGTGTGAGGATTTGATTCCTATTGGCTATACAGATTCAGATTTTCAATCAGATCTTGATTCCAGAAGGTCCACTTTAGGTTGTGTGTTCACCTTGGAGGTGGAGCCATAAGTTGGAGGAGTGTTAAGCAATCTTGTATTGCGGACTCCACCATGGAAGCTGAATATGTTGCTGCTTGTGAAGCGGCAAAGGAAGCTGTTTGGCTTAAGAAATTCCTTTATGATCTTGGTGTTGTGAGAATGGAGCAAGTTCCTATCACATTGTTTTGCGACAATAGTGGAACGGTTGCACAATCTAAAGATCCAAGAAATCACAAGAAAGGAAAGCACATTGAGAGAAAGTACCACATCATTTGAGACATTATTGCTCGTGGAGATGTAGTAATAGCAAAGATTGAAAGTGCAAATAATCTAGCAGATCCTTTTACCAAAGCCTTGCCTCAAAGGACTTTCGATTCACATTTGGAGGGAATGGGAGTTAGATTAGTGCACAATAGTCTTTAGGGCAAGTGGGAGATTGTTAGGATTAGTGCTCTTAAATCCTATTGTATGATACTATGTATGATATTATGTATGACATTATGTATGACATGATGTATGACTTATTATTGTGATTGATAAAGTTGTTTTATTATTATTTAAAATAATAGTAACATGAATATTCGGACATTATCATATAATCCATGAGATGCATAGTATGTGATTTATATGAAAAGTCACAGAAGATATAAATCACAAGTTTTTTGTAAACTCAGAATTTTAGTTCGTAGTCGGTGATGAAATTGGACATTTCACCTGCAAAGACTATAACATATCAACTAAGATGATTTGTCTTGATCATGGAAGTGGAGACTTCTAGTTGGTATGTTGATATGTTTTAAGAGTTAAGACATATTAAACTGGACCGCTATGAGATTTATTATTCTCCTAATGACTGTCAAATGAATAATAAATCTCACGACTTCTATTTACATGAACTCTTAATCCTGAGAGAATAATGGATCTGATCATGAAGTGTAGGTTGCTTTGATATATCAAGAATGAGATCTAAAGTAACGGTCAAAACCTCAGTATGTTGGGCAGCCACATTTCGTGTTGTTGGAACATATATTCTCAAGATGGAATTCATAGTCTCTTAACAGAGATACAAAATATTCCCTTGAGATAAGTTTAATGAGTTTGTTATTCAGAATGTTAGGCTTAACTACTTTAGTAAATAGTTACCAAAGTATATATTTATGAAATTGGATTTCATAAATATATGATAAATAACTTAAAGGATTAAACCGGGTACTCAAGGATTAAAATGTATATTAAAATGTACCGGGTACTCAACAATTCAATCCAAAAAGAAACTCAGACATACCAAGAAGCAATCCCCATATGGGTTTCAAAACATATTTTAAACCATAATTCACAAAATTAAGAGATTGCATTAGAAAAAACTGAATAGAAAATCAGAGTTATAAAGAGAGTACATAATTTTAATTATATATTTCAAAACTACACAGATACAATCAACCAAATTCAGAAGTATAAAACTACAATACAATCAACTCTAGAATACAAAACAGAGTAACCAAATTCAGAATTACCCTTTTTTTTTTTAATATTAGTCACGTTCAGTGGTGAAGACAGAAAATAGAGGAATAAAAATTTCAGAAGAGAGGAATGAAAAGCCGAGTTGAAATTGTAACAAATAATCCCTAAAAAAAAACTATTTATAATATAATATAGGTTTATGGATTCCTAATCAAATTTGGTTACCTTTGCCAATGGATTCCTAATCAAATTTGGTTGCCTTTGCCGACCGATATACTTGAAAATAGCAGGAGTATGATGGGCCGGTTTTGATGGGCTGGATTGGGCTCCATATGTGGTTTGGGGTTTGGCTGACTTGTATCTGCAATTGGAGTGAGTGACTTCAGAGGCGTTTTGGAAGACGGAGAAGGGGAACGGGATTGGGTTTGTTGGAGATGACGGAGAAGGGGTTTGGCTGTGGGGTGTGTTTTGGACGATAAAGAAGGTTTGGCCTAAAACCATTGCAAAAAATGGTTTCCATTTAAGCGATGAAGTAGAATTTGCAAGCCTAAGTTGTCAATTAGCGAGAAATTGAACACTGAATTTGTGGTGAGTGGTAGTTTGGGGAGCGGGTTTGGCCGTGGGTCTGAGGAAGGAAGTGGAGATCAATGGTGCGACGGAGAAGGGGAACGAAATTGGGTTTTGTTGGAGACGACGGAGAAGAAATTTGGCCGTGGGCTGTGTTTTAGACGACAAAGAAGGTTTGGCTGTGGGTCTGAGGAAGGAGGTGGAGATCGGATTTTGTGTGGTTTGGGGGAGTTGGTAGAGGAGGAGCAGGTTTTGTTTTAGAAAGAGGAGCGGAATGTTTATATTGATTTGGTTATTTTTTAATTATAATATTAATTAATTATAAATAAATAATGCTGATGTGTAAAATTGTGGAGAGGTCAACCAAAAGTTAGAGGTTTCAGTTTTATATATATATATATATATATATATATATATATTAGTTTGCTTCAAATTACTTTACTTTGAATCAATGGTACTTGAAATAACTTAGGACTTGATCTTAGCACCTAGCTACTTAGTAATTTCAATAATTGTGTTTTTTATTTTTCATTGTTAGTTACATTTCAACAAAAAAAGTCTTATTAAGAGTCCATTTGAGAATAGCTTATTTAGCTAAAACTAAAAATGTTTTGTTGAAAGTACTGTAAATAAAGCTAAAAGCTAGCTGAAATAGTATAGTAAGACTCATGAATAGTACCAAAAGTGCAATGGGACCCGTGAATAGCAGCAAAAATAAGCTAAATAGTAAAAAAAACTGCTTTTTTCAACCAATGCCAAACGCAACCTAAGTGAAGCATTCCTAACCCCTTCCCTAATCCATGAATTTAGATTCCATTTTGAACCACAATTCCACCTAGAACCATCACTTCAAATCACTTGTGTTTAACATTAGAAGAGACCAAACTTAATAAGAACTAGTAAGTTACCTGTGCGATGCACGGATAATATTATAATGTTTTACATAAGATAGTTTTAGAGAATGTTGTATATGTATTAACATAACATAATGGTTATAAAACTTTATTAGAAATGTGTTCATCATAAAAAACAAAAATTATAAATTGCACACACATATCCATTATAATTATTCAATCGAAATAATGAGGAAAAAAAAACAACTTTGGAGGAATATTATAGAATAAAAGTTAATATAGAATGTGTCTTTCTCTTTTTCCTTAATTCTAAAACAAAATACATATCCAAACACCCACAATCAATCACATCATTTACAAAACCCACAAATTTACAACATTCGATCTTAACATCAAAATTGTGATTGATGTTGTTATTCAATATAAAATGCAAGCCCCCCTTCCTTGGTTGTAGCCAACTCATATAGGTTAGGATTATATGAGACAACAATGTTAGAGCTAGGTAGGTGTCTCAAAAGATTGAAGGTAAATGACATCATTTTTGTTCTACGTGTATTTGACATGGGATGACTTGAAGGGTTATGGGTAGGTATATATAAGGGGATAGAAGTGCAAGAGGTGAAAATGGTGAATTAAAATGCAAAGAGTTTTGTGTGCATGTGTGAGGGATGAAAAATCTTAAAACATTGAACTGAAGTATACAAAGAATATTTATTTGTTAATTAGTAAAGTTTTGAAACATCAAACCAAATGAAACAAAAAGTCAATTTTTCATTTGTTTTTATCTCTGATATGGCACTTGAGAATATTTCAATTCTTTTTGCATAGAATGCGCCTCTTGGTAGAACCTTATACTTTCCACATGAGGTCTCTGCTTATATATATATATATATATATTGATTGGTTTCTTTTTTCTTTTCTTTTTTTAGAGAGAGAGTTTCAACATATGGCGTTCGCTCCTGATAATAGTTTTTTATCATCAGACCAAGACACCTATTGATTGATTTCTAGTAAAACAATATGTGCATTGTGTGCGAGCCAATTGTTTGCATCATGTGGACATAGATCTTGGAGTTATTTTCTCTCAAATTATTATTTGGAAATTTTGTTATCAAATGGATTTTTTTTTAGAATAGTGAATCACGTATATTGGTCATAGTAGGAGACTGACTTAAATTGGGCGGGGTGAGAAGTCTAACAACTTCCCACCCAATATCTTAATCCCAAATCTAATCTTTAGTAGGGGCAATTTCCTTCACTACAAAAAACTGGACCTATAGTGGCGTTTTCTATAAACGCTACTATAGGCATATCTATAGCTTCGTTCGGGGAGCCCTATAGTGGCATTTTAAAAAAATGGACCTATAGCAGCATTTCCAAGGGCCTATAGCAGCGTTTTTAAAACGCCACTATAGGCCCTTGTAAGAGTAAAACCTATGGTGGCATTTGACAAACGCCACTATAGGCACTTTTTATTTCAATTTTTTTTTTCTTTTTCGGTTGGGTTTTTTTTTTTTTTAATAAGGGCTAGAGGAGAAAAAAGACCTATAGTGGCGTTTGACAAATGCCACTATAGGTCCTGGTCTTACAAGGGCCTATAGTAGCATTTCACAAACGCCACTATAGCCTAGCACCAAAAAAAAAAGTTAAGAAAAAGAATCCGGCACCCAAAAAAAAAAAAATTTAAATAGGGGACCTATAGTGGCGTTTACCAAACGCCACTATAGGTCCAAAAAGTGCATATTCTACAATATTCCGTAAAAAAAGAAAAAGAAAAAGAATTGGTTCAAGCTTAAACAAATACTACAGCATATTCTACAATATTCCTAAAAAGAAAAAAAGAAGCTGAATGGGTTTCAGCGTAAACAAAAACTATGGAATATGCCATAGAATATTAAAGCTCCCACATTTTTCCACATCAGCATTATTTAAAAAAATAAAATTATTCAAAAAAAAAAACCCTAAATACCATAACTATTTCTAACCTAATAACTATTTCTCCCCAAAACAAACCTAATAAAACCTATTTCTCAGTCTCTGTCTCTCCTTCAGTCTACAAGACCCATACGCAGGAACCTAAAAAGGGAAAAGCTAGGCGCAGATCTTTCTCTCTTCCCCTGCGACGGTAAGCGAATTCAACTAAGCCACAAACGCTTCGCCTCACAACCAACCTAACATCAGACTGCTAGAACGGCTACAGGTAAAATCTTTTATATTAATTTTGGGTGTTTAATAGGATTTAGGTTCGGCTATTTTGTTTGGTTTTGATTTAAGAAATTGGTTCAGATTTTGTTTTGATTTAGAATTGGTTTTTATCAATACTCGAAACCCTAATATAGGTTCTCCCTCAATTTTGGTTCCTTTCAATATATCAAATTTTACTACAGGATTGAAATTGTAAAAGGGGGAAGGGCAAGCTGCTTATGTGGCTAAGGGATATGGGTTTTGGCATCAGAATCAACCCCACATCAGAATTAATCTAGGTTGGATTATAAACTATAACATAGCGATTATTTAATTTTTTGTTGATGGGTTGGTTTGATTATGTTGATATTGGTAATATAAATGTGCATACATATGTTTTGTTTGAAACATAATTTCCAATTAGCTTTTGTATAGCAGACAGTTTAGCCTCACTATAAAAATTGCTAGTGTGTTTTGAACTGAGTAGAATTTATTTAATTTAGCAACCTACTTATTTTAAGATAAGTGTTAATGTAATTTAAAAGTTCCAGTTATTAAGCCAAGAGCAGCAGCTTTTGTATTTAAATATTTTTGAGATTAGTGTGGAGCATTTCAGTTAAAAAGAAGCTTGGATCTACCACAAGCCAAAAAATATATTAATACATAAATAAAATTGTAAAAATTGGCTCAGTCATAACTAAATGAGCATATCTTATAACAAATTGATGACATTTAATTGAATATTCTTTGTTCATGAAGGTAGTAAATAATGAACTTTTTCTGTGATCATGAAGAACCAAGTAAGGGTTTCCACTAGGTATATAAAATATGTTAACTCTAACAAACTTTAGCAATTTGGGAAAACCTTTTAACATTTTTGGCAGTTATAAATAAACAGTACAAAGATGTGAATATGAATTTTAAATTCAATTAATTTGTATTGATATTATTCTTGAATTACAAAGTTAGAATTCAATCTGCGTTGGTAAAATTACCATCAAAGTTTGAGAATTTGACTTTTCATTATATTGTGGTTCATCTATTTGATTTTTAAATAGTTTTTATGTTTGAATTTGTGATTAAAATGAGTCTGGAAGCTACAATGGGTCATGAGCCGTACTCACAACCTATCCAAGCATCAACAATAGCAACAATGACAATGACACCAAGGTACTCTAAAGTCTCTATCCCTAACTTGGCTATGTTTTTAAAATACTTTTGCAATCACTTTGGTCCTGCACATCTACTTCTCTATTTGGTAACCAAATTTGGTTCTCTTTGTGGAGCTAAATTTCAATTTCTTTGTTATTTGTATATATCATTATATATTATATCTTGATGTTGTTTAGTCATTTTATCTTCAATCATAATTGCAAATTTTTCATGAAATCCTTGATTTGAAAGGAATTGTCTTAGAGTAGTTTGTAAGTAGATTTTAATATGGTAGAAACATAAAGTCAAATTTCCATTTTAAATATTGGGTATGATTAGGTGCACATCAATCAATCATTAGAACGTAAAAGGAAGTTAGAGGTTTTGTAATATAAATGCACAGACCCAGAAGATAGTTGGAGAGGATTGCATAATCTAATGATGGTGGTGGCTACAATGTTCCCTCATCAAGTAGTTTTTTCATCTTATTATTGCAAGTTTTACTAAAAGCACTGTTTGTTTGTTTGTTTGTTTGTTTTTTTTTTTTTTTTTTTTTTTTTTTTTTTTGTGTGCTTTAGTTTCAAAATTTCAATTGATGGTTTCAATGTTTTATATACTTCTATGGTTTGAAGAATACTTCTTTAATGATTATATATAAAAAAAAAAGATTAGTGGTGCTGGCATTGTAGAATTCAACAAGTTATGGATTATAGAGCGCCTCTATGCACAAATTTACTAATCTATTGTTTGGTTTGTTATCCGTTCATCCAATAACAATGCAAAAAAGCTTGATGAGCTAAAACTTTGAAAGTTGCTTCATTCTGCTCTCTTCAAATATTATGATTATTTGCTGGTGATATTTCCGCTTTATGGTGTTTTTAAAACAAGACTGCTTTTGAAGCAATTTGTATCTATGTTAATGGTGTATATTCTGAGAATGATTAATACTAATGGTATGGAAGATTTATATAAAATCATGACTCTAACTTTTGTTGAGGGCTGCAAAAGTAGGAAATGAAAATTATGGGATTCTTCTTTGTAGACAACCATCTGTTTCTGAAGTGAGAAGCCAACGTTTCATTGGAAACTAGGTAGTACCATCCTCATAAAAGTATTCAATAGACTTCTCAATTCAACCATAGAACCCTTAAGTATCCCATCCTCAAATGTTTTTCCTTCTCTTGAGATGCTATATAAAATGTCTAAAAAATCTACACTGCACACTGTTTTAAATAACTTTCTTTATTGTTTTTAAATAATGTTTTGTAAACCAATTTTCTGTTTCGTATGTCAAGTTCTGTAAAAGGAATAATGTGAGTTTGTTTGTGTTGGTTGAAAAATTCTGATTTTTAGAGATAGTGAGTGATTTCGTTTCGTTCATCAACTGATTAGTACCAAACTATTTCTCAGAAACTTTGCCACAATAATATATTAGTAAAAAATTTGTAGTTTATTCCTTTCTTTATTTGTTTGCATTGATTGAAAATTTCTGGAACACACTAGAATTTCAATCTCTATCTCTCTTCTTCTAATTTTTAGATTCTCCTTCCCGGCCTCAATATCAGACCGTTCTTTTTCGGTAATTGGGTGAGATTACATGCAAATTTGAATTTGGTTTATAATTTTTCCTATTCTTTTTCCTTTTAAAAAACAATTCGATGAATTCAGAGATGTTGATCAAGTGTGTTGTGATGGTTGTAATGTTTGGGTGCATGGCGAGTGTGAGAATATTTCCAGCAAGCTTTTCAAGGTGTGCTTAATACACTTGATTTATGAATTGTGATGTCAATTTCTGTTCTTGTCTTATATGTGTTTACTCATTGACTTGTGTATGGTTTAAAGGATCTAAAGAATGTAGATTACTATTGCGCAGATTGTAAAGCAAAGTTTAACTATGAGTTATCAGCTTCAGAAAAATGCCAGCCAAAGTCTATTTTTGTGTGTGTATGTGTGTGCAATTCTTTTCCCTCTAGTTGATTTTTGGGGCAATTGTATATTTGACTTTATAGACTAAGGAGTTTATCATCAGGTTTTAAGCCTAATTTTGTGACAATTTTTGAAGTAGGTCTTTAGAAAATAGTGGACAAAATGTTCTACCTGAGAAGGTAGCTGTGGTGTGCAATGGCATGGAAGGAACATATATTCCAAACCTTCATATGTAAGCCTTGAACTCATTTCTAAATATTACATGTACGTTGACAAATTTTTCTTTAACAATCTTGTAGGACCTTTATGCACTCCTTTCTCACACCACATTCATTTTCTTCTTATGCAATCCTTACAGCAACTTTCTGTTTGTTTTGTTGAAGGATTCATTAAGATGCTTCTTTATTATTTTATTTTCCCCCCATGTTAGAGTAATGTGCAAGTGCAGTTCATGTGGGTCAAAGAAGTATCCACCTAGAAGATCAAATTCTACCTGAATTGTTATTAGGAATTTTCATTTTCTGGGTTTCGTTACTTTTTTATTTTTCAATTAGGTGGCACTCTCCATATCTATGTAAAGAGGTCAGTATTTTCTTTTAAGCCTTTGTGTTTTTGTCAATCTTTACACCAACCTGGACAATTCCATTAAGACAAAGAAACCAATGATGTTTCATAGTTATCAAAAGGACAAGATCAAGGACTCATGTTGAAGGTCGAGCAAGTTTGGATTGTAGCTGTTGACTCAGGCAGAGAGGCAGAGTATCAAAACAGAGCAATGGAATAATTGTAGCTATGACTGTATAAACGACAGTGTTTATATTTAAAACAGCTATACTACCTGTACTTTAGGATTAGTTTAATTCATAGCTATTATTTATATACACGTGTATTAATCTGATTGGTTGTAGAGGCTAGATCCGTATATTGTGGAGTTAGTAAGAAGTTAGTTACTCTTAGACTTTGTATAAATACTTGATGTACTTTCATTTTCTTTCAATGCAATATAGAATTCTCTCATCAAATTCTCATAATAGTTACTTTGTTGTCTCAAATGACATAGTGCCTCAATGAAAGAGCTAGCAAGATGCTCTAAAATATTAGCGCCAAAAAAGCTCAAAATTCCATTTTTGACAATTTTGAGTCCAACCTTAGGAACAAACTCCGGCAGCCATGGTATGACTCCACCGTGCAGGTTAACCCTATCCTCTAAGAACTTTCCCGTGCATCGCATGGGTTAGCGACTAGTTCTATTAATTATTTCACTAACTTAACCTTTGAAGTCACTTGTCTCACTGGTTTGTTTGGTTGGAGTCTTTAGTATGGTTCCACTACTAGAAATTCGCCTTCTACAAAAGTCAAAACCAAACAAGTTATTTTTCTATATATATAACTTACATTCCCTTCTTCTTCTTCTTTTTCCCTTCTGCTTCATTGACATGTCTTTAAGTTTTATTATGTGCAATGTTATATATACAAAAAATTTTACATCATTTTTCATAAAATATTGAATTTGCAAGATTTTAGTGGTTCTTATTTGGACCCACCATTAGAATAAATTATTTTACCTACAATTAATAATATGCCATATGCAAATGTGAACTTTTTTTTTGGGGTCAAAATCTGTGTCCACTATCCATAAACTCTCTCTTTTATTATTGGATAAAATACTATTTTGAGCTCTAAACTTTATCAAAAGTTTTTTTTTTCATCCCTTAACTTTAAAAAGTTCTTTTTTTTTTTTTTTTTTTTTTTGTCCCTAAACTATTGAAAAAAGTTTGTTTTTCATCTCTAAACTATTGAAAATGTTTTATTTTTTGTCCTTAAACTTAAAAAATATATTTTTTTCATCTCTAAACTATTGAAAAAGTTCTTTTTTTTTTTTTTTTTGTCTCTAAACTATTTAAAAAACTATTTACAAAGTTAAAGGATGAAAAAAAAAAAATATATATTTTAAGTTTAGGCTTGAAAAATAAACTTTTGGTAAAGTTTAGGGACTAAAATAATATTTTATTGTTTATTATATTACATTATGTGAACACTCAATTATCAATTAAAGTACTTCTATTATTCACATAAAATTAAAAAAAAAAATATTATTATTATTATTATGTTTTCAAGTAATTGCAACTTAAATTACAAAAGAACGTAATGTTCCTGTCTGAAATGAATATGAGCTGACAATGAGAGGCAACCTGTCCAATTATCCCTATTGCGGTAATTGATTGGAAAAGAGCCAGACAACGAAAAAAATTATACAACTTTTGTTATAACTCATCATATAACGAGTTGTGAATAATAGATATATAAACTCACCATTTTTTTTTTTCATTGCTCTCCCATGCTACGTAACTAATATCTTGTTTGTCCAAATGATTGGGAGAGAGTTTGGGAAAAAGAGATTTTTATTTTTTGAAAATAAGTTAGCTTTTAATTTTTTTTTATGACATATTAACATTAAAATTACAAAAAAATATATATATCTTTTGATAAATATTATGTAAATAAGCTACTAAATTTGTGACTATATCCAAACAGACATTGGGGCTCATCTTCAAATAAAATTTTACATATTTGGATTTCCATTAGAATTAATTTTTAAGCTAAATTAGATTAAAATTAACTTGCTTTCTACAATCAGTTTACATAATTTCATTGCCATGATCTTTACAGAAAAATTAATAAAAACAATTTGATTTCTGGAATTTTGAAATTCAAATAAATTTCAAACAATAAAAAAAAGAAATCTAGAAATTAA